>JAPZDV010000002.1:21464729-21485174 GCA_029814665.1 Acanthurus lineatus | reverse complement strand
GAAGTCAGTCATGGTCTTCAGTGAACAGTGTAGACTTTTCATTGAAGTAGAAAACATCTTGTGTCTAGCATCTCATTTCTAAACTGATATAGGAGTGGACTTGCATAGCTAATCCCGTCTCCACAGTTTCATGTCAGCCATGCAAAAAGGTCTGGCTGCACAAATTATCATTCTGCTGCAGCAAATGTGCCCTTGCAAAAACATAACACCCAGATAGCGAAAGGCAAGGAGAATGCTAACTGGAACAGTGACCCACCGGCAGGCTTACACTCCCCATCAACATCCAGTGAGTCAGACTAATGTAAGAGTTGTGCTCCTTTCAGTCACTAGATGGAGCCAGTGCCGTGTAAGATCTTAATATTCTTTTTTTTTTTTAGTACGATGCAATTGCATTTGGTTGCAATTATAATCTGCCTGTGAGGTGAAAAATAAACATTTGTATTAAAAAAGGACTCCATCCAATCATCAGCTGCCTAAAGAAAATTGACTCTTTCAAAGTCAGGTGTTGTTCTGAGGTAAAGGATCCAGAGTGGTCCGGTCTTAGGGGAGGAAAAATACTTTGTTTTTTTGCTATTTTGATTCACATTCCCCTCTAAGGCTGAGCCAGTATAATGCAGATACACTTGTGCTTGAATTAGTAAACAGCTCACCTCTCAGAGTGCAGTTGATCTTGGCTAATTGGTTTGATTTGAATGTGAACTGCGTGCTGAGACGAGACGGAGTATTGATTATCTTCATCTTCATTCTTATTCTTCGTCAACCCCCCTCTGGTTCTCTCTCTGCCTCCCCCAAGACAACAGATCAAGCTTTAATCTCTGCTTGTGCATTTTCCTCCGATGATTCTCCGTCCTCCCTGCTCTCACTTGAATCCTAATGTGGGACCCATGCCTTTGCATCATAAACCCCTTCACAGGTAGAACTTGTGCTCATCTCTCCCAATACCAAGGACATATTCACATATTTACACAGAGGAGAGCTTATTTATGTGTGTGTATGTGTGTGTGTATGTGTCTTTGACTTAGACCATTTTAATGAGTGCCTTTTAAATCTGCCCTTTAGCTCCCTCTGTACAAATGCAGCCAGCATACAGATTTCTGCACTCTCACACACACACACACACACACACTGTCTCCATCTGCAGTTCATTTTTACAGTGGTTTTGCGGTAAAATTCAATTTGGTCGGGTCGACATGTGACAAGTTGTTTGCTTTCAAGTAATTTGGCGCAGCTGTGTTGTCGAGGGGCTTCCAGTGTGTGTTACCGTGCCCTCGTATCTGCTAGAAGAATGACCTTGAGGGAAACAAAGCGGTTACACATTAGCACTATTTGTCTTTGCCTCTCTGTTCATGCTATCTGTGTTTTCATCTTGTTTTCTCACCTCCGTGCTCCTCTGCATGCTCACACAAGTCAGCTTGCAGCACAGGAAGAAGCAGAGCGATGTGTGCTCTCTCTCCTGTTTCCAATTTATTCGATTTCTGTCTTGGCTGTATTGTCTTCATCAAATATCTTGGCTTAATGTCTCACACCACAGAGCGCTACCTTTACATACTCATGCATGTTTTTTCTTGCAAAGTAAAGAGGGGATGAAGTGATAAGAATGCATTTTTTAGGTCAGTATACAGACTGAGCTTTGCAGCATGCTCTCCAAAGACTGTAGATCCAATTTCCCCACCTCTATCTCGGGCCGAGCGAGAAGCAGGGAGACATTAGTGCTGTCCTCTCTGGTGAGAATAGCTACCGCCTCCTCTCTGTCCTGGATGTCCACTCCATTTATCTGACAGAGAAAGAGGAGAATAAAATTGAGCTAATGCTAGATAAGGGAGGACCCTTTATACCGAGGCTGGATTCAATTAAATTACTCGATTCAGGAATTTTTTTTTTCATTAGAGTTACAACACTGAGAGAAAAATCTCTCTTAAGCTGTGACATTCAACCTCTTAAGAAGGAAATTCAAAGAAATGCTGCACTATTATCAGTTTGTATAGCATTTAGAGTCAAGAAATCAAGGTCTTTCAGCTATTGTTTAAAATCACAGGATTACACAGTGCAATGTTGCTCCTAAATTCCACGCATGCATTATTATAAAAGACTGTATATTTATATTGAAATTTAAACAAAAATGAATTAAAAAACTCTGATTAAATAACAGGAAAAGGCTGTATTAAAAGTGACTCGACTGCAGCTCTGGTGTGGAGCAGAGGTTATCTAAGACTTCAGTCTCATGCATTACGTAACCGAACAAAAAGTGTAAGAAAAAAATAGATGTAAAAAGTGTTTTTCTGGTTTGTCTGTTGCTGTGAAGAGTTACACAACCCTGAAGTACTGATAGTATTGTGTTCATCCATGCAGAAACAGTGTATAAAGGAATGCTATCTGCTGTATGCTGTTCAGCAGATATGCACCTGAAGTATTCTGTCTCCTTTGCGGATGCGTCCATCTATCGCAGCAATGCTATTCGGGTTCACCTGAGGAAGAAGAAGGATTTATTTAAGAGTACAAAGAAATGGGTAGAGATCTATTAAAAATTTCATATCATAGCAGTATCTTCACCTCTCCAACGTATATCCCCAGGTCCTCTTCATCATCGGTTCTGTAGCAAACTGTCAGCCCAAGTTTATCCTGCTGGCGAGACTTATACAACTCCACTTCCTAAAAGAAAAAAAGTTTGAGCATGTCAGACGGAGAGCAGCGAGCAGCTCTGTGAACTTCGAGTTTGAGAAGCTAACGGGCTCTCACCTCGTATTCCAGCTCATCCTGTCTGTCCACTTCGTGCTGACTGATATCGAAGTAGTCGGTGGGGTCATAGTACACAGGCTCTGTGAAGCTGAGAAGGACGAGAGTCGGGACATGATGCTTCAGTTACTGGAGCAGCTTTAAACAACAGAAGTCAAAGGTCTTCTGTCTTTGACAAGAACCGAGACAGAAGATGAGCTCTGATGTGACGGTCGGACATGCTGCAAAAGGTTTAATATGAAACTCCCACTCACAGTTCGTTGAACAGATACGGCTCCAGTAGAGGTGGTAATGGAGGGGAAGGTGGAGGGTCTGGTGGAGGTGGAGCTCCGCAGGGATGCTGGCTGCTCTTGCCCAGGGTCAACATATGCTGGAAGCTGATGTCCGTTTGGGTGCAGCTGTCCACACAGTCGGCCATGCCCATGGTCACCGGCACCAACCCGCCGGGGGCTCCGGCCAGGCCTGCACGTCTTCGGGCCCCCCGCCTCAGTATGTTGGACAGCAAGGGGTCCCGTATGTCCAGGGTGGGATCCCCAGAGAGGCGGGACAGCTCCTTTCTATTCACCTGGAAAACACAGATGATCGAGATTAAAAGGTGGTGAAGCAGAATGAGAAGGGAAGCAGAAAGGAGGGGTCGATTAAATTAATGTAAAACTTTTGATGGGATGTAGATAGAGGAAACAGGTGTAATAATAATAATAATAATAATAATGATAATATGGAGTGATCAGGATGATTTTCTACATGTTGTTTTACCTGTGTGATGATGCACAGAAGAAAGAAACAGAGAGATTTGTAAAGCGGAAAGAGTTGTACATGGTGAAAGGATGCACTAGACAGATGCTGACATGAATGAGAGGAAGGAGGATAAACAGACTGACATCAGCAGTTTTATCAGACAGACAAGGTTAGTTCACAGCTGCCTCACAGAAAAACAGAGGAGGAGGGGGGAAACTACAGCTACACACACCTAAAACGAAGAAAGACTGAAGCCATGTTAGTCAAAGGAAAAGACTATAAAAATACACTTCAGCAGACACAGAAGTGTATTCAAACCATCACACAGCTGATAGAGTTTCCACAGGCACACAGAGAGCAAAAGGACAGGAAAAAAAACAGGTTTATATCTAAAAGGGTTTGGACGCCACATCACACTAAGCAGCAGAGCAGAAAGCTGTTTACTGAGACCTTTAATCGACCGTCGGCCTCAAAAGAGCACAACATGTTGCTTATGTGACCCTTCTGTGGAGAGACGGAAAGAAAGCAGGAAAACAGTGCAGTTAGACAATAATTACAACTGTGAACATATGGAGAAAAAAAACGGCAGGGACTTTGTAGTTTTTTTTTATAAAGGAGAAAACCTGATGGAAAAATTGTTTTCATAGCACATTAGTTTTCAGCACTTCAGTCCTCTTCAAGACTTTATCTACAAAACACAGTTATCTTTCCTTTGTGTGTGTTGGAAGTGGCTCCTCTCTGCAAATGTATTTTAATAGGCTAATAAAACTTATTTAAATTCTGGGGAAGCCAGTTTAATTTTTTCTTCTTTTTGAGAAAGGGGAGCTTCACTCAAATTTATTATAATGTAATTTGTGCTGGAACATGACGCTGTCTGACAATTTGATTTGAAGAAATAAATCATTTTCTAGCTGAGTCATTCAGCCTGTTTAATAATTCCCACCATTGTCAGAGCTCTCTCTTCTTATGTTTGTTCATTTAAATAGTCCTAATAGATACAATATGGATGGTTGTCATATACATAACTTAAGTCTCTAGTGCTGTTAAAAGCTAAATCTTATGTAATATCTTCGCATTGACCCGCCAACACCAGTCAATCAACAAGGAATGAAAAAGGAATTTTAAAATATTCAAAATAAAAATGAAGAAAAAGAATCAAAATAGCAGAGGAATTTGATTCAAATGAGTCAAAACAATCCAGATCAATTCAAGCAGTACAAACCTAAAGGGGGGAAAATAAGTATATAGGCCGACCTGATTAAGTAGGTAAATCATAACTGTTTTAGTTGTAGCTGTGTCTGTTTGGTGCTGTGGACGGCAATGTCAGTCTTTTTTATTGATCAACCAATTTTTCCACACTTAAATATCTCAATTGTTCCATGGATTGATATAAAAGTTAACGATCTATCAAATGATTTTACTGTAAAATCACCAGAAAGCCAAAGTTTAAAAAAATCAAAGTCCAATTAAAACATTTTAAACATCTTCTCAGTGGACTGGCTCAAAATATTTTAAAGACGATCATTAGGTGTAATAACTTGTGAAGCTAACCCTTTACTTTATTTCTAGCACCACCAGCAGGTCAGACTCATAATTCGATTGATAATTTGATTAGTTATGTCCTAAAAATAATGACACTTTGATCAGCCTCAGCCATACTCTGTGTTTAGTGCTAGTTAGCAAGTGTTAGCATGCTAATAGTGAACATGGTACACATTAAACCTGTTGAACACTGATGTCGTCATGGTCATATTAGCATGATGATCTTAGCATTTAGCTCAAAGCACCTCCACTGCCACCAGCAGGTCCAAATTTTAATTTGTTAAATATTTTGGTTGGTTTATAATAAAAACTAAGCACCAATCAGCAACTTTTAGCACGTTTACACTCTAAATGACTGTGAATGAATTAATATTAAACTGGCTTAGCACCAGCAATGTTAGCCCTGTCATTGTGACCCTGTTTGCATGCTAATGTTAGCATTTAGCTTGAAGGACCTCTGTGTTAAAGAATAGAGCTGCCAGTATGGCTTTAGACTATAATTTCAAAATTGACTGAAATAGACCTGTAATTTAAATTTAATAGTTTTTCCTCCTTTTTTTAAATGACCACATGAAGATAAAAATTCTATTCTCATGGATTAAACACAGACAGTAATTATGTTTATGTGCGACTGAGACCCTACAAAGGCGGTTACTGAACCAGACAGCCTTTGTAGGGTCTCATTCATGTTGCAAACGCTGACCTTGGCTGTCTGCGACACTCCACATCTTCACCACCCCACTTCATTCTCCATCTCTCTCCCTCTCTCCCTCTCTCTCTCTTTCCTCCCTCTTATCCCCCTTCCAGTAATTGCATGTCAAATCAATGTTCCCCTGTGCAGCCAAGCACAAAAACTTACTTGCCACATTCAGCCCCTGCTCTCTCTTTTTTGATTTGGTTCCCCCTAATACCACCACAACACCACCTCCACCTCCTCCTCCACCACCACCATCTCTCCTCTGGTTTATCTTTCCTTCCTTTTGCCATTGAGTTTCCACACACACATTCATTTCCCTTCCTCTCTCACTCTCTCTATCCATGTCCAACCATGTTTTCTCCACACTCTGGTTTCCTCACGCTGTGCTGCCTCAGCAGTTCTGTCTGCTCCGTCCTTTTTCCCCGGGAGGAAGAGACAACTTACACTCCTCTATTTCCATCTATTTCTAGCCCGTCCATCCTCCTCGCATGTGTTTTTGTCCGTCCTCACACTTAAGTGCCTTCATAAATCTTGCCGTCGCTCTTAATGAGCCTCTTCACCTGGAAACAAATTAGATGCCTCCTGCCTACGTGACCAAGTGGTGATAAAGGAAGCGACGGTGTGGTTTGCATGTTAGATTACAAGAAAAAAAAACACACCGTTACATCTTTCACCAAAGTGAATTTCACCTCAGCTTTCACCTCATGATCTCTGTTCTCTCATAAACTACAGGAGGTCTCTATTGTTTTTGGCGCTTTGTGCTGGTGACCACAAGGCTCCAGCTCTTCAGGATCAGAGAGAGGCTATTAGGAAACAGCACCACGGTCATGAGTGACAGGTATGAATACTGAGAGAGCGCAGAGACGAGGGATTTCTCATTCATTATCAATGAGAGGTGCTGAGATTGCTTTGAAGATGACTTCATGCAGGGTAATGGCTGTTGTGTGTTAGACAGCTCTTTTTGGCCCTGACTTGATGGAGAATTTATTACTCTCCTACCATGTGCTGTTCTCTATTACCTCTGGGTTAGTAGGTCATTTACATGCACCCAGGTTTTATGAGAAACACAAGCTATGCAAATAATGAATGCGACGGGCGCACACACATTTACACGCTCCAACCTTATTATGTGTTTGTGTTAAAGAAAGAAATTGGAATTGTAATTCAGAAAAAATAGTCAAGCCACGGAAATTCACAGCAGGAGGGCGGGCGGTGTCGGTATCAGAGGAGGCTGCAGAGCTGAGGGTGGGGATCCTGGGTGGGGGGTGATGTAGGTGGAGATGAAAGAGATGCAAAGAGTTCAAAAAAAAAAGCAAAAGGAGGAAATACACTGAGGGAGTGCACGGGGAGCGTGGAGGAAGGGAGGTTGAAGACAGGGTAATGATGCAGGAGAAATGTTGAAAACAAGCTTTTAAGGAGCTGTCGGGTGGATGTAAATAGCGAGTGAGCGGGCGGGTGGGTGAAGCTGTGGGTTCAGTACTTGTATGTAAACACACTCACAATGGAAGCTCATGGGAAATTACTAAGTGGTTGACGCATAATTAGTTTTTATCTGAAAGCCCCT
The DNA here is from genome assembly GCA_029814665.1 of Acanthurus lineatus. NCBI lineage: Eukaryota > Metazoa > Chordata > Actinopteri > Acanthuriformes > Acanthuridae > Acanthurus > Acanthurus lineatus. Next base: position 21,477,900 of record JAPZDV010000002.1, on the reverse strand, counting down.
TTAAAAAGCAAATTAATCTCATGTGCTGTACAACAGGCTGAGATTAAAAAATAAAAAAAGAAGGGAAGCTGGGGGGGTGGAGTGGTGAAAAATTTCCACTGTAACACAAATTTATCTCACACACACTCTTTTAGTGTATAAAATACTCCAAGAAATCACAGCTTTTATCTGAAACGGACCCTCACATTGAATGTTCACCTCCACAAATCACAGTTTCTCCTCCTCAAACTTGGATTCACGCTCTTTTCAACACCGTTCATGCAAAAAAGGCTCCTGCTTGACCGACACCCTCCTTACATATTGAATTCCACTTGTTCAGTAATTGATTTTTCTCATCTCCCATGCTTTTGAAGGCTGGAGCGGTCCCCTTCTTAGAAAATCAATTAATCTCGAGTCGGAGTTGACCTACTCCGGCTGTAACCCCCGTTGTTTGATATGGCTGAGCTAATTTAAATGGACAAGTTGGGGAGTGGTAGGCCTATTATGAACTGATAACAGTGAGGAGATATTGATTTAAAAGACGGCTCGAATATTCTTCCAAATGAAGCTAACAAGCCTCAGTGGGAGTATAGTCCATACGAATAAACATCCTTTATCAATACATTCATCTGTCAGAACATAAGTGAGAAGATTTATGTTATTGGTGTTGAAAGGAGAACAGAGAGCAGCTCTGTAAAGCAGCAACATGTCGCCGACTGCACGACCTTCCAGTAATCTCTCCTTTTTCTCCCTGACACTTCTGTCCTTGTAAATGAGAGATGGGAGTGACATTCACTCCATTGGCATCCTTCTTTTTTTTGGTCTCGTCTCCATGTCAGTCACATGCCTGAGCGGTCTGCCAGGGAAAAGAGACGGACACATGCAGTCCTGCACACACACACACACAAACACACACACACACTCATATTAAGCGCACTGGCCTGCTGACATGCTGCTGACATAAAGAAGAAGCTGACTGGCTTAAAAGGTAATGAGCAGCCTGTCAGCTTATCTGAACAAGCAGCTTTAACTTTTTCCATTTGTGACATCTCGTGCTTTGACTGATATAAATACTGAAGGCTAGATATACACTCAGGTCTTTTGGTTGTCATTTGAGAGCAGAGAAGAAGTGAGAGAAGATATTAATCTATTAAGAATGGCTTAAAACTAGCTGTAATGTAGTTTCATAAGCAGGTATAATGTGTTAAGCTTCGAGTCCACTGAAGCCTCCATAACTGGATGCTGGTGAATGAACTTAATATAAACAATAATTGTATTTTGCATATAATTGTAAAAATGTCCCCATATAAGATACATTATATTGTGTCATAAATGATTTATTTTAAGTTTATTGTCTTCCTATAGATGCTAAATTTGGGGACTTGTAGTGGAGTGTCACTGATTGGATTAATGGAATAATGGGAGGTAATATTTGGTAGTATTATATCAGAAGTTAAAAGTAAAGTAACATCTTTACTGGGAAATACTGGAGGGTGAACAAAATAACAGACTGAATGTTGCAATAATAAGATGGCCCTGCAATGCACAACAAGAAAAAAATAAAAAACTTGAAGTGTGATGCCTGTTGTTGTTGAGACACTGTTGCATCACATTTTACTGTCAGGTGTTTCTTTTTTTTTGTCCACTCCAGTTTTTTTTATACACACACATATATATATGTATGTATATATATGTGCATGTATTGATGTCTCAGGTGATTTAACGCACATGCACGCCGCGCAGCGTGCACTTATCCAGCTAATGTCAGCTGCTCGTTGGGACGTATTGATCCTAATCTGTGCGCCTCTTGTGTCTGTCAGCATGTTTCTTCGTGTCATTGTGAATAAAAGCACATTACGTTTGTTTAATGACGCCAGTTGCCATGGAAACAGACTCCTGCTTTACTGTGACGAGGGAGAGGAAAAAAAAGAAGGGAGCGGCTGAAGGGCTCTGGAGGGCAGGGGTTTGCTGTGTGTGTGTGTGTGTGTGTGTGTGAATGTGTGTGAGTCAGGTACTCTGCAAAATGCATCTAAAATACAATATCTTGCTTTTAAAGCTTTTTGTGCACACAAATTGACAACAGAGTCTGTAATTTATCAACTGAACAACAATTTTTCCTTTTCACTTAAGGCAAAAGGAGGCAGGATTGATCAGAAAGAAGCCAATGGGTGTGTACCAACCACCAGTGTGCAGCGTATGTGCAGCAGTGGCCCAATGTATAATACATGAATTTTATTCCTTTGACAAGAGAAGCAAGTGTTTTGATACAGTCACACTTGACTGTCTGGTTTTTTCAGCCTGGTGTGGTTGTGAGCTGTTTAAAGCTGTATTTATTGTCTTAAAACAGTTACTCAGTAGACTGCGTCTAATTTGAAGGTGTAATTATACAAGTTCGTTAAAGAAAATGGCTCAGAGCTGCAAACCTCTAAAGGGAAAAGCCATGAAATGAGTGCATGTGCGTGTGCGTGTGTGTGTGTGTGGAAAGGGATGTAATTATGCTCCACTTTTACAGTTTTTTTTTATGATTGGAGACTGTACACCTCCATCTTTGCTTGGCATGATGGTTAGATTAATCAGCCATCTGCACAGCAAGACTTGCTGTTACATGTGAAAACGTACTGGAATTTTATGGACAAAAAAACATCATTCAGTTTGTGATGTTTTGCATGTAGCATTTTAGATTTTTTTATTTTTTTACTTCTTTCTTTTACCACTTATACCACCAGCGCCTGCCTTTTCACAGGATACCTTCAGGTTTCATATTCTCATTGTGATGTGCTGCTCAGCCTCTCGAAGCCACAGGCTGTGGCTCCTGTTCAAACCTCCCATCTGCGTTTCTTCTCTCCGTCTCATGCTCCTCCGCTCCAAGCCAGCGATGCCGTTTCAGGCTCAGCAGACCACAATATTTGCACACTTGCTGCTCCACAGCCCCAAAGTATCTACACTGCTAACACAACCATCTTTCAAACAATAGCTTTACATACAACATGTAAAATCCACCGCATGCCACAACACACCTCCATATGCCATCACCGTTCGCCGCGCTCATCGCCACACCCGTCTGGAAACCACATGGAGGTTCTCTGTCTGACGGAGCTGCAAGTGTTTCTGGGATGACAGACTTCGAGGGACATAACCTTTGGGCATAGCTGACCTCAAATTGCCAGATCAGTGAATTTTTATTTGATTTGCACCTTTAAAGGCGGCGCCCTGCATGCGGTCAGTGTCGTTACTGCTGACCCCTGTTAGATAAGGTCATTGATCATGGAACGCATCGGCCCTGCTCTGGTTTTATGATCACTTTTAGGCTGCACACGCCGCCTCACTCCTCATTTTTTCTCCCACTTCACCCCAGGGACTTTATTTCACCCCTGAATATTCACTCCATGAAGGCCTTAAATCAATAACTTCTGACATCTATGAGTAAACAGCAGGAAAAAAAAGACTGAAAAAAGAAAAACAGCCTGACTTTTTCTCCCTCTTATATTTCCATTTTTTTCCCTCTGTCTCCCTCTTTGACTCATTACTGTGCCTCTTTTTTGGACTGTGCCTCTCTCCACGGTTTCCTCTCTCCTGGCTTCGCCTCTGGCACCGAATGCAGCCCAGTTAACTGGCCCAGACCCCCGACTCCAACATGATACAGGAGACCCAGCTGAGGCATCTGGTGCTGTAGATGCTAAAAGCGTAGCTCTGCACGCCCACGAGTGCAGAGTGCATTTTATTTTTTTCATGCTTAGTAAGTGCGGGACTTATTTTTCGGTCAGCGCATGTATCATCGAGTCACGGAGCAGGAGCCTCCGTAGGCACCGCTCAACCAGATGAGCTTACTCACATACAGTCTGTGGTCCCGGTTGGCAGGTGGTACTGAGGCTGTAACCGTGGCAACCTCTCTCTCCCATAACACTTTAGCCCAGCTTCAAGAAGCCATCCATCCTCCTGCCTCTGTGGCTCTGCACCACTCTACTTCTTCTCCATGCCGCCGTACCTCTCTATCTTATGCAATTAAGCTCCTTCTGATCATAATCATTGTAATCACAGCGAAGTATCATTAACATAATTATCAGTATTATCTACACTGAATGACTATTTTAATACAGCAGTTAATAGCCCCGCTCAGGAGTACAAAGTGATTTCTATTTCCTTTTTTTATGTTAACTGATACACATAAAATCTGCACAAAAGGCAGCAAAAAGGTGAGATGTTTAACCTGATCTGGTGTTTATATTGAATCCATCAGTCACAATGCACCCACTGTTCAGACTCAATAATGAATTTAATTTATTGCCTAGTGTGATGGCATTATCATGGTTTATTTACATCATATTATGTTCCTAATGTTTTATTTTGGCTCATTAATGAATTAGCTGGTGATGCTATCTTTGACATTTCCATAATATGAATAACTGTGGTTAATATATTAGTTGTTAAATTGGTTCAAGAGTCGAACCTGATTATTGGGAATTTAATGTGATTTTGATTTGATTGTGTTAACATGATGAGCTTCTGTTAATTTCTACTGCTGCATGATAATTTCATCACAGCTGTTGTGTGACTGAACGTCACCCGTGCAGCAGCATCACTGTAAGAAAGCAGCAGGTTAAGACAGAATGAAATGTGAACTTTATAGAAGACACATAAGGGAACATCTTTTCCTCGTAGAGTGACAGAAAGAACTGAAAACAAGGCAGACAGAAAGAAAGAAAGAGAAGACAGAGCGCTCACCTGGAACATGACCCTGTATTGTTCCTCAGGTTTTTGAACCACACACATGTTGCACCCCATTGTGACTTTTTTTAACAGGGGTGCTGGACTGTGCAGCTGCCCCACTTAAACAGTTCTTAACCCAGCACTCGCTTTATTTAGGTCTTTGTCTGTGGCAGTGGAAGAGCCCCACCCTCATTCGCAGGGTTGTGGTGGATCACGCTGCTGCTCCTCCTCAGAGTAACACACAACACATCCTCGCCGGGGACGGATACTCAGTTTTATGTAGGCGTGTCCCCGTTCTCCTCTTCTCGTTCAAAAATCAAGAGTTATAATCCAGAATAGATTTAAATGTGGAGACTTCAGAGCTGCGAGACCATTTGTTTGTGTCTGTCTCCATCACAGTTTGAGCTCATGTGCTTGTTGATCATTTTCCAGTTTCCACGTATTCTTGCATCTGGAGAAAAGATGCTTTTAAGTGTCCTGCTGGTTTGTGCTGTTGTTATTAAATAGATTGAGTGTTTCAATGCTCATCCAGTGACTTGTAAAACGTGCTCACATCGTATTGTTGCTTTGCTCTTCCTTGTTTGCTCTTTAATGATGAAAACTGCCGTATAGAGCCGGGTTTTTTCCCAACAGAACTCCAGCTGAACTCCCACACGCTGTTCTCCAGTTTTTTTTTTTTCACTCAGCAGCACTAAACTTCCAAACAACACTTTCAGCGATGCTCTTTGAACGAGGCAGATACAAACAATGCAGCTATCAAACAACCTGCCTCAGTTCTGTTTTTCCTCCCTTCTTCTTCCCTGACTCCCACACCGAGCTTCACACCCACCAAACCCTCTGCTTTCCAGGATAACTTCTCCTCCTGACGGTCCTGTCCTGTCCGGACTCGCCCCTCCTGCCTTTTTATGTCCTCCAGAATCAATGCATCGTCAAAGGTGTTAACATAAAATGGAAAAGGTTTGTGTGGTGCAAGGAGGAGCCCATTACACCCTCCAGAGCCCTTCAGCCCCTGATGTGCAGCCAAGATGTGCCGTATGTCAGGCACACAACCCTAAGAGACAGAAACACCTGAACGCACATCAAGACAGGTGCTTCTTTCAACTACAAGCTTACCTACACACACACACACAAGCTGCCAAATTTCCTGTAACTGTCAGCTGCACTGCCATCAGTGGAGGAGTCATTTTCATGCTGCCTTTCTGAAAAAAAATTCACATCATGTAAATAACGCATGCTGAAAGTGTAGGATCAGAAGGCTGCAGCAGAAGAATGCATTGTGTTTATCTTATCCGTTGTCAGATATCATGACAAGTATTAGACTATTGATCCTCTAAGCTACAGCGCACTCAGCATCCTGGCTAACAGCTCCAGGCTCAGACTGAATGATGGATTATTATTAAATTAGTGACCTCTTATGCAGAGATCAGACGAGACTCAACCTGACAGTGTGGACTGATCGATATCAAACCAACTCGCAGATCAATTGGATTTTGTGTTTGCTGACTTGTTGGGAAAATCGACATTGTTTATCACAGTGTTCATGATGGTTTTATTCATTTAAGTAGACTGTCTTGACTTTGAAACAGAGTCTCTCATGCTTCAAAATTTTAACTTTTCTTGCTCTACAACGATAAATAATTCCAGTTTTTTAATATGGAATTTCCACCATCTGTAAGATGAGCCTCACCTGAATTATTCTAAGGGAACTAAATCTCAATATAACTTTCTCAACAGTCCCCTTCTCCACCTTTATCTCTAATCCTTCAGTGAGAACTGCCAGCACAGTTGTAGCTGGAGAGTCTTGTCTAAAAGGTCCATCGCCCTGTGTGCTGCGAGCGACAAGGTGTTAGAGCTGCTAATCCTCATTCAAGGCTCCGCTACACCTGTATCCTTTCCAGAGGCTGTGTAATCCCAAACTCTGGCTCCCAACGCAAACTGCACACACACAAACACCCACACACACCCACACACACACACCCGCAGTAATATACTCACACACACAAGCCCACAGGAATCCTTTTACACTCAGTGAGGAGCATAATTGGGCAAAACAACCTGATAGTCAAACTCCGCAGGGCAGGTGCTAATCAAGCCACATCAAGGTGTCAGACACGCTCAGCAGGCAGGTGTGCTTCCCTGTCACACCCTCCATCTCCATCTCCATCTCCTGCCCTTCACCATTTACCACCATCCACCTGAGTATCACTCCTACATGATTATTATTACAGTGGAGTGCCTGGATTCATCCCCTGCTTGCCATATTTTCAGAATAAAAGACAATGTAATTCTAATCATTCGCTAAAAGCCGCCTGTGTTCTTCTGTTAAAGCACTGAGAGTAAAATAATGTCCTCATATGGTTCAAATGCACCTGCAAAAGTTAGTCCATCTTCAGTCTGCAGCAGGAAAAGAAAAGGAAAAGGAAATTCAAGGCATTCATGGCAGTCAGTAAGTCCATTTTAATCCTCATTTTGTCTTCTGGTCAATCTATTTGCGATATCCACAGGAGGATGTTTGTGTTTCAGAGGAGGAATAAATAAAAACCATGGTGAGTATTTCCAGGTGGTTGGTGTTGAGCAGGGTGCAGCTCCTGGCTCAGGTCAGTGATAAATCACCATCAGCAGCCACACAAGATGAGAGGAATCACTAACAGCTGATTGGAGGATACTTCTTGGCTTCTTCTCTCCCCCCCCTCTTGGGCGCGACGGTAAATGCACTCCCCCACTGCAGCGGGTGGGGGGGAATACAAAAGGCGGTTGTCCCCCAGCGGTGAGGGAGCCTGCTGATCTGTACGCTGCACTACTACTGAAGCTGAATATGTCGGGACTTTACACTGTATAATTTCTCTCTCTCTCTCTCTCTCTCTCTCTCTCGCTCTCTCTCTCTCTCTCTCTCTGCCCAACCATCTCATTCTCCATTTCATGGGCTGGGCTGCTGCTCTCTTCTCTACTCCCCTATAATTTTTGCCCACACCTCATTTGCTACCCTCTCCCTCCTCCTTACTTTCTCCTCTCCCTCGCCGCTCTCTGCTTGTCTGCGGGCGAGCGAGCAGGCACTGGAAAGCCTCAGCACGCTGTGTGAGCAGGACAGGGCGAGATAACTACCAAAGCTACATAAAAGTGAATGAAATATCAATGCATCCATGCAATGCACTATCAAGGCGCGCAGACAAGCAGGGAATAGGTTCATTCATCTTAAGGTGTGCAAGCAATTCACCTTGAGTTGTTATGAGATGGTGTTAGAAAGAAAAGGATGATTGCACTTTTTCATACCAGTAAGAAAAAAAAAATGCCCAAAGCAGCAGGAGAACTCATGAGCAACTGTGCATTTATATGAGGTTCTGCACTGCCATGAAGAAGGAGGAGAAAAAAAAAACACAGGAGGGGGGGGGGGGTGAAGAGGAAAAACAGGTGAATAACAGGTGTGACAGGATGAATTGAAAGATATGGAGGAGAGCCAAGAGAGAAAATGCAAATGAGTGTGTGGGAGAGCGGCAGAGAAGCGGAGACGGGGAGGAACGACGGTGTTCTGCAGTAATCAAAATGACCTGCTGAGAGGAGGGGGGGGGGGTGCACGGCGGAGGCAATATGGAGACATTTCATTTTAAGTATGTGCCCAGCCTGGGAGATATTCATGAGTGCAAATTTCCTCGCCTTGTTCTCCCAGAGAAACTCTGCACACATTCAGGATCCCACTCAGCAGCTAATTTTCAATTTGAAAAAGGCTTTACTGGCACATTTGCTGCAGTGCTGCTGCCAAGAACCTCAGGGCAGGGGAGCAGAAACAGTCCACAGGTCAGGAGGGATCGGAGTCACCGATACCGACACATTTCACAGGACTTTTTATTTGCAGTACTTACGGATGACCTTTCCATTCGGATTCTTTCATTTTCTACCTTTCAGTTTCCTCTTTTTCCTCTTTGTGTGCTTGAACTCGCTCTGCCACATCAAAGAGCTTTTTATCAGCTGCCAAGAAATAAAGGACAACTTCTGTGAGCACGCAGCGCCGTGTCACTTATTTTGTGTGCTTATCTGTTGCTCTCTCTCTCTCACTTAGACACACACATACACATACACACACACACACACACACACATTTTCATCCCCCCTGTTTGCTGTAAGCCGGTCTGAAACAGGATTTCATGGTGGCTCTGTCTAGTTCAACAGGCTTACACATATTTTAGCCCACCTCAGAATGCTGCAGAGCCACTAATACTGAATGCACCCCACATATTTAACACTCACACACACACACACACAAGCACACACACAGACATCTCCTCGTCTTGTTACTGTGTGTGCTGTTCTCTATCCGAGCATCACTCAGCCTCAATCTGTCTGACCGAATCTTTCCTCATCTCAACACGAAAGGTCATCCTGAAAATACTCTGAAATATGAGCTGCCTGCTCCACGAGACGGAGAAAAGCAGATATTATCACGTAAGAATGGACAGATCCACCTTGAACAGCTTGTGTCATGATCTGTTTCCAGCTTAAATACCACCGCTTGTCATTTATAATTATCCGATTCTTTCACTCCTACCCGAACAAAGGGGGGGGGCGGGTAGCCCCGAGTATCCGCCCTTCCTACATCTCCAATGAACTCTACCTTTGGTCTGACATTTGCATAATTCCACATGTCTCAACTTTACATGACGAAAGTACAAAAATGTTGGATAAAAGCTGAAAGACGTTCACGTCTTAGCGTTCCTGTAATATTCCACAAGACAAGTTGTCACGTTCTGCAAGTTGTGCATCACTAAGAGGCCAGAGAGAGAGGAATTGTGAGTTTCTGTCTAGTAAAAATGTTAATAGATTACATTCTGCATGCACGAGTAAAAACAAAAGAAGGTAGCAGGAGCAGCATTTAACTGAGGCTCAAGTTTCTAAAGAAGAACCCAAAATAAAGGGGAAAGGAGAATATAAAGGAGTTGTAGAAAGTGGTTAACTGGGGGGGGGTGTTGAAGCATAAAGAAAAAAGAAACACAGCCTCTTTCTTTCCGGCGAGACCGTCCTTTTCTTTGGAGGGAGGCAGAGCAGGGAGGTGGAGGGCTCACAGCAGCAGAGCCGTGGACTACTGGCAGAATTTTAACAGTGTTCTCATTATTTATTTACCGCTCTGAGGGGAAAGACTGCCAGTACATAACACGCCGCTGCTCAATCCATATTCTGCATTTACGTTTTCAATATGAAATGTGTGTGTGCATGCATGAGTGCGTATGTATATGATGTGATTGCCGTATCATAGTAAGGGTTATGACTGACAGGCACTGAGAAAAATGCTCCCCCCACTCCCTCACAGTGGCTTCATTTGCATTCTGGAAGAGTCACTGTGTGTGAAAGCTATTTCACAGCGGAAACTATGAGGACCAGCTGCCTCAAAGGGCATGAGATGGCATGAGATGGGGACGAAGATACACTGTGGAGAGGCAGATAAATGAAAGAATGGAGGAAGAGGAAGCCAGCGTGTGTGTGTGTGTGTGTGGCCGAGAGGAGGAGTGACTGTTTAACCAAGTGGAGAAAACTTCGGTCAGCAGCAGCATGCGGACTTACTAATTAACTACATAGCGAAGGAATATAAAGTCAGGGCAGAATTCAACAGGGATGTAAATTATGAGAATGCAAGATGGCAGCCCGAGCAGCAAACTGATTAGTGCTTGCAAAAGAAAAACATGTTTTTAATTTGTTGTGGGAGATATTCTTAATTTGCATGCTGTGTACATCTGTAATACCTTGAAACAGACCTCCCCTCTATATTACACACTGCATTTGACATTTATTCTTCTTGTGGTGCTGGAGTTTAGCTTTGCTTACCAAAATACACCCATAATAAATAAAGTCTACATGCATGATCTAGGACTCAGTGGAGAGGTAAGACTTTATTTAGACTTTACTTTGGTATCCTGTGTGAGTAATTTGTGTTGAAGCAAAGAAAAAAATGAAAAAAAAGTTCATTTTTGACCTCGTCTTGTTATTTTCCTTGATTAGATAGTGGATAAGACCATGACAGCTATGATCCTATCCACAAGAATATTACTAAATTCCATTCAGTAACTCCTTGACAATAAAAGTATGAAATTAAATAGAAATATCATTAAGTACATAGATTTTACAAAGCGTTTTGTAAGCACAGGACAAGGCGAACACTCAGTTTGACCACTTGGATTCCCAAAATGCGCCAAATTTACCACCACAGCTTTGAATTAACTTTTTTAATGGAGTTTCATTTTTATTAGACTCTCTGGTACAAGAGGTTAAAGATAGTTCAGATCCCCCCAATAAAAAAATAATAATGATCCCACAGCAATCCCTCCTTCAGTGATAGCACAGCGATAAAAGTAGTTAGGAAATTGCTTAGATTTTCTTAAAATACCTCAAAAACAAAAGACAGAATTTAAGCAGGAACCTTTCAGTTGGATAAAGCTTGTTTTTCCATTCAAAAAAGAAAAAAACTTTGCACATTTACTATTTTGCATGAAGGTTAAACCTCCATGCTCACACTGCCACAACCCTTAAGCTCCTGCACACACACACGCGCTGCCATGCGATTCATTAGTCAGGATAGCTGCTGCAACTGCTATACAGCTATTACAACAGCTACAGCTATAGCTATATATTAGTTATATTGATAGCTATTCTGCTATGCAATCTAAGTTGCTAAAATATTAAAATCCTCGCTGTGTTCAAAGGGGAAAAACCATGACATCAGATCACAGAAAATGTTAGTTTTAATGTTCCTTTTCCCAACTCTCAGCAGGTTTCCCGCTCTGTGATGAGCACACACACACACACTCATACTGATATTTGTAATAATATTTGCCATTGTTTCAGTCAGTTTGGCTGCGTGGATGTGTTGATTGCTTTGTGCGACTGAGTCATCTCGCTGTGGTCTTTTGTTCTCAGTGCTCCTTTGCCCAAAAGAACTTAATCACAGGATCACACTTCCAAAATAAAAAATAAGTGCAACTAAAGAATTTAAGAAACATGAAGCCATGCAGTGAAGATTTTAGACTAAAGCATGATGTTTTAAGGAGAGCTTCTTCAAAAGCATGATAATGCTACACTATGTAGATATCATTATGAATGGGGGGGGAGAAGGGAGACAGAGTCGAGCAGACACACTTGAGAGTTGCCGAGCAGTAAAAAGAATTGAATTATCTGTCTATCATAAGAGGCTGACTGGCAAGTGGGACGTGTAAGCCTTCTTACACAAATTAATGGCTTTTCATGGTAGTCGGGGAGATGGGGCAGGGATGGTGGGGGGGCGTTATTCCCTTATGTCAACCCATCACTGTTCTCAAATCTGCACTCTTCACAGCTCTATACCCTCTACTCCCAATCCTCATCTCGCTTTGCTAACATGTCACAACAGACTCATCGCAGAGCGAAGACGGGGCAGAGAGAGGACAGAGTGAAGTCAACGGGAGGTCTGGGAGAAAATGGGACAGACTAACAGTTTGCCAACAGAGGGTGAGGGTGAAGAGAGCATGAGAGAAAGTTGGGTGGAGGAGGAGGAGGAGAGGATTTGACTAAAGAAGCAGCAGCAGGTCAGGAGACAAAAGGATTTGTGGGAGGAAAATACAAAACAAGTGCAGTGGGTGTTGGTTTGAATTTTTCCAAAGGGAAAGGTGATTACCGTGGTACCTTGGGGGAGGATGACGGCTTAGTGAGAGTGGTCTAATTAATTTGACTGCTAATACAGAGACCACAACATGAAGTCTTCATCTCCGAATGACGGCTCAGCCCCGACTCCTGCATCTTCCTGCCCAAAAGTACAGATAAATTCACATATATCCCACAGCAAGAACAGAGACCTCGCTGAGGATGGCACAGCATCATCAGCCAGATAGATGATTGGATTAATCAAGGCTGAGCAAGAGCTTAATGAATTTTTCTTAATTAATACATTATACTAGATATTAAAATGTGAAACCTGCTGGGTGTGTGTTGACCTCAGTGGTGAGATTCCAGTTTACTCCCGGGCACTTTTCCTATCATTATGCCTCATCTTCTCTGACTCCTCAGATCAATACAGACTCTATCATTCACCCGACTATGTATTTAATGATCAATATCAACATCTTTCACCCACTCGCCCACAGGGACACATGTGTATGGACACACACACGCACGCACACCTTGATGCATTATGGGGAGAGAATGTACAAAATCCCATTAATTCCTCTCCATCCTTTCCTGTCCCCCCCCTTAAGTGATCTCACCTAATGCGCTCCCCATTGACTGTCCACTGTCCAAACACATGCTTTTATGGCCAGAAGCTTTAATATTATTCTGATGTAGCTCAGAGCGCCGGCTGACAGCTGAGCTATCGTTTTTCGAACACGAGAAACCAATTAAAATTCCCAGCAAATTGCTCTTCAGATGCAAGTGCAGCAACACATTGTTGGAATATAAACATGCATAAGCTCGGATACTTGAAAACGAAAGCGTGTGGGGGGGGGGGGGGGGGGGGGGGGGGGGGGGGGGG
>JAPZDV010000002.1:21447227-21458581 GCA_029814665.1 Acanthurus lineatus | reverse complement strand
ACTTCATAAATAACACATACGTTACAGGGGCTTGTAGCAGCTGCCTAGCTAACATTAGCAAACCACCAAATAAAAACGTTACAAAATCTCTCATAACTCTATATATATTATGTGCTTCAATTCCACATGTACTAACTTTTGCTAAGTTTTGCTCCTTGCCTTTCTGTTTGAGGGGGTCATTTGACTTCAGGACACGGATACTATCCCACTGAAATCAGTAGCTTTACTTGTTAAATTGGTTCTTCGTTGCCACACAATTAGTTTCTTAAATGTCAGGATCTGTTTCCTTTTTCATTAAAACCTAAACAGAGGATGAGTTAAACACAAAATAAAAAAGGGGGAAAAAATCTTGAACAAGCCTGCAAATAACATGTCATGGGGTGGAAATACTAGCATTCTTAGTTATATTTGTATGTTGCACATATGGCTACACAGCATGTAAAACATATAAAGCAGGTTAACATTTTCACAGCATAAAAGCTGTGCACATGGTTTAACATGACATTTCCATTTGTCATAAGTGATGATTCAGAATGTTTTTTTTGTTTGTTTGTTTGTTTGTTTGAGTCTCTAGAATATTCCAGCATAGGATACATTTATACTTTGAGAAGTTTACAAGTGTGTATTGTAATTTACATTAATTCATTTTCCAAATTTTCTTGAAGGTTGTATGGGCGTAGAAAAAGACGACGACGTACAGCCAATGCAGAGGAAAAAGGAGAGAGAGCAACTCCACCTAGAGATAATTCTCCATTTGACCAACAGTCCTCTGATTTGATGGAAGATACTGAGACTCCATCAGTGCCAGAGGTAGCAGCCACTGCTTGTTATTTCTAAATGTATTTTATACTGTAGGAAAACATAAAATAAGTATGTTTTATTTTGTGTTATCATTGTGTTTAGAAGACAAAGGTTTACTTTAAGAGGACCTCCCTTATTTGTGTTTCATAGGAAGGAGAAACATTGACTGAAGAAGTTGAGACCAAAACTGAAACCAGAACGATCGACTCCCAAACAACCTCCTGTCAAAACACAGCATCACCCTCATTTAAAGTACCAAGAGATTTCCCAATGCTGGACAAAAGAATTCCTGTTGTGATCTTAAAACCTATATTTGCACCAGCAGGTGAGTATCGGTGTGAGCTGTGCAACCAACATTTCACCAGTGCATCACAGCTTGTAAAACATAAACAAGTGCATGAAGAAAAAAGGTCTTTTATCTGTGAGACTTGCGGAAAACTCTTCACAAGCCAAGCAGATTTCACTGAGCACAAATGTGTCCCTGAGAAGCCCTTTCCATGCAACATGTGTGATCGATCGTTCACTACGAATCATAACCTGAAGCGTCACAAACTGCTGCATGTTAAAGATGGCAGGAAGTGCAGAAAGTGCGGTGTATTATTCTGTCGTCGTCATAACCACGTTGTATTCGCACCACAGACTGAGTCTGAACAGGATTCCTACATGACTGAGCCTCAAGATTTAGACAATTTAGACAATCTGACACCAGAAGCCAGTCTGCTGAAGAAGCCTGAGCTAAACCAGACTGCAGACATGGATGACGGTGCTCAGAGCACCATTACTAAAACATCTTTGCTGACAACTACTGCACGAACCTTTGTGTTCACTCCCCCAAACCCTGGACCTTTACCTAAGATGCATACAGTAAAAATCTTACCAAAAGTTCCTGTTCCTGTGCCAGTGTCGAGAAAACCTTCCTCTGTGCCACGTCCGCCCCCACCAGGACCCAGGCTCTCCAGCAACAACCACCCTAAGACCTTTGGTCAGCCTTATCTTCCCCAAAACACAGATCTGCCCCCCTCACTAAGGATCTTTTCACCACAGTACCTCACCTCAGCATTACTTGAAGTCCAGAGAGATTATAAATATATTTTAAGCAAAGCAAGAGATGTTAAGAAGCATGTAGTGAAGGAGGAAGAATGTAAGCTGCCACTAGTGCCTCCAGTCAAGCAGGACGTCAAGCAAGAAAAGAAGGAAAGGACGGCTTATGATCTGGAGATTGTGCTCTGATCTAAACCGTCGGGGGAATACAAACCTCTTTAAGAGCAGGGAATTAGTCCTGTATTTAAGTACAATTTAACAGCCTTGTTTGCGTCAGCGTTAATGTTTCACATTTTACTACTACTCATACCAGGATTTGTGCTTTGTATCATAAAGCTAGTAGCTCATTCTGTCAGACACATTAGTGCGTCTGGTAGACACCACAACTCAAACATAAGCTCATCTGGGCTCATTCTGTTGCCAATATGTGACACTATTGCTGTCTGTATGACGTGAAGTTGTGTTTTTCATGTTCCTTGTTTTTCACTGAGATCATACTGCTGCAGTCTTTTCTTAAGTGCCTATTTTCTTTTTCTCTCAGGCCTAATCTGGCTCAGCACTCTTATAAATTTTACTGAAACTGTTGGACTTTTTTTAAGCACCAGTACTGTATTAAGGATGCTGTCACCACTTAATTGCTGACAAGGGGGAAATTGGTTCTTGGTAAATACTCTTATGTAAATGTGAAGGATCTCAAGCTGACCTAAATTGTTAAACTGTGCATCGGGTGGCTTTTAAATGGAAGCTTAATTATATTCATTGCATTTGTTGGGATAATAATCAGTTTAGTCCATTAGCAAATGTGCATTAGTATAAATTATATGATATATGATTGTATTACATTAAGCATCAAATCCAAAAAATATTGTCAGTGATTTCAGTGTTCCCGTCTACCTCAGTGACCAGAAACCTCACAGGCAGTGTTTGTTGTTTTATAATATAGAAGTTATGTTTGTTTTTCACATGTGTGCACATATACTGTAACAGCTCCAGCATTTACTACACACCCTGTGTTACATTAACACCCTGTGTTACATTTCTGAGTTGGTTTGTGTACACAGATGTGGTAATGGCAAGAAGCAGAGTGGTGTATTGAAGGCAAAAACTATCTTCAAAAGGGTTTCCTCCATAAAAGCAAGCACCTAACCTGCTAATCAGTAAGTTAACCAGCACTGGTTCCCAGTACTGCAGAGCTGCTGGTCTGTAACTGACACTGACCCCCCCAGACTCTATGAAGGTAGATAAGTTAAACATTTTATAATACACTCATGTTGCTGTTTGTATCACTGGATGCAACACACTCACTGACTTTGAAGCTATAGTTTGAAAAATCTTACACATATAAGCTATCTGGTTTTTTTTGTACTTTGTTTTTTCAACTGTTAATCAATTGCAGTTTGTACAGTGAGGAGATATCATATGATGTTGGTTATGATACATTTTATAACAATAAATGTTTTCAGACATGTATATTTTTGCCCTGTATCTTGTCAACTGTCAAAGTAATTTGATCTCAGAATGCTGATGTTAAAACAATCTATTTTAACCAAACTGACTTTAAAATGATTTGCTGTTGGCTAAATAAGATTTTCTGGTGTTGTCTAAAAAAACATATTTTACTACAAAGTCATTAACTCACTGCATCCAAACAGCATTGTTTCTATACCAGATTGATTTTTACTTGGACATGTTAGACAATAGAGGAAAGAAATAAACTGTAAAATGTATCTAAACTAAAATCCCTGCATAACAATATAGTGTATTGGGGAGGTTTGGGATTTACTGGCCAAAAAGATTTGTCAGATTTGCCCTGACGGTGCCACTGGAGAGGCTGTTAAATTGACCTAGAACTGTCTTCAGACCTCTTATCAGTGTGTCATGTGGCATTAAAATGGCCAGCTTGTTCTGTGAGCCACAATTCAATCCCATTGTTGAAAAAAACCCACAGTACAATAACAATAAGGTGCCTTCATGCCTTCGTTCATGTGGCCTTTTTCTCTCTAAATGTGGTTCCCAGAGGGCCATTTTACCTCCAACTACCACACCATTGTTCTGGAGACTAAATGATGAGTAATTCTAGAGGTCAGAATGATTATTTTAAAGTTAGGAAATGAGCTTTCTTATTGCTTTTTAGTACCAGTTTTCTAATGAGACGCCATTCATCAACCATTGTTATTTAGTTTATCAGTGATTAAATCATTTACTGATGTTGAATCGATCAGTTGCAAGCCTTTAAAAGCAGATTCTGGCACGTTTTTCTCATTCAGCATCTGAACCACAGTAACATAGCAAAAATGTAAAACTGCAGATTTGATGGTTTGTTGCAGAAAAAATCTTAACCCCAACTTTTTTGAATGACCTTTAGAAGTGCAGAATTGATGGTTTATTAGAAAGTTTGGCCCATTACTTCATATGACTAATGAATTTTAATAATTCACAGCTGCAGACCTGTTGGCTTATTAGAAAATGTGAGACTCCTGATTTGTTTTCAAGACAACACCTTTGGTAAGATTTCAAGCTGCAGGACTGGTTAATTATTAAGAAGTGAAACCCATTAACCTTTAAAACTGAGACAGAGAAACAACAGCCAACGAGATTTTTTACAACCCAGTAACCCAAATGTTGTTCCTGTTAATGTTTTGTTACCTGATACTATAAATGCAAAGTAAATATATGTAAAATAAGAAGCAATAACATTATAATAAGGATTTTTTTTTTTGCTCCCCTTAATAAAGCCAATTGTTATATCTAAACCCTTAAATAAAAGGGACTTATTGTCTACAATAAGTTTAAGTATATTAGATAGGGACCTGTCATTTAAACAGTTTTAAATTAAATTGTTTTTCATAAAAATCACTAAAATACAGGCTATATTTACTTTTTTGTTCTTAAATTTAGATTTTTTGCATATCAATCTTCCTTGTAGGAGAAAGTAGGTTAAGTGTTGATTGATTTTATCAGTCATATCCTCGGTTCATCCCTCGGAAACCTCTTGTGCCACATCTCCGAGCCAGATGAGAGTTCACTGTCTCCCGTCTGATTCCATCTGCACGCTGTACGCATCCTATTGGTCCGAATGCGCCGGTAATGGTGGGCCGTGACTCTGATTGGTCGCTTTGGTTGTCACTTCGAGCGACCGACGGCAATGATTGGCCGACGTCCTCGAACCCAGGCAGCAGATTGGTTAATGTTCCTCCGCCTGGCTGCTTAGGTGACAGGCAAGTGGTGCTGATGCTGTGACAATGGGAGTCATCCAGATAAGCAGCATCTGGACCGAGAGTGCTTAAAACACAGCGGCAGCACGCGCGCTCAGCTGACGGCAAAAAAGACGGGAAAGCAGCTGGATAGAAACACGGGGAGGAAGCTCCAGCTGCTGCTCTGAAAGGGTGAGTTTACCCCTGGAAAAAAAAAACAAACTGTCATGCCCGGGGGGTCCAGTTAGCTGTTTCCTGCGTGGGGGGCTGGGAAACATCGCTGAAGTACGTCGGTAGAGAAAACTGTAAATCCTGCCGCTTAGGTGAAGCAAGTTTAGCGACCTTTTCCCAGTTTTCCTGCAGAAATCGATGATGCTTAGCTGTCAGGTAAGTCGGCTCATGGCTGCACAGACTGTAATGTTATGCAGCGGTTGTAAGAAGGCAGCTGTGAGTCAACTCATCCCCTTGGTCGACTGCATTGCGGAGAGAGCATGTCTTGCAGAAGAGCATGTGTCTACTATCCTTCGTACTGTCTTGTAATTACGTGCTCAGTATATCGGCACTGAAAGCTGTTTTGTTGTGCTAAAGGTCTTCAAGCTTGCTCGCATCCTGTGTTTTCATTCAGACACATCATCATCAGCATCATCATAGATCCACTATGATGCGTTTGTTACCAAATCCAAATGTGAATTTTAAAGTATTGACCCCGAAATTTGCCTTAAGACGTTTTATTATCATCACTGAAACATTCCTGCTATGCATGGATATGCACAGATTTGTAGTGAGGTGCGTTGCATGCTGGGATTTGAAGTTTGAGGTGGTGTGTGTCTATTGAAAGTGTGATTAAATGAGCAATAAGTGTTTGCCTGTTTGTTTAAAAGCAGTACACACACAGTATGGTGTAGCTATATATTGTAGCCGTAGATTTACTCCATATACTGACTCTGTTAGTATGATTTCCATCTTTTTTTGGCTGTAAGTGAAAGTGTTTATCTTCCCTCTGCTCTTTCAGTTGAGTGATGGGAGCGTTCAGCCGGCAGAAGTTTTTCCAGGAGCTTGCTCATGGCTGCCTGCTGCCTACGGCTCAGCAGGGCCTGGAGCAGGTATGGCAGCTGCTGGTTATCTGCCTGCTGTGTCGGCTTCTCTGGATGTTGGGTGAGAGTCTGGGTATTTGTGCCCACTCAGTTTTATTTGCCATCCATGTAGCTTTGGTTATCATAATCACCTGTACCACCCTTATTTCCATGTCAGGCCTCCCCTCCTTTGTGAAACACCTGGGCACAGTGGCAGGAGGTTTCTACACGCTCTACCTTTTCTTTGAGCTTCATATGATCTGGGTGGTCCTCCTCAGCCTTCTCTGCTACCTCTTCCTATTCCTGTGCCGCCACTCTACCATCCGAGGCACCTTCCTCTCCATCACTGTGCTCATCTACCTGCTGCTGGGGTGAGATATTCCTCCTGTGATAGCTGACAGCTCAGCGTCGCGCATCAAGTCTGTGTATGAAGTGAGCACTGTTGTTCTAGCGGAGCTGAATTTGCATTATAAATGAACCTCTTCTTTTGCTTTTTTTTTTGTCAGAGAGCTGCACATGATGGACACCACCAACTGGCACAAGATGAGGGGTGAGTCTGCCATCTTTTCTGCAGCACTGACAGATTTCTGCCAGATAAAAACAATAAATGTGACTGCTCTCCATTTAACAGCGGTAATAGTCTTATGTTGAGACTAGTGATTATTTAAATGCTGCTGTTGTCGTCCAGGTTCACAGATGGTGGTTGCCATGAAAGCCATCTCCCTGGCCTTCGATCTGGACAGAGGTGTTGTGGCCAGCGTCCCCTCACCCATTGAGTTCATGGGCTACATTTACTTTGTGGGCACAGTCATCTTTGGGCCCTGGATCAGCTTCAACAGCTACAAAGAGGCTTTGGAGGGACGTAAGCTGGTAAGTGTGACACAGTCTCTGTTAAGTATTGAAAAAGGTGGAGGTGAGGATTATTTAAGAGATTTATCCTAAGACGAGCCGCTAACTGTTCAAATCTTTGACTCTTTCTTCTCCTTCAGAGCTTTTCATGGCTTTTAAAAGTGTCAGTTAGCTGGTTGAAGAGCCAGGTCTGCCTTGTTATTTCCAACTGTGTCGCGCCGTACCTCTTCCCTTATTTCATACCTGTCTACGGAGACAAGCTGCTACGAAGGTGAGTCGAGGAAACACACAGGTGCTCGTAAGCAAATCAAAATCCCAGTTTATCCTCTCGCTTGGATTTCTCACGGCTTTAATGCTTGTCTTCTATTACCTGCTTTGTTTACAGCAAAAAGAGGAGAAGGATCAGGTGAGCTAATTGTCCGACGCAGTGATTTGAAACATACTAAACATCGTATTCATGCCCTCCATATATTTTACACAAATTCTTTAGTACATGCTTTTTTATTTTTTATACCATTTGTGCCACACCTTCACCTGAACCCACATGTCCACATCATTTCCCCCCTCTCCCTGCAGCCACACGAGCCACGACACCCATCTCATCCTCTTGTTTACCACAACTGTTTTACCATCCTGAAAAATGTGGCGAGACGTAGTTCATCATGGCAGGTCATTTAATTATTTATCTGAATTCGATGCATCACTAACATGAACTGCTACACCTTCTCTCTCTCTCTCTTAATTCTGCTGCTTCTCAGAGGTACACCGGCAAAGTATGTCTTAATGTGTTGCGTAATGATTTATTCATTAATACTGACTTTAAGTTAAAATAAGACTGTTAATATCCGTCTCTTTCTTTCTCTTTTAATGCCCGTGCATTAGGTGGTTGCTGGCATACGAGAACACAATGTCTTTCCACTTCAGTAATTATTTTGTTGGTTATTTGAGTGAGACCACCACGACTCTGGCCGGGGCGGGCTTCACCGAGGAGAAAGAAAACCTTAAATGGTCAGAACTGCACGCACAGTATTGACATAAATGATGTTCTCTCTGCTTACATTTTTTTTTTTTTTTACAAAGACTGTTCCCTGTCCTTTCTCCCTTTTATTGTGCAGGGATATGACTGTGTCCAAGCCGCTGAACGTAGAGTTTCCACGGTCGATGGTGGAGGTGGTGACGTCATGGAATCTGCCCATGTCTTCCTTTCTGCACACCTGTGAGTTATAATGCTAACTGTTATTGCTTGATGGCAGCAGCTGTTTCTGCTTCTCGTTCTCATTATAAACGGGGATGATAATGGCTCATTCAAGCAGACCCTCTCAAGCAATCCGATGCTCTCCTCCTGCAGATGTTTTTAAGAGCGCTCTCAAATTTGGGACGTTCTCCGCTGTCATGGTGACATACACCGCCAGTGCCCTTCTGCACGTGAGTAACTGTTACATAACGATTATGGCACGTACTCTTTACTGGTGTTTGACTGTTTTAAAACAAGTGGATTGTTCTGTGATTCTGACTCTTGTGTCTGGCAGGGTTTGAGTTTTCATCTGGGCGCAGTGCTAATATCTCTTGGGTTCATCACGTACATTGAGCACGGTGAGAGTCAGCCTAATGTCGTCTCCTTTCCACATTAGAACCTTTCCATTTAGAGAAGGTGCTTAGCTTTGCAGTAATGGGTAATTGCACTCGCTATATCACACTGTTTCTCTTCACTGCAGTGCTGGTAATTTACCTCTTATGGCTTGGAAAGGAACTCTTTGTCTAGCTTCATTTTAATGCTTTGGTCTTGTTTTGTGTTTCAGTGTTGCGGAAGAGACTCGCGGCCATTTTTAATGCCTGTGTGCTGTCAAAGAGATGTCAGCCAAACTGCACTCACAAGAATAAAAAGGTATTATGCACCCTTATCCTCTTCCTCTCTTTTTTTAAGGAGAGGGGCCTTTAGCACCAGTTACTTAAGATTAGCAGTGGGCTCTTTAGGTTTTTGTGAATATTTTGGTAATAATTAGACTTTTGAAAATATGTTTAATTGCTTTTTTGCTGAGAGTGAGATGAGAATTTGAATATAACTTGCATTTCTCTTAATATGAGGCTATAGCCAGGAGAGCATTTCCCCTGTTCAGTGTAAAGAGTTAAGGAATTTTATTTTTATTTTTGTTTATTTCCGTTAACATAAATGTTTTTTACTGTTATTTTAAAGGTTTTTAATACATTTCGACTAATGCTCCCTGCTCCACAAATAGAAGCTTTTTTTGACCACAATCCTGTGGTGTTTTTGTATGTTTTGTGCATATCCTGGTTTTCTTCCAACTATTTTATCTGTGCAATTGGCCATTGCTCTGGCACTGCTGGCACTTCCTTTCAGAGCAGGAGGTGCTCAAAGGGTGCCTACCTAGTAGCTGTTCTGGCCTAGTTAACATTCAGAAAAAAATGTACTCTCTATTTTTTTACTCTGCAAATATTTAAAAATAAGACTCTGTATAATTTCCCCCTTTGTTTTATCCTCTGATAAACATGAAAAGAGCCAGCAAAGTGCCATGTACTAATCATAAGAAATAATTTAATCATTAAAAGGATAGTACTTAAGGATTGTTTACAAGATGGTTTAATGCCAGAAAAAAAAAAGAAACAGTTAAAACATAGCAGCCCTAATGGTCCACCTTAAGCTGTCAGTTGATATATTTTGGGAGTTCGCTGGCAAGTTGCCCGGCTAAAAACCCTCATGTTATATTGGTTACACACATCCAGAGCAGCAGGAGAGGGGAAATAATGATTTATGCCATGAGGAAGCAGCCTGCATGGACTGCAACATAGTGAGAGTTGCTCCCCTCACATTTTAGGTAAAGATACAGAAAAATGTGATTTCAGATCAAGATTTTCTTCATAACACAAAATATTCAGTAATAAATGCACAACAATGAAAGTTAGAAGCTCAGTAGGAAAAAAATAATCATGAGTTAAACAGTCAAACATTCAGCTAATCCGCTTCATCAAGACTGATAGAGAGAGTCGGTTTCAGGGCCTTAAAAAGAATAACTCACACATGCTTCAATGGAAAAGATATGGATGAAGGTGTCTGAAATATTGATTCCTTTGTTTTACATGATGCCTCATCTCTCCTCCTGCAGGGGCTCTGGGTGTATATGATTAACATAGCATTCAGCGCCTTGGCAATACTCCACCTGACGTATCTGGGCTCTGTGTTCAACTCCAGTGTGGACTACATGGAGGAGGATGAGGTGAGGCCAACATGTTCAGACGAGTATACCCACCTATATTTCACACGTCAAGTCAATGGATTTTACAGTTCAGCTCAATATTAGAAACTTGCCTCCAAGGGCTTTGGGAATGTACAGTATTCAAGACTTTTTATCTTCAGACCCTTGATTTGGTCAGAAAAAACATCCTCATAAAACCTTTTAATGGGGGAAAATATAAAAAAATGTAAGGAAGAGCAGCAGTGGAGGGATCTCTCTCCCAGTATGTCAGCAACCTGAGATGACACCCTGTACTCATGAAAAGTACAGTACACTATGTTACACATGAACATGTGAAACACTATATAGGAAAGTAAGCTAAGCTGCAGTATAAATAGTGCAAAGGAAAGAACTATACTGTCATAAAATTATTCTTGTGTATCACTCGCTTTGTATTTTTGTAGTATCTGTTAGGAAAGAGAATGAATGAATGATGAATCCGCTTTTTTGTATTGAAAAATTAATGAAAAGTATTAAAAAAGGAAAGATTTTTATATAAACATCGTGTCCAATTGAGCTTAAATAGTATGTACTGCCCCCTACAGGACGATATAACCCATCATACCATTCAGAAGTGGTCGGAGCTGAGCTGGACAAGCCACTGGGTCACATTCGGATGCTGGATATTTTACCGCCTCATTCTCTAATGACAAGAGACGGAGAAATGGAAAAAGGTAAAGGAAGCAATAATGAGATTTGTAAGGCTGGTTCTCCGCTCCTGCCACTGTGACTTTATTCTGCATCAGACTGAAGAAAACCAACACGCAGCATTCAGGTTGCGCCGCATGTTGGCCGGGTAATCAATTATTCTGACCTGCTGGGGACTAGTTTTGATATCCAAGAAACGATAGCCCGCTCCTCCCTCCCACCCCCCCGCTCCCTATCGCATCCTTTTTATCTGAAGTCGCAGTTGTCGAGCCCTCACGTTGTGACAGCAGTTACCCATGTCTCACTGCGAGTCACGATCAATACCTATCAGCATGGTGGGGATCGGCTGCTCCTTTCTGTGGACACACGATAGAGCCCATTATCTAGGTTTCAGCATTGACTGCTGCATATGTGTGGCGCGGGGGGTGGGGGGGGGGGGGGGGGGGGGGGGGGGGCGGGGGGGGGGGGGGGGGGGGGGGGGGGGGGGGGGGGGGGGG
>JAPZDV010000002.1:21392609-21429653 GCA_029814665.1 Acanthurus lineatus | reverse complement strand
CCCCCCCCCCCCCCCCCCCCCCCCCCCCCCCCCCCCCCCCCCCCCCCCCCCCCCCCCCGCAGCAGACACAGTATAACCAACACTGGGCATGTCCAAAAAAACAGAGATGTTGTAAATGAGCAAAGAACATTTTTATGCTTTCTCTCTCTCTGTCTATCTCTGCTTCTGCTGCTGTGTGCATGTGTGTGTGTGTATGTGTGTGTGTGTGTGTGCGTGTGTGTGCGCGTGACAGTCGGTTAAAGAGCAGAGGGTGTAAACTGTACCATTCACAGCACATAACAAAAATACGAGAGAAACATAATGGAGCAAGAACAGGCAGCCATTTGGATTTTTTTTTGGTACTGTAGGCCTCCGTGTGAAGTGTGGAATTTTACTCAGCAGGAGGACAAAGTTATTGTGATTTTCATGGCCAAGCCTCAGGTTTTTTTGTTTTTTTTCTCTTTTTTTTAGCAAGGAGCCAACAAACAATCAGCTTTGATTAAAGAAGACATGTTAAAAAAAAACAAAAAAAACAAAAAACAGGAAAATCCAATTAGAAAATACAAAAAATGTAAAGATGCAGCCTCTCCTTAGAGCATCATTTCTACGCAGAAGGTGATAATAAAACATAGCTGTGCACGACTGGGTGGGCCTCGTCTATGTAGGCCATGAAACACAATATGATTTGCTGTATTTGCTGTATCGGTGGGCTTATTTTCCTCCATTTATTCACAGCCTTCTTCCACCTTGACAAATATCATTTCACCTGATTAGATGGCTGTCATGTCAGCTAGGCCTGAAACACAGGCTGGAGTGAAAAACAGATGAACAGGTGTCAAAATCACCTCTGCTGTGTGTGTGTGTATGTGTGTATTTGTGCGTGTTTATGTGCGTGTGTGTGTGCGTGTGTGATGAAGAGAGAGAGAGAGAGATGATAACCTACCTTTCATCCCCTCATTTTTTTTTTGTTCTCCTCTCACGGCAAAAACAACAATAAAATGATCCCAGTCGCTTTGTTTCACCGTTTGTCAAACCGAGAGAAAAACACATAATAAAAGCCTCATGTTCTTGCTGTGCTCTCGTGCTCAAACAACACCTGTTATGCATAAATCCATCGCGAGGAAAATCGAATAGAGAAACATGTAATAAACATAAGACGGCAGAGGCTATATCGAATAATCAACAGCTGATCAAACAAATCCAGGACGGGGACCCTGCCGTTAAAGCCACATTTAAGAGATATGTATATATGGAGGAAAGAAGAAGAAAAAAAATCCACTGCCACCCTTTTACAGTTTCATGGAGAGGGTTGTGTTCATTTGGTCTGTGTCTGAATATCATCCGACAAAACAGATTTTATGTTGCATCACGTCGAAGATGGATTTCCAGAAGCCTTAGAGGAAACGGACGTGATGGAAAATGTACATATCTTGATCTGTTTCATATATCCAAATGATGTCAGATTTTCAATGCTTATATTAACCCACCCACAAACGATTGAGAGAGAGAGAGAGAGGAGGAAAAAAAAAAAAGATCGCGCATCCCCTAAATGAATCGTCTTGGCATGTATATTGGCTAGTGGCACCGGAATAATTAGTCCACACAGACAACAGCCTCGATACGTCTCTTTTTCCCATCGTTCAGTCACGAAAAAAGGCGATGTATTTACCCTGAATTGTTAATATGCAGTCTTTGTTTTGCCGTCCAGCGAAGGTGGACCGGGCTACATCTCAATAGTCCACAATAAAAGCCTCCGTGACAGAACAAATACATTTTTTCTGAACAAAATCCAGCGATGCAACGGGATGATGATGGTGGTGGTGGGGTTGGTGTATGGGTGGGGGGGTGGTAAGGTGGTTCACAGCGCCGACGCTTGTCGAAATCACGATGTGACCAAAAAAATGAAATGAAAACAAAAACAACAACGCGTCTGGATTAGGCGAATTATTCCTGAATAATCCCAATTATGGCTGCTTGCAAGGAGGCAGCTCGCACATTCGCGGAAACCGTCGGTTTTATTCGGAGAGAGAGAGAGAGAGAGAGAGGGAGAGAGAGGGTGAGGGAGGGAGGGAGGCAGAGGGAGGGAGGGGGAGAGAGAGGCGGACCTGTGCAGCATTGTGAGCCATATAACTTGAAAGTGATGTTTTATTCTGAGCGTCTCTCTCTCTCTCTCTCCGGCATCATGTATGACGCGCCTGTTTTCTCCACTGTGGAGGAAGCGAGCAGCTCGAGCCGTCAACCAGCCTGTCTTTCATTGGTCTCCCGCCCTTGGTGACAGACTGGGCTGACTGGACCCCCCAGACTGATAGGCCTGACAGGGCAGCAGCAAGGAATTCTGGGTCCTCTCTGGAAGGATGTTGGGCCTCCTGTTTCCAGAGTAAAAAAATGATAAAACTCAGAGTTTCCTGTGAAGTCAGAGCATCTTCAGAGGCCATCAGGTTTAACAAAATATGCATTTTACATTTAAGGATTTTTATTTTTAATTGTTAATTTTG
The DNA here is from genome assembly GCA_029814665.1 of Acanthurus lineatus. Lineage (NCBI taxonomy): Eukaryota > Metazoa > Chordata > Actinopteri > Acanthuriformes > Acanthuridae > Acanthurus > Acanthurus lineatus. The sequence continues at coordinate 21,427,179 of JAPZDV010000002.1, read as the reverse complement.
ACATACAGATGCACCTTTAAGTTTGGCTTTTGTTTAATGGTTTCACTTATATTGTACAATCATTTCATGGGGTTCAAACATTGTTAAAACCTTTTTGGACAACCTAACAAAGACATCTATACACACACACACACACACACACACACACACTCAACACTACAGAAATGTTTCTTTATTGACTCATTGCAAGTTTGATTTGGCCTTTAGTGAATTTATTGGTCATAAATGTATTATAGGCTGACTTGTACCTTGCATTCAATTCACATTGCATCATCATTTGTACCTTTCAATTCTCTCTATCTTATTTTATTTCTTTATGAATTATGATTTTATCTATTAAATTTTGTCTATTTATTCATGGTCCCCAGAGGATTGAGCTAAAAAGGTTTTTGGTAATTCCCAAGACTTTTCTTCTAGGTGAGGTTGACATTTTTTTGGTTTGAGTGAAATGTCTCCATCATTATTGGATGAAACGCTACAAAACCTGAAGATATTTACACTTTACTAGAGATAAATCCCCCCAAAAATAAAAAAGTGTTCTCATGTATTTAGTGCAAATGTTAGCATACTAGCAAGCTAAATCAAGATTGTGAAGTTGGTTAAAAAGACAACTGCATTTTTGCATGCAAACCTGCAAAGTTAAGCATCATGATAATTAGCATGTTAGCATGCTGACTTTATTCATCTCTAGACATCTTATATTATGATTTATGTACATGGAGTATAATTGTATTAGGCATATAATTATTTTGCTATGTAAAGTAAGCATTTGAGAATTACAGTTTTCTTCGGGATTAACACAGTTTTGTCTTTTTCCCCCTGGAGATAATCTCATAATCTTACTGGCTTCATCCTCAAACTCCGTCTACAGAGTGGCCTTACATAAAGTCAAACTGGCAAGGAGCAGGTTCGCTCACAGGCCTCAGGCCAACAGGACGCCCCAGAAGAGTTGTTAACAATAATGATGAACAAACCAAAAACACAAGCCTTCTAACAGGTAATAATGAACAACATTAATTTAAAGATTACAGTCCCAAAACAGGCATTTAAGAAAGAGCAATATAACTACAGCAAAGCTAGCGGTGAACATTCATGCCTTATAAGCTGATTGCAGCTGACAAGATGGCTTAAATGATGAGCAGAAGGTCCACATTTAGATTTGATTTGAAAGCAAAATGCTGAAAAGGAAGAAAAGATGTCCTTAAGAGGACGAGTATGCAAGGTTTGTAAGGCTTTATTTAATTCTAAAGTGGAGTTTTTTCATGAAATAAACCTCAGAATATGCAGAATTTTTTAGGAATGCGCTAAACAGATGTCGACCTTGGACAAAATCTGAGCAGAAACAAATGTGCTAAATGGATAAAGCCAATAAACACTTAAGGACCATGGGTGCTAATTCATCTTGAGTACAATGACATGTTGAAGGAAGGGCACTACGGAGAATAAGATTTGTCCTGTCTTGGGCGGGGGACTGTCAATAATGTGATTTAAGTAAAAGCTGGTGCTCCTCACTGTTTCTACTGTTTCTTGTGATGAAAAAGCTCAGTTCGAACCTGCTAAACTTCCCCCACAGAGTGATATCACAATATGTACAAAAGAATAGAAGAGATACTCCCTTAAACTGCTGTTTGGTAATAATGTCACAACACTCGCAGATCCTCTTTTGAAATCCCTGTTAAACACGGCTCTCTGTGGTTTATTGCTTAAAAAAGCATTAATTATTTCAAAGTTAATGTCTACTGTAGAAATCAAACTGATCTTCCCACTCGGGTTTTAAGTCTGTTTAAATTGTTAATACTTTCCACACTCAAGCTATGTGACCATCACACAAATTAATCACTAACCCACCCTTTTTTCTCTTTTTCCATGCACAAGTCTCTGAAATACAAGTGTGCTCTGATTAATAATTTTGTTTTAAAAGTCAAAATAATCCGCATAATCCAACAGATACCTGACATCCAAGGACGTCTGCGAGTTGGAAGTTAATGAGGTTTATACAAGATACAGTAGATTGATTCAGCAGGAAGACACTCAAGTAGTTTATGTAACTCTTAAAGGCTCCCGTGGTCGAAGAATAGAGATGATGTCTTTGAGATATCAGCGTATCACAACTATTTAAACAGAAATAGACTGTGACATTTCATCAAGATTGCATCTGAGGGGGTTTCCAAAGAATTGTCAGCCTTCAAACACTGATCTCCGCTTACAATGCCCACTGTGCTCTATATACTCGAGCATGACACGATGACTTCGGTGAAATGCGTGACCTTTGGCTCCCATCTGCAGCTCAGGTTTCTCTCTGTGTATTTCCACTTCAAGCAAAGCTGAATGCACTCCAGAAACAGAGGCACTGAACGCTCTGATGTTATTTCTGTGGCGTGTCAGTCGGTCTCTACAACATTTTCAGCTCTGCACTGCAGTGTCATTACCGTGCATGGGACTGTCATGCACATGCAGGTTGGGTGAAAAGAAGAAACAGACATGTTGTTTGGATATAAGACCATTTTTTTAATGGCAATCCACTGCAAAAGAAAAATAAAACTTTCATCACTTCAAACGTGTCACTCAGCTCTTCGGTCTGTCTGTGAGGTTGTGAAAATAGCGCTATAAAATTTTGTGCTGTGCAACAACAACAACGACGACATGGGTTTTGCTAGCGAGGATCAACAGGAAGACTTATGTGCAGTGGTGAGGGAACATTGAGGAGGCTGGTGTTCTCTAATGATAAACATCACTTTCCACTTGTTTTGTCCCTCGAGCAGCATCCGTTTCAGACTGATGTTCCCTACAGGTCATCAGGTTTTCTTTTCTCACGGCATTAAGGCAAAATACGTCACACAACCAGGCCGAGCTTTTGCATTTTTGTAAACAAAATTAAATATGTAGAACAAGTGTCTTTAGTTTCTCACTGCGGTGACATTTTTGTTCCTTATTAAAGACATAATAACACATGGAATACACAAACGTTAAAACTCATGGCAATTTGACACCAGCAACCTCAGTTACTTTGAAAAGAAAGTGCAATATAGTACTGACTGCATAAATCAGAATTATAACACCACATACACACTTCTCCACATGACAGGAAGAACGTAATTACAGGCTGCTTACAAAACATCTCTGCTAACATACTGTGCTTCAGTTATAGAGTGATCACATTGTTTTGGTAAAAATGGGACTATTAGTCTATTTTTTTTAAACTTCTTTGACAGAAAGCATAAAACATTTTGCCAGTATTTGTATAATTACTTTCTCCTTGAAATGGAAATACTCATAAATTGTACCCAGTGTATGTTACATTTCAATGAAAATGCGTATTAATCTAAAAAACTCACACAGTGATACACAACTTCAAGAGGAGACTCATGTTTTGTTTTGTTTTGTTTTTTTTAGCTTGTTGGCTTTTTTTTTTTGGAATCACAAAAAGGCACTTCACTTTTGAACAAAGCAGAACGGCATAATCACAAACGGCGCAAAACGTAAAGTAGTCCGATGAAGAAGAGGGCGCTGGGCTCCTGCAACACTATGGAGAGGGAGACGACTCCGCTCAGGAAGATGACGGATGGCATCAGATCCCTGCTTACGTCATGCTCAGACTGGAGCTCGGAAACCTCTGACGTGTTTGGTTGATTCTCTAATAATGCATCAGGGGAAAACTGGGCAGCGTCTTCCTTCTCCTCCTCCCAGACTGAGACAGACTGATGAGCTAATTTCTGGCTCACCTCGGTGACATCTGTACTACCTGTACTCACTGAGTGGTTCTGTGGGAGTTCAGGTGATGCTGGAGCTTCACCTTCTGTTTCCAGAGATGCCTGACTCTCTGCCACGGGAGACGGGAGTGCGGGCGTACTGCCTTCTGGATGCGCCGCAGAGCCGGTGGAACCTTCTGATAATCCCGCTGTAACCTCTCGCTCAAAGCCCTGCGTCACGCTGGGAGCAGAGACACACTCAGCAGGCAGTTCAAGACAAAGACGACTGGCTGTGCTGTCGGTCGATCCGTCCTGCACTGCTGCTGCTGCTTCTGGCCACAGATCCGTCTCCGCGGTTGGAGGATGCATGCACGAGGCCTCTGAGGGAGGGATTTCCTCTCCACCAGTCTGGTAGCTGTCTGATCTCGGCCTTGACTCTTGCTGTATGGAAGCAGTTGGAGCAGGCAGCAGCGGTGCAGAGGGACTACTGTCTATGGGCTGCTCTGACGTTTGGTTGCCTAATTCACAGTGGAGGCTGGGTGAAGGCTGTGACTTATTTGGCTGGGTTGATTCGTTGGCACAGATTACAAAGGATGAATTAGTTTGAAGCGTAGTTTCGGATGACATACGAGGGAATTGTTCACCTGGGGATATAGTGTGAGCGGACAGTGTGCCATCAACAGATGGAAGCTCCTGGTTGGGTGGGAAAGAGGGACCAGATGGGTGAACTGCAATCTGTTTAAGTAAAACAGTGAGACAACAGTGACAGCTAGGAGAGTGCAAAGGCAAAGGGGAAAGATTTGTATTCCACATTACTATTGCACACAGAGTGAATAAAAGCATTTTCCTGCATACTAATGCTTTTTTTGTGAGATTGAACTCATGCTGACATTGTAATTGTGAGGGAATGCAAACAAAAGAGGAGCAGTATGATGGGATTGACTATTTTCTTTTAAAAATATTGCCAAAAACATACTTTTTTTTAAGCTTTGTCTTTCTGTGTTATGATTACAAATGGTGAGATAGTCCAAAGATACTTGCATACAGCACAAGAGAATCCAAGGGACGGAAAATTAAATCAATACATTTCTTATAAGTATCTTATTTTCAAGTTTGCCTAATGTACAAATTTTCATAAAACGACCAATAACTGGAACTAATGTCACCATTAGGCAGAACCTTATGTTCCTATTCAAAACAAAAACAGTAGTCATCTCGAAAAGATCTTTATCTGCTGTGAGGCTGATGTGACAAACATCCAAGGTCAAATCAAGACAGAATCGAAACAATATAAAACCAAAGGACAGATCCCAAAAACAGCATCCAGAGGATCAAATGCAAGAGCAAGTCACATTTAACACGGATAAAAGACGGGCTGAGACAGCATGAGTGAGATAATGATGAAGAGTTCATTTATCATCATGTAATTCTGGTGTTTTCAGATGGAAATTAGGCTGCGACATGATGTCTAACACCACAGAATTACAACCAAAAAATCTATTTACTTTGCTTTGCAAATTTATGCCAAATACTGCTCAAGTTTCCAGCTTGTCTTGTGAACACACACTGTGTAAACCTCAACAAAAAAAACTATGTAGACTAAAAGACTTAACTGAGCCCAAAAAAAGGGTAAGAAGTTGAAAGGAAACAAGACTTTTGTGCACAACTGCATGCTGAGCAGGTGAACCGTTAAAACAGTGGACTCTTAACAACAAAAGGGACAATATTTAGCTTTAAATTAATTACATATGACTTAAAATGAATTTCTCTTGAATGGAAGATAAATACGAACAACATGCATTCAAATAAAAATGTAAAAAAATACTGAGATAAGCTGGATGAGTTATTGTCACAGATTTATCTGCAGTGTTTATGACATTAATAACAGATGACATGTTATCATGCTCCTTTGTTTGATTGCTCTGTCTGGGCTGTCTGAGGTAGTTTATCCAGTTACGTCAACCAGCATTAACTTCCTTTATTTTGAAAATCTAATTTTCTTACAGTCTGATATGTTTTATGGGTGGAACTGTTCCAAAATAAACTTTTTGCTCACCAAGATGCTAATGTAAGCTCCCTGCTAATCCAATTTCAAGCAGCTCAACAGTTCTTTCTTTACAGTAAAAGTTAAAAAAAAAATAACAAGATAAAAAGTTGTCTGCACTGTAGCATCAAGCATTGCCATAAAACTTATTTATTCACATTCTGCAACTCTACATTTAGAGAATAAGTTTTGAGAAATGTGCTTATTTGCTTTCTTGCCACGAGTTTAGCTTAGCTTAGCTTAGCACAAAGACTGAGACTAGAGAAGAGTCTACATTAAGTTGCCCACGGACAAATGATGTGTAAAAACTTTACATTTTTTGAAATATTTGAAAAGTGAGTTATAATGTTTCAATCTATGTGCAGCAGATGTGTCAGTAAGTGATTTTTTTTGGATGGAGCATAGGTTAGCTGTTCTCTTGCTTCATATTTAACAGTCAGTTATAAAATGCATGGTATCAATTTTCTCATTGAACTCTGCAAAAAGAGGCGAATCAGTGTTTTACTAAAAAAGCTGAACTGTTCCTTTAAGTGTAACACTGTGTGGACTGATGCAGGTTTCTGTAACATTTTACCACAAATAATTAAACATAAACACTTTAGGCAAAGGTGTTGAGGGTATCTGACATTATTCCACATAGTTAGAATGAATATTAGTGTTTAGAAACATTAAAAACTGATGAAAATAATGATTCAATAAATGAGACGAATACAAAGATGCAAAAAAAAAAAAGTAAACAGCATGCATCATGATATGAATACAAAAATAGCAAACAGCACTCGTGCTACAGTGGTGAGAAGCGAAACGTTACCTAAGTTGTTGCTGTAGCTTCAATGAGCTGTGAACAATATAAACAACCAAGCCATTGATGATAAGCTTGAGAAGATGAACAGAAGTGTTTGTTATGTTTTATTAGACACACCTCTTGCATTGATAAATAAAGCAGTTAGCCTGCTTACCTGTTAAATGGTAATGTGTACAAAACTGCATGCAAATTAAGGTAATTTGTATATAATCACGCAATTATTTGCTAACTGGACTATTTTGAGGGAATAGAAATTAACACTGAGGTATTCTCGAAATGGTTATGATTTATTCTGTTAAACACTTTGCCTTTTCCCCCCCGTTCTTCCTGTTTACTCTTACCTCTACGTCAATATCCGGCTGTACGATAACTGGGCAGGTGGCTGTAGGCCTGACAAGTCCTGACTTGGAGGTCTCTGCTTTTTCTGCTGATGTAAAAATACATTTTTACACTGTTAGAGACTGATTAGTCTTAATAGAGGAAAAAGCAATGACATTATTTAATCAGTGTCTTTTATCTACAGTGTATAAGCAATTAAAGGGGTCCTCAACGGATGAGAACATCTGTGTAATGACTTCTGTGCCATAGATTGGAGCTTTCTAATTAGCCATAGAGGCCAAAACCTTTTTTTTCTTTTTGTATCAGGCTGTAAACATGTTTATTTCTGCTGTTTAGTTGGGCATTTTAATGAGGAGAAAGCCCCAAGTGGTCATTTGAGGACCTGCAGTTTGTTGTTGGCTTCATTATTCAGCCATAGAGGTTGTTCCTTGTTACACATATTACACGCTCATCAACAATTCTGCGCAATGTTATCTGTCATATTGTGGGAAGCGCAGACGAATATGACAGGAAGGGCCTTTTTCACAATAATGCTCCACTAGTTTGCATTTCCAAAAAGTGTCAAGTGTCCAAAAACACCAGCTAGCATGTTTGTGAGATTTCATCATTGCCAGCTGGGCTTATAATGTTTGTTTTGGGGGTTTTAGCATGTTTTTTTTAAATTCAAACTTTTTTTCTGAGTTTATTAAAAGGGGAAGAACATATGTGGACATATTTTACTTGGTGTTCCTGTTGAGCGCATGCACGTGACTGAATCTTTTCAACAAGTGCTCACTCGAGTCTCTCCTGTCTTTATATTTAATTGCATGATGTTTCCTGCAGGTTCCTGCTTCGTCACCCACAACAATAAAAACACTTAAGAGTGATAACCTGAATGATAGTACAATCTCAGCACAGATGTTTGCAACTCCAGCAACACGGTGGAGTTGTCACTGCCCACCTGTCCTCATGTGTGTAAAAGAATTTGCAAACACTACCCACAATGTAATGATACAAAGCTGGTTGAACATGGACACTAATCTCTTTAACTGTGAATCAATATGGTGATAGTTACAACAGCATTCATACTGTACCTTCTGTCTTTTCCAGCTCTTCCTCTGAATCAAAATCATCATTTAAACTGAAAGAAAAGAGACATTTGAGTTATAAGATGATATAAAAAAACAAGACAAAACATGCTTTTAAACGTTCAGCAGGTTCACATGTTTTACACATCACACACATCTAGTGGCTGGAAAACAAAAGTGTATTCAAAAAAAACAGTTGAATAATAATTGTACTGTAGACAGTGTATCAAGGCTTTTTTCTGTGTCATCCTGGTTGAAACTCAGCAAGTGAGACCTCTGAATTTAAAAGATTTAGATATACTGAGTTTGCGGGGGGACCGCAGGACAAGAAAAAGGCCATTTATGTGCTGTGGCTTTGTATTCGCAAGATTACTCAGACAGTTTTGTATTTAGGACTCATCTTAGGCTGCAGCAACTGAATTCACAAAGAATTTCAGGAGTCACGAAAGGACGCCTATTTTCCCTCTGAGGCCGACTGTTAAAATAACAGTCAATGTTGTATAAAAGACGACAAATTTAAAACAGCAAAAGAAGGTGGTTGTACACCGTCGTCAACACCTGTTCTGGATAATTAAGCTTAATATTTGCTGACGCAGTTAAGCTGTTAATGTGCTAAATTAGCCATTTTAATTGAACATGGCTAGATACTATTTTTACCGTATCGTTCATTCTGGACAGTTCTGTTTCTGAGCTGTAAAAACCAGCTAAGCAGAGTGTTTTAAAACCAAAAGCCTCAGCAGTGACCCGTCTCATTAGGCTGTTTATTAAAATAGACAGCAAGGTGGGAAATTATTGAACAAGATATTGTAAACTGAGGGTCATTGAAACGTGCTGGGATAATAGAGCTCATTTAGAAGTTATATTTCTATATTGAAGCTGATGTAGCTTACATTTCAAATGTGAATGAGGTGACAGTAATTAATGGAGGACACACTGAATATTTCAGCTAAATGTATTTATGCTGTCAAATATGACTGTAAAAGTTCCTATATAATAACAATTTGATAAATTAAAGCTGCAATTAGTTTTACAATTATCTGCAAAATAATTAACAGAAATATTTTTATAACACGTTTCTTGTGTTAAAAGTGGGGTCACAACGTTGCCAAGAGTTCTGCAGCCGATGCCAAGCGAAATAAAGGTCAAGAAGTGTGATGAACATGTGACAGCAGTTGCACAAACAGAGTAGGGATAGCCTGGCAAGCCGTTAATAATATTCCTCATGCTTATTGCGCTTCCAAGTTAATATAAGCCAGGCAGATGACAAGCTGATAGAAATGTGAAAAAAGATCTTTGCATTACACATGCTCGGTGATGTGAAGTTATTAGATGCTAAGCCCTGCACATGCTGTTCACATTTTACACAAGTTTTCAAGCTGTGTTGTAGCATTTGCAATATCCTTAATAATTACAAAAAAAAGAGAATAATATTCATTTGAAGATTTCATTTGAGATATCAGCTTCACTCCGGCTAAAGACACTCAAGCATGTCTGAGCTCTAACCTTGAAAATTTTTTGAGATCTTAAATCCAAAATTGTGGAAAAAAAGAGTGTGTGTGAGCAAGTGTGTATAAGTCTAAGCCCGGAATAAAAGATCTAAAGACTGATTTAGATCATTTTTTTAAAATTTTGATAGCCTCACTCGAGCCTGATCCGGAGATGTGGTCCCGTCTGGCCTGAATCGTGTTGCAAAAACTCCAGACTGACTCAGCAGAGAGTTGATGCAAAAAAGATTAAGACTGAGGCAAACTGCAGCAATCACTCGGCCGATCAGATCAGCACAGATGGTATTAAAACAGCATTGTTCCTGCTCTGATCTCAGTGTTCACCATCACCCTCTGTACATTCCAGTCTAATATCTATATTTACCCGAGGTGTACCCGCTGCAATGTAACATAAACTTAACCAGCAGTGAGCTTACTTCAAACTTACTGTATGTGTAAGTAAGTGATACATTCTGGTGTTTAAACTTCTTGTTAACCCTTCCCTCCTGTTGGCCTTGTTTGTGTGTTAAAATCCCATAATCAGTGAACTTCAAAGGCACCTAATGGATCTAAAATTAGCTGCTATAATCGGGGTACCAGTGCAGTTTCTGCTCCACAAACTCCTCCTTTTCAATCCATGACTCATCCATCCCTGGCAACCCATCTGGCCCCGTCCTACTTCCACACAGCTACAGCAGAGGAGACCTATATGACAACCGCATCAATTTACGGCCTGTTTGTTCCTTTTTATGTGTCCTTTAAGGCTTAGAGGAGGGGTGGTCTTGTCTGCTGTTGACTGTCTCTGTCATCCTGCACTGAGTTTCTTTACACACCTTCCTGTTGATGCAACAATAAACCAGCCACTTAAATCTTCATCTCAGGGGGTTAGTTGACTTTAATTGAGTAAATGAAGAGAAGGAAGTTTGCGTGCCAGTTTTCCAACAACACGAGGGAAAGAGGCCAATGTGCTCTATGAAACTGCTCTGCAAACCTCTATGACTGATGGAAAAGGTCAGAGGTAAAGTTTAATGCAGGGAAAACGTCAGGCCTGAAAACGACACCTGCTCTTTGCCTATTTTGATCGCCCCTCACACACCACTGGATGTTTGGCATTCTGAAGGGGGTGTGTATTCAGTCCACAACTCTTCCTATCCGTCACCGCAGTGAAGACACTGGAGTGTTGCCAGGGATTTAAAAAAAAAACTTTTATGAACACTCAACTCGGTAGCTTTGACACTCTGTGCTTGTGCTCTGCAACAAACACTGTGGTCATAAACATCTTGATTTACATTAAACCTGAGTTCTTACTACACTGATTGCAGTCTCCAGGCAAAAACCAGGGAACGGAGCTGAATGCTAGTTGCACAAAACCTGGAAGAGCATTAGTAGGCAAACCGACCGGAGCTCTGCGGTTTCTGCACAACACTAATGTCTGGTGCTTTAATGACTTTGTTCACATCTATATATATTAACGCTTTGCAGACTGTTATGACATAAATCAATGCAAAAGTTAGGCTACTTGTGGGTTTCCTGGGTCAGACCGTTTTATTATCTGAAAATTACTGCGTCTTTGAGAATCTTAATTTTGCATTTGATTAGAAGGTTGGACATCTTCCAGCGCCTTTAACAAGATTTAGATTTTATTAGCAGTAATGAACAGAGAGCAGATCAATTAGTAGAGTTCAGAGGTCAGTGGAAACTTGGGCAAACAGTGGGCAAAATATTGCACTATTGATCTGTTAAATTTGCACCCTTTTCGTCTGTGTCTGACCAGCGACGGCACACACCTGACGGGAGATTTACCTGTAAACTTTTGGAGGTCTCAAGATACCTCTTATTTGCCGCAGGTCAATGGTCGGCTTAGCTGAATCGTCTTCATAGGACAGGAGCAGGGTTATCACATAATTCATAGAGGAGTTATTAGCCCAGTAATCACCTTCAGAGGTTTCATAGCGAACAACAAACTCAATGCGAGAGCCGTGTGTGATATAAGGTGGTGCAAAAGACAGCTTGAAGGAGAACTTGTCAGTGTCTCCATCATTAGATCCCTGGACATACTCTGCTGGGTGATCAAAGTAAGTGGCCCAGTTGTCCATGGTCGATCTGATATAAACTGCTTTGTTAAACGAGATGTTCAGCACCCGTATTACTCCAGTGAAGGCAAGTGGCTCGTCCTCCACTGGAGATATCTGCTCAACCTCCACCTTATTGGCGTGCAGAGCCTGCAGCAGGGCACCGTCGGTAGGCGCGTTAAACTCTGGGTGCACATGATAGGTCGGTTCTCGCTGCGGCTTTCGGTACTTTGCTTCCTCTTCCTCCCACCTTGTGCTATCCTCTTCCTCGTCCGAATCGAAGGCAACGAATTCCTTCACATCCACCAGATCCCCACCTGTTGTATCGGCGAACGACACTCTCTTCCTGACGCCAGACAGCGCCAAGTGGATCCGCATATACTCGGCGGTCTCATCGAAAATGGACGAGCCGCGCTTTCTGGGCACCGGGGAGCATCTCGGGATGAGGTGGACGTTCTCGGTGTCATCGTCTTCATCATCATCATCATTGTTGTTATCCTCGTTGTCCAGTGGGGACCTGCTCCCTGCGTCCTCGGCCGAGTTGTCAGTTTTAATCGTGGTAAAGAGGCCCTCTTGAATTGGTATGGTTAAAAAGGACATTTTTGCAGAAGTGTTCACACATGGAAGCTGCGCGCGGAGCAGAGCACATATGGCGTCTCCAGAAAACACAAACTCGTGATTTGCGCAGCGGAGTCCAGTGGAGATCCAGCGCTGTCCCCGCGTTACGCACAGAGCCGCTCCAGTCAACGTGAGGCGTTAAATGTCAGCCATGGAAAACGTGTCTTCGTGCCAGCCCCCCTGTGATAATGTATCCCATGGTTGACATGACTTTATGCATCGCAATTTGGCTGCTGTTGCGGAAGGAGCCGCCTCTAATTATAGCACTGACCTACCGGGCTCTCCATGCCCCAAATTTGTCTTTTAAGTTGGTATAATCCTGCGACCCCCCCTCATTCCGTTTGGTTCGGGCTGGCAAAAGGCCCACTAGCCTACTGGAAATGGGACATAAAAATAGTAATATATCGGCCAATTGACACTTATAAGATATAAAACATTTAAAAAGGACGTATGGACACCAGTGTTATGTCGTTTTTAAAAGCTGGAAATAATTATTTTAAATAGAATTTATTTCATCATCATGGTTTAAATCCCTAAAAGGACTTTCAGTTCATCCAGCTGTGGTCTCATGGCTACAGCAAACAAATTGCGTCTTTTCCTGACGTAAAGGTTGGATATCATAATTCATTTTTATCTTGGGCTGCTTCATTTTTTGTGTAAATTGTGTAAATTTACAGTTGTCATACAATCCCACTCATGTAGCGTATTAACAAAGTGTCACTTGTGGGGACCAAAAATAAATCAGAGGTAAATATTTACAATTTAACTGACAATTATTGACATAGAGGGTTTTTTTCGTGCTCAAAGTAACTTCTTCATTTTGACTGTACTGTTGTAGATTCACAATTTACTTTAATGAAACTAGGCCTGCTGAAATGTGTAATTTAGGGACTCTATTAATTTGGATGTATTGTACACTAAGAGGCTTTTAGAGAACTGGCAAAACTGGTAGTAAAAAATATGGCTGGGTGGAAAAGCAACAAAATAACAGCCATTACGGGGGGATAAAGTGTGCTTCCAGGTTTTTCTTTTAATAAACACATTCTTGCTGCCATCTAATCTGTCACACTGGTAACTGTTTGCTCCTTCATTGATGTCATTGTTTATATATAACTTGACATGTGAGGTCTTAGAAAGATAACAACTACATAATTTCCTTCCCACGTACGACGCGCCTATTCAAACAGTATGAGGTTAAAATCTGTTATGACCTTTTGCTTTACAGTTAATTTAGATATTAAACGATGTTTTAACAATTATCGACGCTAGGGTTGTCTCAAGATATCCATTAACTGCTGCACTTGCTTGCTACGCAGTTACCACTGCTACAAATACACTGAGATAACCGTGTAAACACACCCTTGGAAATGATTGGTGGAACGGTTTTTAGCGCGGCGTGGCGTAGCCAATCAGAGGATTGTTTTTCTCTCACGTCGGTGCACGGATAGTAAGCTAACGGATAACGCAAACATAAACTAATATAAAGAAGCCGAATTGTTGTCGAAGGCCGTATTGCACGGTAAGGGTTGATTATTTGGAGCAAATCTTTCTTATTGGACTTTTCTCGAGAGAATGTGGTGCAGCCATCACTGCGAAGACACACGAATTGAGTAGCGTGAGCTAACTAACATTAGCATTAGCGCGCTAATTCCGCAAGGCCGCGGAGAAATAGAAGAGCTGCTTCCTGTTCTGGCTTCATTGAGAATGTAGGTTACATTACAGTCCGGGTTACAAAATCACAACGGTTGTCTAAGTAGCCAGTTCAGTTGTGTAATCGATCAAAGTTTGTTTAAGTTAAGCTTGCAGGCTACTTAGCCTGTTAGCTATTTGGCTAGCTAGCTAGCATGAGTGAACTGACGGACTGCAAACAGTCCGCTGACTCTGCATCGAGGAAACGGTGTCCATCACTCGATGGCGATGAGGACAACACTATTCCCAGCAAGTCCGCAAAAGTAAGTGACGCAGCAAATGAAGCGGGAGTTACTTCGGAAACTTGCAAGAACAGTGAAGCTGTTAGCAATGATAAGGCTGAGAGCGAGAGCCATTCAAAAGATAATGAGAAAGAACCAGCTGCTTTGCAAACGGATCGGGATTCAGACCGCACGGATGGCACCGGTGCACTGCGTGTCAGCAACTCCAAAGCTGACGGTCCAAGTGCCAGCAACGTCGAAAAACCCCAGTCCTCAGATGCACACGGATCTGCTAACGCAAAGGAAGATGCAGAAAGAACAGCGGGGACGAAACTGCGCCCCTCAACTCCGCTGGACCAGTCCGACTCAGCAGCCATAGCTGCTGCTGAAGCTCTTGCCAGTCTCACAGGTGGAGATGGGGAAGACAGTCGAGAGACTCCTTGCTCATCTGAAAAGGCTAAACAGATGAAACAGGGAAGCAAATTCAAACAACGTGGGACACACCAGTCCTCAAGAGTAGGCTCTAAAACACAGGCAGCTGCAGCAGATAGCTCCACATCTGTGCATAGTACTGACAAAGAAGATGCAGATGATATGCCAGAAGCAGATGAGGGTGATGAATCCATATCTGGGTCATCTTCCACTCCAAGCTCCTCTTTCCCATCAGACAATGAGGACAATGATGATGGGGAGTGTGCCATAGTGTCGGTTAAGATGGCCCCAGAGATGAGGCAGTCAGTGGCTCTCCTTGCACAGGTACAAATGAGATTGGAAGCTCTCGAGAAGAAAAGTGCCCGGCTTCACCAACGGCTGGAGCTGAAAATTACTCGTCAGCGCCGCCCACATCTGGATCAACGCAGCTCCATTGCAAAAACGATCCCTGGCTTCTGGGTGACAGCTGTATCCTTAAAATGGGAAAATATCCTACTCTTTCTGCTCTTATGTTGTGTTTGAGATGTTGCCAAAAACATGTTTTGTTTTTTTTTCTTAATTTCAATGTGCCAGCTGTTGAACCATCCTCATCTCTCAGCTCACATTGATGAGACTGATGAAGATGCTCTTAGTTACATGACTGATCTTGAGGTAGGAAAAGTTAAAGTGCTCCAACAAAGTCTGACTGTCACATATGCCTGGTAGTAAAATTCAGACATTTGCTCACATAATTTTTTCAGATCGAGTCCTTCAAGAACAACAAACTAGGCTACAGGATCCGTTTCCATTTCAGACGGAATCCGTACTTCCAGAACAACATCATAATGAAGGAGCTGCACCTCGGGATGGGAGGTGAGACTAAGCGTGCGGTGATTAAGTCGAGGCATAATTGTCATACATAATGAATGCGCACTGAAGTGACTGAAAGAGTAACACTTCGCATCATGGCACTCTAAAGGTCATGTGTACTCTCCAGTCAGGTGCTAATATGTGTAATTATATCCAATAATGAATTAAATACTAAAACCACATTATAGTTATTTATCATGTATGACGTGTTTGTCATTTGGTACGAGAAAAAATTAAATTAGAAATGAATTAAAAGTCAACCAGGGACACATGCAGTTGTATTTGTAAATACAAAGAACAGCTCTCCATCTGGAACACCTGCTAAAAAGCTCTAAGAGTAACAACAAGTTCTTGGCAAGAAAACAGCGATCAAAGTTCAACAGACTTGTCAACTTCACACTGCTGATGACATAACACCTCCACCGTGCAGTTAATGATACAACTGCGTGTTGCTTTTGTAATTGCTCTGTTATTTACAAATGAAAACATAGATGGACAGAAAATAACACATTTTAAAACAGTGCTGACAACATTAGAGAGTTGATAAATAAGTACACTTAATTCTTGACTTTTCTTTTGATCCCGGCTGCACATGTTTCAGGATCTCCCATGTCATTCTCCAACCCCATCCTGTGGCACCGTGGACAGAACCTGACGGCCCACAGCGAACCCAGGAAGTCGTCACGCGGGGTCTACCAGACCTTTTTCAGCTGGTTCAGTGACCATAGCAACCCAGGACAAGACGATGTAGCACAGGTACTGCTGAGTGCACCTCGATACTGGCAAAGGTTCATGATAATGGCTCACAGAGATCATTAAGTCGAGAATAAAATTCACCATGCCACCTTTGGAGATTAAATTGGTTTACAAGAGTCAGTCATTTTAAGAGTGCACTATATTGGTAACATATTCAGACCTGCCTGCCTGCATCTGTTTCTCAGTGTTATGGTGGTATCCTTGTAACATTTTGTTCCACTAGTCAACAATTAATTGCCGTAGTTGTGTACCAGATGTGTGCTGGAAAATTTGAACGGTGTAAATGGTTTAAAGGGGCTATTAAACATTAGAGATTGGAGCCATAAGCATTGAAAGAATTTTTTTTTTCTATTTTAATTAGGAAAATTAATTAACATTTCCACATTGTCATGCACTATATGCTGCCAGCTCGGGTCTGTGATCCATTTTGGGTCCCGCCCCTAATTTTGGTAAATGCTTGAGTAGCAGGACTGTGTATGGTGTCTGCATCCAAATATATTACATTTAAGTGTATTGAAATTTCCTCTGTGCTGGTGTTTAGATACTGAAGGACGACCTGTACAGAGACCCCCTGAGATACTACCTCACTCCGCTGTGGGAACCGAGGGAGAACGGCAGGTAAAAAACAAGCGTACTCCAGCCACAGACTCAGACGGTTTCATGTGAAGGAAGTGGACAAACCCCTTATTAAGTTATAAATTGTTGAAAAATTCTCCGCCCCAGGGCCCTGAAATTATAGCTCATGTTAACTTTAACAGTTTCCTGAGTTTTTTTCTTCTCTCTTTCTTTTTTTTTTTCTTCCCTGCCTTATTGACCAGGAGGGATACACACTGAATCGATGAGTGTGTGTACTGTTAATATAAATGTATGTATTTTTGTGTATTTTCTTCAGCGGTGGCAGCGGGGCCACCAGAGCAGCTGACAACGGTAACGGAGATGAGTGTGTGGTGATCTCCGACTCAGACGATGAGCCCGGTGAGGAAGCTGGAGAGGCTGAACAAGGTCACAGTAGAGAGGGGGAGGAGGAAGAGGAGGAG
Organism: Acanthurus lineatus; assembly: GCA_029814665.1. NCBI lineage: Eukaryota > Metazoa > Chordata > Actinopteri > Acanthuriformes > Acanthuridae > Acanthurus > Acanthurus lineatus. The sequence goes on along the minus strand of JAPZDV010000002.1, from coordinate 21,410,077 downwards.
GAGGAGGAGGATGAAGAAGAAGAGGAGGAAGAAGAAGAGGAAGAAGAGAGGGGGCCAAGCGCTGGTAGGTGCTAAAAGTAGAACTTAAAAACTTGGCTAAAACCCAAATAGTCCACCTGGTTAGTTGGGGTGCAGGGACTTAGAAAAAGTAATGCAGATATTAGGTTTTATTTTGAATTTTTAGAGTAGATGTCAACTGTTGTAGAATACTTCTGTGTTTGAAATCCACAGTGCTGTTGCTCATGTTGTGAATGGCAAAGGCCTTGTCAGCATCATCTGTGTGGCTTGTTTTCTAGCTGTAATCTAAATGTGTGGGTAATGCAGGCTAAACTGAATAGACAGGAAATATCTCGTCCTTAGATGAGAGCCCAGAGGAGAAGGATGATGGTGGAGAAATTGAAGTGATTGACGGTAAGAGACCTCTCAACAGTAGTGTTGCAAATTCATCATTACAACAGTCACTCAGTAGGGGGGGGGGGGTTGGGGATCTGCAGGGTGACAGTTAATCTTGTTTTTCCTATTTTCTGTTTTTGATTATTGCTGCTTTTCATTTTACAGATCTGACTGAGCTTTGCAATAATACTATATAAAGTGTTTTAGGTGTAGTTGCAGTCATTTTTCATATCAGATAGAATCCCCTGAAATTATAACCATCTTATTTTTGTCCTGTAGGCTCAGACGACAGCGAGCAGGAGGAAGAGGAGGCCTGAAAGAGAAGTGAGGAGCAAAAGGAGGTATATGTGGATGAAGAGGGCGAGCCATCAAGGGACCAGAGACCAGGACGATGAAGAGGATGTCCAGGCTGGCGACGAGTACCAGAGCAATTTATTGTCATTTTTTATGCACAGAATATCAGTTTTGATTATTTTATAAATGAAATAGGACGAAACACTTAAAAATCAGGGTTAACTATAATAATAATAACATAAAAAGCCAAGGCAGCATCTTTTCCCCTCCATTTTATACAGTATGTGCTCTGTATTCTGATGAACTTTGATTCACTTTTTGCAAAATATGTTTTTCTAAACCATCAGCCGTCAGCTGATACAAGTAGTCTACTGTCACACGACAGCCCACACACTGTCAGATTTCGAATGCCGTCGCCCGTCGGCATAAAAGTTTGCATTGCAAATTCTCTCCTGTGGCATTAACAGTGGTCATTTCTAGGTAAAGTTTTGGCTGTGACAAGACAAAGGCGTCACGTCTAAATTGATATCATGACAGTACGTTTCAGATGCACTGAGTACTGAACCAAAATTTGTTCTCAGGGATGATCATGGTGGTAGTTTTATTAAAATAGCATAAATGATTTTCAGACATTTACACTCTCTGGTTATTGTTGGCTGTGTATAAGGAAACGTGTACTCTACTGTAGTTAAAAGGAGCAGATATTGTTTTAATATGCTACCTGTGTTTCTCCTTCCTCATCTATATGTTTTAATCTTGTTACACTCTGTCGTCCAACCCCTGTTAACGGTCTTTAAACCATCTCTCATTGCGTAGTTCGACCAGTGTTTCTGTGGATTTTCCTACATTTTAGTAAAAAACGCTCCTACAGTTAGTAGCCGAGTTTTGTATTCTGTTTAGATTTTTTTTTTTTGTAACTTAATTTTTTTGATTTTGCTTTCTAAAAACTTTCTCAACTCGTTTTGATTTTGTGTTCTCTTCTTTTTAAAAAAGCTGGTATTTATTACATTGTTCTTCTCCACGTCCACATCATGGCATGCCTGTGAGCATGAAATGTAAGTCAGGATGATTACTTATAAGGCTTTTCTGTGCACAGTGTCAGTAAATGTCGTTCAATTCACAGCAACATTATGGGGTGCACTGTATCAGAACTAGTATTTGTATTTGCTTATTTTTCTTAGCAAGGACCTGTAAATAGTATTTCAGCGTTGTCTTTTGGAAGAGACAAGCACATGTCTTTAATCCATGGATAAATAAATCAAATAATCTGGAGTTTTTTCATAAACATGATCAGAAAGTTATATTTTGTGTGCTGTGTTTTATAGGACACTGTAGTTTAAAGATACCTAATTGTTTGTTGCTTTGGTTAATTTTGTTTGCTTAAAGATAAATGTTCACCTTTTGACTCAGACCTAATTAAAGAGGCAGTTGTTTCACCCCGCTGTCTGTTGTGATTTACAGATGCTGTAATGTTCTACATCAGTACTTCATTTCTATTTTAGCCACAAAATGAATGAATTCCTCACTGAATCAGAGTTTATGTGCAACAGAACCACAGGGTGGCAGTGTGGTTCATATTATCATCACATCTCTTTATAGACTGTAGGTGTTAATTTTGGTTATGGGTGAGTACTCTACATCAGACAACACTTTGATGCAGGTATTTAAGCTTTCAGTCGTGCGTAAATAAGAAATGGCAACACCTTTTCTTTCATCAGCTGTTTTAAATCCTAAGAACTCCTGATAAAATAACACAGTAATTATGTCATTAAGTCGCACAAGACTTAATTACATTAAATACACCTACACTTACATATGCTCGGCTTCAACATGTTCTTTAAGAAAAGAATGAAAAAAAACCCCACTGAGATAAAACCTTTGTTTTATTATTATTGTTTTTCATCTTTGATGTGACCACACTGTGTGATATCTGACATTTTAAATGTAGTACTGCAAATAGCCTCAGGCAAGACATTTTTGGACAGGCCCAGACAAAGGAACAGCAGCGCTGTTGCAATGGTACACTTAAACCCTTGATTCCACTTTTAATGCACAGCTATAAATATTCCACCAGCAAAAACCTGTCCTGCTGCAGGCCCAGCAGCGCCCGGGGTATGCAGTCGAGGATGGGCATATACTATTAATACTGATGATGGAAACCCGTTATACCTCGTGAAATGATCCCATGTGAACTACAGTGTTTGTCTCCTCTTTGATGCAGCCTCATTCAGCCCCCCCTCCCCTCCCTCAGAGCACAGCATGTTTTTACGACAATAAATTAATAATAAGGTTGGTTCCTACAATATTGATCGCGACAAACTAAGTACAGATTGCCGGGACAACAAAGCTATCCTCGGGCTGCTTTGTGATCTGAGGGTTGTCTGTGAAGCCTTTGTTATGTATGGGGTGGCAAAGGCCTAAACGGATTCCCCAGTGTAAACTACACTCCCTTTGGTTGAGCCGGTGTTGCTACTGTACACAAATCATCTTGTCATGCTGCTTCATGCTCTCATGTTACACAAAGTAGTTCAACGGAATCGGCTCCTCACACTGATTCAGTGAAGAAAGAAGAATGAAAAGATGCCACAGCGGCTCATTCTTCGTCTGCGTGATTGATGCTGGGAAGGATATTTTCTCCTGTAAAGTCTACAAGAAAAAAAGGGGCTTGTGCTGCTTGCTGAGGAACATCTATGGTGAGTAATCTGATAGGCTGAGGTAGGGCCCCTGAATACCAACTACCTGTGTGTGTGTGTGTGTGTGCACATGTCTGCAAGCTTGTAGTCTTGTTTGTGAAATCTTCTTTTATGCACCTCAATGCCTCCTTGCATACTCGCGGAGGCTGCACATCACATGCATATTTGCAGGGTTTTCAGCGGCACCGTGCATGTATGCGTGATCGTCTGCGTGTCAGCTAATCAAGATCGAGCGCAGCACTTGAACTATGCGAGGGGAGTGAAAACAGAGAGGAATGAGAAAAAGAATAGAGTGAGTATGATTAAGGGAAATGGATGAGCGCAGTGATAAGCGGAGCTGCCTGGGTCCTGACAGACACACACGGCAGATGGATGACTCTTATCTGGGAGATCACAGAGTGCACACTCACGCCTAGGCCCAGTTACAGAGAGCCACGATCACACCAGACAGATGAATAGGCCTACCCCCCACCAATCACATTGCACATACAGTACACACACATGCACACAAGTGCACGCGCACACCTACACATGCAACCACTTGACAGAACGAACAGATTGCGGCGCTTGCGTTACCTTCATGTCTTTGACATTGAAATTCACCTGGAGTCTGCTGTCTCGAGGATGTGTGCAAACAGGGGAGAGGGGGGGAGAGAGAGGAAGGGTGTGGGGAGAGATAAGAAAAAAATCGTTTTTCAGCTTAATTGAAGCAGCGGAGAAAGTGTGTGTGCATGTGTGTGCATGTGTGTGTGTGTGCATCCCATGTCTGCATGCACACACACTGTATACATGTATGTTTGCTTACAAATTTGTATGCCAGAGAGCCACATGCACTCCATTCTCACTTTTTTTTTCTCAGCATGAGGGATTTTTTTTTTTCACTGAGTCTCTGAGCACAAACAAAGAGGTTAAGATGGAGCTGAAGTCACACGTACTCAAAACAAAAACACATTTGGACTGATTTTTTTTTTTTTTTTTGCACTGAGACACTTAACCATTAGGCGGTTGTTACCAAAGGCTGCAGCAAGAGTGCTGACAGATTTACCTTCTAAGACACAAGCACTGTACTTTCACTCACCCGCCACACATCCCAGCTATCTTTTTCATGTACAGTAACCCTCCCTCCCCCTCCATAACACACCCCTTATTATTTGAAAAGAGCTCCTTTTTTTTTCTCGACAGCTGTTGATTCTCCCAGCTGCGTTTTTATAGCGAGGAAGAGTGCCAGTCTTGTCTTCAAGGCAGATGGTGGCTGGCTGGCCCGCTGACTGGCTGGCCCGGTGGACACGTGGCATGTTGGACGACTGCAGATGGTGCTCCATCCCGGGGAAGCTGCAGATACAAAATGCCTGTACAGAGTTTTGTGTAAAAAAAAAAAAAAAACCTGCAATCACCTCACTTCCAATACGTTGCGAGGCAGAGCAGGCTGCGACTGGAATGTGCGCCACGTATGCGCGCCTCATGTCAAAGACGTTTTCCAAAGTAGCTCTCCTTTGATAATCGCTGATGTGTGAAGTTCATGGGAGTCACACAGCACCTGTTCCCTTTATCTTGCATTTTGATGTTTACATTTTTTTTCCCTGGCCTGTAGAAGATAATAATTACAAGACTTGTACGGCCATGTGGGAAGTGTGGTAGTTTGAAAATAGAAGAAGAAGAAGAAAAAAAAAATGGTGGAGAATTTTGCACCTTTATTTCTTTCTGCCCTATAATTTCCCTTCAGGGTCATGCGGTATCCCAGCATGCACTTGTGTTGACTGCACTCTCCTCTCTGTGGCAGACACTCTTCAGATCATCAATATACTTTTGGAAAGAACATGTGTTGGTCACATAATGGATTGTTTTTCCTCGAGGGGACAATACTTGGCCCCTACAATTGTCATGAGTGATGTGTCTGAGCACCCTGGATTTATCTGAAGCCTTTGGCTGGCCTGCAGGGATAAACGTCTACCTTTCATTTCACACTACCTATCCATTAGAAGATCCTCCTGTCAGAGCTTTTTGTGGACCACAAACACAGACTCAGTGTTTTGTTTTCTGTTCTACGCTGTCTGTCTCCATGATACAAAATCCATCCATCATGCTGGGGGCCTATTTTCTACCCCCTTTTTTATCCACGTACACCAAACAAAAATACCCATTTCAACCTGTGAGTTTAAAAAAAGCTGCTGCTATCTCTTAAGCAAGTTGAGGCAGTGGCGGGTGCGTGGTGATCAGATAAGACGTCAGAGATGTGGATGACGTTAGGAGGCGCTCAGGAAGCGATGGGAGCCGGTCAGCGCGCCGGTGTCCATGACCAGAGTTCAGCACACACGGAAACCTGAACTTGTGACTCATTTCCTCAGCTGGAAGCGGTGGGGAGCCTCCTGTGGGGGGTGGGAAAACAAAAACTCACCCTCTGGACACATCTTGACACACCACTGCCTGTAGATCACATCTGGCCGATAACTGAAGTGAGATGAGGCGCTCACACACTCTGCGTGTCGATGAATCAAACCCAAGAATGTGCGTTAAAGATAAAAAAAAATTGAGAAAGTTGGGATTAAAAGTTTTTGCGAGGCTTGCCAGGAACTACCCTCCTCTGTGACCTTTTACACACTGACACACCACATTGCCTCATGTGTTTATTCTGTTTTACTGTCTTGCAGAACTGCAGCTCAGAATACACTCACTCCCTGCCTTTGTGTCTTTCAGTGAGCCGTACTGCGTCAGAGCTCACCACAAAGCCAGTAATGATGAGAGGCGCCTCCAAAGCTGTTTTAATTTCAAGCTCAGGGTTCTTCTGTTAACGCCATGCATGTCCTTTACGTCCAGTCCCACACCCCCCACCCCCCTCCTGGTTGCTTTGTCACTGTTGTCACGAGCGCTGGAGCCAGTCAGGGAGGAATCCCAGGAATCCTTTTTCGGCTGACCTGGCTCTCATGTGGAACTGAAGAGTAATGGCGACATTGTCCAAAATCCACCCTCCCACCTTTTTTTTTTTTTTTTTTTAATAGTGAATTTCAGCTCCTGCATCATGTATAAGAATAGTCCCTGACCCCCTCCTGGTGCATGAGAAGAACATTTCTATTAAACACTGGCTTCATTCCCGTCACCATTTAACTGAATTATTCAGCTTTAATAAACTTTTTTTCTTTCTTTTTTTTGTTCCAGGAGAGAAACTCTTGAACTCACATAGATTAACCAGCAGTTTACAGTTCAGAGCGGAGAGCAGTGCTGAACTCACCAGCAGTGACAGGGTTAATCATACCCATATGGTGTACCAAGAGGTTTGGTCCAATGCTGCTGTGGGCCAACAGGAGAGGGAAGGCTGGGTGGGGGCAGAACAGAAGGGAGAGGACAGCGGGGCAGACACTCTCCCAACACCTGCACCTGGTCACTTGATTCAGCCTCAAACTCCCTTCAAAGGGTCAATTTAAAGGACCAACATCTCGCTCTCATCACGGTCAAAGCTGCTGCCATCCGGGCTTCAACTTTCTTCTCTTTGACTGTTTCTTTTTTCTTTCTTTTTTTTGGAAAGAGTGGAACAACCGTTCAGGGATCAGCTGTGTGTTTCTTTTCCTGTTTTTTTATTTTTTCTATTTTATGTTTCTTGGATGAAAAGCCGTCTGTTAAAAGCCTCTGATTAGACGGCGTTTTTTTGTTTTTTTTCTTCTTCTCCTCTCGCTCCTCCAGGGGAATTTGCAAACCTATCGGATTGTTTTATTCGTGCGCAGCGCTGCCGCCGCCGCCGCCGCCGCCGCTGCTGCTGCTGAGGGAGATTTTTCCAATCCAGCTCCGAGACACAAAACGCGGGGAATGCAGCGGTAACATCCCGCAAGTTTTTTTTTTTTTAATTTTCACGGATCTTACAAGCGCAGCGACCGTCGAGAAAGTCAGTGTTTTTTTTTAAAAAAAGGTAGGACATTTAAGTTCACCCTGGTTTAACTTTTAACTCACGCTTGGTTACTCTGTAGCGCAGTCTGAACGGTGGATGACTGAAGTACACACTCACACACACACACACACACTCACACACATTCACACACACATTTGTTCGGTTCCTATTTCTGGATGTTGAGTTCACAGGTAAGTGCGCACTGCTCCGCGGAAAAAAAAGAGAGAAAATAATTAGGTTATTGAAATCCTGTAATTATTTTTGCAAAGGAAACCAGCTGTTATTCCAGCTGAACTTTACCGTGTCCAGCCGGTGCCACCCAGCGCGGAAAAACCGGCAAGAAACACCGTCATTTACACAAATTCATAAAAACCACGAAGTCCAAGCAGGCCATCATACATGGAGCTCCACAGGCACTCTGTTGGATTTCAGTGTCTGATGTGTGAGTTTGAATATATTTGAGTTATTTCAACGAGGACACCTCATCTGACATTAACCTTGATCTTCTCATATCAATGAAATCAGACTAAATATGTTTAAATTAATTGACATAAACTGAGATAAAGGCTTTAAAAATGTTGCCTGATTCTCAAATCATTTAAAAAATCAACATCATATTAATGATTCATAATATATTTGTGGTGTTTAAATTGTTATGTGCTCATTTGACTCTGATTAGGTGACTCATAACATTTTAGTGACAATGTTAAATTATTTATTGATCTGTTTTTAATCAAGTGATCCAGTGCTTTTTTTATTTTTTAAAACAGACATCTGACTTTTTATGACATGAAGTCATCGTTTTTTTTTATCACACATCTTGCTGTGCATGTTATTATCAGTGAATATACAGTGTTTGATGGCAGGAATGGAGATCAAGCTTCCCTGGTGAGTTGATATATGGCAACTGTGTGATGATGCCAGGAAGCCTGCGAGGCGTTCCCACTGGCTTCTGTTTTTAATTTCTAAAACCTTCAACATGCCAATAATTTCAGCTTTGTTGCTTATTCTTTTAATGGGAGCATAATTTTTTTTTTTTATAAAGTGTCACACATAAATTAGTGCTATCTTGTGAAATATAATGAACATTTTGTGATTTTTTTTCCCCCCTAGTTTTTCAATCATGAGTGTGTCTCCCATAAAAGCCCCCATTATGAGGCTTGGTAGTGGGCCACCGGAGGCCTGGGCTGCATGGATGCCATGAGAAAAAAGAAAAGCCCGTGGGATGGCTTATAGCCCGAGCAAAGCACACCTTCAGGGAGACAATTTAATGGATGTTGTGGACTCAGCTTTTAGTATTCATAATTTATATGGGATCCTCTCCAGCAAAGTGCAGATGCATAATGAATGCTTGAGTTAAGGTCTAACAGTTAGGCTACGTTTCAACACCCCTAAACTGTCAGAAATTGTTTCGGCGAGGGGCTACCTGTTTCTTTGAACTGTCATGTATTTCACTCGTCAACTCTTGAAAGCACGCCGACGTGCTTTGTTGAAAGGCTGAGAGGGAGCGAGGGGCCAAAAGGAATCGCTGATGGGCAGCAGAGCCTCGTTTTCTAGGAAAATGTGGATGAAATATATGTTTAGGAAAATGTAAAATGTGCGATAAAATGTATAACATGAAGACAAGGAGCCTTAAATCTCCTTTTTTTTAAGACTTTTTTCCCCCTGTTCTTGTGACTGTTCTTGTAAATAGCATTATACAGCCTCAACACATACCTCACTACATTTACACTTTAAATAAATAATAGGGCTGTCATATTTTCCAGAGCAGGTGTGAAGATTTGGACCTTGTTCTCTCCTGCCAAACTATATGTCTCGCCTCAGAAGGCTGCAGGCCAAACTTCTGATCAGGGAGATCAGAGAAGGAGAGAAAGAAAAGTCTCTTGCCTTTCCTTCCTTCTTTTTCTGTCTCCCATTTCTCATGGGGCACTCTATAATAATAGTTCATTCCTTTTTTTTCTTTTCTCGTCCAGATTTAGATCTCTGTGGGCTACCTGCATGACTGTTACCATGACAGCATCTGGAGCCCAGCTCCTCCTGTTGGCCCTGTGTGTTTTCGGAGGCTCGGGCCTGCAGCAGTCTGCTCCCAGGGTCCGCCTCTCCTTCAAAGGTGAGCTCGCACAGATTAACTTAAAAAAACTCCTCTGACAGCTGGGATCGTCATCAGAGTTTCTCTTACTTGTTTGATTTCCTCTGCACACACACATATACACACACAAACTCACACACACCCATGCACACCAGCAGTGGTTATGTTTCCTCTTTATACATATGTAAAGAACGTATTTCCTGCCACATGTCAAACAGTGCAACACTGGAAACAAAAGGTGGATATTACGTGTGCGGTTGGTTACTGGTAGTGCCCTTCGACCAAGTTTCTCCCCACACCCTGTTACCAACACACACTGCAGTCCGACCTGTCACTTCTTCTCTGTTTTTTACGCGTCTGACACGATGACACAAGAAGGAAACACCTGAAATCTGATCACAAGAGCTAAACGATATTGTAGAAGTTTGATATCCTGGCTGCAGGGTGTAGGTTTTAAAAGAAAAAGTGGGTGGATGTTGGTTTTAAGGTCCTTTTTTTTTGTAAGCATGAGGGATTTTCCCATGTAGTTCGCTCACTGTGTTCATCAGCTCTAAGATTCATGTTACAAATATGTGGATGACACCTTTGATCAAAACAATGTTGGATGATTACAGTTATTTCTGTACCTCCTGTCATGTTGTCACTTCAAGTGTGCCGGTACACTCATAAACACACACACACACACATCTCACATCACACCTGAGGTACCTGTAAGTAAGCATTAGAGGTGTGAATCAGATGTATAACACGCTTTCATGTGGTTGCAGGTGAGTGAAAGAGTTCTTACAGAGTAAAAAAAAAACATTTGATGTCTTAAAAAATTGTTTGACTGCAATGATTCCAAATGAGACTCATTTACGATTCTGTGCGATTTCATCAAGACACATCTGAAGCTGATTACAGATGAGCTAATGGTGAATTGTGTGGTTGATGGCGGCAGGCAGATGGAGTCCACACGCAGTGCTGTTTGGATTCGAAACAGTTTTTTTTTTTGTCAGACTGAAAACAGCTGTCTACATGCTGTTCATGGCTGTCGTGTACGGCAACACTTCCATCTGAGGCTCCAGAGAGTGATTGCTGTGCATTTTTATATGACCTTTAACACTAATCCCCCCCCCTTTCAGTAAACAGCTTATACACACCAGTATGTGAGTAAGTGAGTGTGTGTGTGTGTGTTTTTTTTTAATGTAGCTCAGTGCAGAAAGCAGTGGTCTGAACTGAAAGTTGGGTCCTGAACTTGATCTCGACCCCCCCTCCCTCGCTGTGTCAGATACAGGAATGCTCATCCCCATGACAAATTCATGAACAGGAGCTTGTTTAGAAGCAGCTGAGTGGTGTTGAATTGTTAGATTGCTGGTAATGCAGCCACATTCGCAGACCTCACCACCACCACCCACCCACCCACTCCCTAGTCACCCTTCCACCACCCCCCACCACCCCCCCACCCTCCCTCCTCAAATGCCAAACGAAAAAGGAGCAAAGTTGGATTTACTGCCCCAACTGTTTTCTGCCACTTCAAGGATTTATTGTTCATTGTTTGTGACACCGAGCCTCTTTGTCCGGCGAGGCGCCTGTGGAGGAGGTTTTTTTTTCGGGGGGGGGGGGACTGGAGGACATGTGACTCCTCTGAGCGAATGATCCGGTCCTGAGTGCCACTCCGGGGGTACGGGAGGCCTGCAGAGGAGGATAGAGATTTTGCATTGTTTCCCTCTGCGGTTGGGGGGGCTGTGTCAGGGTTTGTTCACGCACTTCAGAGGGGCCGAGCGCGTCCCGTTTGGTAGAATTAGTCAGCATTGCTAGAGAGCAAAATGTGCCGTGTAAGAGGAGCCATGCTTTTCACAATCCCATGCCCCCCACAATGCTGTCACCAGATTTCTCATGCTTGAGATGGATCTGAGACTAACCAGCAGCGGTCATTAGTGCCTCAGTGACAATATGTTGTCAGGTTGTAAGCTGAGAGCTCGTATAGTGACCCAGCTGTGGCTTCATACTATAACTGTGTGTCCTTCCCAGTGTTTCCCTGTCAGTGGGAGAATGTTGTCAGGGGATAAGTGTTTGCTGAATGTTTACCAGATGATGGCAGTACATTGTTTGCTATTTTTAGACAATGGAGAGACATGTATAGGGGTGTGGCGTTTCCACATTTAGTCCTCTTCGGTGAATCCACTATGGCCCCAGTGGAGCCGGGCCAGGGGGGCTAGTTATCCTGTGTTTACCTCTCAGGAACAGAACCGGACCTCGTCCCACCTCCGAGGCTCCATCCCGATCTCCCGTCCGGAGATCCGATTGCATAGCTTATTTTAGTGGCACCTTGACTGCATCCTGTTAGCATTGACCTCAAAAAGGAAAGATGACGGGCACTTTGATGTAAATAAAGATTGTGCTTCCTCTTGAATCCCCCCCCTATAAGCCGGCTTCTGAGGGCCTCTGTGAACATTTGTCATTATATAAGCCTGCTGTCTTTAACATGCTTACAAAAGGTCCAAGTGTTCACATATGGCTGATATCTTAAACATGCCACGGATGTGTGAGTGTGAGTGTGTGTCCGTGTGTGTGTGTATGTTTTTTATATGTGCTGCTTTTCACATATTTATATAATTATGCTATGATTTCTTTGGAAAGGAGCATAAAAACAAGTCACACTCAGAGACGGAGTGCAGCTCACAGTCCATTTGTCTTGCAGCAGATGAAAATTGTTCAATCGGAGCTTTCAGGAGAACAAAAAAAAAAGAAAAAGAAAAAGAAGGGGAGAAACATTTTCCACTGCAGCGTGTCTTAACAGGCCACGCTCAGCTGAACACAATCCTGATCTTAAGAATTAGCTCCGACTTCCACTGACCGTGCCTCCTGAGGGACCTGCTTTTTTCGCCTAAACCCGCCGGGCGTGCGGTGCCTTAAACTCAATCAGACAGTCAGGACGCATGAAATATTGAGTTCTTAAAAGCAAATATGTTTCTTAAAACGACTAAGTTGAGTTATATTTAATCAGTGACACACATTTTTCCAGGAGGGTGTTGTTCAAGGGACCATAAGTTCATCCAAGTCTGTAATGAAACATGTTAAAGGCATAAAGGGAATAATGGGAGCAGATTTTTTTTTTTTATGAGAGGCAACCTATGCTCCCCCTGCTGTTGGTTTAACTTTTAACAAAAAGCTGGGAAACTTTATTTTTTTTTAACACAGAGCTAATGGACACGAGGGCAGCGAGACCCTTCAGTTTCTCCTTCAACACCAGCGACTACCGCATCCTCCTCATGGATCAGGACCAGGGCCGTCTGTACCTGGGCAGCAGGGAGTACCTGGTGGCTCTGGACATGCACAACGTCAACAAGGAGCCTCTCATAGTGTGTACAAACTTTACCAGCTTTTCTCTTTTTAAAAAAAATAAATCCACTGTGTTATTTGGTATGTGGCATTAAGTCTCTACATGTACTGACCCTTAATAACGCAGTAATCTGTGGTGTCTGCAGATCCACTGGCCAGCCTCGGCCAAGAGAAAGGGAGAATGTCAGATGACAGGAAAGGGAAGACAGGTGTGATCATGTTATTTACATCCTGCTCTTTCAAAATCATCGTAGACTTCATTTTTTTTTTGTCAAGACGGGACAATAACCGTGACGCTGTTTGAATTCCTTCATCCTTACGCGTCTTTGTTGCAGGGTGAATGTGCCAACTTCGTGCGGTTAATAGAGCCGTGGAACCGCACCCACCTCTACACCTGCGGGACGGGGGCCTACCAACCTATCTGCACCTTCATCAACAGAGGCTGGAGGGCAGAGGTAAACATTCACGGGCGTCATCTGCAAATGCCTCACGTGTGGGATTTTTACAGCATAAATCCCTCAGCTGCAGGCCTGGAAAGCGTCTAACGTCTTATTAAATATTTCAGGACTACAAACTGGGACACTGATTTGTTTATGATTTCCCAATGCTCCCTTGTGACGTTTAAAGCGAGCTATTTTTATGCATCCTCTCCCTCTGCAGGACTACTTGTTTAGGCTGGTCCCTGGGTATGTGGATTCTGGGAAGGGAAAATGTTCTTATGATCCCAAACAGGAGAACATTGCAGTTCTGATCAGTAAGACATGCTTCATTTCTAGCCAGTAAAAACAAAAAAAAACCAAACACAAAATCTCATCAAATTCCCCGCTGAATCGCAGAGTTTTAACCCCATATTTGCTTCGGTCTTGCCTTTGCAGATGATAACCTCTATGCAGGGGTTCATATCGATTTCATGAGTACAGATGCTGCTCTGTTTAGGACCATGGGGGGGAGGACAGCAATCAGAACAGAGCAATATGACTCCAGGTGGCTCAACGGTGAGTAAGTGTGGGTGTGAGGAGGTAAATATTCCTGATTACAGGTTGCTTGCTCCTCTCTTTTTATGTGACAACCACTTGCCTCAATCCCCCCCTCTCTGCTTATCTGTTTTTATCCATCTAGAGCCGGTGTTTGTTCAGATCCAGCAGATCCCTGACAGTGCAGAAAGGAACGACGACAAACTTTACTTCTTCTTCCGTGAGAAGACTCTGGACTCGAACAACGGGGCGAGCCCCAGCGTTTTGGCCCGAGTGGGACGAGTGTGTCTGGTGAGGCCGGATCGGATCTCATCGCATATACAGTGAAAATATACAGCTTGTACCTTGTGATATCAAACACGCACTGGAAGTATTGAGCTGTGACCTAATTTCCCTCCCTGTCTAGAATGATGAAGGAGGGCAGAAGTCCCTGGTGAACCGCTGGACCACGTTCCTCAAGGCTCGTCTTATCTGCTCGGTGATAGGAGAAGATGGAGTGGAGACGCGCTTTGATGAACTACGTGAGGCCACGATAACATGAGCATCAAGTTAAAAGCGTTTGCATTTTAATTGCAGCTGCTTTCTTATTGATTTTTGGTATCATTCATTCCAGGAGATGTGTTCATTCAACCCACACAGGACGAGCGAAACCCAATGGTGTACGCCCTCTTCACCACAGCAGGGTGAGTCGTTTCCAGAGGTTTGGCTGACAGATTCACACCTCACCTGACCTCATTTAGCATGTTTTTTTTTTTTGTTACATATTTCTCTGAACTATTCAATTCAAGTTTTCACCTGCCTCTGTTTCTGTTAAAGCTCTGTGTTCAAGGGCTCAGCAGTCTGTGTGTACTCCATGGCTGATATCCGCAATGTCTTCAACGGACCTTTTGCCCACAAACACGGCCATAATTACCAATGGACGGAATACACTGGGAAGATTCCCTACCCGCGACCTGGAACAGTACGTTTTGAGTCATGTTATCACTAAATGATGCTTTAAAAAAACACAGGTATCTAATTAATGTAAAGAAATAAACACATGATAAAAACTCCATGTCTTCTTCCTTCTTCTTCCAGTGTCCAGGAGGAACCTTCACTCCTGGCATCCGTTCCTCCAAGAACTTCTCAGATGAAGCTGTGAATTTCATCAGATCCCATCCCCTCATGTTTCACCCAGTTTATCCCATCCACCGCCGCCCCCTGGTGGTAAGAACCGGTGTGGACTACCGCTTCACTGCCCTGGTGGTGGACCAGGTGGATGCTGTGGATGGACGCTATGAGGTGCTCTTCCTGGGGACAGGTGAGACAGCTGAAGGGATGATGGGACTTTTCCAGTCGAAGGATTCATTTTGCAAGAAAATACCAGTCTTAAATATATTTTCTTTAACTTTTAGATCGAGGCACCGTCCAAAAAGTTATAGTTTTGCCAAAAGATCCAACTAGCATGGAAGAACTGACACTAGAGGAAGTGGAGGTTTTCCGGGTATGTCTGAATATGAAATCTCAAAATGCCAAAAAAAAATGTTTTAATCTCAAAGATTAAAGTGTTTTTTTAATTTATCTCTGTGTTATTTATTCATTTTCAGACCAGAGCTCCAGTCAAAACAATGAAGATATCCTCTAAAAGGGTAAGCTAAAGCCTCACTCTCAGAGCTGATACCACAGCAGATTCCTCACAGCCGCGCTGTGTTGACTTTATTTCACCTTTGTGTCACCACAGCAACAGCTGTACGTGTCATCGGACGCCGGGTTGACCCAGGTGTCGCTGCACCGCTGTGGCGTGTACGGCCGGGCCTGCTCAGACTGCTGTCTGGCTCGAGACCCCTACTGTGCCTGGGATGGAGAGAGCTGCTCTGCTTTCACCCCGTCCACCAAGAGGTCAGAGACGCCTCGTATCTTCACAGTGCAAAGTTTTTTAGACCGTGAGACGAGGATGAGTTAAGTGAACTTTATTATTTGTTCTGATCTGTGTTGTAGGAGGAGCAGAAGACAGGATGTGAAACACGGTGACCCTCTGAGGCAGTGCAGAGGCTTTAATGCTAAAGGTGCTGCAACTTTTAAAAAGTCATGCATGCTTCAAATTTTAGCTTTTTTTTGAGCTGGTGTCACCATTTTCTCTCCCTGTGTCTGTGCAGTGGAGAAACGTCTGAGGGAAACTGTGCAGTTTGGGGTGGAGGGCAGCAGCACCTTCCTGGAGTGTCAGCCTCGGTCTCCACAGGCCACCGTCAAGTGGCTTTTCCAGAGGGAAGGAAAGAGGAAACTGGTGAGGAAGAATCACAACATTTTAGGAAATGTTAAAGGAAAAAAGAATATAAAAGATCCTAAAAAAGACCAAGCATGTTGACTCTAAGTCTTCATCAGGGTAAACAGACAAAGACCCTCACTTGACAAGTGTTGCTCTGTTTGATTGCTTAAGGATTAAAGAATTAAATTCATACCTTAAATTACCAGAAGATAAAGTCCCTTTGCTTTCACCACATTAAGCAAGACTTCCTGGATCTAAGTCTTAAAGGAGCACTTTGACTTTTTAATGGGACTTTTAGTTTTCTTAAGGAAAGTTGGATGAAAAATATCATCCTGCCAAGAAACATTCACATAAACTCCAGGAAAAAGCTCAACATTTCAATCTGCGTGTTTGTAATTTGAACACAGATTCTTAAGGTGTTCCATCTCTCAGACTTTCCTGCTGTTTTGTTCTCTTTTCTGCAGCTCAACCGTATGGGAGGGATTTTAAAGACCAACCATGGCATCCTTCTCAAGTCTCTCAACCAATCAGACGCAGGACTGTACCACTGCCTCGCCACCGAGAACAACTTTAAACACACGGTGGCTCGTGTTGCCCTGCGCATCCTGGATCGAGACATCGTTTTAGCTCTGACTGCTCAAGACGAGGACGAAGAGCCAAAAACTCGCCACGCGGGACCTTACGCACAGTCGTCCCCCGCCTCCACGCCATTCCCTCCTGAGATCAGACTGATTAACCAGTACTGCCAGTCCTACTGGGAACAACTCAGTCCCAAACAGCAGCAGCAGCGCAAACGCACCAGCCGCAGGCACACAGAGAGTCAGGACCAAGGCCTCGGCTAGACGACGGGACCGGCGCCGTCCAACACCGGCCTGTCTGGACTTTTATGGTGGACTTTTATGTTTGGCATGCATGTCAGTGTGTCACCTCCATCCTTCAGGCAGGTGATGCTCTCATGCTGCCGTCCAAGTTCCATATTGGTGGTTTTGCAAACAGCAGCCTAGAAAATACAAGCTGCGTTTATACTTACATGAACTGTGACCACTTCCCACAGAAAACCAAACAATGTCAGTCCTTCAGGTCTCAGTTCACGTTAGTTTGACATTTAAATGAACTTACAGACTCGAGAGCTCAAGAGTGACCATTCACCAATGGGGCTGTTTCAAAACTTCTTTTTTTTTTGGTGCATTCAGGTGCTTGTGGGAAACCAAGGCATCTGGGACTAAGAGTCACTGTGGTGGATCAATGTTTTCAAAACACAAAAAAAGGAAAGTTTTAGTTTTTGTTTTCCAGTTTTAACTTTCCAATAATGTAGCTCGTGAGACCAGAAATTTTCTGCAGCTGATTCCTAATTGTCATATTCCGTATTGCCCTTGAATGCACCAACAAAGAAGATTTTTGGGAACCCAAACAAAAACATGGAACTATAATGTTACTGCAATATAATCTGACAAAAACTGGTCATTGTGATGGATCACACAGTAAACGCAGCCTGTAGTTTAAACGGCCTCAACATGCAAAAACCACAGATGTGTTACTTTTAAGTATCTTGAAACAAATGTAATATATTAATTGTGAA
>JAPZDV010000002.1:21365939-21383724 GCA_029814665.1 Acanthurus lineatus | reverse complement strand
AAACTAGTTACACTAATTAAACAAATTAAATTACAATTTGTAAATTATTTAGCTGTGGTGGAAGGTCTAGCCAGCTGTTTACCTATGATTCTTTAGTCTTTATGCTAAGCTAGGCTAATAGTCTCTTAGCTCCAGCATCGTAAGAAATTGTCAAAAAAAAAAAAAAAGACTTCTCATTGTTCTTCGTAAATCCCTAATTTGGATGTTTTCAACCCATTTAAAAAACAGATGTGATCTTGAAAATCCGTTTCTGATAGATTTTAACATCTATAGATTGTTTTTATGTGTAGAATTGAGAGGGAGTTAAAAAATTACAGAAAACACAGTGAAAACAATAGTGAAACAGCAGGGTGATTAAGTTTCACTCAGGCGGGCACAGCACTGAGACAGTGCAACACTTTCAGTGTCTTAATATAGATTTTTTTTTTGCCATGGCATATATGCGTCATTTCGCAGCATCAGCTCTGTGGTTTGGCCCCCTAAAACAAGCACACACTCATGTTTACACATGCATGGACACGCAAAACTGTAAAGTACACACAACTTGGGAGAGTGGCACATACAGCAATCACATTCACACCCTGAATGTGTGCAGATTGTAATGTCAAGATGTGCCTAGACAACATTGTTTGTATAATTGAGACAAAGATGTTAAATAAATTAAATTGGCTCTCAATCAGTCTCCTCTCACTCATTTATGGGTCCATTCTCTGCAGTTCATACCATTCACCACCACTAGGGGTCATTGTTCACTATGACATGTGTTGAGTGTCATACATTCCCAGCTGCTTATCTCATTAAAAATGATCATCACTGTAGTAGAATAATTTAATTTAATAGTTTTTAAATTTAAATTTATCAACATTTTAACTGAGACTAAAAGATTTTTTATCTTTAGTTACAAGACGGCTCCTCTGCAATGGAGTGAAGTTCAGCTATATACAGTGTTTAAGTAATATGAAATATGTACATATATAATGTTAGTCATTTAAGGTTTTTCTTTTTTTCAAATTCTACAGGTTTTTGTATTTCAAAAACCACAAGATGTTCGGTTACTATCAAAGACAACAAAGAAACCAGAAATATTTTAATTTAATTTAAGCAAATAATTCCAGATCTATATCTGTTCGGTCTCCTGTTTGATGTCTCATAGTTGTATTGATTTTATCTGAATCTACTTTACTTGTTGTGTAAAATGCATTAGGTCCTAATGTGTGGAGACAGCGTGGAATATATAAGAGATACTGTTTTCAGTCTTGTTGATTGTATGAAAGTATTTTAGCATGATGGGATAGATGATCTTACCGGGAACAGAACCACAGGGACAGTCAGTGTGACGGCCACCAGCACGGCCAGACGCACACACAGGATCAGGACGTCCAGCGGGTCCACGCGACTGTAGGTGTGTAACAGCTCAGGCTCCACAGCACCTACCCACAGAGACACACACACACACACACACTCTTTAACACAGCTCACATGGAAAGGCCCCCTCAATCACAACACTGGAAAATGCACATAGGTTCCTGGGTACAAGTGGGTCATTCATCTGAAAATGAAACCATTCACTGCACCAAAAAAAAAAAAAAGGGAAGAGTGTCTCACCGTAAAAGGTGAGGTAACCAAACAGAGCAGTCAGCAGGTACATGACAAACATGGCCAGGATGGAGACGTTGGCAACGCTCTGCATTCGTTTCTTGGTGGCACTGGTGTGAAGGAAAACAGAGGAATTAAATTATTTTTTAAAATATTTTCTGTGTGTGCCAATAAAAGAACCACATGTGGATTTTGTGAAAGGGATGGTAACGTTCTGACTCACTCTCTCAGCTCAGTGTAGATGGGTAGCACCTCTGGGTGGCAGACAAAAGCGAAGGCCAGAATTGGGATGGTGTACGCTGTCTAAAAGCCAAACACACCAAAGGTCAGTGAGTAATTCACCAAACACTGAGCTGCATTTCAAGTCCAGTAGGGGAACACAATTAGATGCTTGTTCCATACTCAACGCTGCTGTTGACACAACGCGTCTAACTGCTGTTGACATAACACACGCTGGTGCAGAACATGTGGCAGTAAATCTGCCCCACTAACCGAGACAGAAACTAGATGCAGGCGATAAAGAAGAAGAAGAAGAAGTTTCTCCTCTAACCTGAGAGTTGACGGTAAACAGCTTGGCCTCACAATAGTCGCCCGTCTCATTAATGTCAATGTCGTGATGAGCGAAAGAAGTTATGTTGAAAGATTCACTTTCCAGTGGACACCGGATGTTGAATTTCTTGTAGATAACCTGGGAAGACAACACACCCACTGGTTAATCAAAGGTAAATAAAAATTGTAATTTAAAACCACTTCACCTCTTCACCTCAGTGTGTAAATGTTTACTGAGACTTGTTATCTGAACTTTTTCCTGTGTATTTCTCTGTATCTCCACATCGTTACAAATGAAGTCTAACCTCAATGATTTTTTAGAGCTAAAGCAAAGATTTGTATGTTTGAATATTTAAGAAGATAAGATGAGTTTAGATTAGATACACCTTTATAAATCCTCAGGTAATTCTTGAAAAAATAGCTATGTAGGTACAAGATGAACCAAAAAATATGTCAATAAACTAAATAAACATTAAGTAAAACACTGAAGAACTGGCTTTTGAAATCTGCATTGGATCTGTTTGTCAATAAATACAGATGTGTACACATTTGCAGTCTATGAGTAAATGGAGATAGAGTTGGTTACACTGTGTGCATCTTTGCTCGCTTACCGAAATTAAGAAAAACACCATGCAGGAGAGGGAGAAGCCACTGGTGTAGCCCAGGTAACCTGCGGTTCAATGATACCAAGATGACACAGAGTTACATAAAGAAGAAGATGGATCCTTGAAGTGATGATATCCAAAAATTACAGGAGGGGGACACACGGCAGAAACAGGAAGTGGAGACGTGGCGTACATGGGTGAATTTGAGGAATAAAAAAAGTGTGACGACAGAATGAGAAACGTACCAAGTTGTTTCATGAGTGCTAGAGGAAGGATGATGAAGGCGCTAACAATGATGATCAAGTAGTTTCCATTCAAGAACCACTCTCTAAGAGACAGCCGGACAAACAGATGAAAAAAAAATCATACACAACAGAAAAACACACACAAAAAAACTAAAACTACTGTGTTGTACTACTGTGTTACACTACCAGTATCACACAATATCACTGTGACACTCACCCTGTGTTTTCATGTTTACTGAGGAAAGCCTGGATAACCAGCGGGAGCTCAGACTTGACGATGAACAGGTAGCTGGACATTGCTAAAAGGAAGTAAAAACAGTCATTTTGTGTGACTTACACATGTTTAATCTCATCCAGTTAAATGTCTTACAGATATTAAACATGAACATCAAAGGTATGACCATACCTCCGATGTTGTGTACTGTAATGATGCAGGCAGCCAGCATTTTTCCCGGGTGTCCAAAAGCCCGATTCCCAAGCTGCTCATAAGCCCGGATGCCTGAAGAAAGACAACAAGATTATACACGTGTGAGTGTGATGAGTTATAAGTGTGCAGAATGGATCCTGTAGCTTGTGTGTGTGTGTTGTGTTGAGTCTGTCTGTGGCTCACCGACGACTCCGGCACTTTTCAGCAGGAGGTGAATTGAATATGCAGACAGAACGGCGATGCAAATCAACAGGATTCTGAAACACACAAGAAAAAATGTAATTAATGTCTATTACATGGCAGAAAAGGTCTCACAAACCTGGACATCGTTTTTATTGATGCTAAAACTAGGGGTGGGAGTCAGAGAGCAACTCATAATTTGAAACTATAATGATACCAATGTTATTGTGATATTAGAAGGAGAAAAAATAGGCCCCAAAAGGCAAAATGCAGAAATTGCCTATGGATCAAGAGCACTGTTGTGTAATTTTCATAGAATTTTACAAATAAGATGGACCAATAAGTCATGTTTTGATTTTTTTGCGCAGTCATTTCCTGTTTTATTTCGTTGCTTGTTTCATGTTTGCTTTCTCCGCCCTCTTTGCTCGATGAGATTCACCTGTTCCTTGTTTGGTTTCTCTTCCCACTGTATTTAAGCCTGTGTTTCTCCCTCTTTGAGTTGTCTGCTGGTCAGTTCTCTCTGGCTCTGTCTCCCGCTTAGTGTTCCCGGTTTTTTACTTATTACCATCTAGATTACTTTATTGCTCTGTTGGACGGCTCTCTTGGAATAACTTTTTATTGGAGCGGTTTATTTTTATCAGGATTTCCAGCCACCTTTTGTTATGTTTTTGCATTGCTCTCCCTGCCTTAACACCCTTCAGTAAGTCATTTTTTTGTTCCTGAAACCAGTCTGCTGGTGTGTTTTGCATTTTTGCATGTGTTTTGGATCTTTTTAAACCTTTTAAGATGTGACACAATGTACCAAAAAGTGCATAAAAGTCTTAGCTAATTTTTGGCACAAGCACACACACACAGACACACAGACACACACACACACTGACTGCAGCATGTCCACATGTCCACATGTGCCATCAATCCAAAACAAAACTACCATAAACTTGCAAAAGCCTGGATTGCAAGACAAAAGACAAAAGAAAAAGGAGGATGTTTTTAATAAAGCAGTGACTCTTCAAACAAGACAAACGAGCATGGGAATCTGCACAGGGAGCTCGCATGTTTTAATAAAAATAAAATATTTGGTGCCAGAGTATTAATAACGTTGCCATAAGAGGAATTAAAATGATATATTGCCCTACAGTATCATTCCTAGTTAATACTGTTTATAAAGACATAATGTAGTTCCTTAGAAACTTCCTTTAGCAAATATCTTTTTATGTTTTTGTCTTGTTTTTTTCCACCCACACAAGGGAGTTCGCCTTTAAGTAACTGGCTCTCCAGCCTCCCTTTTCCTCCCCCCAGCCACATACAACAAGACTGATCCAGGCAGCCGTGTCTTGGATCTGATCACTGGGGGCTATTTTTAACCACTTAAATCTGATTTAGGGAAGCTGCGTGTGTATGAGCTCTAATGTACACTCTGACAGATCAGGCTATGTACAGTACTGCGCTCGCTACTCACACAGGTAGAGAGACAGGAACACACACATACTTAAAGCATAGAGTACCCCCACCCCCCACCCACACACTCACACACAAACACACACACACACTCACACACCACCACACATACCTGCCCAAACACAAATACACACAGACAGTCAGATGATACACACACGTCCCTGTGGCTCTACTTATAGCCTTATAAGGTCCCTCTATTTACTATGTCTGCTCTGCATTCAACAACACAAACCCAAGTCCATTTTTGTTTCTAATATTAACCCTTTAGCAAAGTTAGATCCAAAAATTATTTACAAGTTTTATACTCAGAACAGTTTACGAGCAAAAGACTCAAAGATCTCAAGAACTTGGCAGATAAAACACTGTGATACCAGCAGCAATTAATTGCTTAACACAGTAAAAAGACAGAAACAAACAGGTAATAAACAAACACATCATGGAAATTAGATGCCTAAAAGCTATTCCAAAGTAACAGGGTAAGAGTATCAGTTTTTTTAAGGGAAGTCCATGAAGAAAAAAACTCTTTGAACAAGTGAAGACAAGACAAAATGACTTCAGTTAGCAAAAATCTCCACCGTCTCAGTCTGAAACTCATAAAGTCAAGAAAGAAAAAACCCTCTCTTTCTCACATACACACACACACACACACACACATGCACACATACATAACAAACCCCCTACTCTATCTTGTAACCCAGGGGAGCAGGCACATTTACAAATACTAAATATAAACTACAGGAAGTTGAAATCAATATGCTATTGAAGGGATCAAATTACAGGCCCAAACACTGTGCTGCGAGCGAATGCATGCACCCGCACTGACGAT
Source organism: Acanthurus lineatus (assembly GCA_029814665.1). Taxonomy (NCBI): domain Eukaryota; kingdom Metazoa; phylum Chordata; class Actinopteri; order Acanthuriformes; family Acanthuridae; genus Acanthurus; species Acanthurus lineatus. The sequence continues at coordinate 21,377,838 of JAPZDV010000002.1, read as the reverse complement.
CCCAGCCTGGCATGAAGTTCAGTCAAAAAAAAGGAAAAAAAAAAGGGGGACTGTGTGTTTGGCTTCGCATACTCACATAAAAAGAATGATTCCGGTGTTGGACATCGCAAAAGCCAATCCCAGAATTCCACTGCCCATTATGGCGTTACTGAGGTTAAAGATGGACATGCCAAATGAAGTCTTTCCCACAAACTGCAGCGAGGAGACAACAGAGAACGTTTACACAGACGGATCGATACTTAAAACATAAGTCATATCAGCAGCATCTGTGGTGTTTAATGCATCTTATTTTACTTCATAAAATCAACCCAACTTCTACATTTTCTGATAAACGGTTAAGCTTCAGCACTCACATCTGTAAAGTGAATTTCTTTCTTGACCCCGCTTTTGTTGGGGAGAAACTCCTCCTGCTCAGCCATCGTATCCAGCCCATCAAACCTGCAATGGAAAAAAAATATATATATCATTGGTTTGAATGAAGACTTGAAAAATACACAAACAGGCACAAATGGAGCTCCAAACAAAAGTACTGTAGCTTTGATATGTGGAAGGGAAAGTGGTTGGTTTTAGTTTTAAATCTGTTATTATTAGTAGTATTCACCTTAGTTTTATGGTAGTTTGAGTGTGTTTTTGTTCAGGCAGGCATAGTGTGTTAGAAGTACATGACTACACAAACATCCAAATGTGCTACAACATGTTTATCTTTGAAATATTTGTATATGTTCTATGTGTGTGTGACATAAACAGGCAATAACTGTCATTCCATTTGGAAACCCTGTGCTGTTTTTTTTTCAACGCTTATTTTCATTTTGGTTTTATTCTCGTAGTTTATGATAACTTGATATGATAACTGCTGGTTTATAATCAAAGTATAAACTCATATAAAGCATTTAAATGTCTTAAGTTGAACATCTTTGTTGAGATACAGAGCATGGTGGACATTCTTACCCATCATCCCTGCTGTGTCCATTCATCTTCTGAAGCTCCATGGTGGTTTCTGTAGTTTCAATTCGAGAGACTTTGAAGATTTAATTTTGTGTGATTGAGAGAAACCCTTTCCAATTTTTTTTTACCTGGCAGAAAGTAGAGAAAGAGAACATCTGTTTAATGTACTAACTCCTGATCTCCTAAAAATAAATTTGACCTTTATTTATGTGCTCAGAAGGGTTGATGTGGATGGAGATCGGGTTCACACATCATGCAGAACAGCCTTTATCCTTAAACCTCATTCTTAACTGTCTGTGTTTGTTTTAAGTGCGCTCACAGAAATGTAAAACTAAAGTTAAACTTCTTGTATTTTCACACATACTTCCCCAATAGAGTCACTTTCAAATCTGAGTTCAACAAACCTCGTCGCTAATCTTGCCAACTTTCCATTATTTAAGAAAAAAAAAACGACTGCGAGCATGTTGGAAACATTTACTCTTGTAATCATATATTTACATTGCTTCTGCGTGCATCACATTTTGGGTCTTTCCAGCAGCTGATGGATAACTGTGATGTATTTACATAATACTTGTAGACTGATGTAAGGCATTGGCCCTGGTCTACAGTACAATAAATACTGTGTAATGTTACCCTGACAGACCGGCCGTGCTGTTTAAACACCCTCAGCCTTTGAAAGTTGAACATATTAGTTATTTGTACTTAAACAGAAGTAAACCAGTGAAACAGTGACTGAGTGATGTAACACCAACAGAAAATGCGATGTGGCTTCCAAAAAAAAAAGAGAAAAAAAAGCAGACCTTCTCATAAAATCTTGAGACACGTACAACTGTAATTTTTTCTGCTTGCCAAGGACAACAGGAGTGTTGCTTTTTTGGTTTCTCTTTTCTTTCTGGTCAATGCAAAAATCCTTTGGCTCTGCTTTGCTTTGATTTGGAGTTCGGCTCTCATCTCGGTTGAAATGAGGTCAAAAAAACTGTATTGGCTAGTTCACAAAGGGAAATACCAGAGAAAAGAGACACTTTTACCTGGGATGAAGATGTATTTAAAGCTTTGGTGACATGAAAGGCTTGAAATAACAAATGTTGTCAGAGGACTTATGTTGCTCTAATCTGCTGTGGGCCACATAAAGCTGGCGTGGAGCGACTCTGAGAACGAGCGCAGGTCTACTCCTCTGCCACGGGGTCATGGGATACTTCCCCCTGGCTGGGGGGTCAGACTGCCTTCAGGATTTTCACATCTGACCCCTGAGAACACATTCGCACTACTGCAACACTACGCTGTGCCATTCCTGAAGAGTTTCACACACAACCAGAATTTGTTATGTTCCTACGCTCATCATTGAACAACAATAATCCACACAGATTGGAGGTCGATAGCATCGGGCCACACAGAGATAAACAAAGGGTTCCTGTGTGAATGGTGCTATTTAGGCTAAATACAGGGTAGCCTTTTCCCTGCATACTGGCCTTAGGTCAAGTTTGGTCAGAGTAACTTTCTTTAGCTACATACCCAATGACTTTCCCATGGCCCATAGCCAATACACACGACCAACAAAGCACAGACAAGAGTTTCAGAAACATTTGTACCATTTAACATTCACAAAAAGACAATTTTACTGGATCAGTATGACTCTCACAATGGGAAAGGAAGTTTGAAGTTGGGCCTTCTCTCTGCATTTTCAAGGAACAAGACAAACCTGGTTAACAAGAAACATGTTCCATGTTATATATTTCATTGGCCACGGGGGCAGCTTTCCCACAGTGGAAACAGTAAAAGAGTGGAAAAAGTCATAAAACAAAAAAGGGCTCCTTCATTTTCCATGTATTAGAACCATCTTTCCTGACAACCCTCAAGCCCCTTTACAAAGGGTCGTGATTGGAAAATACATTAAGATTTCACAATCAATAATCTTTATAAAAATCTCGTCAATGAAAAACACATTTGGACTCAAACATAGTGGATATAACTGCAGCCTTACTATCCAACAGAGCGTACCACATGGCTTTTGTCTGACGCAAGACCAGCACACTATTGACAGTTAGCCCTACCCTTCTCTTTCCCTAACATCTGAATCACAAGGACGCACACACATGCACACACACACACACACACACACACACAATTATCAGCAACTTACCCTGGAGGTTCAGAACAAAGCTGGTTTTTCTTCTCTGATTATTGACAAAATAAATCCGTGTGTAATTTCAGCCAAATTTTCCTTCCAATGTATATATGTACAGCTTTGTTCTTAGGGTCTCTCTAAACCTCCTTGGTAGGAATGAGTGGAGAGAGTAAAAGAGATTATGGGCTGGGAGGGAGCAAGCAAGCGGGAAAGGGAACACCCATTTCTTTAACCCTTTGTTGCAGGTAGAGCGTAGAGCAAGAAGCCTGCAAGGATCCACCCACCAGGTGTTTACACCGAAAGGTGTCAAGACTGGCAGCCAGACAAAGAAAAAGAATTATCTGTAGTTTTCACAGACAGCCTGCTGTGCATGGCTGCGTGTAATCCCAGGAACCCGTCCAATCAAACGGGCTGCCTGTGTTCATAGTGGAGACTAATTACCATGTCATTACAGACTATGCAAGTAGAAAGGAGGAGTGAAGTGGGTTCATCTGAGGGGGGGGTTTGTTACAACACAGGCAGATACTTACTGACAGTTTGCATCCTGCTGGAAGTCACAGTGATGGTAATTAGCTTAGGAGATAAGTGCTTTTTTAAGATTGCCCACATGTGATTGTGCTTAGGAGTGGAAACACCGTGCATGCTCACAAGTTATCATGTGCTTGACCCAAAACAAACAGTTAAACCAGACCTGACACGGATGAAAAAGCTATGCATTATTACAAGTTCGCCAAAACCAATTTCAGTTGACTGATAAAGTTCAACCTAAGTGAGATATGAGCTTTGCTTGCACACCCAAGAAACACCCACATTTCCTTTATCTCACCAACACACCAAGTGTTTGCTAGAAAACGTGTCTCTCTGTTGCATGAAGATCACATAACGTGCCAGTGGACTCAGAGGGCAGATTTTTTTTTATATCTCCAGGAGTATTTTAATTTTCATAAAAAGCAACACATTCTAATACAAAAGACATAAAATATCAATTCCATATTAAATTTTTTTCAGGTCATTTAAAGGAGTTTGCAAGCAAAATATCAGAACCATTTTCTGTGTCTGGGTGGATCTACATAATGAAAAAAAAAAAGATTAATGGCTTCCTCAGCTGCCTTATGTGACCTTAGTAAGTTGAAGCTGGTTGAAAAAAAAAGATTTGGAAAAGTACAAGTAAGAGCAAATTACATATAAAGTTACACACTGGCAAAGTATAGTACATCAGGAGACATTTTATCTTGATGAAAACATTCATCCAACATTAACTGTTATATTTGTACCACCCATGACAGCAGTGGGAGCCAACATGATCTCCCATTTCAGTGCGTCATTTAAAATCCCACCTCTGTGCCGAGCAAACTGCCAGCATGTCACAAAAAGTACAGACTGCTATCCTGCTCGCAAAAAAAACAAATACATTTTAAGCTGAAAAGAATGCTGTCCTTATTCTACTGTTAACATTACGCTACATTATCAGCGTAGATTATGATACAAGTCTCTCAGTATCCATCCACGTGAATGAATGAGAAATTGTGTCGTGGCTCACATGCTCGAGCAGATGGCCTCGCTGGCCTTGAGACCCTCTTCTGATACTCACCCTTTTAGTAACAGTCAGGAAGTGGGATGTCTTCAGTCGGGGGCAAAAGTAGCGGGGCAAAGGTTAAATTTCGTTGGCCTGTTCACTCCCCGTGTCTGCTTTTCACAGAGCCATGAAGTTCTCGACGGCCGTGAGAGGAGAGAGAAAAATGAGGAAAGGAGGGAGGTAGCATTTACGCGCGTTGAGAAACATCCTGCCATGTCACAAGCCACTCCCAGTTCCTACAGGCTGCTCAGGCTGCACATGGTGGTCTGTATGAATTACTGTTATCTAATTGTACATATCTGGACGCTTTTAGAGCTGATCTTTGTGTTTTACCCAAGGACCTTTTTAAAATATCCAAGCAGGGTTTCCAATGAACTGTAGGACTAAGTCTGAGAGAGGAAAAGTCTAGTTCTAACTATAACTATAATTACATAATATTACAGCACTTACTGGCCTATGTTAAAGTGATTATACTGGGGCTGTGCGGCTGGTTGTGCCAATAAAACGTGTTGCTATGGAAAATTTCTTTTAATTTCTCCCTTGAGATTCAGGTTTGTCATTAGCTCCCTACCACTGCCATCTAGTGGACACAAACGCCAAGGTCATAAAGATCACTTTATATTATTAATACAAACAACACTGATGTCTCTGACCATCAGAATCCATATGCTTTACCTGCTCCATACATGTACAGACCACTTTCATTCATTATACTACATCTGATAGTTGAGTTAGGACTGCAACCAGAAATTACTTTCATTATTAATTAATCTGATTGTGACTTTCAAAAGTTACTGAATAACTTTCTAATCAGTCAAAATGTCCGAAAATAATTTTGGATGCTTCCCCCCCATGGCCAAAGGTGTAGTCGTGACATTGTTTAGTACAATCATTAATCCAAAACTCAAAGCTATTCAATTTAGAAGTAAATGAACCAGAGAAAAGAGGCAAATTCTCTTTAAGCTACAGCCTGGAGACAATTTGCATTTTTAAAAAAAACTTATCTATAAATCACCTTACTGTTTCAGCTCCAAAACAAAATAAAATCAAACTCAAAGTATAACAAAACTATTGTCTTTATTTCTCTAAGAAAAAACACAGTGAACAGTAAAAATGAGTTGAGTGAGCAGACATCTGTGTAGTTGTACTTGCTTAACCTTGTATCAAGTTTCACTGATGTGTCTAGAATAAAAGCTCGAGGGTCCTTACAGTAAACACATCACTTCCCCCTGTCAACCCATGCAAAGAAGTTGCATCGAGCGTCAGGGTTGGAGGCATGTCCCTGAGGACGGGCGCACACAAAGAACTGTTTGCCCATGTTTGGCCCCTCCTTTTTCACAGTACGTAGCACACAGGGTTCCCCGTGGACCTTACAGGGGGGTGGAGGGGGCGGACCGTGAAGCACTGACTTCCAAAACACTGATGATGCCCCCTTCTTGGCAGTTGAGTGACCCACTGTGGGTTGTGTGGATAAAGGTTTTGTTTTATCGTGTTTGTCATTTTCCTCTGTGGAGCCGCTTGTGCAAAGTTGTGGTAAACCATCAAAGACGAGCTCAGTATCTTTAGGTTTGCTGTGTGTGGCCAAGGACAGATCCTCTCTGGTTTCAGAAGCTTTTTGGGACTTTTGTGAAGATGTAACAATATCCAAGCTGAGTGTGTTTTCACACTGCCTGACAGCAGCTTCAGTGGAGGGAACCGTATTTGCTTGTTTGGGTTTGAAAAAGGCGAGGAGGCTTCCCTGAGGCTTTGAAGAAGTCTTTCCCGTCTTGGCCTTTTTCCCCTTTGGGACATCAGAGTCTGATGTTATTAACCGCTTTTTACCAGAGATGTTTTCAGCCCCCATTGGGTTTAAGTTCTCCCTCTTTTCCTCCTCCTCTTGAGATCCAGGTAATGCATCTCTCTGCTCCAACTGACTTGATTTTTGATCCACCTTAACAAGGAAGCGGGAGAGTTTCTGCTGCTTGCCAACAAACTCTGGCAGGTAGCGAGTGCAGAGGGGAGGAGGCTTGGAGCTGGGGAGGAGAGAGCAGCTCAGGCGGCCCGACACGGGGCAGTGGTCTGAGCCCTCCACCTCTGGCATGATATCTGCTTCCAGAAATTGCTCCTTAGCTAACTGGCAATCGGCGAATATGTAGTCGATGCGTGTGCCATAGTTGGTCTGTCGTGCTCCAGTGAGAGTGGACCAGCATGTGAAAGCATTAGTGCGAGTTGGGTGGAAAAAGCGAAACGTATCCACAAATTTCCCGTAGTGGCTGAGACCATTTGTAGTTACATCAGGTTCTTCATCAGGTTCTTCCTCATTTATTTCCTCTACTGGTTTGACACCATGCAAAAAGCTATTCAGCCATTTCCTTCCAGGATTTTCATCAAATTCATCCTAAATATTGAAAAAAAATAAAAAGGAGATGAAGTTTCATTATTATGAGTATGCATAAACTTAGCACATTTTGCAAAATTCAGGGAAAGACCTTTTTATTCCAAATTTTGCCTTTATATTAAAGGAATAATAAGACATTTTGGTTTGCCTTCTTGCTGAAATCCGTATCATTTTTATGTCTATTTGTTTAACATGAAGTTACATCCGGGAGACTGTTATTTTGAGTAAACATGGAGACCAGAAGCAGGAGAAGCAGCCAGCCTGTCCGATAATATGCAAATATTATCGGACAGAAATGTCAACTTTTTACACTCTTTTCGGTAGAGTGGGCCAATTAAGAGGTCTGGACCAGGCAAAGCTATTACACATACAAACTTCTTGTTTTTTCCCTTCCACTTTTGTATGGATTTAACTGTGCTGTTGGTCAAAATTTAATTCTCATCTAAGGTGTGATTCCCAAAAGAAAGAAGGAAAAACATTCAAATGACACTATTCTAACCTTGTACTTACACAATCACTGGGATCACAGTGGTCTATTTGCCGGTGGGATGTATTTACGTCTCCTAAAACAATCACATGGCTGAAAAATAACAGAAAAAACAGTTGACTTCAACTTTTTAAAGGGGAAGAGAAAAAACAATCCTTTGAAACACTGTCTTGTCTTGTTTTTTTCCTATATTGTAATTTGCTTTAAATTTCTGTGATTTTTATGACTCATGACATTATAAGTACATAAACAACAAGTTACATGTTTGCCATTTCTCAAATTCACATACACAACAGCTGTAAACTGGTAAAATGCTATATTGTCAGACACGAAAACAGCTCCACCGTTGGCTGTGGTAAGAGCAGGATACACCTGTGCCTCACTGTAACTACAATCTCTTTTTCATACTGTGGGAACTCTCACCTTCCGTCTTTCAGAATGGCTTCAGCCCGACACTGAAGCAACTTGTAGAACTGCAGTTTGAACTGCTTTCGCTCTGGCTTTTCAGGGTCAGCCCGCGGACAGTATACATTGATTACAGTGACACTTTGCTCTTTTTTCTGGAACCTGTAGAGACATAGACATTTACAGTTTGTAACTCCCTAACAAAATAAAGAAAACACATCAGAATCCCCCTTATGGTCTTTATCAACAGAGATTTTTTTTTATTCATTTTTGATTGATTCTTTCTAAAATGGTCTGAGTACATGATCAAAGATTAATACACAATACAACACATAACACACTTCATCAAGGAAACTTCAAAATGGGACATTTTTCTCTTACATGACTTTGTGCTGTGTGATAATGGCTCGTCCCTCATTGTCCAAAAGCTGCAGCTCCTCACTACTGAACTCAGTCTGGTCACCATAGCATCCAACAGCTCCTTCATGGTTGGTGAGCAGACCTGTGAGTCCCTCCTCGGCAGCGAATGGAGTGGCACTGTCTTTACAGTAAGTGGCAACCCCTGTGCATGCCAGGAATGGGAGATGAATTAGTTTGTATGGTGCAACATGTCAGCAGCAACCATAAAATTGTTACAACAGTTAACAATAGGCAGTGTGCTTCCTACCACATCTCTATAGGTTAGGGATTGTGATATCTCTTGACATTTGTAGCATTAGCATTTTCGACAAGGCGCCAAACACTGGCATGGCAATGACAACTTTTACTGTTATGATCACGTAATTGACCTGAATAGCCGCTGCGTCCCCGACTGAAGCTAAAATAGGAGTTGTAGCCGTCGACAATAGCAGTTCTTTCGTCAAGAAGGTCTCCTGTGGGGGTAAATATTTGATTTAATTAATATATTTTTATATCAGACTTTTGACTGTGGAGCATTAGCTTACTGACAGACCCCGCGCTTTCAAAACTCCTTAAGAACAACTTACTTGTCACTTTTGTCTCTTGAACACAGATAATATCTGCGTCAAGTGAGTCAAGAGCCTTTTTAATACCGCCTCTGAAAGTCCTTATGCCATTTATATTCCACGTAACGATCCTCATTATGTAAAATGTTGTGATTTCAATGAGGACAGACACTCCTGCTTCACAGTGTGCACATCCGGAAGTAAAAAGGAAGTGGTAAGTGTATGAGCGGAAGTTAAACTCTTCACTCATATTTCGCCATGTCTATCGTATTTCATGTTTAATTGTTATATCAGTTCTATTAACGATTATATTCCGTGTCCATCTACACAGCAATACCATTCCCATTTAAATTTCATAAAATAAAGACAATTTATCGGCGTAACTGCATTTCGCCCTGTTCTAGCTAGAGGGGGTAGTCGTGCACTCACGTTTTCGGCGCGCGTTTGACACCAGACCTCACAGTGAAACGGGAGAACCGGGTGGGAGGCAGTGTGGCGGCTGTGCGGTAACCTGGGCCGGTATCCCTGGCTACTATCAGATTAGCAACCGTTGCCGCTGACGGCTCCCGAAGCGAGGGAAGAGTACACCGGCCGTTTGGTTGCAAGTGGAGGGTCGTATCTCATAAAATATAACCCGAGGGTGAGTAGCAAGTTTGGCTAACGGCTATCTGGCGTTAGCTAATTAGCTTGTTTGACAGGATCCGACTGTCGTCATAGGACAACTAACGTTAGCTTCCCCGTAAGTCGGGTAACTAAACTAATTAATGTCTGTGCGGCTAAGGCTATCTATTTTAGCCAGTTGAAAGCCTAAGAAGCTAGCAAGCCGTGTTCTGCAACTCCATTTTTCTTATACTATTGTGATGTCCTTTGCTGTCAGCATTGAGCTATAACGTTAACTACTCTTGCTAGCTGTCTGGACGTATCCTGTTTCCAGACTGGTGTAGTCTCAGATAATTGTACCCTTGTCTGAATATTTTACCATCTTACATGTATGCAAGTATGATGAACATTCTGCCAGAATGTGTACATGTTATTACTTATTCAGATTACTCCCGGTTGATGCTATGAAAACGCTGGGTTTGTTAATGGAGAAACAGATGGTTACGGGAAACATCATTTGGCATCGGACAGCCGGCTGGTGTTTCCATCTTCGGTCAAAGAAGAGGACACGAGGAAATGGGGGAAGTCCGCCCCACCCATTCAGTACGATGTTTAGAGTAATTCATAATGTTTTCACGGCTACTTTGAGGAGGACACGCAGGATAATTACTCTTAAACCAGTTGTAGTAACTATGTAGCTATCAATCGTTGTAGCTTTGGACTTATACTGAAGATGTAACGTTGCTGACTTTGACTAGCAGTGATGTGTACGGGCTAGCCCTGCATCCCAGTTTTCATAATTTTGACTGTGATTAGTTAAGAGATCATCAGTAAAGACCTTTAAACATTACGGGTGAACAAGAGCGTATCTAAAGAGGTAAATGGCAGCAATATTCTTGTCGTAGGCCTGCGTTGTTTGCAGTAGTAAGACATTGTGTGGCTGGGATTTTTCTATTAGCTATTTGGCCTTTTGAGTTCAGCCAGAAGTGTTTTCTAACATAGCCAATTACCATGTTAATCTTGCCCTAAGCAGTTTGCTTAATTAGTGTTACAATTTGATTCATACAAAACCTCTTTTCCAAACTGGCCATTGTTCTAAGAGGTTTACATAATCACCATCTTTGTATTTTGTCTCTGCAGCGTGGAGTAATGAGCGAGGAGGAGTGAAGGAGGCAGGTGTCCCAGTAGAACATTGGCAGACAAGTGGGAGGTCAGGCAAGGATGCTGGAGGCGGATGCGGATCCTGCAAGTCAAGCAGTGGAGGGAGAAGCGGAGACAGAAATGGGGAGCAGAGACTTAAAGGCTGAAGTGTTGCGGCTGACTCTGGAGCTCCAGGAGGCCACAGAGGAGAAGCTACAAGCAGCCCGTTATGGCCTGGTGGTGCTGGAGGAAAGCGCTGCTCTCAAGATGAAACACAGGCAGCTGGAAGAGGAGCATGAAATCCTCAAAGGGGAGCTACAGCAGCTCAAAGAGGTAGGAACACCCAAGGCCTTCTGTGCATTTATATTTAGACAATAGTATCCCGTGAAATTCTAATTCTTTCAGCAAGTGATATTTTTAAGTAACATACTACTGCCACTTTAAGATCTTTGGCTACACATTTCTAGAGTAAAAAATTCATTAGATCTGTACCTTTACTAATGTTTGTCTTTAGATTAAACAGGATTTGGTTTTATGATGCACAGTTTATATAAACAATTTTTTGAAATTCCAATTTCACAAAGACCTCATAGAGACTAGTGAAAACTTGATTTCACTTATAATTTCCTATGTTTGCTGCTTTGATAGTTGATTTTTTTATGTCAGTTTTTCTACATGTTAAAAGAAGTTTACCTGACTGATTGTAAGCATAAACATACTTGCAATTTTTATGTGTAAGAAATACTCAAAAAATTATCATATATTGGTGCAAGATATTATAAACACAACCTAATGGAAAAGTACTGTCATGCCTTATTATAGTTTCACTTGTGTTACCTATATACAAAAGTGTTATTGTGGAAATCGCTGTCTTTCACATGACACTGTTGATAAAAATGTAAATGCAGTCAAAACACCACAGCTCACGAAGACACAGTCACTCTATCTATGCTGCTCATTTCAATGTGACAGCTTAGGAGCTGCCATGCAGTGTGCCCAGTTTTCTATAAAGATGCCATTGTTTTCTTTTTGTATGTACCAGTGACATATGACATAAACTTGATTGCTCATCCCTTCCTTGCCGTTTGCTACCTCTGATTTTCTGCTACAACAATAACCATTCTGTTGCAGCTGTGATCTCATGTATTACTTTCAGTGAAAATACATGTTATTACATGCTTAGTCAGTATTGCTCTTCTATGTCATCTGATGCTGATTGAATCAGACGTAAAAGACTGTATAGTAATTAGGATAGCCTCCACAGCCAATTAGTCTGCAT
>JAPZDV010000002.1:21343288-21355654 GCA_029814665.1 Acanthurus lineatus | reverse complement strand
GGCACCAGTTGTTAAAAATGGGAGATATGCAGTTTTATTTTTTTGTTTATTTATTTTTCCCATGTAGCTGTAAATTCAATAGTAATGCAAGTCAAAAAGCCAACCAGCCAACAAGCTAACCAGCTTGAAGACATTGTGTGTTTGGGTTTTTGTAACTTACGATAGTTTAACAGGTGGTTTATTCTTAAAGAAAACTGCTAATCAACTAATCAATAATGACAATAATCTTGAGCTACTGTTTTGTCAGAGCTGGTTCTGAAATTTTGCATGTGTGTGGTGTGTTTCTGACTGTGTGCCTGAATTTGTTCTTGCCTGCTTGTGAGTGTTGCATCTTTTCATTGTGTGTGCAACTCTCAGGTGTGACCAGTATGTCACCCAGCTGGATGAGATGCAGAGGCAGCTGGCAGCAGCTGAGGACGAGAAGAAGACACTGAATTCTCTGTTGCGTATGGCCATACAACAGAAACTGGCTCTTACTCAGCGTTTGGAGGACCTGGAGGCCCCTCTGTCTCCCCACAGCTTGAACAGCAGCCCCCGCCGCTCCCGGGCCAAAGAGCTCGCCAACAAGTCGGGCAGGGCTCCACGGAGTCCACGAAGCAGTCCCGCACGCCCCCCTCTGAGGAGCAGTCCACGGGCTAGTCCAGTTCTCGGCAGCAGCGTTCCCGCCATGGCCACTCACCACCTGCGAAGTCTAACCCGGAGCCTCCACACGAGCCCTGTAAGAACCCCTCTTTCTCTTTGCACTGAAAACCCCACCCAGACAAGCAGCCGATCCCGCAGTGGCAAGGGTCTTCAGCGAGATGCCACCTTCATTAGAAGTCGTAGTGTCAGTGATGTTTTTAATGCAAAGTCGAGTCCTGGTTTCTCCCCAACACGTAAAGGCTCCACCAGTTCTGTGAACAGCGAGGTGATGGCCAAAACACAAGATTTAAGAAAAGGTTTGTCAGATCGGAGAGCTTCAGTCCCTGGACGTCAGGACACCTTTATTACAACTCGTGTTGTACCTGCCTCTTCCACAAGGCTGCAGTCTTTATTTTCTTCATCCCAAGATAAACTAACCTCTTTCAAAACTGTGCGTGTGTATCCTAACACAGCATGTGGTGAAAGTAAACAAAAGCCTGATCTAAAACCACACTTAGATACATCTGTGAGGAGGAAACAGTTGGGTCACAGGTCTAATTCTGTACAAGCTTCAGCTGCATCTCGTAACACATTTCAGTCAGACACCGTCTCTTCTCAGCTTAATGCAAAATCTTCAGGGGCCCTGACAGCCACATCTCTGTCTGGTCATAACCCACCTGGTAAGGCCAAGATGTCTGGGGTCTGTAGAGAGTCAAGGCGTAGATCATCCACCTCCACAAGTAGAACCTCTGAGGAATCGCACATTGCTGTCGCTAAGAGTTCTGGTACTAAACCTCAGGGTACACCTGCCAGGCCTCGGAGCTCACACTCGAAATCCTCTCGTAGGCGATGAGATAATGTCGAGGGCAGACTCTATTGTAAACTACTTAATGCCATACATCTTAAATAAACACTTAATTTTTTGAAAGAATCCTGTGTTTTTGCACAGACTTTGTTTGGATGAGGTTTTGATCCACTTAACTTAACTTACAGCTGTTAAGAGCCCCTAATTTACTGATCCTTCATATCAGAGGTGCCCAAATGCTAATTTGCAACACTCGTCCCTAGAATGACCTTTTCAGAGAGCTAAACAGTAAGATAAAATACAAAATTGTTATGCAAAATAGTCCTAGAATTCCAAGTTACTTTGATTAACTGATTTCCTACTTGCTCAGCCTGTCACGCTAAGATCATGAAAAATTACAAAAAATTAAGGATGCTGCATAGAGCACTTTTACTTAAAATAAAAAAACAGCATAAAGAGCAATTTATATTATAATTTTTAAAAAATATTATTATTTTATTTTTTCAATAGAAACAATCAGTGGGCCAAATTGAACCACATGGTGGGCCAACTTTGGCCCGCAGGCTCCACTTTGGGCAGCCCTGCTTTATATTTGTTATTGATATGTTCATCCTTATTAACCCTCACCTTTTTCACTCAATTTATTTTAGTTGAACTAAATTTGTTTTTTTGTCTCTGTCTCACCCTGTCTTTGTAGCGCTGAAACACTCCTTCCATTACTCCAAACCCCCTTTTCTCCATAAGGACCTGTCTTCATGTTGACTCCCCGGCTTCCACCTCCTTTCCTGACTCAAGACATCCTGTCCATCCCAGATATGATGCAACATTCCCCACTCTACCCACCATAACCATGGATTTAAAAAAAGTAAAAAAAAGAAAGAAAAAAAAAGTCTCTCATCCTGTCCTCTTGGTTTTTCTGCTCGGAGTGGAGAAACATGCATGCAGCCTGGAGAAGGATGAAGAGACAAATGTGCTGCTCATTGCTCTGTAAAGTCATTGATTGTGTCTTGTCCCAAATGGATCCAGCTTCCATCTGATCTTGTTCAAGGCTGTGTGTTGTGTTGAACCGTTGACAGTATTTATTCCAAAACAAGGCACTTTTCATCTACATCATTTACTGTCCGTAGACTTGGCTATGATCTGTTCTTAGGCAGTATATCTTTACCCTCTTGCCTTTTGTCTGGCACCCTGGTCAGACCTGTCTGACGTCTTTTAGTGTTCGTAAGCCATTAGATCATCTGTGATAGCTCTCCCAGGTGGTTGTTTTTATAGAACAATGCAGCCTTACTAACAGAAATGCTATCCTACAAGTAGAGAGCTTGCTGTTGTCTTGGTGTCACTCTCTTTTACTGAAGGTACAGTTATGTGCCCTTTTTTTATCCTGTTAAGTGTCTGGCTCTTTGGCTTTTGCCTATTAGTCACACCCTTTAACTAGAGGCCAGTGAACATGCCATGTCATTGATAGAAATAGATCAGCCCATAATTTTCACCAACTCAGGTCAAACATAGTAATCAGATACAAGATTTGGGAGATCTTTAATGTGCATCTTACTTTGCAAACTATGCACACCAAGTCAGGACAGTGCCTGTCTTCTTCCTGCTGATCACGGTGGGTTTTGGAACTTACCTTTGCATGTGGTTAACAATGGCTGGATGCAGCTGTTTTGCAACAGTAATTGAGCATTTGTCATAATAAGCAGCTTTTCAAAGTCATGTAGGGATGCCATGTGGCAAACTTGCAAATATCCCAATGGCTAAGCTGTTTGGGCTTTCGGTTTATAGACACTGTCTCACATCACCCCAGAATTCAAGTGGCTTGTTTCACTTAAAACTGTTACTAATATGCTGAGCCATGCTCATTTCTCTCGATTGCATAGTCATGATACAAGTTCCCATCCAGCTTCTACTTTTTCACTCCTTGAACAGCTAATCAACGATACTCATGTTGTGTATTTCATCATTAAATGTCACCATGCTTTTGTGTGCTACCAAAGTAAGCATGTTGTAATGAAGTAGTGTTACCCACAGCAAGCTAGTTTTCTTCTCCTGCAGCTAAGGCATCCTTTGTTTTCAGTTTGAAATGCTAATAGTCTTAACAGCCTGTTAGGGTTGCTGCTTATTAAAAATGAAGTAATAATATTGTCCCCATAAATTTAAAAGCATTACACGTTGCTTTGAACCTAGTAGCACATTATGACATAAGACAAAGAATAAATACATTTTGCAAAGCAGGAAATTTCAAAATAAAACGTTACCCCAACATGACATTGCCTTGCTAGTCAAAGACCCCAAATACAGTGACCTTGATTGCAAGGAAAAAATTATAATAAAAATAAGGATATATTTCAATTGATACCTCAACATGATTCGCTTTTAGAGTAGATGCCGCTGCTGCGATTTTACAACAGTAGCGCACGTTAACATTGGCACTCTAACATCTGTCTTATTGAATGCAGTTTGAATTTAAACTGATTTGACCTGATAAGACCAATCATGATCTTTTAGACCACATTTGGAAATTACTTTTTTATTCTATATCATGTAATTTTTTTACTCAACTGTCCTGTGGTAAAGTAGAAAAAGCCACATCCTGCTGATAGATTTTTATTTTTGGTGCCTTGGTTTTGATCTTGTCTGTTTTTAGACTACATCACATTTTCTAAATAGAGGCTACCATTCAACACTGTAGATGTGATGTTTTTGAAGGTATGTTTATTTACTTTTGAGGAGACTCATTGGGCAGTTTTAGCACTCATTAAAGTGATATCTCATTCTGGTAAAATATTTTCACTTTTAAGCTATAACTATCAGTCAATGAACTTCTGACTGACTTGAACTTCCCCTGGAATTAAATGGTTTTTATATGTTTTAATTTTGGTGAACTGTTACCATGAGAAAAGCTACTGTATAAAGATTATGAAAATTAAGATGATAATGTAACAAAAACACAAGAGATTGAATGTCATGATAAGGTTTTGACGGGGATAATACCATTTCTTGGACCACTAGGGGAACTGGTTGATTATTTGTGAACTCTGCTAAGAAGTGGAAATGCTTTATCATTATGTCATATTGCTCTGAAGGTTGTAAATGGATTTCTTAATCTATTTAATTCACTCTGTGCAGATGTGTGTTTAATTTAATTACCATTGTTGTATAATTTAACTGTATTTATGTGGTCTGCATTCTGTGTAAATTTTTTCTCGATGACATGCACACACTCCGCATAACACATTTGATGGTCCTCAATTTTTATGTGTATGCAAGTTCCTTTCATTGACCTGTGAACCACTTTTGTCTGAAAGTGAAGAATAAAAACAAGCCAACACTGTTTTTGATTGTGGTCCCCTTAATTCAAACACTGTATTAGTCATATTAACATAAAATACCAAAAGGTTTTCAGTTTATTACTTGAGTTTTTACATCAGGGTAGTTGTTTTGTGGGAAAGTTTCTGCCAAACAAGTGTAGTCTGTCTCCTTTACGTGATGATAAGCTCTCACTCTGAATTCCTGATGGATTTTTTTTCCTTGCAGGAAAGAATATGAGATTAAGTCAACATAGCAGAAACCCAGACCTGATTGCTCTTGTACAAATGTTCTTTCATGACTTGGTGAATTCATTTATTTATAGTCTAATCTGATGTAGACAGGTCCTGGAGCTAAGTCCCCTCTGACTAAAGTGTTGGTACTTTTAAAAAACAAAATACAAAAATGGCTTAAAATGAAAACCGTTGTATGCAAACAAGGCAATGATGCGTGTTCTTAACTTAATACAAAAAACAATATTAACATTCATATGATTAATATTCAATTCATTCGATTTTTGATTTATGTGTTAATGTTCATTTTTATTTTTTGTTACAAACAGTAAATCACATTAGTAATTCATCTATTCAAATGTTTTTATTATAGAATCATATTTTTCATTTATTTACAAATTTTCATCATATATCATTTTGTCATTCATCATTTATATATTTATACGTTTAGTTTCAATCCTTAGATCCCTTTTACACGTAATACTTGCAATACCTGTGATGAAATTACTTGTTTGTTTCTACTGAAGTAACATTTTAAATGAAGACTTATTCTATTTTGCACTGTATTGTTTCTAACTTTTCTTATAGTAAGTAACGCATCTAAATAAAACATAAAAAGCGAGTTTCCCTGTGTAAAGCTGCTGATATTCTCCTTTAAATTAAAAATGAACCTCACTGAAACCACACAAAACAATTGTTTTGTTGTGATCACAGTCATGTCTAGAAAGTCATTGTGATTGGCTGCCGACCTGCCCTTTTAGACCAAGGGGCGTGGCTACAGTCAAGGCTGTGGTACGTTCATGTGCCAACCTTCCTGCTGCTGCGGTAGTGTTGGGATGTCTACATAGCGGACCGTAAAAATGTCACTAAAGACGGTGGGCACAGCTTTAACCCGCACACTGTGGACTACAGGAAACGGGACTCCTCCTGTGGTACGATCACCCAGAGTGAGCAGACTGTCCACCACATGCGGGGTTTCTGCAGAGAGCAAACAGGCCCGCGACAAAACAAAAGAACAAAGTTGCAGCTCACGCAACTCGCACGGGCCCAGTGACGACGCGCCGTCATCGGGGGAGCCTCCTCACAGAGGTACGGCGGGGGACAAGAAGAGACCCAAGGGGCCCGTGGGTGGTCCCGGTGTAACTGGTGTAAGGAGACGGTCGTACACCTCCACCACAGCTCCGGTGGACCAGAGGTCTTACCTGTGGGCTCGTTACAATGAGATGAGGCGGCTAGTTCACGGTAAGCAGAGGGACCCCACTTACCGTCTTTCCTCGGGGTGTTTTATATTAAAGCATCCACGTCAGCAGGGCTCCTTCCTACCGGTAACACCGTTTTTTGGGGAGCAACAGTTTTGTTAGCCGGTACCGTTAGTGAACATTTTGTTCCTTTCAGCTTTGTGTTTATCCTCTTTCCAAGTAAACAAATCGGACAGATGGCGCTTTAACAATGTTGGTTCCTTCTTGCTAAATGTTTTTCAGGGTAGCGGTGGAGCTCAATGAAGTGCAACAGTATGTCGCTTTTTCAAAAAGTCAAACAAACAAACAAATAAATTTACAAAAACAAATAAAAAAGAATAACATGGCGGGTTTATTTATTCTCCCACGCTTTCTCTGTTCGACATTGATTTGAAAAGCATTAGCCCACAAAAACATCAACTTATTGCCAGTTTACATCTTCTTATGCTTCTGTAAAAACTGAAAACTTTTACTTTAGCTAGCTAAAAGTGAGAAGAAGTGGTTGTTTAGGGCAGGGCAGACCAAAGTTTGTATCATGTCTCTGCATGTCATGTTATTGCATTTGGCAGAAAGTGAGCTACACAGTTACAGAGTATAGTTTTTAGGCAATTTAAAAGTATAACTTTATATTTCTGGTTAGCCTTTTGATTTTGTTGCAACAGCTGCAGCTGATGTTGCCATCTTTGTGTGTGTTAGCTTAAAATCCAACATAGCATGATGAGTCCCAAGTGAACTGACTATTTCCAGCCTCTGAAGAAGAAAAACATCTCTTTTTTTTAACTTTAAATGTAAAAACTCTTACAGTCATATTTTAAAAAAGGGTTATTACAATATTTACATATTAGAGGTATTTATATATGTAAACAAGAGAAGTTTATCTCTCAGTAAATAGTTTAGTTTCATGCACATATTATAAACCTAATTAGTATTAATTAAACTTGATCATGCACTCTTTCCTTAACAGTTTTATACATCATGTGTTTTGAAATCTGCTTCAGCATGAAAACAGGGGCATTTATAGTTGCAGAGTGACTTGCGGGAAACCAGCCTCAGGGTTGGCACATGTGTTATCTGTTGCCCGGCTGCAGCCCCCGCTGACCTGTCCCATGGCCCAATTTCTCCAACAGAGCGACAGTGATACAGTCCTTCTATTCCAGTCAGGGTATTAGCGGCTGTCTCAGGTACAGACAGTTTGTTTAATCTGTGCTCACGTGTTAGCTGTTTCATGTGTTGTCAAAATAGTGGCCTGCAACACTGATAAAGTAACAAAAATTAAAAGATACTGCACAAGAAGTAATGAATGTTATGTTCCTGTTTAGGGAGGCATTCAGAGGAATACTCCTGATTTTGCAGGGCAGATCCTTCTATATTTACTTAGTTGACGAGTCAGTTGACGTTCTCAAAGCACACATTGCGCAACCTGTGATGAGCTTGCCAGCTCGCAAGATTGGAAACAGCAGTGGAGTTACGTCTTTCCTCTCTGCAAAAGTACACAATCAGCAAATTTCATAATAAAATGGAATACCGCAGATTGGTTTAACATGAAGTGTAAAACTTGGACACTGTGAAGGGCCTAATCCTATAAAATCCCCCAAATGAAAAATGCTGACTTGTTTTCAGCTCCCTCATCTTTGCTTTTTCACTGATGTCTGATTTGATCTGCATTTGACTTGATTTGTTTGAACGAGGGTTTTGTCCTATCTGCTCCCAGACCTTATTCCACCGGGTGCGTGTAACCTCCTCAACTCCTCCACCATCTATGCCAACAATGAGGTCAGCCTGGCAGAGGTGGACATCTACGGCTTTGACTATGACTACACGCTGGCGCTGTACTCAAATGCCCTCAACACAATGATCTATAATGCAGCACGGGGTTTCCTAATTGAACATTTTAAGGTGTGTTTTTCTGTGCTTGCATTATTAATTTTGGCATTATAGCTTTTTTAGTTTCATGTTTAATTATTCATTTGTCCTCCTTTTTGACAGTACCCTGAAGGTATCCGCAAATATGATTATATTCCTAACTTTGCCGCTCGGGGTCTTCATTATGACATCCAAAAGGTAATTTATTTTAATACACAGATGTGCTGCTGCAGCAACAGATATATTTACTTTATAATCACAAGTGAAACTCTTTCCTCGTCTGTAGGGTCTTCTGATGAAGATAGATGCTTTTCATTATATTCAGCCTGGGACAGTGTATCGGTAAGAGGCTGATATATACGTCAAGTGTATGTTGCAACATACTTTTAACACATTTAAGCAATACGGAAGTGCAGTTCCAGGGTCATGACCCATTAATTGTTAAATGATTTTGATTCATGTACTGTATGCCAAACATTTTTTTTTTAGTTTACATCCCTGCTGCTGAAGTTAAAGTTAATTATCTATATTGTCTGATAATGTTGTATGCGTTTTTTAGCTCTAGTGCTTATTTTAAATGTGATGTTTCCAGGGGACTGAGCCCATTGCCAGATGAGGAGGTTCTTCAGCTCTATGGGGGGACTTACCACGTCCCCCTGCAGCAGGACAGTGGCTTCTATGGAAAGGTAAGGAGGATATTAGTCATCTCCAGTAATATGAATACAATTTGATAATATGTCAAGAATTTTTAACCAACAAGAAGTAACATTTCCACATTAAAAAGTCTAAAAATGATAAGATCTTTGTTATGTATTTTGCTGAGCTGTGTGATTGAATTACCTAAAAAACAGTGTTCAGACTGAGACTTTTTTTTTTGTCGCCTGTCTCTAACTGCTGGGGAAACGCCAGTCAGAGAGTGAGGAAGGAAGTCAGCAAACGTGACTAAAAACAACATGACTTAACACAATGTGAATAAAACTATAATATGTCACTCTGGCCATGAACATGTCTGCCTCAGTTAATCGGAGGTATTTATTTTCTACCATGGTGGCAGTTTAACACATAAATAAATAAATCCCATGATCCCACTCTACTTCACAGCATCATCAAACTACAACTTTTGTTTTCTTTGTTTTGATCGAGCTCAGCTGCCTTTGAATGTTTGTGACAACATGAAACAGTTGGGTTGGAGAGAGTTTCTTCACATTATGTATTCTGATATTTTATAAATGCTTCCTCTCTATGAAACATGTTTGGTTTTGCACAGATGGGAAAGCTCCTCTTAGCTCTGTGGGATCAAAACATCTGTTATAATCTCATCCAACGATTCTCAAACATGGATGTAGTTCAGAATTAAATCCGTTACTGTCCTCAAATGTTTCAAGTGCCTGGCTTTGCTTGGCTTTACCGTTATGTAAGTCCTGATGTTTAATTTTGTAAGCCCATTGTAGTTGTGTATCAGCTGGAAGGCAGTGTTTTAGTCTCCAAAAACTGACCAGAAGGATTCTTTCTGACATTTTAGAAGCAGCACTCAGTCACTTAAGAAAAGTGTAAATCTCTTCTAGTGTGGGAGTCACAGATGTTTTATAATAATTAGGAGCAGTTTTGACTTAAATGGTTTGAACCAGGCTCAAATAGTTTCCAGTCCTTCAGATCTTCAGACCTCTAAGTGTTTTCCTGTGGCAGGAAGTTGGCCATCCATCTTCTAACTCTCCTTAAAAACCATCTTATCCAGAAAATCATTGTCGTGGCTCTAATCTTATTTTGGAGCTTGGCTCTGTTGGGGTTTAGCCTCTTAGTGAATAATGGCTTTAATGAAAATGGTACAAATGCAATTAGAAAGCCATTTAAAAGCTCACAGAGGAACAATAATGTTAAATGTACAAGTTCAGAAACATTTTCCGCATGTCTTGTAAACAAACAGAAGTTAGTATCAAGCATTAAAATGTGTTTTCTGTCAAAGGGACCAAAGGTGAAGCAGTTCATGGACATATTCTCCATCCCAGAGATGACTCTCTTGGCTGTGGCTAACGATTTTTTCATCAGCAACGACATTGAATACGATCCAGTTCACCTGTTCAAGGACGTCTCAGTGAGTTCCCCCCCCTGAATCTCACGGTATTAAATGTTGTGCCCTGTTTTTTAAGTCGAGGCCTTACCCTGTAGGAGCACACCGATCTGTTTTATTTGACTGTTTCCCACGCTG
Organism: Acanthurus lineatus; assembly: GCA_029814665.1. NCBI lineage: Eukaryota > Metazoa > Chordata > Actinopteri > Acanthuriformes > Acanthuridae > Acanthurus > Acanthurus lineatus. The sequence goes on along the minus strand of JAPZDV010000002.1, from coordinate 21,345,382 downwards.
TGATCCTTCAGCTGGATGCTCAGGGATCTGCTGAGCTCAGTAACGGGTAGAACAAAGAAAAATATGCCTGCTATGTCAACATGATATGTGCTTTGATTTGACAAATCCCATACAACTGTAATGCTTATTTTCAAAAAACAGACATTTCTTTTTGCAATTGGCAGCTAAATTTCTTTGACAGAGAATTCTCTGCTAAAGTAGCATGAGATTGTTGTATAACACTTATCTGTTGCCTCTGTGTAAGACTTGAAACACTTTATTTAATCCTCAGGAAGCAATCGGTATGGTTCACCTCAAAGGCTACATGTACAAATGGGTCATGGAAGATCTCAGTAAGAAGTCCTTTTCCTCTTTTTGCATGCAGCCAGCACATTAATGCACATAAAAACAACATTACAGCCACTCTTTGTCACACTGAGCTGTCCTCCTTCACAGATAAGTTTATTCTGAGAGGAGAAGAGACCGATGCTGTGCTGCATCGACTGGTCAGTCAAGGAAAGAAACTGTTTCTTATCACCAACAGCCCCTTCAGTTTTGTGTAAGTATAAGCTATCTGTAGCCCACGTTTTCCTGAGTCTCCTCTGACTCATAACGAGGGTTAACCGTTCTGTTGCAATCTCTTTCTTTCCCTCTCCACAGGGATAAAGGAATGACACACATGGTTGGGAAAAACTGGAGAGACTTCTTTGATGTTGTCATCGTGCAGGCAGACAAACCTCACTTCTTCACTGATTGTATAAAGTGAGTAAATGGTGAATAGAACAATGATTATCAGAAAAGTCCAGAAAAGGTCAAACTCAGTGGGACCTCATGAATCACTGACCTCATGAATCATTTCAGTCTTTGTTTTGGCGAGTGAGCTCAAAAATGTCCTTAAATATTATTACCAACAGACCGTTCAGACTGTTGGATGGGAATGGAGATCTTCGGTGGGAAAAGATAAACAGTTTGGAGAAAGGACAGATTTATAAGCAGGTATGTGTCACTGGCGGCTACTGTCTGACTCCTCTGACAGCTTAATGTTGCCTAATGTTTGAGATGTTCCTTGTCTTTAATCATTAGGCTTCATTTTCTGTTTATTAGTTGTGTGTAGCTGCTGCATGTTGTCAGTGTTTCGTGTTTTGACTTGTTGCAGTCTGTGTGTCTTCTTGGATTAAAGAGAAAGGCCTGTTGGTTGTGTGTTTTTGTTTGTTTTTTTTTTTTTTAGGGAAACTTGTTTGACTTTCTCAGACTGACAGGCTGGCGAGGTTCAAAGGTTCTTTACTTTGGAGATCATCTTTATAGTGACTTGGCTGTAAGTGTCAAACCAAGGTGATGCCTTCACTGACAGGGAATCACCAAGGACAGTTAAGGTTCCATATTATCAATATGTGATGTATTCAGTGGACTTTTGTTATAATATCATTTGGAAATGTTTTCATTCTCAAAAAATGTCATTTTTTATGATTGATGAATTGACTTTAATTTCATGATTTTATGATTACAAACTTGGGCATATGAAATTTACTCTTATACAGCACTAATCAGGGTCTTTTCAGACTCAAACAAACATAGACAAAGATTAGTCACATACCAACAGATTCCCACTGTCTCCATGTATTACATAATTCTGAAAATTTCCCATGTGGCCTTAATAACATAGGTGGAGCCAGAGGAGGCTGCACAGTGAACTTTTAGAGCACTAGATGGCGGTACAGACAGCTTGATACCAATTTTAAAAAATGCAGAGTAAATGGCATGGATAACTGTTTAGAAGGTTTACAAAAATGTAAAAACATATATTACTGTTACATATTCTTGAAGTACAAATTAAGTTGGCACACATTTGGCAAAAAAGGCAAGGAAACTTCATTTATATCACAACTTTCAAACTTGAGAAATTCAAAGTTATCTACATAAGGTGAAAAAAAAATTACCTATTTTTTTTACCTTAAGGTTGTTTTGTGTTTTGTAGACCAGTTTCAATATATTTTGAAATTAATTCTCTACCTAACCAGACGCTAATACTAATTCTACTAATTCACCTAAAATAGAGACATCCAAAATGGATGAAAGAAAACAAAACATGTTTGTGTTGAGTAAATTCAGCAATTC
>JAPZDV010000002.1:21313959-21332422 GCA_029814665.1 Acanthurus lineatus | reverse complement strand
GATCTCAAGTATCTGGAAAATATTTAGAATGTATACACTTGCCATAGGCAGTGTGTTCATGACGATACAGTCTAAATATTGTGAAATGATTAACTTAACTTCGTTCTTTAAGGGGCTGTTCAACAGCTAAGCTGCTACCTTTTTAGAGTAGAGAGGCCCTCTTTAAATTTAAACACTGACTGGCCCCTCAACCCTGAATACTGATGATATTATCGTCTTTTACTATGTATAAAGTACTGATCATTTAAAAATATGCTTTTAAAAAATCGGGTGTCATTTTTGATAGAGGTTTGAGCCTGAAGAAACACAAAGAAACTGGATTTAGCTCAATCAGAGATACCTGATGATGAATTTACACCTCTATAGTTTTGCACTCAGATTTAGTGGAGGTTTAGTGTTTGAGGGACTTCTCATGAATTTGAGCAGCGATGAGAGTTCTGCTGAGAAAAATAATCCCCCAAAACAAAAATGTTGCTCCCTTTGCTTAAGAGGTTTTAGCAGGAGGCACATCAGACCCCTGAAACAGCAGAGCATCCTGGTTTCATGCAACAAGCTGCTGCAGTTTTTTATTAAATGAAAACTAAGCACTTCTCATCAGAAGTGAAGCTCTGACAACTTCCTGTACAGCTTCAGATAAACATACTTATGTTATATATGACTGTTTACTGCACATTTCAGTGTCAGAGGATGTGTTTCTTACATCCGAGTACAAATAATTGTTATACATCTGCATCAAAATGTCCAGATGTTACATGCTACACAGTTGTGAATGAGCCCATCGGTGTCGAGCATACTGCAAACATCTGATATAGATCAGCAAATACAAGGACTGTCCACCTCAGTGCTCAGCCTGAACCTACACAATGCTCCATTTTACTCATGTTTTTTATCATCTATCTCAAAATACTGAGAACAAAAAAATTGTAACCAAGATAGTTGGGATGTCGTGTTCATCTGCCTCAACTTTTAAGCTATGCAGAGTTTTGATGCCAGGCACTAAAACAAAAACATTTTTCTCATCCTTTTCCAAACCAAGGCTTTGCCACCTGAAATATCAGTCTCTGTTTGAATAAAGATTTCAATAATGAAGTATTTTTCTACGATGTTAAATGTTCACAAATGAATTAGCGAATGTTACGGAAGAAAATATCAAATGGCACTTGTCTATGAGGAGTTTAACACATGGAAACTGTTTTGATTTGATTGAAAGCAGCTTAACAAACCGCTAACTAACATCAGAGTCTAATTCAAACTGTGTTAAGTCCTAACTGATCAATGAGAGAATAACATCGACTTTTTTGTAATAAGTTCCACCTACTTTTAAGCAGTCAGAAGCTCAGACAAAAAGTGAGTTGAAGGAATTTCTCCAAAACTCCTCTAATTTTGGCAGAAACCACATGTTCATGCTGGACGCCAACACTCAGATTAAGAAGCTCATTGAGAAAAATCAGTTTTCAAGGTCTTATGGTGACGTTTGGATAGAGATATATTATGTACTGTTCATTACAGTATCACGGTGTCCTCAGGTGCCTGTTAGCTTTGTCCTGTTCCCGACTCTGTACTCGAGGTTAAAACCTAAAGATTATCGCTCTCTTGCTGTTTTGGCTCCTTAGCTCCGATTTCATTTTCCTCTCTTACACTTTTAAATAAATAATATTGAATTATTATTCTTTGCTGTGCTTTGAAGCAAGAGAAAGGCTACGGGAATAAACCAAAAAAAATCAAATATTAATGAGAAGAAATGTAGAGCATTAAGCCTGATTGTTTTCTGTTGGTAGAAAACTTTTCTGGAGCCAGCAGGCCTTTACTTCGCCCTCAGCCTCTTGTTGCTTTGTAGCGGGGGTTGATTTATGATGTTTGTCCAGCGTAAAACACATTAAACCTCTACACAAAGAAAAATTAGATTTCTTTTTAAAAGCACTGAAAGGATGAATTATAATGCACCTCCTTGACAAAGGCCTTTGTACAAATCGCCTGTTTAATCAGCGCCTGCTTCTTTTTAAGACCAGAACAATGCTCATTTTTTCTCCCTCCTCTGGAACAAATTTCCTGCCCCATGAAAGCAAACCAGGGGATGAATGAAGGAACTTCTCTTCTCCTCACACACACGCCGACTCTGCCTCCACAACTGCCAAACTGCTGCCGCTGCCCCACCAGACAGGAAATAAATAATGGAGCTGATGGGACAGCGGCTGCCCATTCACAGATTTAAGTGGGAGGAGACATCTCACATCTGTTCACACCTGTAACAGTCACATTAATCCGTGGTGGCTTATGGAATAAATATATTTAGAATTTTATGATCATGGCTCTAACTTTGATGCTGTTTGTTCTGATAATAGTAAGGTAAAACAGGGGCTGTGAACAATATGTACTTCACTCAGGAAGGGTGTCTTTTCTGTAAACGCTCCTTTATATTTTTTTAACTCTTTGGTATGTTTTGTTTTTGTCTGGGTTGGTGCTTTGTTGGTGTTGCTGTATCAGTAGTTTCTGTGAGTCAGACGACATGGATATCAGGCAGGGAACTCCATTTCTTTTGTCCTCCTGAGAGTCTTCCTGCCCATCAACTTCCTCCAAGACAAAAAACGAGGAGCCAGAGCTGCCCGGAGGCCTTGTTTCTCTTCCTGAGGTGATGTGATTAAAGGCCTCTGTCTGGACTTCACCCATTCAAATGCCACGCCGCACGCCACAGCTGTTTTAGTTAATTGAATTGTCAGGACAGCAGACGGGATTGAAGGTAGCAGGGACTGACGCGATGAATCAGTAGAGAAGCACTTAAGTAAAGTTGTGCCTTTGCAAAGGATGAATAACGGGGCTGTTTGTCGGGATCTGGTTAGTGGTGAAAAGAAACTGAGCTGTTGGTTTTGTTAAGAGTTCATGTTGGATGAAATATAAAATGTTTTTGTATTTAAAACATGGTCACAATTATAAACGTGTAAAGTTTGGTATAGGTTAGCATAAACAGCTAACTACCATGTCCTATATTGTGGCATTATTTATTATTGGTTGTGCATGATGGGACAGCTGCATCTTTATATTAACCATCCTGTATTGTATATGTCGATACATGTCAATATGTTGTACATGTATGCAGAGAGGTTTTTTTCACCTCTAGGGCCCCTTATTAACATATACAGCATATGATGGATGATTCCAGCTTATTCGCAGTTCCTTTCTCCTTTTGATCAATAAGGATCACCACTGTCAAAAAACCCAAGTAAAATGGATGAAACACAAGAGAACAATCAATAAATAACAGTCTACAATAATATTAACTGGATAAATCAAAACTTTGACTTAACACTGAAGGCATCATCAAAGTTTTTAAAATTCATCCTACAAAAAATATGAATATCTGTTTCAAATATCAAATATGGCTCCAAAAAATTCACTCAAAACCACAAATGACAACCTCATGTTGTCAATAACCCATAGATGTTCAAAATCTCGCTCTTTAATTGAGATTGATTACATCCTAAATCAGCTTCATGGGGTTTCTTGTGTGTCTGTTAAACACATGTTGGCCCCCCTAAAGTGGCACTAAGTCATCGAACTTTAAGAACCCCCTGCATGAGACGAAAAGTTAATGATCACAAAGGCATAAGGCTCAATCCTCCCAGCATCAAAATAAATGGTGTCCATTTATTCATTTTTGAGATTTTCAGTCTAGACCAAAATGGCGGACCCACTGACAGATGGCCAATAGCGTCTATCAGTCAAAGCCAAGTCCCTCAGCACGGCTAAAAACAAATCAGTCCAATAAATTATCATTATAATCAATGAAGCCAAAAGTCTGTCTGGTCAGATTAATTACCACATGAGCAGGAGACACAGTGAGGCCCATTAACAACAAAGTCAGACAAGGACTGTGGTTTTTTAGAAAATTGCAGTCTCAGAGGAAAGAGGTGATGCAACTGTGGAGAGATGATGTAATTGTCTATCAGCGGGATTGTGCCTGTTTGGTGGGCACATTGATTAATTAAGTGCTTGTCTGCTCAGTTACTATGAGTGCAGTTAATGTGATGAAGACAATATTGGTCCTTAGGGAGATTGATTAAGGTCTAGGAGAGATTTTATTTGTATATGATTTAGGGAAAAAAAACTGTTGTAAACTAAAAGCATTGTTTTCCCATCGAGCACAAACTGAATCTGCCCTGCCTGACACTCATAATGCATCAGGTTTCATCCGGCATAGTGCGAATGCTTTGGAAGTGACTGTGTATCAGATAGCTGGCTGATGCTATGGACCGCAGTCCTTCTTTATTCAATAATCCTGACAGCATTAATGCATCGTTGTCACTGCTGTCAGTTTTTTTAGACCCAACAGCCTCCTGAAGGAGAGTCTCTCTCTCTCTCTGTCCAAACATTCAGCCAGTCTGACTCAGAGCAATAATGCAGGATAACTCTGGGCTACATTAACCCTTCTCTTGTGTGCATACCAGAGGTGATGGCCGTACAAAAGAAAGAATTAGGAGGGAGATGAACGGGACAGATTAGAAACTTGTTTGGAGGTGGTCACCTGCAGTATGCAGCAGTTGAGAGTGATGAACTGTTCGGGCGACGTCTTGTTTGACCAGCTGTCTTCCAGTGACACAGAGATGGAGAACTAGTGTTGCAAGACTTGTTCTAAGCAAATTCTCCTAATGCTAAAACACTCCTCCGAATTATGCCTGCAGCCATTTTTTTTTTGTCAAAAACATCAAGCAGCTTAACTGTTTGTTTGGTGCCTTGTGACAGTGTTTTGTGGCTTTAGACACAGTCCATTGCAAATTAAAGCAAAACCTCTGCCGTTACTGTTATCGCTGATCTTGATATATGAGCGAGAAGATGTTGCCTGTACGTGAGAAAGGCTGCCACTAACACTCCTGGTTCCCTGGGAGACTGGCATGGTCAGCAGCCCTCGCTCGAGCCCCCTCCCCCTTTCCTCCCTCATCCTCTGAGCTGTTTCTCCCCCTTGTTTGTGAAGGAGGCGTGTGAGCAAGGAAGAGGCAGGGCACGTTAGCCGAGGCTGCGGGAGTGGAACTCAGACGGCAGGCAAAGCATACAAACACACACATTCACACAGACACCCACACACACACACACACGCAGACACACACACACACATGCTCAGTCAGCGTAAGTGACACAAGTGCTGGCTCCATTCAGCACTGAGTTGACTGACTCACTGCTATCCATTAGCCGGCATGCCGCAGAGAAAGAGGAGTTTCACTTTTGGAGCCTACGGAGGGTAAGAATGAATATCCTAATAATTTGCAGAACAACTGAAGCTTTTTTGCAACAAACAGTTCTCATTTGTGTGACTGTGTGTATGTTTGCTGGTGCATCTGTTTCTGTCTCCCTGTTTGATGACTGTGCAGATTCTGAGTCTGTGTTTGCGCCTGCATGTTTGTGCCATTTGCCATCATATGTGTGAGAACAGCTTTTGTCTTGAAATGCCTTATTTGTCATATTTCTGGCTTTCTTTCATTTATTGTACCCTGATGTGCTGCTGTTGCTTGATGGTGAATCATGAGAGGTTACATTCTGCACAGTAACGGTGAGGTATCAGATGTAAAAAGCATAAACAAGATAAGGCGACAAAATCAACAGAAAGAAAACTAAGGTGCAGGTTACGGAGAAGTATTACTGAGGCCCTGACAGAGCTGCATACGCACTCACACGTATGCTTAGTGGGAATTAGACAGAAATTTGTGTTACACAGATCAGTGCTGCATCTCCCATGTTGTCAGCAGGCGCTCATGTTCATGTGTTTTATGAGGCTCTCTTCAGACTTTACAGGATACTGAGCTGTAGACGCACAGTCAGCAAAAGAGGGGTTTTTTATACAGTGAAAAGGTGAGCAGGTGCCTCAATGCAACAGCATTCCTGACATTACTCCAGGATGAGTTTCCTTCATGTTTACTGTTTGTGTGTGCATGTGTTAGTCTGGAAATACACCACTGGCTAACCGTTGTTGGAGACAACGGTTAGCTAGGCTGGACTGTGTCGCGATTTCAGCAAAGTGGCCGCAGACTTAATGGACATGAGTGCATGTTGGTAAGGTGGATCCAGGTGTGATTAAGTGACACAGTTTCTATGCAGTTTTTCATTGTGTTCAGATGAGTCAGTGTAACAGGTTAATGAGTTCATGGCAACAAGTTGAGAGTCACCTTTAATTCAGCTGGCAATGCTTACTCAATCACTCAAGCAAAGCAAACTTGGCTTTGATCACCTCCCTGGCGACTACTGATGTCTTCCAATGTGTTGGGAATTAGCCTTGTCAGTGTTACCAGTTAAGCTAGCAGTTTCCTTTGTTAGGTTTTAAAAATACTGTTTGAAAACACTTTAATGAAGTTTAACGAAGCATAAAACTCACTTTTTTGTTGCTTGTTGGAGCTTATTTTCAAGTCAGGGTTGGGATCTTTGCTGCCCCCTGTCGTTGTTGTTCTCACCAGCCCTCAAGTAGTCTGACTCACTGGATGTAGAGTCGGATTTCTCCACTTCTGCTGTCTGCATTTGCGAGGCTGCCGTCACTGAATCCTCAGTTTAATGTCACCTGATGTAATTATGATTTGCCTGAGCCTTTTTTTCCCCAAGGGGCAGAATGATAATACCTGTAGCCAAGTCTTCCTGTCAGTGCCTGATTTCTGTTCATCCAGCCACATGGGGCAGTAATGAGCCCATTATGGTTAAGTGCAGCACATGCAACACAAAAAATACTTTGAGACAAGCACCAAAAAGCTGAGAAATCATTAAGATATAAGGGACGTGTAGAGGAAAGTGTTGTGAAACATTCTGGCCTGTTTACAGTGATCATCCAGTCTTTATTTCATCCATGTTGTGGGGCCATTTAAGTTGAAAATTCGGGGTGAAGCAGCTCAGCTTTCCGTTTAAACAAAGTGCTTGCTTTTCTGTTTAGCTGGTCTTGAACGCCGTGGCACTTGGCATTTCAATAGGTCAGTGTGATTGCTCGCATCAGCAGGTGATCTGTAATACTCTCTGCCCTCTGCATCCCATTGGCATTCATTGAACAGAATGCAGCCCCTCTGTTCCCCGCAGCTCAGCCTTTCTTTAACACAGCATACGCAGTAATTTTTGCATCAAATAACAATGGAGCTGCCACTTAATTTGAGTTTCTATGTGTGAGGGTTTTGTTTCACTTTGGGTAGGTTATGGCCCTTTCTGTCTGCTATAAAAGGCTTTCACTGGAAAGTGGATTTTTCAGCTATAATGCTTGAAAGTTAATGTGAGACTATGATGTTGCAACACTGAGTTCTCATATCCTTTTACTGACACATCTCTTCGTTTTCTTCCTGCTTTTACTTTTATTATTTATCAGCCTGACATGCCTTTTGCTTACCACGTGAGACTTACTATACCTACTATATATATTTTTCTACTGTCTGCATTGCAGCTTAAAGTTGCTTTTCTCCCTATGAACTACTAAATCATGAAATAAACTCTGAGCTCTGACTTATTTCTTAAATAAACTGAATGCTGCAGTGGTGCAGCCTTCAGGCAACATTATAAATAATGTTGTCTGTTGTTGTGTCCCATATAAAGACTGAAAGAATGCATGTCAGTCCTGTTCAAAAACAAGCGAGCGCAGAGACCCACATTGTTTTGAAATGCGAGCAGGCATGAATTGTAGTTGGAATTCTCTGGTCAGCTGATTTTAAAAATGACATTTCTTCAAGTAAACAACACAACAGATTCTTTGTGGGAAAAAGGTGTTTCCCCAGTGATTCACATACTGTGTCACTATGTGCAAGCAATTAAAATATCGCACAAGTCAAACATATATCAAAGTTTTAGCATAGTTTGTGGCTCCTGTGAAAAGGCATTAGAGGTTGCTGTGAGCTTTTTTTTGATTAAAATCTTTTTATCCCACTTGCACTCAGTGTTGTGTGAAAAAAAATGTGAGGCCTCCAACTCAGATTTTTTTGATAATCAGGTGTCTGAGGCTTACTGCTTTGAATATTTCACCATGGAAGACAACACAAAGAGGGTCTTTTTTTTCTTTTTTTTTGTTTGGACAGAAGCGAAATGTTTGCATGACAAAAGATGATTAGGCCGCAGGGCAGGACTACTTGAGAACAGGAGGCCATTCAAGTACCTTTCCAAGGGCAGAGGCAAAACAAACAGGAACAGCAACAGCAACCGGAGGGCCCTTCATTGCCTACTCAGTCCACCTTGCATATTTACTCTGAAATCCACATTCACATTCACGCTGGCAAGCCATCCACGGCGAAGAATGGGGCGGGAAGGCGCTGTCTAATGCTCACGAGGCTACCATTTGTTCGGTTATTTGTACTTTGATAAGAAGAACACAAGAGGGATTTGTTATATTTGTCTTGTACTTTGCATATCTCTCGCCACAGCCCCATACATCCAGATTGGCCTGTTTCAAACATATGTCCTCTGCTGCCTTGTCAGTCAGTGTTACTGCACCACATTTATGCCTCTTGACAACAAAAAATGGAGTTCTGATCGCATGATAACACTTATTTGGCACAAATAATAATAGCAATTCAGTAAGATGATGACAATATGTGTCTCCGCAGCAATAGAAAATCACAAGATAGCAGTGAAGGCTCTCAGTTAAGTCTTAGTGCTTATGTCTGATGTTACCTCTTTTTTTCCAAACAGAAATTGATGTTTATCACCTGCTCATCTTTGCCTAACCAGTTCACCTGTGGCAGCTTTTAATTTGCCAAAAACATTGATATCTTGTTGTACACAGAGTTCTACCAGACAAGCAGTTCACAGTGACTAACTAACCAAACTATGCAAACAATTCCTGCATCTGCAATAAAAAACCCTGCAGTGGTTTGCTGATAAAGAGCCAAACACTTTGCTTCAAATGTATATTAACACAGTAATGGACTTCATTATGGCTGTAATGACACAGCAGAGGAGAGCAGATTGTAAACAGATAAAAGTAACAGCAAAACAAGGAGTGAAACTATCACATTAGATGTTACAAAACTATTAAAAACTGAACTTTTTTTTTTTTTTGCACAGTAACTTTAATGCTAAGTAGACACAGCTTGATTTGAGTGGGGAACATTATTGATATCTTAGCTCATATTACAATAGCAGCAACAATAGAGTGTCAAATATAACTTGTGTTTTCGGGATCAACAGTCATTCATGAGAAAATTACATTTAAATGTTAGTTAACTGATTAAAAATAACTAAGTGAGTCTGAGTTTTACAATTGCAAAATAAAAGCACCTATGATGACACAGATCATTGAAAACGAGTCATGTGTTTATCTGTTGGATGGGTGTGATAGATATCATAGTGCCTGCAAGCAGTCAGCATAGCTGTGGTACCACTGTGTGTGTGTGTGTGTGTGTGTGTGTGTGCGTGTGGGTGCGTGAGTGTGTGTGTGTTCATATAAACTGTATCCTACTGTACTGTGGCTAAATGAGGACATTCAACCACCTTATTTCTCTGTCAATAGGCCCATTCAGTCTTGGCTGGGTAGAGATACAGTGTACAGCCAGGTTTTTGTCTGCTAAGCACCATTGTTTGACTGTGTTTCTTATCACTACCATGAGTGTTAAATATATGCAGATTTTGTTTACCATTGTTTACAGAATTGAGTGTCTGTCTCTATTTTCGACAGCATCCAGTTTCCGTCCTAAAGCCGTGTGAATCACAGACCGCAGTCCATTATAATAATTGTTTACTGTATGTAGGTGTTAATGTGAGAGGGAGGCCTCATTGAGAATAAACAGAATGCGCTCACATATGTATTCATCCAGCACTCACAGAAATAAATATAGACAACATGACAGTTTATCCACCATGGAGCCAAAACATATATATCGCCCCCTGGTGTCTGGCTGCATTGGAGATAATAAATCTCGCCACCTTTATGTCTGTAGCTTGGGCGTGTGACAAAACTTAAGTGCAAGTCATATTTTCTCCAAAGGTAGTTTCTTCCATTTTAGATTGTTCTTATCATGCTTTTGTCCATTTCAACCAAGTCTTTACTGTTCTGAGGAGTTAGGTTTTAATTGGTTTATTTGATGCTAACTAAATTATAATTGTTTTTTAATGCTAATTTAATATTACTAATAATTTAATTGTTTATTTGATGCTAAAAAATGAGGAAACATGCTAAAAATGAGGAAATGTCAGTGTTAATATTGTCCTTGTGAACATGTTAGCGTCCTCTCATTAGCATTTAGCATAAGGCACATATGTGTCTCACTGCAATTTCACAGAGGAGCTCTTAATCCAGCTGAGCCAAAGGGGAGTTTTCATGCAAAAGTGTGTTAAAAAATACATTTTCCAAGCTTATAACTACAGCAGCATGTGTGAGAAATTTAAAGGAAAAAGCTTATTCTTTGATGGGTGAATCACTAGTAAGCTATGTGATCTTTTCACCCTCGTTTGTTGCAGTCTTAAGCCCCAAACTGGCTTCTGTAGAGGGATGTAAGTCAGCATCCTGTGTACTCGTACTGGGTGTAACTGGGTGTGACACTGACTGTGACTCCACCAGAATTTAATGGAGGGAAGAGTAATGATTTCAGTGCAAGATGGTTTCCCTGAACTCGTGAGCTAAGCATTAGCTTTCATGACACAAATTAATACAAATGGCTCTCGATTAAATCATGTGTTATGATATGCAGACTAACAGCAATGACCTTATACTTTGCTATTAAGCTTCTTTTTTTCCAAATGAATGTTAATGTCAAAGGGTTTTATCTACATTCTGTTAGTGCGTAAGATCCTTCCAGATGAAAACTTAGCAACAGGCTGCATTTAACATCTGGTGTGATCGTTGAGGTGCAGTCCGAGATGCATTAAGACCGTTTAGTCAGAGATGTGTTTGCTTCCATCTGAGTAATCCCAAATTTAAAGATTATTATATATCACATACACAATTAGAACTTTAGAAACATGCTGCTGCAGCAGATTGGCAGCTGGACAACAAAACTTGTTTACTTTAAGCTGGATTTCCCTCCGGGCTGAATCCTCAGCCCTGTCTGGTGACCTACTTGCCGCGGGCAGTGTTGCTGACTTGATGTGCTGTATATCACAGAAGAGCACTTTTAAAAAGTTAAGCAGGGAGGAAATTAGGAGCTGTGCTTAAAGTCAGATTTAGTTGAATGAACTAATTGTCATGGCTGCTGACACGGTGATGCCCTGAGGTTTCGAGGACCCGCCTTGAGCCTCCTTTATCCCTGATGTTTGTTTCCATGGAAACTAGCTAGTGGTTTATACCTAGTTGAGGGTGCAGAAGAAGCATGAAAAATAATTTGACAGTATTTGGCTACCATCTTCTGAGCTGTAATTTGCACATTTTTTTTTTAAATGCATTGGTTTGTCAAGTGATTTTTCAAATAAAAACTGGGCTCCGCACATTGTTTTCACTGCAAGGTTTGAATGTGCAAATATGACTCAGAGCCAACAAATGCATTAGCACAGGCAAATTAGTTGCAGTCTACTTTTGTCCACTTCAACCATTGTTCTCTGAACGAGGGACAGGATATTCTTTGTCCTGCTGTTGAGGCTGAGAGGTTGTTTTTTTTTTTTTTTTGCATCTCGCTGTTTTCAGCTCTGCTGCTTCTCTTTTATCTGTGCGCTGACCTGCTCAGTCCAGGTATGCTTTGATTTAGTCCAGGAATGCCTTTCGTGTGTCGCTCATGGATAATTTTAGTTTGGTTTTGATGGGGAAAAATGATTATTAAATCATTGTTGGTTGAAAAGAAATTTGATTTTAATCATCAATTGACATACAAAGTCGATGCTTCAAATCTCAGTTGACAGACTTGAAGTGCTTCGTAATATCTTTAGATAAATTGTTCTATTTTAAGTGATTGATTGGAATGAAGGCACGCAACTTTCACTGTAGCTTCCACGATATATTAATTTCTCTTGTCCACTATCTTAAAACAACTTTTTGTCCCATTAGGCAGCTTTACACATGAGACTGCACCTCTTTAGCTTGTAGCTTGTAGCAGGATGTCAACAAGTTTTACAGTTTTTGGATGCGCAGCGTGAAGGTGCATGTCTAAGCAAAGACAGGGACTTGTTCATTTCATAATCTTCACAAATTTTTGGCAAAAGCATCGCTTATCTTTCTCAGCATGTTGACAGAAGGTTTTGGCTCTTCGGTATCATGTTCTGTAACGTTACCTTTTTATTACAAGTTTCCCATATTGGTTTTGGTGTGTCACTTTGGAGCCTTTATTCAATAATCCAGACACACCCCGGTTGATTTCATTTTATAGGAATCTGATGAAATCTGAGAATGGCTGAGCAGCACAGGATGAGGTTTAGAAAATGTTATTCTTAGTGATGTAGTGCTTATGAAAACAGCTTTCCCCTCCTCACACTCGGCTTCGCAAGAGCAGAGCCGACGGCCCCCTAAGTGCTCCTGCTCTTTCCCAAGGACCAGTTCACATTCCTCTTAAGGTGAAGCTCTGTTTTATCTGCACTCACGTGTCCGTCACGCTCACTGAAATCAACGCTGGTGGTAGATTTGAGATAGAACAGCACCACAAAAATCTGTCTCAGTGACATTATGTGTCACATGGAGGCCCGGGGTTGAAAATGATGAGCGATCTTCTTCACTGAGGGGGATCAGGCGACAAGCTACTGTAACAACACAAGTCTGTTGATTCGTGACTCCACAGTACAGTGAACAAACAAACCCCCCAGGGTCTGTTTCCTCTCACTAACACAGTTTTCTGAGAAGAAGGAAGTTTCAAGCTTTCATTTATCTTTTGAGAATTTCTCACAAAAAAAGAAGAAGTAAACTCTTTTTTATTTTACTTTTGGTCCCAACAGTACCTCTTTGGGAATTTCTTGCAATAAATGAAACTTAGGGACCTTTGATATGAATGAAGACAAAAGCCCCTTCCTCAAGTTGACTCATGGGCTTTTTCTAAGAGTTTAGCCATTTTAGTATCATTACTCTGTAAGGACAACAGTGTCAGTATTTACATATATGACATTTGGAACAGATATCCAGCTATTCAGAGGAAAAATCCTTACAACTTTGGTGATCTAATCTTTTCACCAGCAGGCCAAAGTTTTGACTCATGCTGTGAAATATGTCCACGTGGAACAGAAAATGATGTATAATCATTCATGCTTTCCAGATCATGTCTCCTACTGACTTTCCTCCAGCGCAAACATGAAGCTCACATACATGATTTTGAATAAAACGTCTTTCTGTCAGTAAACATGGAAGGTCTTTCATGAAGTTTTACTAAATGAGGAAATTTAATTTTTTGCATATTTCGGTTCATAACTGAATATCTGCAAAACTGAAGACATTCCTCCTAGTGTAAATGTGAATATTAGCGCGCCGACACTAAAGAAAGATGTTGAACATTATTAGCATCAGTATGTTAACGTTATCATTGTCCCCAACATACCTAAATACAGCCTCATAGAGATACTAGCATGCCTGTAGACTCTTAGTCTCGTTTTTACCCATTATCCAGACACAGCAAGAGTCACTTCCCTTTCTAGAATTAGTTGTTTGATCCTACAAGTGTTACTGTGTCATGGAAATTGGTCATGTTTTATGAGTAAGAGGTCTGAACTCTGGTGACTCTCCAGAGAAACACAGATTGGAAGTAGCTTTGAACTGGAGGGGTGAACCTTTTGATGACATGCTGTCACAGGAGACAGGACCAACTCAAAGGGGAAAAAACTATGTAAATTAAACCTTAAAGCTTTGGGGGTTTTGTACTATGTGTTGTCTCACGTGTGCTTTGGTGGTAAATCATCTTGAAATTTTTTTGAGGGACAATCTGAGGCAGTTGGAGACGCTGCAGGCGGCTGCAGGAGTCCTGAGAGACATACCAAGCATTCCCTTTTCCCTGTGTCATCTCCACCAGCTATCACAAGAGACGGGACTGCAAGCATGAGTCATTCATTTCGCTGTAGTGCAACAGCTATCAAATATCCACTTTGTTGTTGCCAGTGAAGTCAAATGCTGCATCCCACGAGGAGTTGTGGTGTGTTTACGATTGTGATTTTCTGATTAGAAGCAGAGAAAGAGTATTTTGTCATTGTTGTGTTTCAGATTGCCTCGTGGACTTGAATATCATGATAAATGGCCTTCTGGTTGATGAGCAGAAGGAGAGTCTAGTTTGTCATGAATTTCATCTATCAGACATTGAGCTTGATGGTTCTCCTGCACACAGACAGTGCCATCTATTGGTAGAAAGTGTGCTCTGCATTCTTAGCTGTTCTCAGCAGAGTTTCCATTACTGTATCTTTTAGTTATTGTTTCCAGTAATTACTCCTTAAATCAGTTTACCCAGAGTGACTTAAGGACAGATGACAGTTTTATTCTTGACTTTCAGTGAGCAAATAGGCTCAAAGTGTGGATCAAATCAGGACAGGATTCATTTTGTCACAGGAAACACAAGACCAGTAATCATCCTTTCATCCTTAGAAATGCTACTTCAACAGATGGCAGGAGTTATTTCAGGGTAACCCGGCCCACTGCGTTACCAACCTCTGTCAGCTCAGCGAGCTTTTTGTCGGTGAGAGGAAAAGATGTACCATTATTCCTCCGCACACTTTCTGTTCACACACTTAAATTAGTCGGGAAAACTCAGATGCAGATGCATGGAAACTACTGAGTGTAGGATTAAGTTATTTCCGTCCCGGTGCTGATGAATTCTGCTATAATTGGCCAAATCTTTACCACTAATGTGAATATTTAAGGTAGAATTACTGTGTTTTTTTGTGCGTGGGCATTTATCCAAATTAAAACACTGAATTCCTACTTTACTGCTTTTCAAAGACTTTAAAACGGTGTCTCATAAAGCAGGTTTTTGATAGTTTGCAGTCAGTTTCAGTTGTTTTTGACACAAGTGAACACAAACTATTGACAGCCAGCATGTCATGAAATTTAACAATTTGTAGGCAAAACATATTTTAAAAATTAACATTGATAACAGCTTTGTCTTAATGTTTTGTTTGTTTGTTTTTCAGAGTCGACAAGACTTTCTCCAAGGCCAGAAGCCTATGGTGAGTAATTATTCTCTTTTATTTTTCTCAGTAAATTTGATGAATTATCATACTGACTTCGTTAGTCATTGAAATTTTATCAGTTTTTCAGTTTCTGCATTTAAAAAAAACCAAACATGCTGGATTTCAATCATTAAAGCTTGTAGCTCTTTGGGCTGGTTTTCAATGTCACTGACTCAGATTGGCATTGTAAGCTTTAAATGTGTGAATCAGTCCACCGGGAAGAGTTTAAAGAAGATGAATGAGCCTGTGAAAGGTAGAGCAGATGGGCAGCAGTGGGGGGAAACTGATACCCGGTCAGTGCTGCCATCTCTGCAGTGCTGGCACGTGGAGGCAGGCAGGGAGCTGAGCGTGCACACCTCTATCTGCCACTGCAGATAGACCACTCCATCCCTGAAAGCCTTAGGTGTGGTGGCACGGGTGTGGAGCTTCAAACCCCCTCTGTCTGACTGCAGCAGGTTAAATAGTGCCTCGCCGCAGTGTCATTACTCTCCCCCCTCTGGAATACAGATACAAGAGGATATCTCTCACCGGCTAGGCCTTACCCACTCAGCAGTGGCTGGTTTTGTTTGCAGAGACCGCAGTCAGTCTTTTTCAGGATCCCACTGCATCAAACTATAACAGAACAACTGCAGCTCACGGTAAAGAAGACAAGGAGAGACACTGGAGCAAAAGAAAAAAAGGATTGAAGAGGTGAATCTAAAAGTGGATACAAAACAGGAGAGGACTTAAAGGAGCTGTGGGTGTGAAGAGGAGGAAGAAGGAGAAAGGAAGTGAGTGGATGTGATGACATGAGAGGAAGAGAGAGAAGAGAGGAACAGCAAAGACTGATGTCTGCAAGAAAAATGCATTCAGAGTTCAGCTGAGTCACACTGTCAGTCGGTGCTCATCTCTCTCAGCCATATTCCTTTGTTAGAGTCATGCTCTTCTTCAAAACCAGGAGGAATTCAACAAACACTGCTTAATGAGTTCGGAGGATCCAACCCAGTGTGTTAACAGAATTATATTACATAATCATCACGTGTCCACGCTCAGCAGGAAAGAAGATTTTTTTTTAAAAAAGAAAACCTGTGGCGCGTCAGTGAAAGAGGCATCTGATATTTCAGCTGCTTTTAGAAAGGATTCTTCCCTTTGTGAAGCCTGAGGACAAATTTAAAAGGAAAAGCACTAATGAAACTGGGAGAGTCAAAGCCAAAGTCTTCCTCCAGGTTCTGTATGTTTGAACAGGATGTGACTGGGAATTAAAACTGTGAGTTATTAAACCTTTTGAAGAAAAATCTGTAACAGCACAAACCAGAACAATGCCGTGCTCACCTTTCCGCATTGGAAGGCCAAGAAAGTTCTGGTGAGTTTCTTTTGATGATAGTTTTGGTGTTAAGTGCATGATTTAACAATTAAACAGTACAGTTTACCTGTCTGATCGATGCAACCCTCCAATATTGTCCCACACCAACAATCAAGAAAAGATTACGAAGGATTTTGTATCAGTCAATCAATCAAAATTTCCATGTGTAGTTAAAATACTAATATAATGGCCATGAAACATTCTTGTTAAAAGCCAGTGCCAAAGAAGTGGTTGTTTCTTGAGTTTGCATCTCAAGATATCAACATGCTCAGCTGCTCTCAGATCCTCAGGCAGGTTGTTTCAGCAGCTCAGAGCATAAAAAAACTAAAAGATGCGCCGCCAAAAGCTCTTTGTCCTGCACTTTGGAGCAACTGAAAGACTTAAAGGACCTGAGGGGCCGTCCTGCCTCACAGATTAAAAACACTGCAGACAAGAAGACCGAGACTCTCTCTAACTAAAATCTCAATGTTGTAATATATTATTCCATTGTCTGGCTCTCATACTGATACTTTTCCCACTTGTACAGAGGTAATACTGTAAGCTGGCACACTGTGTACTCGGTGGGTGATGACGCCTAATCTGTTACATATTTTTTAATGTCAGAAATCGTTCAGTTTTGCTCTGTCCTCTATGTCGTCTATTACATGTTAAATGACCATCTCCTTCCATCTGGTCTTTATGGGTCATATGCAATAAACAGATGATCGTCGAGTCCCCTCTCCACTCTCTCCAGGGGGAGGCCTGTAATTGGTTGTAATCCTGTCTTGCTAAGCTCCCCTGATGGGAGGAAATGGGAGAGGAGGGTTAATGTGGATGATGGCTGTACTGTGACGTTGTGTAAGAGCCTCGCTCTGTCTGCGTCTCTCCTATACATATACAAACATGCATACAGACGCCTCGCTGCCCCCAGAGCATGATGGATTATTGTAGCAGGGTGTCCCTTAAATTACTTCCTGCTCAGTCCTTAATCCCACTGTTTTATCGTTGCATCAGATCAGCTGACCGTCATGCATGACAGGTTTGCACTTATTAACCTTCTCTATGTGCTACTTCCGCTAGTGAAGAATCATTTTGGAGGGTAAATAAACTTTGAATGCACAAAAAAAGAGACAAAAGGAAATATCTCCTTGCACCCATCACGTTAATTTTGTTGTCTACACAATTTACATCTTGTAGCACAGAATTTAGGTTCTGTTTCACTCTAAAGTTTGTTTTTCTCACTGTTATTATCTTCTCTACATATTTGAGTTTCACCATGCACAGTAATGTTCAAGCAGTTTGACACCAGAAGGCAATTTTAACAGTAATTGAAATTTCATCATCAAAGCTAGTTTGAAGCTAAATTTTGAGCTCACTAAAATGCAGCTTACAGAAGTGTAAGTGTAAGGGGGAAACTTGAAACCTCCAGTGCAAGTTTAATGAGAATGTAGTTTTTTATGGAAATACAAGCTATCAAAAAATGTCTTGTTGTTATGTTCATGTCCTCTGGTCAGAACTTGACAATATTGACTTGTATCCCTGCAAAGTTTGTAACTCTGAGATGTGTTTACACATTCCTTTACTAAAGAGGAGGATTTATGTGCACTTGTCTTAGTTTTAAATACATATAAACAAGCTAGATTTGGTACAAAACAAACCACAAAGTGAGAAGAAGTAGATTTCATTTTTATATCATTTTATTTTGTAATTGTTTGAAACCAGATATTTGAGCGTTTTTGTTGGACACCTGGGTTGTTGTAAAAACTTGGAAAAAAATGCATAGTGTAGTGCAGTCCTCAATAACCCTATTATTAATTATTAAGTAGTAAATAATAATGATTTTAAATCTGTCAGTAACTTCAGAATCATAAGGGAAATTTCCCCATGTGTTAGTTTATCAGGAACAAAATGAGGGCTTTTTTTTCAGCAGGATCATATTGTCTAGTTTTTTTCTCAGGCATTCCAACTACAAGTTATTTTAACGCTGCTGAGTGACCTTGCTATTTATTTCAAATTGTGTAATGCCATTTTTTATTCTATTTTTTTGATGCTCTGTGAATTATAGTCCCGTTTTATCCTTTGCATCCCATTTCTATCCATAAACGCTGAAGAGGTGTCAGTGAAACACTCCTCTGTTTGTTT
>JAPZDV010000002.1:21291570-21313859 GCA_029814665.1 Acanthurus lineatus | reverse complement strand
GGCTTCACTTTCGCTCATGCAGAAACCAACGGGTGACGTCACGGAAGGTTTGTCCAGTGTTTTATACAGTCAATGGTGGCAACCCTACTGGCTGATCTATCTTTTTCAAACCAATCCTTACCCTTGAAAATAATCGGTGATTCTTCGTTTGTGCCCTCTCTTTTCTTCATTGTCCTCCATCTTTAACAACGAAATTATCAGATATTAACATTTACAATAGGTGTTTCAACGGCTAAATAAATATTCGTGAACATAACAATCTTGCCACTAACAGCCATAGCTAGCCTAGCATCTACAGTGCCTTTAAAATGGGATAACCGTTGACGTTTTGCCATTACACAATGCACATAAGCTAAAGCATCTTGCCATTTTTAAATTCAAATTCTTCTTATTGGCCTCTTTAAATTGTTGAATATTACAAAACTTCACCATCAATGTAAATTTAACTCAGTCCACTTACTTTGGCTTAAAAGCCGTTTCAAACTCCCGCGGATCAGTCCGTGATTCGATCACTCATTCATATGACAAGACTGTGGCGTAACTGGCTCGGTAGATATTGCGTATTAAAGAGGGCGGGGCCAGCAAAGCGTGACGTTGCGCTCTGATTTGTTGAGCATCTCGGTGTTAGTATGAGAGCCACGCAGGCTGTACATGAGAAAATGATCTGTGGTCCGCGGCGCTACTGACAGTTTGAATTGAATAATTTATTTATTTGACTAAGGTGGCCGGAGCTCAACTCCGAGGTGGCGGAGCTCAGCTCCGAGGTGGCGGAGCTCAGCTCCGGAGGGCTCCGGCCCACTTTAACCCCTGCTTATCGTGTAATGCCATTTTTCATTCTATTTTTATGATGCTCTATGAATTATAGTCCCGTTTTATCCTTTGCATCCTGTTTCTATCCGTAAACGCTCAAGAGGTGTCAGTGAAACACTCCTCTGTTTGTTTTAGCTGATTTCCCATGAGATGTCTAACTGCATCATCCTCCGGGTGTCGGATCTGCACATGCGCCCCCCCCCCGCCGCACTGAGAAGCCGAGCAGGGTGTCAGTTTGCTTGTGCACGCTCATCTGTGTGTGTCAGGCTGAGTTGTCTGGAAGGAGCGGACATAGTGGGAGAACAAACTGTCAAGCCCGATCAGACCAGACTGTCTGTCTGGGTCTCCTGCTGTCTGACCAAGTATAGCACCAAAGTGACAAGCTCACCTCGGGTTCCAGCCGTCTCAATAATCCAAATCCTAACATGTCAGCCACCATCAAGCACCAGCACAAGATGTCTGAAAAGAAAAAACATAAAGCACGGATGACGGCGGGGCTGTTGAAAGTTGAGATGAGCGCCGGGCGACTTTGACAGAGCATTTAAATTTTACTTCCTGTGATTCTTGGCCCTTCTTTGGTGGCAAAGTTGCTCTGCTAGCTGTTTTAAAGTTCATGTCTTTGCCCTCAGACAGTCTCTTGTGACTGCAGCGTCTTCAGGAGACAGGGCCTGTGGTATCGAAGAGGCAGCTGCGGTCTTTATGCCGCATGTTTATGGATGGGTAGGCATCTGGGGATGTGTGTATACATTGTGGAGCCTCTTTATGACACCTGTCATGCTGAGGATGATGTGGTAAACCAGTGGTAGGAAGAGGACTTTCTACTCCCTGTTTTCCTCCCTGTTTTCTCCCCCTTGGGAGAGGAAATCCTTGCATGATCAAAATCTTTTCCACAATTCTGCACCTTTTAGAGATGCTATCACTGAGGTTTTCTTGTTTTGATTGATAGGAGGGACGTAGCACAAACTGTTTGACATTTAATACATAAATAGCTCTAATATCAAACACAAAAGAGCACAAAATGATCCTGCAGGGACTCTCTGTTGTTGAAAAGGCACATCTGCATGAGTGTGATTTCCCCAGAGGGTGTGTTTCCAAGGAAATCTGGACATTGACATTGTGAGAGATAAGCAAGCTGGAAATATGAACCTCTTGGAAGAGCGAACATGCTTTATTCAAAAACACCTGCTGTACCTAACCTTTAATGCTTGCTGAACAAAACCAGCTGTCGGTGGACGTGTGGGCTCGAGAGAACCCATCGAGGAGTCTCCTCACGTACCAGAACCTACAGAAATTTTATTATTTATAATTCCTGTCGTGTCGCATTTGGTTTCACAGCCTTTTTATTATATTTTTATCTATATATGAGAATATAGCCTAAACCACACTTGGGGCTCCATATAGAAACAGTTGGTGAGTGTATTGATAAGAGCTACTGAATAGATTTCCCATATCTGACTTCTCGGACAAAAGGGACTTGAAGGAACATTTCCCTGGGGAACAAACTGTTCTCAGACTTAACTGCTGTCTGGATTTTGTCCAATATTTGCTTTCATCTGATTGCAGCAGCGTAACTTTTATGGCCGTGGGGCAAAAGGAACCAGAAGGCTTTTTTTTTTTCCAAAACAGGTTGGGGAAAGCCCTGGAGTATTTTTTTTTTTTACATCCTTCTTACACATTTAGAATGAGATAAGTAAACTCAGAAAATTATGCAGTTTGTTTATGTAGCTGAATTTCCCACCTGATAAAAAAAAAAATGCCATATGAGTTGAAAACAGATCTTTTTCATCAGGACAGCTTGCCTTTGATGCTAAAAGTGCAGCCGCGCACACACAAGACATGTAGCAGATGCAAGCACTGCTCAGAGAAATGGCTTCACACCAGAGACAATCACCCTGCTGTTTGCTAAGAGCATCAGGTCAGCGTGAGCGGGTCCGGAGGGGCGGCCTTGAAAACAGGAAAATTGCAGGGGACTATTTGTGTGGTAATTCATAGCACATGTGCTTCTCATATCTCTGGACTGATGGCAGGCAGGGGAGCAGGTGTTGCTACCTCATGAGGAATCTGAAAAAAATTTATGAGGAGGGTCGGTTCCTGATATCTGAGCTCTTCACTGTCATCACTGTAATATATGATGACACAGTGGGCGAAACCACATCATTGTGTGAGTGTGTGTGTGTTGATGTCCAACCTCTGAAGCAAATTTCCACACACATTATAAACGGCTTGCTTGTTAAATATCATGTTGTCGGCAGTGCTTATACATTAATTGAGGTCAAAGCTCTGGTTCAGTAGGTGGGTGCTGACGAGCGGGCGAGGTCATGTACAGAATTTAACACACACTCAGATGGCCATGAACCTCGGCCAAGACAAAGCTTAGCTCTACTGATTTTGATGACCCTTTGACTTTTTCTCTCATCTTGAAATAAATTTTGATTTAATTTTTTTTGCAAAATCTTTTTTTATTCATTATTATTATTTATTATTGGATGGATTTGAACTTTGGCTCATTCATTTGTGGTGCCCAGAAGATGAAACCTACCGACCTCGGTTATCATTTTATTTGAACTCTTAGCCACCAGCTTGTTAGATTTTTTTGTCGTTGTTGTTCTTGCTTTGTTTTGTTTGCAAATTATTGGATTCTAAGGAATTTAATGCAATAGTGTCCTCTCAGGATGAGTAAACCTTGGTCATTCCCTAACTTTTCATTCAGGTTAAAATTAATCTCTTGTCATTTAATTTACGACTTTGATTTAACCTCAAATTTCTCAAAAACTAAAGACATCCGTATCAACTTCAGCCAATGTATTTGGTCCCAAAACTAAATGTTAGCATGGCAACAGGCAAATTTAAGACAGGAAACATGGTTAACCCCAAAACATCTGTGTATTTGTATAATAGTTAAAACTAGAGGGGTTATTCAAAAGTCATTGTATTTCAAGTTTGTAAATGAAAGTATGTTTTACTCCATGCCTCTCATGGACCTCAAACACTGTTTATCTGGTGCCTTTGTGTTCATAACCTGAGCCGACTGTACAGGTTAAACAAGAGGCAACCTACTATGAGAAAAAGAGGTCATAGTTAATGTCACAGTGAACATGTTTGCTTTTCATATCTGCTCAAAGCGCCCCCCCCCCCTTCTAATGTAGCCCATTTACCCAGAACAAAACAAGATAAGCATTTGAAAAAAACGCTGCATGATTATCAAACCAGTCACAATCACAGTCACAGTGGGGTTCGAGTGTGCTGCAGAGAAATCGTAGTGGGGATGTAAAGTTTCTTCAAAAGTCAGAGAGCAGTTGGCACTCCCACTTTGCATTGCAAACACACTGTGAGCTTGATTAAACACAGCTAATTTGTTTAAGAGTGAGGTGAAGCACGTTTTAACAAATCTTAAAACAGCAGGAAAACCTTTAAACCCCTTCAGCCAACACTTTGATTGACTCAAGTCCTTAGTCCCAGATTGTAAATCTGACAATTTACTTCCAAACATATTTTCATCACTTTATGATGTGTGGCAAGTAAAATGATTTGCCATGATTTTTTATGAAGAATTTTCGCTATTGCTATAATAAAATAAAGTCGAAGAGGTCTGTAAAAAATGAAATGGCATTAATATTTTTGTATTTAAATATTTGTAGTTTATTGCTTTCTTGTGAGCAGAGATGCAGTATTGAACGAGGACAGTAAACCCTGATGAAACGATGCGTTCAAGTACAGTACTAAATAGCTCATGAGTTCAATCTCTCTCAGTCGATTCTTGCAGCTGAGTGCTTTTTGCGGTCATCCCTCCACCTTCCCCTCCTGAGGTTGACCACCACTAATTAAATTTCAACCTGTGGGAGACACTCAGTGGTTATGCATTAATAACCATTCATCCATATTTCAGAACGGCAGCCATCTTGCCTGCTGGAGACCTCTGACATGTTGCTGGTGTAATGTGTCTGTGACTGGGGTCCTAAACCTTTTACTGTCTTTCGGGGGTCGCTGACTCGTCACACACAGTCTCTAATACACACACATACTGATTTACATTCATACTCGCTTGCTGTGCTTATTTTGCAAACCAGCACAGGATTGAATAAGAGGAAACTTTCTCTATTAATACAAATTAATGAAACTTTATGAATAAAGACTAATTGCTGACTCTTGATTCTGACTTCTTAATCCTTTGGGAATTAAAGGATCCAGACGGTTTTAGTCATTATTTGGGTTTGCGTCTTGTCTGACTTGTTTTGGTTGAGAAATAGCTGATAAAAAAGCTGAAAGTGAGAAGGGCAGTGAGTGAGTGAGTGGAAGATGAGGAAATTTCAGGACAGCAGCAGTTCTCAGGGGATAAACGGTGGGGGGGAGCAGAGAGATGGGGAGTCACCACAGGCCATTTCACCGGGCTAATGAGATGGGAATCCCTGGCAGCAGGGGCTGGTCGGAAGGGATTTACTGAGGGATCTGCAGAGAATCTCAGAGCAAAGAAGAGAAATCTATCAATTTAAGACCATCCTTCTCTGCAACAGATAATAATAGAGTCCTGCAAGACTCAGGATTTTCTTCCTCTTCTGCTCTTATTTATTATTTCATCAGCATACAGAAGCATTGAGCTCTCAGGCTGCCATCCTACAACATGCACATGGCTTTGATTTAATAGCAACCAGCTATGTGCAATGCACTGCAGCGAAACCCCACTCAGTGCACAAAATCTGCCTGCTCTTATCCGATAATGTGTTTTTATCTATAAGCACCATTGACAAAACTCTCTCATACACACTATTTAATTTTTCAACCTCACTCTGAGCTCCTCCGAAAAAAATTGAATCATAGATGCAACATCTGCAGTCTATGCTCAAGGGTTTTAAAGAGAGATAGAGACAGATTAGTGAGCCACCACAGCGGGACGCCTCGACAAATTCCTGCTAATCTGGAGAGTGTTAAAGTTTTGTCCAGTGATATAATTTTTTTTAACCACTAAGCTTCGGACAGCGAGAGGATTATTTGTTTTGTTTATAACAATACACAGCTCTTAATGGTGCACAGTATGATGACTGTGCTATAATCCCTTGTTATCTCTTAATGTCTGACACACACAAACACACACACATGCATACACACGCTTCCATGTTTCCATTACTTTTGGGGACATTAAATAGACTAACTTTCCTTTTACAGGAGACTTAACTCAACCATAACCCCCCTAACCCCTTTTTCCTCTTACGGAGGCTAAAATATTTTTACTCTCCTTCACCGTTCCACAGTTTTTATTGATTATTGACCATGTTGGGGGAATTTACTTTCAGCAAACTTTTTATTTAGTTTATTTTCAATACGTAATGTACTGGCTGCATGTCTGCAGTGGGACCTGCTTCACAGTTTTAGAACCCAAGTCGTCACTCTGAACTTGGTGATTCATTGTATGGGAACTTATGTTTAGTCCCTATATGGAAGGCAAGTCCCCACAATGTGACTCAGTAAACTGATTTATGTCCCCACAACTTGAGTAATGTAAACCACACACACATACTTTATGGGTACATATATATATAGTGAGTGGCCGTTGCAGAAAAGCACAAATGGGTCCACACTCTCACTGTATACACAGTTATTTGGCTGGGATTTTGCAGAAAAAGGCACTATTGGTAACATTAGTCACAGCTCTGCTGGGAACTGTGGACGGGAGTTTATTGCAGGAAACGCACATGTTCAGCTGGGAATGAATGAGACTCATTACAGTAATTAAAAGCCTTTCCACACACACTTTCTCATCCTGCACAAGGAGTATTGAGAAAGCTGCAATAGCTGTTCACCTTTGGGAGCTTAATGTTGGATATAATCAGCCTGTTCAAGTCGTATCAAAACGAACATGAGCGTGCATTCGGGTGTTGTTTTTTTTCCATGCGTGGCTGATACGGTTGCCACAGCAACAGCCCTAGCTGGCTCATGAGGCTGTGTGGTATTAAAGGCAACCCCCGTTACCCGAATCATCCCAGCTCTCCTTTCCCTCTCTGAGCGGCAGACTTCAGTCGTCCCCTGCCTGGATGATGGGGGAGGGTCTGCTGCTTTGAGAGGATAAATGTGGTGGTGGTGATGGTTTGAGGGGTGTGTGTGTGTTTGTGTGTGTGTGTGTTTGGTTTAGAGTTCAGGATTTCAGACAAGTGCCACATCATGTGTGTGGGTGTGTGTGTGTGAGCTTCAGGGCAGACAAAGAGGGTGGAGATGGAGGAAGTGACAACCAGAAAGCACATATGTGTGTGAGAGAAACTGAGTGGGAGGAGAGAGAGAGAGAGTGAGGGAGGAGATATCAGCGGCAGAGAGGATGCTCGCTGAGAGTGTGCGGCAGTCTGAGGAGCCGAGATTGAGGCAGGCAGGTGGACGACCCATGGGAAGCAGCAAGTGAGCTGACTGAAGCTGGAAAGAGGAAGAAGAATTAACAGAGACAAACAGGGAAAGGAGATAACTAACAGAGAGGGTGGGGGACGATAAAGTGAAGGAGAAGCGTGGACTGTGAATCATCTGGCTGAGTGCTGGTCACTGTCCGGACTTCCCTGGGAGCGCCCGGTGCTCAGCTAACACTGTGTGAGTAAGTTTGCTGGTTCGCTACGTGCAGGACATCAGGCTGCCCCGATGACATGCTGGGACTTCTTCACACGGCTGATTTCTGTGGTGCATTGCAAACCAGCTGGGGTGTGTTATGTAATTTGTTGTGGTGTGGGGATGAAGCTGTGGCTTAGAGCTGCAAACTGATCTGCAGGAGGGCTTACATAGTAATGCTATATACGGAGCAGGCAGGTGTGTGTGTGAACAGCAGTATGTAACGTGTGCTGCACAACGTGCTTGAGCATTTAGTATCGGACTGGACAGAACTTTTTTTCTTTTTATGTTTTCCTGATATTGACAGATTATCTGGATGCCTATTTCTGTGTTTATTGTATACTTTGTTTTTTTGTATATTATTACTTTGCAAACTATCACCTTAGTCAGACAGATTCATACTAATCTGAAACAAGTATCACCTTTTTTTAATGTAATACAATCTTAAACCAACTGTTAAAAACAAAGCATTTTCTCTGGCATGGACATGTGTGTGTGTGTGTGTGTGTGTGTGTGTGTGTGTCCTACATCCATCTATTGTGCATAAGCTCTAATTAAGAGTTCAGGGCAGCTGATGCACGATCGTATCCTGTTCTCCCATGGGAGAGTTGCTGCTGTGGCTCCTCGCCTCCTTCATGTTTATTGAGCCTGCTGAGAAGAGGTTCGTATTCCCAGTTGTTCCCATTTCATTCGGATGTTGCAGGACCTTCCCTGATTGCAAATTCACCGGTTGTATAATAGCAGGCACAGCTGTGTGTCAATGATTCAAGCTGTCCTTTCTTCAACCTATATTTGATTTGGAGTACTCTCTTTCAGTAAATGTGCAAACAGATTTCCATCTTGGTAAGCGTCCCTCTTGAGCAGCTGTTTGTCTGAGCTTATCTCCATCCTCAGCAGCAGACCGATACAGCTCCGTACATTCACTTGTTTAACTTGTTTCTGTGGCGGCATAGACACTCACACTGTTTACCTGAGAATGATTAGCTTTTCAGGTTTAACAGTTGTCCATTTAGTCTCATTTGCTTGTGGAGCTTGGTTCCTTCTGGCCGCTGGACTACAAAGCACCTTGCAGATACAGAGAGATGATCCATATTTTATCGTGGCTGCTGTAGCCGTCTTTGATCATCACAGAGAGCAATATACATGTTTCACTTTGCTTTATAACTGCTTTGTGATAATTTTAGATCCACTTCCACGCTGGTCGATCACTTTGTGTTTAAAGTGGATTGAATTAAACAAACAAATTGAAAGCCTGCTGTGTGAACCGGCCAGTTGTCACTGTCAATAGGGCGCCATATTCAGCGGGGGTATTGATCAGTGATCCTTTGTGGATAAATCCTGCTATATTGAGTTTGGAGCAGAGGATGTGTGGCAGTAGTGCTGCTCAGTTTTGCATTGGCAATGTGTTTCTCTCCTGGGTTTGTGAAGAGAAACGCTATGCTTGAATAAATGTCAGACTAAGACCATTGTGTCCCCAGATCCCTGAAGTGTTTGTGAATAGCAATCAAAGTAAAAGAAAATGAGGAACCTGCATGTTGGAATATGATGTGATATCTCTTGGAAATGGTTTTCACAGCGAGGGATTAATAGAACTCATTATAAATGTCACACATGTATGTCATTAGACAGTCATGGGCATAAAATTATAGACTTAAAATGAATAAATTTAGAGGAAAAGAAAGCACCTCTGTCACCAGCGCACTGCAGATTAGACAGAATAGTTGATTCCCAGTGAGAAAAGAAAGTGTCACAGTTGTTGAATTCATTCATAAGAGACCTTATTTGATTTGCAGCTTCTTCTTTTTTACAGTATTATAAATTAAAGCTCCTTTTTTGCATCCTATATTGCAACGTTTCACCACTTTAAGCTTGCAGATACGTAAATAAAATAGACGGAATCATTAAGAAAGAGATTAAAATCATAATTTTAACACCGAGACACCCTCTCCCTCTGAGCTTGAAGCTGTTGCAATGCGTCAGACCACCGGTTCACACAAACGCACGCTGTCTCTAAATGAGACCAGCAACATTTCCTGAGGCTTGGCCTTTTGATGTCCTGTTGCTTGATCTGAGACAAAGTGACCTTTTCTGACCAAATGTTCTCTTGCATCTGTCCGATTGTAGGAAACAAGATGGGAGCGACCCCCGAATTTCTGCAACACTAGAGCCACAGCTGTTCCAGCCTTCGCTCCCGTTCACCTCCTCATCATTCCACAAGGTAGGAGGGGTTGGAGGGGGGGCTGTTAAGTTTGCACTTTGACCTCTGACCTTATCCGATGTACTGCTGTGTGACCTTTCTTCCTGTGATATTTGCAAGGTGTCTCTCCTCATCTTGTCTCTACACCTGCTTCTGTCTGGATGCATTTTCTGTATTTTTTAATCCCTGAAGACTGTTAGACCAAGATGTTCTGCTTGTGGTGTTACTTTGACTTTTTTTTTTTTGTAAATGGATAATTACATTTGTCTATTTAATTAATACAGATCTATTTATAACAGGGAATTGTCAGTTTGACATCAGCGGTTTCTCATTCGAAGCCCAACAAGTCTGATTCCATCACGGCAGACAAAACACTGTCTGTCTCAGCCTTTGTCAAACAAAAGCTGTTAAACTCCCCACCATCATCTAAGACACCAAATTAGAAAGTAATTCATGTCTAATTAGTCATTGTGTGTGCCCTTCAGTGGTTATGAAATTTTACTTCAGTGTCTCTTTTAAGGTAAATCAAGTATTTTTGCAGACTTTTTGTTAGAATAAGCAAAAAGTTCTGTTCTTCCAAAGTGTCTTTTTCAACTTGTGGTACATTTTTTAGACATATATGTTACAAGATTCAGTGTAGGAGGCTGTCTTGCAGTTTGTCTCAGTTCACTTTAACAGATTTTTAATATTTTTGAAGGTTTTATGCATTAAGGAATCCACTTAGCATGATCTATTAGTCTTCCTTTCAGAGGAAAACACATGAATCAAGATTTAACTGCTGCAGTCGAAGATGCAGAATATAAAGGGCAGGAAGCAGAAATTATTAAGGAGAGGAATCATTTCAATAAATCTGTTTAGACTGTCACAGTATTAAATCCATTCTCTACCTTCTGGCACGTTTTATCATCATAAACGAGCAACTGATGTGGAAAAAAAATAAAAACCTGCCAGGGATATTTTGGGAACTTAGAAAGTGAACAAAGCCGAGCTTGATGGCGATTAAAAATGGATTCAATCTCGCTCACGTCAGGTTGGCTTCCCGGAGTTCCTCACGCTTTGGATGGGGCTTACACTTCTTGCAATCGAACCCGGTGTGAGCAGAGCAGAGGGAGAAGGCAGAGAACGAGATTAAAGGAGAGTTTGGGAGATTGGGTTGTTTAACTGTCACTCCTGATCCCTGCAGCAAACACCATCTGTAGGTGCCTCCGGCTCACTAGTTGCAATAAGTCTGACGAGGAGAGGATTTGTGAAACTTCTGTGTGTCTATAGATTTGCATGACATGTAAGCAGCCACCAGATGCACCGTTTCAGATATTCCAAACATGGCTTATAGTATTTTCTCCATTTTTCTTCACATACTGCAGTAGAAACAGCAGAAAAAGTGCATTAAATATGTGTTTTTAACGGAAAAAGAAAACACCTACTTTAGTGTACTTCACAGAGAGTTTGCAGCAGCTAAAATTTTATCTCTGTAACCTAATTTTATTCAAACCCTTTGATTTAAGATCCAAGAAAAGCAACATATGAAGAGCATATTGAGGGACAGCATGGTAATGTGATGTACTGTAGTATGACAAGAGCTTAGTGGGGCAAGACTCAGAGGAGCGTATCACTTTAATCAGAGCCATGCGAGAACCAGGTCAATCTGTAATTAACCCCACCAGGTTGTATGGTCACTGAATACCACACTGCTGCACTGTCAAATGAACAATGTCGCATGTTTCTGAGAATGGAAACAAAAAACAGTCCTGAACAGACTTCATTTTCAGAGTTTTTGCTGTAATTTTCTCAAAAACAAGTCAGTTTAAACAAAGTTTGCTTGCCCAAGACAAAGAAAACACCAAGATGCTGGTAAACCTGTGCTTAAACAAACAGGTTTAAAACAACAAAGTTTGGTTGCCGGTGCAGACAAGTTGTTTGTCATGTCACTATACAACCTGAAGTCACATCAATCAGGCCGACCTTTTATAGCTCTCCATAAATTTTTGATGACAGGGAGTTCCTAAAAACAACCTTAAATTACCTGGAACCAAAAAAAGCAGAACTAAGAACCAGACATACTGTGCATCAAATAAAAAAGACATAAAAAACCTCTGTATCCTTCTGATATCCCTGCTGGTGTGAGTTATGATGAGCTGTGTGAGATGCACCTGAGAACTGTAGGGGAGAGAGGAGGTCTTAAACATTTAATTTGCCTCTGGATTCAATAGCTGTCATAAAAAATAAAAGGTCTCACCTGAAACACCTGCTAGCATGGCTCTCCGTGGATCAACACACCTCCTCTACTCTGAAGATTTCAGAAAAATTAGGTTACTATTTGTCTCCACTTTGTTTTTACTGCAGTTTGTGTGTTTGTATGAGTTCATTTTTTCATTATTTGTCCTTTTGACTCTATCCGTCCCCTTATTTTCCACATTTTTTTTGCTTACTGATAATCTCCAAACTCATATTGGACTCTTTTTGGGAATTAACAGTTAGTCTGTGAACAGGAGACTGTTGAACAACCTGTTTTTGAGCGTAGTTGGTTTGGACTCCACCTCTGGCTCTCTGTTAGAGTTAGAGATAAAGACAGAGGTGGATGACATGTGGTTTAGGTTTCTTCCTGCAACGCTGCACGGAGAGAGTGACAAAGAAGGATCAGCCAAAGACGAGACACCTCTAGCTGCTGTCAGAGGATTACTACTCCACACTTCGAGCAACATCACCTGTCTTTGCTTGCAACCTGAGACTAGCTGATAATTTTGCATGTTCAGAGCAGGCAACAGGAGAGCTCCTGGATCTGGACTTCAGGTTTTTTTTCCGGTTCAACCCTTTGCCAGTCATGCTTGCAGTTTGCAAGGATGCAACTCTACCTCAGGTGTCACAGTGGGACACAGTCAACTGTCTGCCAATTGACAAAGGCACAGAAGTCACAGCGCGTTTAATCCGAACCTGTTGAAGTCAGTCGAGTCAAAACATCTTTTGAAGCTGCAGGACGACGATTTGAAGGGAAGTTAGAAATGGCCAGAAATCATGACAGCCTCAACAATGCTCCAGCGGTGACAAAGGCACACTGGAAGACTCCCAGACATGTACGAGTAAGTAGCTTTACCGTCGAGACATGCTGGATGGGAAACATCTCTAGATGGCAAACAAGAAGGAATTTGGCAGCATTTTCAGTGGAGGCTTGGACAACTTCCTCTTCAGTGTGAGAGTAAAGTTAAAATGCAAAATCTGACAGTTTAGGTGGCTTGTTTATCAAAATTATGAGCTCGAGAAATCAGTTTTCAGGTTAGAAATTTCTAGTTCTACTTTTTGGTGTTTCTCTAATGTAAGCAAGCACGTGACATTTCGAAACATGGTCAGAAATAACGCTGCTTTTAAGGGCTGTATGTCATGAGAAACAGTTTTATGGCTTTTATTCAGTTGTTGTACAAGTCCGAAGATAATATGTAGCTCAACACTTGTTCCTCTTGGTCTAATCTCAGGTTAATTCTGGTGAAGCCAGTCTTATTTACTTTCAGGGTTTGTGGCAGGCTATTGTTTGCACATGGTGGAGGACTTTACTCAAACTCGCGCTGAAAGCAAAGACAAGATTGTTCTGTACACAAATTATTTGACTATGCCGGGCTTTAAACCTCTCAGCTTTCGCTTGACTACTCCAGATCAACATTTCCATGGATTGTTGTATATTCAGCATTTTCTGCAGTAGTTAGTCGTCATGCTCAACTGATGCATGCCAGGTTTTGTATGTGAACATACAAAGGACAATACCCCAACAGCTGTGGTTGGGTTTTGAGGAATTAGCATTTAACGTGGGAAAAGCCGGTCGGTCACACACGACTGTGTGATAGCGTGACAAACCACAGGGGAGTAGCAAAAAAGCTCACATGCTGCAATCAGGTAAAATGTTAATTAAATTAAATGTCAGTCTGAACATTGGCTGTGTTGCAAGACATTGGAAGAGAAAATGTGTGCTCGACCAACTGTGCAGCACTGAGTAATGGGACAACAGTTTTCCTGCATGAAAATGTTCAATATTTGGCAGAAATGTTTCAAGCAGTGAATCATGATGCTGTGTCTGGGCTCCTGGAGACACTTGGGCCTCTTTAAAAGCACAGAAGACACAGTAATTCTGTTTTATCACACTGAAATGTTTACTGAATGGGCTTGAATAGATGAAATGTGTTAAGATGTCAGCTACAAAAAACAATGTCACCGTCTCTGTTTGGGGTCTCAGATGTAAAACTATTTGTATGCTTTAAATTTATATGTAGTTTTAGTTTACAGAACTCTTAATGCAGCAGATCACAAATGATCAAAAAGGTACATTCAGGTCTTTTATAGGGAGCCTAAGAGAGGATGAGACCTCTCTGGGGGTCATATGCAGTTTTGGGGTTTTAATAAGGTCACAATGAAAGAGAAAAAGCGTTTAATGAGAAAGAAAAAAACTGTTCATGGTCAACAATCATGAGGTACTTTCAGAGAGGACACCAGATGTCCGAGGGCACCGTCGACTGAATAGTAATTGAAGTGTTCCTGAGGGCTCAGTGCAAGGATAAGTCCATTAGTAGAAAACAAGGAAGTAAGGTCAAACAAAAATACAAACAACTGTGTGTTTTTCTGCCACTGGATGCGCAGTGTCGGCGCTCCCACATAATAACGTGCTGAGCAGGGCTGAGCTGCAACAATCAGACTCACTGCAGAAATAAATTAACCTCAGCTCCGAACAAATCAACTCAAAACCCCTTTCATCTCACTCTCCTCTCTCCAGACCACAGATTTATTTGAAATGATTGAAAGGATGCAGGTAAGATGATGCATTGATCTTGTTTTTTTTGTTTTTTGGTGTGTTTTTTTTACGTCTGGGGCTTGCTGCTGTACTCACCAAGCAACTAACCAGTCAGTGTGTCTCTTTCTAATCCTGCAGCACTTTGGCCCTTTTTCTCGGCCACAACCCGTCTGCACACTCTGTACATGAGAAGGATACTGAGTCTGGTGGTTACAGGAGGTGGGGGGGGGTGCTGTCAGAGTGTTATATGTGTGTCTCAGTGCTTCTGTTAACGTTCTGGTGGCTGACAGTACAACGTTAAGCTTATTATCCCACCTCACAAACCGTCTCCTGGATTCTGAAGTCTATTTTTTTTTTTTTTTTTTTTTTTGAAGGATGTTTATTTTAATCACACGTTCCAGCACATTACCAGCGTCAGGAGTTTGATAAGCTTATCAAAACTCATAATGTTTTAATGCTTGTTTTGTTAGCGATACACAGTACACATTGTTTTTAACAAACTAATTATAGTAGCTTTTAGTGGCCATAAAGTCTGTCACATCTGCAGTGTGTGTTTGCGTAACTAAACGTTTTAAAAAGATGTTTCCTCCTATGCAGGACTCTGCTTCCACAGTATGCCTTATGATGTATTTTGCATTTCCTGGCATCATGTAAACACTCTTACCTTGCTTTGGCTTAGTGTTACTGCATCTCTTTCTGCTTCTATCTCTTTTTTGCACACACATTTACACACACACGCACACATAGCTCAGGACCAAAGCGAGTTTCAGTGTCACTTAGCTCAGCATCTTTTTAATCCCTGGGTTCTCATTACAACACTTCTCCTGTGTGCCAACAGACTTTTTTTTTTAGTCACTCCCAAATGCCTGCTCTTTAGCATCCGTTAATTGTTTTTAAGGTCTCCTCTCTCTCTCCGTCTGTTTTAATGTATCTCTTTCTGTCTCTTTGCATTTGTTCCTCTCTGACTTTGCTTAGTTGCCTGCTGCATTTCTCTCGGGATAACTGTGTCATTATGTAATAAGGTTGATCATTTTCTTCCAGTTTGTGTTATTATAGTAAATTAAAACATGTTAAACCACTTTATGCAGATTTTTTTTTTTAATGTGCATCTAATTAACATGTATGTTGTATGTATGAATGCTGTGATGCTGCTGTGTCGCTGACTGAGCATGACCCTTTTTTTTCTCTCTCTCTCTGGTTTTCTTATCTCCCCTTGTAGGGCAACAGAATGGATGAGCAGCGATGTACCTTTCCTCCCCCACTCAAGGTACAACTCTTCATGCAGGGACACAGTATTATTCACATGATGCGGCCATTGTCTCACAATAGCTCCATTACATCTTGCTCTGCCAGACAGGCTGATCACTTCAGCAGCACACAGTAATATTCATATTTCAAGCCCTGCCATCAGTTTTATATCAGTTGGTTTAAATTTAAAATGCTGTATCCTCTGCTGCTTTGCTCTGCTCTGCAGATGGAAACTGTGACTTATTAGTGACAAAGCATTTAACAGGAAATGATGCTGATGTAATCCAGTGTTTTAGAGCATCAATGTGCAAAAAATAATGGAAATACTTTGATCAAACAATGCATTGATTCCTTTGTAGTTGCCGGACTGATTATCATTGCATAAGAGTTATGCAATTACACTGAAACAGAGTTCCTTGGGATTACAGAGTTGGACAGTGTGGTTATTTTTATTCTTTGATTGGGGGAACAAAGCTTTTTTTTCCTCTCTCTATTTTTACAGACTGAGGAGGACTACATTCCTTACCCAAGTGTCCATGAGGTACAATGATGATGATGTGATACAGTAGCTATTTTCACAGCCAGTGTTCCTGTAATCGTTCCAATTACTTTTGTCCCAAAATGCTGTCACAGCCACACTATTCTGTTTCTCAGCTCTTGTTACTTTGCATCTTTGGACAGGTGTTGGGCAGAAAAAGCCCCTTTCCTCTCATCCTCCTGCCACAGTTTGGGGGTTACTGGATCGAAGGGACTAACCATGAGCTGAGTGACACAGTGGACACAGAACAGCTGCAGCCTCTGTCCCCGAACACTCGAACCAAGCTGGAGTGCAACACAACAGCCATGATCTACCGGAAACACTTCCTGGGCAAGGTGAGCCACTTAGCTTCATTACTGATATTTTTATTACCCTTCTTAAAAAATCAACCACTTAGCTGTAATGAAAAAGTATTTATTACAATGTAGGACAGTTAAAATAGTACCCTTAAATTGTATCAGAACACAAGTATTAAGATTAAAATAGACAAAACAGGCAAGACATAGAACATAAAACAACCATTAAATGATATAGATGTACATTCTCTGATGTACATTCATTTCCCAACACACAATAATTTATTAAACAAGTTCAGGCTCTTAGTTTTGTTTTTCTTCTTAATGCATGCTGATTTCTTTAATGTGCTTGTCAATTCCTTCTTAACTTAGATGTAATTTACTGCATATTTTTATGGATGCATGAGCAGGATTTCTAAAGCTATAATTTATTTTCAAGACATTTATTATTTAAATGTATTGCTGCAACGATTCAAAGCAGAAAAAGTATATTTAAAAGCTTTTTATACAAACTTAATGTAAATTTGCATCATCCTCACATGGAATTTCTGTTGACATTCTGCTAAATACAAATTCAGATTGGTGTGACAAAGCAGAACAGCTGTATTTCCCATCTGGTTTGTCTTTTTTCAGTCTTTTTTTGGGTTTTAATCTACAGATTTCCTTCCATTGTTGCTTTAGTTAGACCTCTCTGACATCTTTGCTAAGCTTGAACATCTTCATCTTCTCCCTGCTTTTACTGTAATTTTTGAGGTTTTTAGTTCATAGTTTTTCCCATTCTCAGTTATGTGAATAAATACATCAAAAGAAACATTAAATAATCAGGATTTTTCAGCAACAGAGTTCTACCAATTTCTACATTTTTTAAAGAACTGTTCTGCTTACAGAGTGATATTGCTGAAGTCAGAGTCATGAAGGGCGTCTTTATAACGTCTTCCTTCCTCCTTAAATGAGCCTCATTACTCTCAGATGATATTTCACAATCACTTTCACTTCTTGCTCATTACAGTAATGAAATGAATAAGCAATAAGTGAATCCCAGTTGAGTAAACGACTTACAGCGACCAGCCTCTCCGCTCGGCACCTCACACATTGTTGCTAATGAAGATGCATTAGACTTTGCCACCTGTTCTTGCACTCACATAATATGAACAAATATGATCTGCATGGGGTAAAACAGCGACAGAGGACGTAAAGACTTTCAGATGGGAAAGGTATGGATGAATGGAGTGCATGCACGTGTCTCATGAGCTCTGTTTATGACAATTACTAATGGCTGCCTCTGTGCACTGCGCCCTCAGGAACACTTTAATTACTATTCAGTGGACAGCGCCCTCGGACATCTGGTGTTCTCTCTAAAGTACGATGTGATTGGTGACCAGGAACATCTCCGTCTAATGCTCAGGTGATGCTCATTTTGCACACATGATACAGCGCTGTGTTGCTTAATCCGCAGGGAAAATTTGATCTTTAAATTTGTGTTTTGAACATCAGCATCTCTGTTTTGCAAATCTGTAACTGAAGTAATGAATTTACAGGCTTAAATGAAATGGAACCCACTTTGATGATTTACAGGACATAAACGCAAGATAATTCGCTTCATTTTGTTCCTAAAATGCTCAGTGTTGACTGAACAAACACAACCTGCCAGCATGGGTGTCATTGTAAGAGTCATAAAGCTGGAGAGAGTGTTAACAGCACTGTCATTCCCACCGCAGAGTAACAGATGGAGTATTTAGGCCAGCGAGTGGGTGAGGATAGAGAGAGGGAAGGGAGGGAGGGAGAGAGAGAGTGAGAGAGGCGAGGGTGGGGAGGTTTGATGATGGTCCATACCGGATCATCTCTCTCCCGTCTGATAGGTTCTGAGAAATGTTGCATCACAGCTTTGAAACCACGGTGATTGCTTTTATGACAGGAACAAGCTGAAAACCTACCATGATGTGATTCCCATCTCCTGTCTGACTGAGTTTCCCAATGTGGTCCAAATGGCCAAGGTAAGAGGAGTTGTTTCTGTGGTGCAGAGCCTGATGTGCTGTGACCAACCACACTGTGACCAACCACAATCTGACATTATGTTTCTCCATTTTTTTTAATCCAAGCTTGTCTGTGAAGAGGTCAACGTTGACCGCTTCTTTCCGGTCCTTTATCCAAAAGTAAGATCTGACTCATTTTGTACAGCTGAAGCTGTTGCATGTGATCTTTTCAGTCACAAACATCTGATGATTTGAAGCTTTGGGTTGCAACATTTTATCTGTTTTAAAACAACATTCAGGTGCTCACAGGAAACACTGTCCAAGAGAACAGAAAGAGTTAATTATTTACAAAAAGCATAAAATATAACAGCTTGATCTGTCCATATCAGACTGCTGGAGCCGCAGAAAACATTTAGATAAACTTCTGACAACATTTTTGCACAAGATACAAATTGTGAATCACTTACATTGGTAGAACATAAGGTTTCTCAAACAGGAGACATGATTTCAGCGAGTAAAATCAGTCTTAACAATCATAAGAGTACCTGTTTTTATGTTTTAAGACAGACATGAAATCTTTAATGTTTTTTTTTAATCTTTATATGTGTATTTTTTTTAAATTTTGCAGGCTTCAAGACTAATTGTAACCTTTGATGAACATGTGATAAGCAACAATTTCAAGTTTGGGGTCATTTATCAAAAGTTTGGACAGGTGAGTAATAAAGCCCGGTTCTGTAAAACTGATGCATTCTTTATATTCATTCTCTTTAGTCTATGAACAATGAGACAGTACAGGATATTTATTATAATTTCTTATTTCCTCGAGGAAGCTGATTATGCTCAGTTGTCCTCAGACTTAATTACAGCTTTCAGTCCAGCTCTGTCAATGGGGCCGTCTTCAACACTCCCTCTCATTTTCTGAGGCAATCACAGCCCTCTTGTTTACTATGTCGGGGTCCGAGGAGCTAATGAATGCTTTGCCGAGGGCACTTGTACCTTCAAATGGAGATATCAGTGTGTAGAGATCTGCTCTACCAATCTCTAAAAGCCTGCAGTGGTTTATGTTTATTGTAAATGAGACAAGGGCCATCTCAGGAAGACAGTAAGGACCCTCTGCTGACCCTGCAGGATGCTTTTTTAATACAGGAGTTGTGCTAAGTGAAAGGCATTTTGCATATTGAAAAGAAAACAGAAATGCTTATTAAGCTTCCTGTCAGGCTTTGTTTCTGTGTGTTTGTGTCTAAGTGGACTTTTGTGTAACATCACCCACTGCAGTTGTTGATAAGAGACAATCATCAGTCCATCATTGTGGATCATTACTGCAGGCTTTTCCCACAACCCATCTCTGAACTGCTGTTCCACCCAACAGTGTGAATGATTCAAGCCGTCTCTGTAATCTCACATGCAAATGAGTTGTGTTCAAACACTGAGAGCCAAACACACATTCGCTACTCTTCGCTTTCTTGCATCCAGTTAACAACCCTAATGATCTGTTGCGCTAAAAACACACCTTACATAAATTATTATTTTACCCTGTTGGCACTCCGGTATGCAAATGTTACCTCTTGTGATCAATTATCTTTTTGTTCTCACTGTTTGTTTATTTGTGATGCATTCATAAGGGCAATTATTAGACATTTAAGCTGCAGTGAAGAGTACACAGTCTAATATCTGCAAATCATTCTCAGCATTTTTTTTACTTATAGCTGCTGAAACCTTTCTGTCCTCCAAGCCTTGATGTTGATGAGTTTTATTTTTTTTTTCCTGGTGTCAGACTTCAGAGGAAGAGCTGTTCGGCAACAGTGATGAGAGTCCTGCCTTTGTTGAATTCCTCGAGTTTCTAGGAGACAAAATCGAACTGCACAACTTTAAAGGGTGAGCATCCAAGTGCACTAAATATACTTCACCACACGTTTCATAACATGACGCCAACTGCAATTTACATTATATCAGGCTTGCTACAGGATTGATGGTCATGCTACTGCAGAGATGGGGGCGAATATCTTGTTAGACATGGTTTCTGTGTGCTTGCAGTTTCCGTGGAGGGTTGGACGTGACTCATGGGCAGACTGGCTCTGAATCTGTCTACTGCAACTACCGCAACAAAGAGGTCATGTTCCATGTGTCCACAAAGCTGCCTTACACAGAAGGGGACACCCAGCAGGTACTGTAATGCAACACCAGACAAACACACCTTTTCTGAATCACCACAAGCGGTCAGACAGGTTCCCTCTGGATATTGTGGAAGCGTATTTTGCATCTGCCTCCCTGTTTTGCAGCATATATTTGCAGAGGAAAAAAAAAACTCTGGAAGTAAACATGAATCACTTTAAATTCATGCCTTGGTGTCTGCATATGTGAGCAGTGGTCTTCCTCTCTCTGTGAATTAATGCTGGGCTGTGCCGCTTTGATTAATTAGCAAAGGCTGGTACACAATTTGTTATCACAGTTTGTGCAAACACGAGGGAGGCGACGTCTATATGCTCAGTTTTCACAGCCAAGGGTGTTAAATTTATAGGGTCCTGTGAGCCAACTGGTGCTTCTTTCGGCTTTAGTCAGGGGAAACAGCACCTCCCGGTGGTGTTTTACAAACATACATGCTTTTAATCGTGGTACAGGGGGAAAGAAGATGGATTTACTGCACAAATCAGGGCTTTGTTGCACATTTTTAAGAGGAATGGTCCACTTATCATCTTAATTAAACGAAAAAACTGTTTACTTAGTATCTCTACCCACACTGCCCAACAGTAGTTTCATTCAGTTTAATAGTTGTTTTGAGTTTGCAAAACTTTTGATTCGCGAACTTTTGTGTTGCCATTTGTGCTAGAAGGGTTACTTACCTATA
The DNA here is from genome assembly GCA_029814665.1 of Acanthurus lineatus. Taxonomy (NCBI): domain Eukaryota; kingdom Metazoa; phylum Chordata; class Actinopteri; order Acanthuriformes; family Acanthuridae; genus Acanthurus; species Acanthurus lineatus. The sequence goes on along the minus strand of JAPZDV010000002.1, from coordinate 21,292,602 downwards.
AATTTAATTCCAGGCAGCAATAATTATTTTCTTAAAGATCTCACATTGCTACTTGGTTTGTGTGTTACAGTTGCAGAGAAAGAGGCACATAGGGAACGACATCGTGGCGATCGTATTCCAAGAAGAAAACACCCCCTTTGTACCGGACATGATTGCCTCCAACTTTCTTCATGCCTATGTTGTTGTCCAAGTGGTCAACCCCTGCTCTGACAATGTTCTCTACAGGGTAACTCATTTCCCTCATTATATGCAAACTGTTTTCTGTGATTAACTCTTCATTTAACTCAATCTTGCTCTTTATTTGTCAGGTGTCAGTGACAGCTCGGGATGATGTACCTTTCTTTGGCCCGGCCCTCCCAAACCCTGCTGTCTTTAAAAAAGTAAGACAAAGTATAACTTCCTGTCTTGAATACTGAGTCCTGGAGGTAAAACACCTTGCTCATGTCTAAGTTTTTAACATGATGATTGATTTTATGTGTCTTCTTTCCTTCCAGGGTCCTGAATTCCATGAATTCCTTTTTACTAAGCTCATAAATGCAGAATATGCCTGCTATAAAGCTGAGAAATTTGCCAAATTAGAGGTGAGTTTGTAAAAAGCAATTAAAACATTTTTGTTATTTTGCATATCTGGTCAGAGCAATGCAAACTATTTCTCTTTTCCTTTGTCTAAACTGTAAGGAACGAACTCGGTCGGCCTTGTTAGAGACCCTTTATGAGGAGCTCCACGTGAACAGCCAGGCCATGATGGGTGTTGGCGGTGAAGATGACAAGCTGGAAAATGGGAGCGGAGGAGGAGGGGGCTTCTTTGAGTCCTTCAAGGTAACTGGAGATGCAGCAGCAGAGGCCGGAGCTTCAAAGTGAAAACGAAGGAAAAATATCTCAATAAGTAAAAGAAAGAAAGGCCTTGATAAGCTAAAACATGTTTGCATAGACGTAATCCTTTTTAATCATTTTGTTTTTAATTTTAAGATTTTAATTTTAGATTTTATTTGTGCTATCACTGTGATTAGAACTTATTCACAAGTACTTGTG
>JAPZDV010000002.1:21281161-21291470 GCA_029814665.1 Acanthurus lineatus | reverse complement strand
ATTTTAATTTTAGATTTTATTTGTGCTTTCACTGTGATTAGAACTTATTCACAAGGATGATTTAAGTTTTAAGTCTTGTTTAGACTTTTCTCTGTTAAAGACTTCGAAATACACTATTTTTCTTACTAAAAGAGGATTAGAGAAGGAGATAGATATTACTACTATGTGTGTTTCATAAATATGTAGCTGGGGCCAGCAGCTAGCTTGGTTTAGCTTAGCAACACTGAACTCAAGTCTAGAAACAGAGTGAAACTGCTAGTCTGTCTAAGAGTTTTTTCAAGAAAAAAAGACATAAATCCTGAAATATTTATATATATATTTTTTTAACACTTTTACTTTAGAATACACTAAACAAGTTAGATTTAATGTGTGTGTATATTGGCGAGCTGTGGTGGTGAAGCTACCTGGATTTTGTTACTGTCAGACCAGACATAAGGTTTCCGGTCTTTAAACTAAGCCAGGGGTGCTTTCATGCTGCTGTGTTTTGGGTGATAGCTGTTTTCAAAAGTCATGAGGGCTCAAAATTTAATCATTCTTGCTTTTATAGATGAAATATGATAAATGATGGAAAATAGATGAGCTACAAAAACACGTCTAATCTATTGTGTTTTGAATTAGTTGTGGAGCATGAAGCAAATAACGAAAGCAAGAATTTTGAATAGCTAGGCAGAGGTCGGTTCACGTGTGGCGTGTTGTCGTGGCGGAGGGTAGGGGCTGCAAAATGTTTTCTTCTTCCTTGGGGTGGGGGCTTAACAGAGAACAATTGAGAAACACTGAGCTAAGGTTAGCTAACTGCTGCTGGCTGTAGCTCGAGTGATATCCATCTTCTTGTCGCCTCTCAATGAGGAAATAAACAAATGAATTTCTCAAAATGTCGACTACACCTCTCAGTGTCACTATAAGATTACAAAGACTGTTATTACAGCACAGGAACAATATAAAACTGACAGTAGTTACACTTATCAGTTTTTTTTACCAGCTGTCAGGTGTTTCTGCTGCGATGTAAAAAAGGGTTTCTCCTCTCTGGCTCTGCTCAGGCTGTGGGCTGTAAGGGTTTTATCAATCTAACTTAATCTCTGTCTGTCTGAATGAAGAGAAGCTCTCCTGGTCAGTTCTGCTGGGACAAACCACGCTTTACTCCCCAGCTTTTCTCCATCATGCTTTCTAACTGTTTTTGTGCCTCATGGTCTGGTGTTCAATCGCTGGTTACTTGTGTCAAATGTTACTGTCATCTTTGTCATGATACCAACTGAAATGTGCAGATTTCTTTTACCATCAGATGCCTCTTCACTCTGCTGCATGCCTGCAAAAAGGTGCACTGGGCTTTAAACTTCTCCTGGTCAGACATCTGCGAGCCACTTGGCCCTTCTACTTCTTCTCTTTACCACCTTTATACACATAATGACTCATCTGAAACTCCCCTCTGGACTCTAAAGCTTAGCAGTGTTCTCTGTCGCTTCCTTTTCTGTCAGGATTAGCATCAGGCCAGTGCTCTCTGGCAGTAGTGGTCAGTATTAAGGGACAGCCCCGAGGCTCCTCTCGGCCAGTAACGTCATACAGCGATGCTGAGAGGTCACAGGGGTCACAGCGCCATCTGAATGTATCTCCTCCTCCTCCTCCTCCTCCTCCTCCTCGTCTCTCTCTCTGTAGCGAGTGATCCGCAGCAGGAGCCAGTCCATGGATGCCATGGGTCTTACTTTCAAGAAGCCACACACAGTGTCCTCTAGCCTCAGCAGCAGCTTTAACCACGAGCCCGCAGACAGCCCCAAATTCCCAGGGATAGTAAGTACAGTACAGCCACTCCTCCTGATCTCGAGTGAGGCAAGTCTCACTCCCTCTCTGCCCCCCACCCACCACCACCAGCAGTGCTACTAAAGTTCATGCCCCTCCTCCTCCCCCTCACTTGCCTGCTACACTAACTTCTCACAGAGAGGGGCTGCACACTTGGAAGAGTGGAGCATTTGTACCTGGGTGTTAAACCTGGGCTCTCACGTTGCAATGGTTGCACACTGTCTGCCACCGCTAGTGAACTGACTGGACACTCGTAGACTTGAATGCTTCTGGGACACAAAGTGAAATTCTCCCCCCCTCTGGTTAAAGCTGCTTGTAATACTTACAGTTTTTACCTGTGTTTTACTTGTTTAAATCCCAGTGCATCTCTGTTGTTTTGTGCTCACTTGAGTTCTGATAACTGTGTGTTGTTTGTCCTATTTGTTGTGTGTGTGTTTGTGTGTGAATGTGAATGTGGTTGATGTTGTGGGTTTTTTCTCATGTTGTGGGGACATAAAAACCATGTTGTGGGGACTTGCCATCTCTAAGGAACAAAACCTGAAGTCCCCCATGATGTGAATCAGTAAATTTTAGGGAGAAGATTTGGGTAAAGGCTTTGCTTATGAAATTGGTGATTATAGATATGGTTAGAGTAAGTCCACAAGAAACGAATGTGATGTCTTTTAAAGTGGTGTGTGTGTGCGTGTGTGAGAGAGAGAGAGAGAGAGAGAGAACTTGTGTGTGCATGCTAAACAAATCTTATGAGTTTTTTCCATTGATTGTTTATTTCTAAACTGTGATAATGAAAAAATGGCCAATGGTGTTTCACCTGTCAACAGGTGAAAAAACTATTATCTCATAATGGATTATTTAAATTTTTTTGCATTTTTTTTGCATTTTTGAGATGATTAAAGTTGGTATGAAAACGCTAAAAAAAGTTAAAGGGGGGATTTTTATGCCCAAGTTTACAGAAAGACATGTTCCTTTAATACTTAATTGTTATTAGAAGGCCTTTACTCAATAGTTATTATTCATATGGTTGCTTGTTTAATATTATATACAGTTTAATTTGGGGGGCTGTGTATTTTCAATGTAAATTCTCTAATTTGTATGAAAGTAAAAATTGTGATGAGGTTTCCTGCTTTAGGCACTGGACAAGAGCTTTGTCATGTGTTTACAAGTTCTGGTTAACAGGCACCATTTTTACTGTGGATCACCTTCAAACTGAACTAACCTTTATTAATAACCAGCATTCTGTGTTATTGAATGTAACTCGAGCTTGCTTCTTGTCCATAACCCTGTCCTGATAAGAAACCTAACGTATAACATGCTGTTTGTCCTCCTTTGCTGCTGTTTTTTTTAATCTCTTCTTCATCCTCTTTCTCACAGGCTCACATAACTGGCTCATCACTTCTTTCTCCCATTCAGCTGCCTGTGTTGCACCCACGGAGCCAAAATGTCCCTCTTTGTACTCTCCAGTTAACACGTGCTTTGTATTTTGTTCGAAACAACATGACTTACTGCATGGAATCACATATATATTTGTATATATCTCATGTTTTTTTCTTCCCCCCACCCTTTTATCCTCCTCTTTCCTTTTGTCCCCTGTCCTCATAACATCTCTCTCTCTCTCTCTCTCTCTCTCTCTCTTTCTCTCTCCCCTCTTTCTGTGTGGCTCAGTCATTGCTTGTCCCAGGCAAAAGTCCCAGTAAATATGGACGTCGAGGCAGTGCCATAGGGATAGGAACAGTAGAAGAGGTTCATGTCTAATTCTAACTACTCTCTAACGACTCACCTTTCCTCTTTGCTCCTTTGTTTCGTCTGCATGGCTCCATTGCATCATGCTGAACGCCTTTCTCTGTATGTTTTAGCTCTCTGTTTTCAACATAGTGTGCATTGCAAGATGTAAGTTATTCTAAGAGAGAATCATCTCAATCTGCGACAAACAACAGCAGAAAAAGATATTCTCCTTCACATTTCTCATTAATTAACTTAAAGTTTACATAGACTACCATTTCGAATCATTTTAGAGTGTTAATCATCATGGATCATTCATATATGAGAAGATAAGCAGCTCTGATATGAATGTGCCAAATAGACAGTGAACAGTTGTGACAGCAGGCCACCGTGGCTTCCTGCAGACGATTAATATAGATTTTCTTCTGTCCTTTCTCCCCTATCTGCTTTACTGCAGTATATGTTCACCTTCTTTAGTCCTTTCTGGCTTTCCTGTATTTTAATTCCAGTTGTTTAATTCTATATTTATTTTAAAAAGATGAATATTAATGACTCCAAGGCCACCCTACAGAGGAATTATATTAAAAAAAAAAAAGAATCCTCCTCTCCTCCTCCTGCTCTTTGAAGCCACATTGAATGAAAGGCTTTTCAAGTTCTTATTTTGAGAGCCTTAAAAGGGAGATGGAATGAACAAAGCAGTCGCTGAGGAAGCATATTTAGTGGTGGGCCCTGGAGCCTTTAAATCCATCTTTCATCTCCCGCCTTAGTGTGCTCTGCTCTGGCTGAAAGACTGGCACCAGGGCTTGACATTAAGCCACTAAGTGCATATTTTAGCTTTTCTTTCATCACTGCAACAACTAGAAGGCAGCAATGTTACTGTTCAGCCCGATCATTCAGGATGGGTTTATGAGAAAACGTTAAGGTCAAATTTGAAATGTTAAGTCAAAATAAGCATGATCTCCCCTCAGTAAAAATAAATGAATTGATAAACTCGTGAGATTAAGGAATAAGAAGTGTTTTTTGACTGACACTGACCGTCTTTCCTCTCTCCTCCCTGGCAGTCGTTAATAATCCCGGGGAAAAGTCCGACCAGGAAAAAGTCTGGTCCTTTCAGCTCCAGGAGAAGCAGCGCCATCGGTATCGAAAACATTCAAGAAGTCCAGGAAAAGAGGTGAGAAAAACTCCTTTACATTATTTCTTTATCTATTTTGTCTGTATCCATACACCATTTTATACCCCCTACCTTTGCTATTATCCAAAAGCTTATAATCACAAATTAATCTTCATAATTAAACCGTTACTTGTTTTGGGTGCATGCAGATTTGTTGACTTTGTTGATTTTGTCCGTATTTGCTTTTCTCAACATTTTGTACCACATGTCTTATGAAGCAGTAGAGAAAACTCCCCAAACACCCAGAAGACCCCTGACAGCGGTCACGTCTCTCAAGATCCCAAATCTGACAACTCGTCCAATCAGAGCTCCCCTGAGGTGCTTACAACCGCCAAGAACAGGTGTGTATGAAACACATGGATGCAGCCACGTCACGTAGATCAATCAAATGTAATGTTTTCGTAACCGCAGGGCGATTCTCAGCTGTGGCAGCATGTTGAATAACCGTGTCCTATACATAAGATAAAATCAGGTTTGGCTGTGATGGAGAGTGGTTAACCCAGGGTGTAGTTCTTATCTCGGTGGCAGGGCCCCGTCCATCCCTGAGGGTCAAGACCTCTCCCGCTCCTCCTCCAATGCTAGCAGCTTCGCCAGTGTGGTGGAGGAGAATGAGACAGAGGCCACAGAGGACTATGACACAGGCATGGTGAGTGCTGCTTTCACTGTGTGTGTGAAAAAGAAAACAAGGAAAGTGCTTTTAAGTCATCATATACGTGTATGTGTCGCTGTGTCTCTGCACAGGAGAGTTTGTCGTCTGCCGGGACGCCGCACAAGCGAGACTCTTTGACCTACAGCACCTGGCTGGAGGACAGCATCAGCAGCACCAGCGCCACCAGCCGGGGTAACTCCCCAGGTGAGCAATGAGATGTTCGAAGAAACAGGTCCAGCAAATTTAAAAAAATATGCTACATTTAGTTCAAATAAGAGTTTAAAAATCCTATAAGATTTTTTAAAACAAAAACAAACAGCTGCTGTGCTAATTTTCCTTTATTTAATTAGACTCACTTATCATTTTTGTAAATACCCCACAATAAGGGCAGAAAACACAGATGATCACTGATTTACTGATGCAAAACTAATGCACGCCATGACTCATAATGAGTAATGCTTGGATCAATGCAAAATGTATTATTGATTCCTTTTGCTTATCATCAAAAAATACTTAAGTCCATACGAGTAAATGTGATTGGTTAATGCTCAATGGATCATCAGTGCATGAATGTTTTCTCTTGTGTACACAGTCGTCATTGACGGGTCACCATGAAATTAGCAGGTTAATAGTGAGGCAGAGTGGCATCTGAGGCTGCTGCGTTTTTCTTATGAACCGTCCTTCAGTAAGTCACATGACCTGTAGATTAGATGCCAAGAATATAAACGCTGTCGACTTTTCCTTCAGGGCCCAGTAAACCTGAACGAGGGAAGGGGACAGACATCCGTATCAAACTGGACGGACCACATGACCATCGGTCCTCATCAGTGAGTCAACTTCATTCTGCAATACACTCAAATCTCGATTTTTTTTTAAATTATCAGCTACTATTGTATCAACTTCATTTCCCTGAATGATTTTTTACTTTGATTTTTTTTAAATTACTTTTTTAAATGAGTTGCTCCTGTTGTTCTCCTGTTTTTATCGCTGTTTGTGCATCTTTGCATGAAGAACTGTTAGCTCCGCCCACCTGGTTGTATCCTGGATGTACATCTTCAGGTGAGATTTCTTCTGTACCTTCTCATAATCTCTCAGACCACAAATACAAGCTGCAGACAGAAAAACCAGATATACTATATGTACTCTATGTTCAGGTGCTTTCTGTGTAACTGTTTCTCAAAATTACTTACGAGTAAACTAAACTAGGACATATTTTGTATAAATTTATTTTTAGTTATTATTATGATTAATGATGTAAATAAAATGCACTCTTCTTTAATGGAGAGTTTTGACCAGACATCTCTTTTATTCCCAAAGCATTCCCATAAGTCACAGTCCCTCTGAGAGATGAGACGAGTGCAGGCGTTCGCCATGACCAGTGATGAGGAGGAAGATGAGGAAGATGAGAGAGGAGAGAAAAAGCAGGTGGAGCCTGGCCGGTCTGCTGCTCAGCGAGGGTCAGAGTGCATCGTATCCAGAAGCCTGGAGGACACTGGAAAAGGATGACGCACAAAGAGGGACCAGCTTTTGCACAGTGTTGTTTCCTTTCACTCTTTTCTTTGCCTGTTCACACATCTGTTGCCTAGTTCTATGTTGTTTGTTTGTTTTCTTCCTTCTTTTTTTTTTTTTTTTTTACCAAACCTCTTGTTTTAAAGTGCACATTTTAATCTACATCTTTGATAGTTTGATTCATAAAAAACATAACTTTGTTTGTTTATCTTGGTGGAGCCCAGGTCAGGGTAAAGACAGTGCCGCTGTGCTCTTTAAAAGATTGTGACAAAGACTTTTGCTGCATCATGGAGAAGATAGTTGCCTGGAAGGTTTTACCAAATCAACACAGGTTTCAGCTCAATAATAATCTCTAATGTATAAATAATAATCTCTAATGTATAAATAATACCAAATATTCAGCATCAAAGACAGATATTTTATGATAAAAAATCTAATTTGATAGAGAAATGTTCTGTTGGATGTCGTTAAATGTGACTATTTTCTGGGTAAAATCCAAACAGATGGGCTGTTTAGCTGCAGAAAAACGAACATACTCTGTCTTTTATCACCCAAATCTCCACAAGATCAGATTTCAAACTTTACACAAGTAACACTGAAGAGAGCAATGTATTGTAGATAACATGAAATGGCCTTAAAACTTCAACATGCAATTACTTTGTCCCTCAGATTTTTTTTTACCTCATGTTTTGACTCATGTGGTCTGCAGCCAATACTGGGACTGCAGTATTATATTCATTGTAAAACTAACATATTGAGAATCATCTTTAAGCACACTAGTTTCTTTAAAAAAAATGCTGGTACAATGCATTTATACTTCAGCCCTGTGTGTATATGCTAGTGTTTGGATATATGTGTCAATGACTGATTTAACTGCTTTGTCTGTCTTGTCTGTCGGTAAGGAGACGAGTCTCCACGTTATGTTCTGTGTTTCTTTTTTCTCTGATGTATGTTTTTATTTATGGATTTGGTTCTGGTTGAAGTGGCATTTATGGCGTGCATCTGTTCTACTGTACCTCTATGGTGACTACATTCTGCATCATGTCACCTGGTTATACTGTATGTGTTGCTTTGGAGTAAATTATAATGTTGTCACCTGTAAAACTCTGTTTCAAGGGTTAGATCTCTTCAGTGCAGTAAATTTGCAGAGCAATTATGATAAAACAGTAAATATTTATTGCTTTGAAAGTATGAAAATAACCCTTAAAAGAACTACTGATTTTGTAAATAGATATTTAGTTGGAGTACATAGTGTATAATGTATAGGCTTTTGATTTTAACTGACGCTGACCGACACTTCGAAATTACTGCCAAGAATACAATTTATTGTTTCAAATCACACACTCACTTTCTGAATATTATTTTAAGAGGAGTTTTGTAGAAGAAAGTTATTTTAAAAAAATATAAAAATGATGTTGTGTAAAAGGGAAATCTCACAGTACATCCTGCTGATCATTTCAGTTGCCTTATCATCACAAAATGGTGGTGTAAGTATAGATAGAAAAGCAAACAGTTTAACAGGCAGCAGGATTTACAATGAAATGAATGTTTTGTTGTTGTTGTTGTTGTTGTTTTTATTGTAAATAAAAGCTCTGAGATCTTTACAGTCTCTAACACTCTTTTGCCCTGCATCACCTTGCTTAATGACTTTAATTTATTTCCATCTTCAGAAAAAGTGTAATATTCTCACTGTCACATGGTGAGAATCTCCTGTGGTGAAATGCCTACAAACTGTAGATGCTCCACTTCCTGTCGTCTTAATGAAAGCTAAGAAAGAAAAGCGCATGAATAAATGATTTGAAGTGGCTGCCCAAAAGTGTCTGAAACTGGAGCAATCTAAAAGTGGAGGCTTCCCTGGCTGTGTAACTGTGTCACATGAGAGAAAGAAACATATTCAGTCTTAATGAATCAAAATGAAATAAAACTGCATCATGGCTAAAGTGGGTTTTCCATATGTATCTGCTCACAATACAATAATGGCAGATTGCAACACATATTTAGCCCCTTATAGCTAGGTACAGAACTATATCCAAAATTTGACATGAGATAAAAAATTAATGTAAAGTGTCCTAATTTCTTTGAAATTTTCTGTCTTTATACCAAATTCTGAATTATATGCAAAACTATTCATGCTGCAAGTAAAATGAAAAAGGTCAGCAGCATATGTGAAGGTCAGTTTTTGCGCGTAACAACAGCAGTGGCATCCGGTTCTGTGAGGAGGTGTACTTAAACTCCACTGCTAAGTTTTTAACAGCCTACCAGCAGATATTTAAAAAAGATTCAAAATCACTGCACTTGCCCTGAATGTTAAATTGATCATACTAGTACCACAATGACAGCTATAATTTGGGAATTTTAGTGTTAAAAAGTGGGGCAAAGGTAGAGATCAATGATGTCAAGAGAAGTAGACAGTCAGCAGCTAAACTCCAGCGAGCTCGTTTATATTTCACAATAACAGTGGTTGTAATGCATAACCAGCCAGGAATGTGCAGGTTAAATTGCATATGGTTTTGGTCTTTTGTATAAGTGATCACACAGCATTTAATGTAAAAAGACTACAGCTGTTGACTTGAAGCTGTGTGGCAAAAGAAAAGTATAAATTCAAAGTAGTAAAGCTGAGAAGTGTACAGTGAAGTGCTGACACAGGGAACATGAGTAGGTTTTTCCAGTTGTAGAGATCAGTCATGCAGTTAACTCTGACAAACTGTTCATGTCTCTAGATTTTTTTGTTCTGGTTAAGTTGTGAGTTTGCCAATTTAATATATTAAAAAAAGCTTTGTTTTATTATGGAAAGATTTTGAATTACATTTATCCAAATATTTCACTTTGTGAACCGAGATAATAGACGTCAGTAGATGACTGTAATTATATCACCAATGTAAGAACAAATATCAGCAGATGAAATGGTTTGAATGTATTTATTTGTAAATAGCTTCAAAGAAAGGTGTCAATGATTTTATGGGGAAGACAAACCTATGAAAATGTAAATTTGCATACAGACAAAGTATAGTAATATACATTACAATTACTGGAATTAAATTAAAATTAAAAAACAGAGGGCACAGATTCCCCACCCAGTGACGTCACAGGTTACAGTGGTGAAAGATGGCGTCCATGCTAGGACACACAAAAGGGAACACTGTTTTATTCTTGTATATGTTTATATATTTTAATCAATATCAGGTAATTGTTGAATAGAGGGAACTTTGATTTAGCACATGAATGAAATTGATTCACTGCCTCATTTCCTCTTTCAAGCATTGAGTGCGGTTATGTTCTGGCCTGCCTGCATGAGAGCAAGAAGGCACATACTGGGGTGGCAATGTGGACTGAACAGCAGCGTTCAGCCGTGTCTGGGGCGAGTTGCCGCCGGCTTGCAGCTTTAATTATTATTATTATTATTATTATTATTATTATTATTATTATTGTTGTTGTTGTTGTTGTTGTTGTTGTTATTGTTATCATTATTACTA
>JAPZDV010000002.1:21239472-21281061 GCA_029814665.1 Acanthurus lineatus | reverse complement strand
TTATTAGTAGTAGTAGTAGTAGTAGTAGTAGTAGTAGTAGTAGTAGTAGTAGTATTAATAGTAGTAGTATTAATAATAGTAGTAGTAGCAGCAGTAAGTCGTAGTAGTAGTAGTAGTAAATAGTGATATTCGAAGCTGAATCGGTTCTCATTCTTCCTCTAAGCTTACACATGGATGGTCAGGTGGAACCTTTTTGTGTTCTAAGAAACCGGAAACGCATTGAATTTGTAGGACACAAATCGGAAGTGGTCTTCGGAAGTCACATTGAAGACGAAATTCCCGGTCATTGAAATATTAGGTAACGTAGCAGTGTTCAAAATAAGCTTGTGAGTTGTGGTGACTTTGTCAGATAGTTTGTGGCAGAAATTTTATTCATGTAATTTCTTGTGACAACTCGCGACGTTTACATTAAAGGCGGTGCTAAATTGCTAGCTAACATTAGCATTAGCAAGCATCATCCTATGTACCACTGTGTTCCTGCATGGGCACCGCACCGGTAACTGAAATTAGCTTAAATTTTATTTAGACTTTGTATCGTTTCTCTCGCATTCACTTGCTAAAGTCAGTGCATTTTAATGTTATTAATAATGTTCAGGACACCAGTTTCTGTCTTGACTGCCTACCGGCTAACCTTAACTTAAGGTTTTGACATGCAGTTACAATTGACAGCAGCCACCTCTCAGTTGACTTACGTCAATCTCTTCATTGTTTTTTTTCTTAGAAAGCTTTGGAGAACAGCTTTATTAAACACACAATTCTTTTTACCCACAGGACAAGGGATCACTCAACCCATTCCTGATGACTTTATTTAGATCATACACGGAGCATTAACAATGTTTACCTCAAAGATTGTCCCTCGTCTAGGTCTCTTACGTAGAGCTTCATGTAAGTATGCACAGATACGTATTTTTTTATTTAACTATAAAATTTCACCCTAAGATAAAATGCTGTTTAAGTAAAGTCACTCTAGATGACATATTTTGTTTTCCTGTATTACTAGGTGCTCTTCAAGCCCATGGAGAAATTGTAAATGGATTTGTACAGCCGGCTCCTCCTGCGTGCAGCTCTCCGCTAACACTGAAACTGAGAAACTTCACAACAGCAGCAGACAACACATCTCCTCCTCGATGGGTCCAGCTTGAGCCAGAGCTGGATGAAGCTCTTGTGCCACGTAAACTGTCAGTAAGTCCTCTGGAGAGCTGGCTCTCCCTGCGCTACTCCCTTCCTCCCCTGCTGGAGTCTGCTCAGCCACAAGAGGACATGGGGTTTCTGGAGGAGAAGGTGCTGCCACCAATCTCTGTCCCTGTTATGGAAGATGGAAAGGGTTCAGTAAAACCTCTTAGATGTAAGAATGTTCTGGAGATCCGACGGAGGATGATAAATCGCCATAAATACAAGAAGCTGCTCAAACGGACTAAATTTTTGAGGAGGAGAGTGCTGGAGGGCAGGGGGAGAAAGAAGCAGGTCAGTTTCCTTCTTTTGATGAATTGTGTTTTTCAAATAAGGATCCTGTTATACTGATGCCATAGTTTGTTTCTTTCTTTTTCGGCAAATTTTTGATAGTTTTAAATGAAAGACAATATCTAACTTGGATTGTTTTACTCAATGCAGTTTATTATTACATTTCTTGTGTATTCCTTGTTACAGGATCTTTAATAAACTTTATTGTGTATGTTTATTTTATCTATAATTGTGTATCTGTGATGTGCTTCAACTGCATTACAATTTTTTCAAATAAGCTAAGTATATAACTAACTTTACACACTGACACTGCTAACTGTGTGTTTGTCCTGAGCAGAAACGATTTGAGGAGGATCTGAAGAGGATTTGGACGAGAGCAGGACTGAAGAAGGCTCCAGAGGGATGGACTACTCCTAAAATCTTTATTAAACAGCATGGAAACAAAAGCGACTGAGAAAGACTGATAGTGACACACTGGCTGTTTCTGCATTTCAACTTCAGACACTGCAGTTTAAACACTCTGCCAGATTTCTCTACTTTGAAGCTTTGCTGAAGTATGTTTCCATGAAATAACAGGAAATAATAAAAGAGGAAATGTACCTTATGTGTGTACTATTATTTTTATCAAAGTGTACATAATAAAGTTCTTTCTCTGTTAAATCTGAGGCATAGTGTGCAGCTTTTATTTTATATTTCTTACTGTGGGGGGCAGTATTGTGCAAAAAAAGATATTCATTTACCCTGGAAATTCCACTGGCAGGTTTATGGTTAATTGGGTTTATTTGGTAAAGTAATCTTAATTTTTTTAAAAAGTAAAACTAAATAAACACAATGAAATTTCAGACTACTATTTGACTATTTTTTTTTATATATATCAGCAAACAAAACCTCTTAAAGGTACAGTGTAGTATTGGAGTATTTAGCGACATCTAGTGGCATAAGTTTAGACTGAACATCTGCCTTGCTCAGATAAGTTACAAAAGCTACGGTGTCCTTCAAAGACAACCACTGTCCCAAGGCTCCATGTGTTGGACGATAAGATAACTTTTTCCCAAATGTGTACTTTTGCTTCTGAAGGACAATATGAACATGCAGAGGAATGATGGAGCACTGTGAAAAACTATGGGACAGCACCCTGTCCAGTTCTCATGCATCCATTATGTAGATATAAAAGAGTAATAAAATCAATTTTGGAATAAAAACAAAACAAAATTTATTTTCAAGAGATCATACACTAATTAAAACATATTTGGGAATATGTTATTCCATATCTACTAAGTCCATTTTGCGAAATGACAATAATTTCTACACAATGTACCTTTAGGCAATTTAACCAAAATACCTTTTTTCCCCCAGTAACCATCCTTTTTAAGATCAAAACAAAGAAAATAAGAAATGGCTTTGTAATCATTTCCTCATGTCAAAATTTCCAAATTAATTTCAATTTCCAATTTCTTTTTCAACAAAATAATTATTGATATATTCACGTATGTAACTGAATAATTTCATGTTTAAAAGCATCTTTTTCTTTTTTCTTTCCTCTCATGTAAAAGGGTTTTATCCGCAATGTTTTTTTCCCACTATCATGTAACTTTTATGTATATAAATAACCCCCCCTAACCTTTATAACGTTATTAAATACACATATATTTCGAGGGGATTGCAGCACCAAAGCAGTGCAGCAGTGTTGGGTTTCATCGGCGGGTGGAGGCGGGGCATGTGGAGGCTCCAGCCTGCAGGAACACAACAAAGCTCAGCTGAGCTGCTGCTCGGTGAACTTGAAGACTTCTTTTGTTTCATCCATTGATGCGCACACCACCTCTGCCAGACTTTTACCTCCGCTGCCAGCACTGTGAAAAAAGATGCACCTCGATATGACTCTCCTTCAGAGTAAGTTCCTCCGGCTGCTTTTGGAAGAGAAAAATAACTTTAGAAAACTTTCTTTTTGCCATAATTGGATCCAGGTTTGAAAAACCCGTCTGGAACAAAAGCACTAAACTTTTCAGGTCTGGTCTGCAGCGCTGCAACTAAATATCTTCTTTTAAAGTACACGTTTAGTTTTTCCATCCTCAAAATGTGTTTGCAATGTTATCTACAGCCCTTATTTTGACCCAACAACAGCCTGCGTTATAAGTATTTTTAACTGATTTTAGCAGTTGTTGAAGTCAGAGTCACTTTTTCATTTTTTTCTTCGTATAGCTGATAATTAACGTGTCTATTTGCGCAGATATATTATTAACAAACCACGTGTGAACCTTTTCTCTCTCCTTTTTTACTATTTTAGTTGCACAAGACTGCCACTAAAAAGCTAAGAATATTGAGCTTTTAATAAGATGAAAAAAACTTGTTTATTTTATGCATATTTGCACGAGCATATTTCTTTATTTAGATATTTCAGTTCGCATATTGTAGGATTTTTGTTGTTATTTTTATTTACTTTATATGCTTTACCTCACATTTCTCATCTCATCTTGAATTGTTTTTCCTGCGTGAGTTGTATGACTCAAGATTAAAAGTATTCATTTTTTTAATCGACAGGCCTCTATTTTGAAATATGCTTCTAAAAATAAAGTGCGTCAAAGTTTATGGATTTTAATGAAAGTGAAACGTAGCAAACAGGAAGGCTGCACGGCTTTGACGAGCCTCGGTCTGTTGATATTGTGTGTATGTGGGATTTTTTTTTTTTCTTTATGGCTTTGGCCCAATGTGTTTCTAGTTAACTGCGGTCTGAGTTGGGGAGTCAGCACAATTCAGCAGCCAGTCATTATATGTGTCAGTAATGAGTGTTTCACCACGAGTGGGCTGCTTTGAGTCTTTGAGGAGGGGGATTACCGCCCCAGCCTGTTTACGATGCGTCTGTCTAAATTCAGGGCCACGGACAACAAGGCAAGGAAAAGATTGGAATTGCTGTTTTGAGCAAAAAAAAAAGAGATTTTAAACATTTAGCTACTCATTCAAGGCAGTAGATGACAATGTCACAGTAGGCAAACATCTTTTGTTTTCTGCACAGCCCGATTAGGTAATCCACTCTGTACAGCAGAAAGGTGCCCACACACTGAGATAATTGTCCCAGTATACTGTATTTCACATTTCAGTACTGTTATACATACATAAAACGCTAGCATAAAGATCCTATAGGTAAACATCACTAGATTCTGCACAAATTGAGCTCTTCCATTAATTACATTTATGGAAATATATGGAGTTACAATATTTCTTAACGAAAACATAAATCAATTGAAGGCAAAACACATTAAAAAAACTTATTTAACAAGTTTTTAACTCACAAGTATTGCTTTTATAATGTTAGCCTATGATCTGTTATGATTGAGGCAAACACAATGTAAAATGCATGCAGTGATTAAAACTACCAGAGAATCTTGGCTGACATTTAATGTACACCTGAGTGTTTCCACAGGAGAGCCAATAGGCCCCGCAGGTCTCTGAATGCGTCTTTGTATGTTTAGCTGAGTCTGCAGCTGGACATGTTTGTTAGATTGATTTCCATCCTGTGACGGGGTTGTGAGTAAACTTCATACACCCACCAGTGTCCATGAATCACAGGCATAATGCTGAGTTAATACGTGCTTGTTGTTTTAGTAGAACGTATATATCTCCTTTTTTTTTTGTTTCGTTTTACTTGACGTTCTGTTTAAGTGATTCTTCGTGTGACTCCAGGAGGTTACGAATAACAACAGTGAATTTGCAGGTCATTTGGTAAATGCCTGTTATTATAGCTGGCAACTCAACAGCACATTGTTAAACCTTTAGTGTTAAACCAGCCCTGTGAGTCACCAGCCTGTGTGTGTCTGCTGGAGAGATGAGAGAAAATTACAGAGGCTGAGACACGTTATTTTACCTTCTGCAGGAAAGTTTATACCCCTCAATAGAAAACCCACCAAAGTTTTCCAGCATGAGGTCTCCTGTCTGATGCCAGTGTGTGTGTGCTGAAATAATTTAACTCTGCTTGAGGTAACAGTATCAAATACTAGCCCACACTTATAGAATCACTACTTGTGCTTCAGGGTTCAAATCCCGGCATAAAAGCACAGTAGCAGCTCTGTGGTCAAGTGTTGTTTTGATGTGGTGTAATGAACACTCTTCACGTGACTGTACCTGAGCCCACATATGAGGGGAATCAACCACAGGCTGCCATTAAGAGCAAAACATCTGGATGGAGAAGGACCTGGATTAAGTGCAATGTGCTAAAGGTTGTTAGACCTTCACTGAGCGGGTAAAAATGCATTGCTGCTTTAAGAAGTATTCAGAAAAAAACAGCAATACTGCAATATAAAAGTTCTCCATCATAAGTCCTGCATTAAAAAAAGGCCACTGAAATGCCATTAATGGTACATGTTTAGCAAAATGTACTCAAAGTATCAAAAATAAGACTTTATCTTTCTAAAAAAGTTACCTGTTTGTCATACTCTTATATAAATATGTATTTAACAGAGACATTCAGGTTTAAGTCGTATTTTACTTGTGTAGCTGCTCAAAGTGGAGCTAATACAACTAACTGTTTTGCTTTGTAGATTTTTTCAATTACAGTACGTCATATTTTATACTTAGGTTTTAAGTAAAATCTTCATCTGCAAATTCTGTCATGAATTAAAAAAGTAAAATATTTCCTTGTTCAGTGATTTTCAGATTTAAAACTTCTCTCTGTCACTTGCGTTGACTAAAGATCCATCGACTGCCTACAGACTGTGCAGGCAGTGGATGGTTGGACCGGAGTCGAGTCTCTTTATTGCCTCACTTCTTTCTATATTTTGACACTTTTGTACCATTCGAGCCTGTGTGTGTGTGTAGCTTGAGATCCCGAGGCAGAGATCTTTTAACTGTTCCAGCATCAAACTAAGGAGGTCGGAGAGTTTACAGTCAGAGTCTCAGTCCTCTGGAACAACCTGCCTGAGGAAATTAGATTAGATGAGTCGTAACTCTCTGAAATCTCTTCTTTAAAAATGTTTTTTAGAGAGCCTATCCTGATTTTACTTAAGTTTGTTTCATATTTCAACCTAAACTTTACACTTGCATTACTTGAATAAGTTTTTGTCTCCTTTACCTTTAAATCTAATGACTTTATAAGTTGTTTATTTTAATTTGCTGTCATGTGTGAAGCAGGTTATAACTCACCTTTAAAATGTGCTGATGCAGATTGAAATTGTCAATAAGAATGACCTACTCTGTTTATATATATATATACCTTCATGTTCCCAATGTATCTACAAACGAAACCACAGTGACGTCTCTGCACTATGTCTCTGTAACTCACAGTACCCATTACAGTACAGTAAACATACACAGGTGTTTGGTTTTGACAGCAGACAGTGTGGCTGAAAGCGGTGTAGCAGCCTGGTTCTTCATCCCCTCAGGATCACGGCCTTGCAACAAGCCAGCAAGCCACCAGGATGAATAGAGGCTCTGTATGCTTTGGCTGTATGCGTCTCTGCTGGCCTTTTCAGTAAACACACGTCAAAATAGCCCTGAAGGGAAAACTGCATGAGAAATAGCAAATGTGCTGTAGGAAAATTTCCTATCTTAAAGAGAGAAAACACAAACAGCAAAATATATTTCCAGAGAATATTGTTAACATCAGGTTTACTTTGTTCTGCTGTTATCTTCCTGTGTGGAACTGAACTGTTTTAAAATCTTACTTTTTTTTTTTTAAAACCACGTCCCCGTTTCTTCAGTTTTCCGTTATAATTTTAAAACCGTCCTCTCACTGAACTCACGTCTGCTCCGGCGCTGAAATCTATCACTGCTGGGTCAGTCCAGGTCGAGCTGTAACTCTCAAGCCACTTCAACATCATACTGAGTCATATTATGAATATTTATCAGGACTTAATTATTTAACAAGTTGATATCTAGCAATATAACAGCATGTATAAGTTCCTCAGGATGTAAATCTGATTACTTGTGTTTGTGTGTGTTTCAGTTCTTGCTGTGCTCTTCCTGCCGGGAGGTAAGACACTTTTTTTCTTTGCTTACTGAGGCTGAATGTACAGCAGCTTCTCTTTCTGATCGTCTGAGTCTGTTTGTTTTTTTTCTTCCTTGTATCAGCATGGAGTCAGAGCAGCGGCAACAGGCTCGGTGTGGTGGTGGAGGCCAAGAACATCACCCTCCCTCAAGGGTCAAAGGCCGTTCTGCCATGCCACAGCCCTCGCATGGTGTGGACCCGCGACAGGCTGAGGGACCGTCAGAGGGTGGTGCACTGGGACTTGGCCCGCAGCAGCCCTGAGTATTCAGTGGAGCGAGTCCTGGACATGTCACCCGGAGCCCGGCTGAGGGTCTACAACAGTTTCAACAAGGGACGCATTTCCATCTCAGACTCTGCTTTCGACGATGGAAACTTCTCTCTCATCATCAACAGTGAGACTTTCCTGCATTTTACAGCGGCGCCACAGACGTTATACTCTTTCATTTATGCTTTTATCTCATGATTGTTTGGGTGTTTTGTCTGTCCAGATGTGGTCACATCTGACAAAGGAGTTTACACTTGTAACCTGCACCATCACTACTGCCAGATCCATCAGTCCATTCAGATCCAGCTCAATGTCACTAAGTCAGGTGAGGCTTTTTTTTTGTGAAACTAAGTGAAAGTTTTTAATAAAAGCAGAGCTCAACCTCGCTAACCACACAGTGATGTGATACTGTGAGACATGAAACAGAATAAATAATCATTTATTTCACTTTCATTCGTTTCCAGCTCGGAAAGAGAAGCGTTACTGGGTTGGAGATAAGGCCGTGCTCGTCGTCCTGGTTGGCAGCTCAGTGTCGTTGCCCTGCGTGAACCGGCGCCCCCTGTGGAGAGAGGGCCTCCAGGAGGACCAGCAGCAGGTGGCACACTGGGACTTTCAGGCCCCTGGGGTGCGTCCCGATCGGGCTGACCGCCTGGTGGACCTCTACGCCTCCGGAGAGCGCCGGGACTATGGACCGCTGTTTGCCGTGAGCAAGATGAGTGTGGAGGAGAACGCTTTTACTTTAGGGGACTTTTCACTGACCATTTCTGACCTGAGACCTGCTGACAAAGGCCTGTACTCCTGTCACCTGCATCACCACTACTGCGGCCTGCAGGAGAGACGCATCTTCAGGCTCACTGTGGGACCTCCACCTCCATCTGCCCCCACCTCAGCACCGAGGGTCTTCCAGAATGAGGAACCAGAACAAAGTAAGCCACTCAAATTTCAAAAAAACATCAAAGAGAGTATCACTTAAACTCTGTTTTTCAAGATGCTAGCTACGGTAAATGTTATTCCCCAGATGCTTTCTTGGGTAAATTGTAGTGACAACACCGCTCCTGGGTTTTTTGTTATATTTATAGGCATAGTTGGTCAGTTGAATCAGTCCTTCCTCTTGCCAATTCTCTCCTCAGTCCTCTCTGTTTTTCTGTTCGAGCTGAAAGGGAGGGAGGAGGTAAAAGGAATGTAGAAGCGAGCCGAGGCAGCCAGAGAGAAAGAAAGAAAGAAAGACAGAAAGAAAACCAGATAAACATTTAGAAAGACAGAAAGAAAGTAAAATAGTTAAACAGAAAGAAAGACAGAAAGAAAGAGAAGAAAGACAAAGAAATGTTTGTTAGATTTACACATTGCAAATTAAAAAATACGTTTTCTGACGTCAGCTGTTTACAGCCCTGGCATGAGAAGCTGCGTACAGTAAACAGCTTTAAATTGGCTGCAAAGGAAGTGGTCTTATTTTTTCCGACTGACTGTTTTGGTTTACAGCTGGGCTCATTTTAACTGCAGATGAGTGGACTCCAAAAGCCAGTCATTTTTGGGAGTGGAGGATCATATCCTGTGTTCTTTTCCCTCCATTTGACCCCATTTTCCAAAAGTCCCAACCATGTGTCTGGAATAGTTACAGTGTATCTCGATTTTTTTTGTTTATCCTGCTCTTTCTCCCAGTCTGCTCTGTTTCTCTGCTGATGTGTATCGGCCTCTGGTCGAGGCGTGTTTGCCAGCAGTGAAAGGAAGTCTGATACATCTGTTTAACATCTGGGCCAGCTGTGACATGAAAGAGTAAAGCAAGGGGAGGGGATGAAGGTATGTGTTAGACTATAGATCCTCCTCCCCTTTAAAGACTTGACAGCCTCGTTTACTGGCTCCATAAGTTATGTTCAGAAGAAATGCACACGTGGACAGATGCCATCCTGCCTGCTTCTTTTTTTTTTCTCTTTTTTTTTTGATTAAACCTCATCTGGGAATTTACCTCTTCTTTACGCAACACTGCTCTTAGAGTCTGTTAGAATCAAACCAAGTTGTTTGTGCTCACACAGACGCCAGCAATCATCTGAAATTACACAACAGCGGAGCTTTTCATTCTAATGTTAAACTCGATTTCGATAAAAACAAATAGAGCCTCATTTTCTTGCAATCATTAAAGGGTCATTTTGTAAACTGTCTGAAATTCAACAGAAATCTTTATCTTCTGAAACAAAGATGCTTTCTTATGGTTCATTGACTTGCAAATGATGCACTCACATAAAAAACCCCCAAAAAAACGCAGGGTAACCTCTGTGCAACGTACGTGAAATAGCCATCAAAACGTACTCACTTGTCAGATCTGCCAGGAAAATGGAAATGGGGCCGCTGCGGGGACACGGCTGCAGCTCTGGCTGTGACAGCAGATGACCTTGGACGTGTCTCTGCTGTTTCATGCACACGAGATACATTCAACAGTGACAGGTGATAATTGCAAACCAAGCTCCCACTTCGGAGGTGGGTAATTAAGTCAGAATAAAATTAATAAATCCTTTCTTTTTTTTTTTATGATTGGATGGTTTTTGAAAGCCTGATCAGAGATGTTACATTGCATGTTTTCCTCATTAGTCCCTCAGTGGTGCCTAGTTTTACAAGTGTCCAACTAAGCTGCTTTAATGAGAGACCGCAGAGCAAAGCTATATTTAAGAGAAATATTCAAGAGGAAAAGACTTGATGTCTTTTACGATCCATTTTTCCTGTGATCTGGCTTCTATGATCAGCCTGCATTTGAATTTAGGCAGAAATTGAAAGAGTTTAATAACAACATGTTATTTTTTTTTTACTCTTTAGCAGCTCTATGAATGTGAATCTGAAGAAGAAATATCTGTGCAGATCCTGTATCATATTTTTATAACAGAAATTTGTTTGTTTGTAGTTGTTATGTTCCTGCATCTCTAAGGCCAGTATGTATTTTTATGCTTGTCTTTATTAATAATTATGGTCAGCTATTTACAAAGTGTACACCACCGGTCTGGGTCACAGTAAGACTGGGAGCTGCCTGCGGTCACATGTATTTAGACTGGCCTGTCGCACTGATGAGCTCTGCTGACGGTCTCAAAGATTAATTTTCCATTCGTGCAGAAACTAGACTTCTGTGTTTGTGAGGAGACGCGAAAAAAGGCCGAATGGAAAACTAATAGAGACATGGAGACAGACCACATTACAGAATCGGTCTCTCTCTTTCCTCACACTTCTTTTTTTTTTGGTCAGCCTATGTTTTTTCTGAGGAGAAAAAAAAAATAACAGCTGCATGACATCAGGTCTGGAAGTCATTACTGCCAAACAGCATTTTGACAATTAACTCCTGCTCTCCCTCCTTCTGTCTCTGGCTTCTTTCAAACAAATAAAATGTATTCGTGTTTATATTTTTCTGTATCTGTAAATGTAAAGATGTTTTTTTTATCTTAATTGTTCAATAAGTTATTCCAATAATCAAATATTTCAGTTAGACTACAACAAAACATCCCGTTATTGATTTATTTGAAAGCACATTAAGCTCTTTTCATAATTATCATGTGGAATGTTTAAACTTCATTCTTCAGAGTTGAGATTTGAGTTGTTTATTGTTTGATAAACTTTATTTTTTTCATGTTTTGATTCCAGGGACTGAAGAGGTGGAGCCTCGGGTGGTGAATGTCATCCTCCCTGAGCATCGAGGTTACTTCGTGCAGCATTTGGGCTACTTCCTGGCAACTTTCTTACTGCTGGCGTTCATTGTTGTTGCTGTCATTGTGCTGACCCGACGACGCAAAAAGAGAGGTATGTGTGTGTGTGGGCGTGTGTGAATGTGTTTAACCCTCCTCTTGTTTTTGCTTTTAACTGACATCTGGTTTGTATTTTATAATTATTAAATAATCGGTGTTTACTGTGAGTCTGAGCTTGTGTGTTAAATCTGTTTTTCAGAAATGGATTATGAGCTGCGAAGATATGATCGGTAAGACGTTATTTACAGTAAATTATGTTGTTTTTCTTAACTTTAAATTGGATTTAATAGTAAGCAGAATGATTCTTATTTTTTCTGTGCAGGGGAAACGTGACACATGGAGGTGAAGTTTCATTAGAGTGCACAGAACTGAAGGCCTGTAACCAGGAGCCTTTGAATTCAGGTGCAGTAAAACCTCGTCCACTCACATTCAGCAAACACACTCTGACTGCCTTCACTTTTCCTTCTCGCCTCAGCCTAATCTGTATGTCCACTCCAATCCACAGACTACAAAAACAACCTACTGAAAGAGCGAGGTATGGCCAAAGACTGCAATATGGGTGAGTAGCCTCTGTGCAGAGTTACATCTCAGTAAATAAAAACTTTAAACATATTCTTACTGACACAAAGAAGAAATGTCAGTGATGTGATGTTCCTTTTCCAAACTCCTCATTCAGACTTTGATGGGAAGATGTGGAAGATGTGATGTGGATATTTTCTGAGATGCTGCTGGCAGGTCCAGGGCAAACACCGGAAGAGTAAAGGACCGTGGAGAGAGTCGGGAAAGACAGAGGAAACCCAGGAGAGGACAGGAGGAATGCTCCCTCTGCTGTAACTCTAGCGCACTAAGCTTTTTCACTAAAAGCCCTTTTTTTTATACGTTATTATTTTTATATAACTTGCATTTTCACTAGCTGTTATAACAAAATGGTTAAATGTATTTTTAGTTTTTACTCCAAGCGTACAGTGATTGGTTTATTGATTTTAATATTAGGCTTTTTTTTTAATCATCCTTTTTAATTATTTTTTTTTTTAACAAAAATGCATGCCGATTATTAAAGTATGTTTTATGTGTACGTACTTTGCATGCTTACAGAGCTGCAAGCTCACAGCTCTTTTCTATTCTTGAAATTTGATTATCTCCTGTTTTTTGCACCAGTTCTGCTGTACCGTAATCTGTAAAGGTGTTGATGTTTCAGAGGTAAATTTACTGTACGTAGACAGATTCAGACAGTGTTTGGAAACAAGAGCCACACATTTTTAACTTCATGTAATGATTCATGTTGAACAGATCACAGCAAAATAAGATTCAGCAAAGCTCTCTTAATTGATTTCATGTATTTTAGAATTACAAGCCTGTCAGATTAGATTCATTTCTAATTATTGTGTTTTTTTTCCCCAAATGGATCAATACACTAGCTTGTTGGAATAGGTCTGTTCATTGAAAATTCATCGGGACTAAAGGCTCAGTCGACCGAAACTCAGGAAAAAAGAAAATCTTAAAGCCATTTCATGTGGTTTGTAATGGGCTGTGCAGTACTTGTTTGCATAAAGGCATGCATAATGTCCTCTGGTTTATAACACACTGAATTTGCATTACTAAATCTGCTGCTCAACGACATGTTATAAACTCTGTGGCTGGAGCTTTATGAAGTGTTCTGCAGAGGGGGGGGGGGATGTTACTGTCTCGGTAATGCTAGCCTAAATCACAAACTGTAATTCTAACCTCCTTTTTTTTTTTTGGTTGTTTTTTTTTCCTCTTTGTCTCTCGCTCACTTGCGCACACTCTAATGTTGGTTTCAACTTAGAGAAGATTTCTTCTATTAAAGATTCACAACAGTGGCCACAGACTCAATCACTGTTTGTTCTGGTTGTTAGAGGGATGGGTCCCAAGACATTTCCTCATGTATTTGGTGTTGATGATGAGCAGGGAATTATGATATGAATTCATAATGCACGTAGCCTCTGGAGTCCTGAGGATTATGAGTATGAGAGAAGGAGCATTTGAGGTAAGTGAAGGCACCATAGACTCTTGTTGGAGGCTTCATCATCCTTTTCTAATAAAGATGCACTTTATCACCTCTAGGTTGAAGAGTCTCATCCAGGGATAATAACACCGTTATTTCTGGTTCATTTTAATTAATTGACCATAAAATGACAGTTTGAAAAATGTATCTGTGTATATTAATCCACTTATTAAAGTCAAGTGAATTGATTATCTGTACAAACACTAACACAGACGGACTGCAGGTGAATCCCAAAGGAGTGTGCTTAATTAATATTAATTTAATTTGCAATTGGTGTTTGACATTATTTATTAGGCCTATTAACTGGGACAAGAAGTCTGTTATCATGTACAACCCAAAACAGCCTTTTCTGGATTTTTTCTTTCAAATTATTCAGTTTTACTGTTACATTTTTAAAATTTTAAATACATTTTTAATTTTTTTTCTTCTAGGATTATGGATTTGTGCAGTTTTCTTTTTATGTGTTTTCACTATAAATTACACAGCTGACAGTTAATTTGAAAAAAATAAGGCTTTGTCAAATATTTCACACCAAAAATTCTCTCGTTTGAATTTTCATACATATATTTAATTGAATCGCATTTATTTTTAGTTGATTTTCTGACGCTCGACACAATAATATTTCACTGCAACATCCGAATTGATCATATAAATTAAAAAAAACAAACAGTATCCAGGCTTCATAAAGCCAGTCCTCCTCCTCTTTGTTCCGTGTGTTGTCCGCACAGTGTGCGGTGTACAGTACAAACGCGTTGTATAAGTCGGACATGCGGGCCTGCGCACAGCCCGCTTACACCGCTAGATGACAGCACTGTCTAACCAATTAGCTTGTAAAATAGCAATATTCCCAACTCCATATCGCAAGGATGTGGACGGTCCCTTCCTGTTTTAGTGCCGAGAGAGCCACCGTACCGACTCACACCGGAGCAGGAATACAGGCACTCATAACGCGATTATGTCTGGATTTTCGCCGTGTTTGTCCAACACACGGAGCTGCGTTTTCCACCGCGGGACACACCGGTTTCTGTATTAGGGAATGCTGTTATGTTATTCCACGGGTAGCTGGTAACATAGCAGGCCTGTTTATTTGCGCTGCCAACCCTTGTTCATTTCCCGTGTCAATGATTGTCCTCCCCTCACTCTCATGGCGGAGACTAAAATAATATATCACATAGACGAGGAGGAGACTCCTTATCTGGTCAAACTGTCCGTTTCTCCAGAGAAAGTCACCTTAGCGGATTTTAAAAATGTCCTCAACAATCGGCCGGTCAATAGCTACAAATTCTTCTTCAAATCGATGGACCAGGATTTCGGGTGAGTGGCCGCCGTCTGTGATTATTATTAGCCTGCTCGTCTGGCTCTCACTTGCTGTTTATTATTGCAGGGTAGTATATAAAAAGCTTATTACTAGGCCGTGTGAGGCAACATCAGGCGCTTCTGGCCGCAGCATTGCTTCATGTGTGTATGCGTGTGTCTGTGTATGTGTGTGTGTTTGTGTGTATGAACCATAGTGCCATGTCTGTTTCCATGCTCCTGGCACCTGCTCATTATTCCAGGCTGTCCTGTGCGCAGTGGAGGAGGCACACGAGTGTTTGAAGTGATACCAGATCTGTCCAGAGCCCTAATGACGCAGCCCTGCATGGATCTCTCACACACACACACACACACACACACGGCCAGACCCCTCTTCCCCCTTGTTACTGTCAGTATATTACCCCACATTAGCGTCAATATATATTATATTAACCATGTGTGTTGTATAAATGTCAGAGCCATGGTGACAAAAAAAAGCCTTCACATGTTCACATTGTCTTGTTTTGGTTGCCTTTGGTTATTTTGCAGCATGTGATTATCAGTATGAGCCGTGAAAAGAGAGAAACAAAAAGACTATATATATTATATTTTATTGCCGTGCACTTCTAATAGCTCAGGAAGTTGTTTTATTTTTTGCAGACACGCAAAAAAATACACAAAAATAGCTGGAAGTAAATCCAAAGGACACATGACAACCCGGAGCCAGGGGTTGTGACTTTCAGCTGTGCAATCATTTAACAACCCTTTTTTTTACGTTTAATTGCCCCAGAGGAGATTTGTCACACAGCGTTATGTCTTCATAACACTGCTTTTCCCAATTAATATTGTATTATATGAATATATCACTACACAAATGCTTGTTTGTCTTCTTGTAGGTTAAATAAAGTGGAAACAGTGATGAGGTGATTATTTGCCTTCTCATCGCATCCAACAGTCAATTGGTTATTAGGTCAGATAATTAGGCATTTAATTTCCAGCCTTCCAGAAAAATTATATCAATAATAAAGCTACAGTCATGTTTTTAACTCCTGATTATGTTGAGGTTTTGGTTATGAAACAAAATCGAAGGTTTTAATAATGAAATACTTGTTGTGTAAAAGAAGGTCAGTGGATTCAACTGGACTTATGTCATAGATTTTATCTTTTCTGTGACTAACTTTGTGATTTTTCACGGTGAATTTTAACCCCGCCAAGTCACAGGAACTACCTCCTCCATCCCCTACTGGACTTTATTAATAATAGAAATATTTCCTGCCTTCTTTCTCTTCTTCTTTTTTTCTCTCTCCATGCTTCTCTTTGTAAAAAGCGTCCTGGTTTACAGGAGTTACAGCAGGTCCACAAAGCTCCTCCGTACTCTTGGTCAGCGAGATCTACTTCTATCAGGCCTCTGCGGAGAGTGACATATTTGTGTCAGTGCCTGTTTCTCATTCCAATCTGAACAGTCATACATGGACACACACGCGCACACACACACACACACACACACACACATTAATATCTAGCACTGCAATCGCAAACATGACTGGAGGAAATGCAGAGGCAGGCAGTGTCTACAGGGCCGAACGTCATACATTTCCACTGCAGCCTGACCTTGTGAGGGAAACTAGCTCTTCCTGGTGGCGGGCTAGGCTTGGTGCGCCGCTTTGTCCCCAGCCCCGGCTTCCTGCCTCTGTTGCGCTGCAGGCTGGGGCTGCTCACTGGGCCTCAGGTGATCGACAAGCAGATTATGGAAACAAACAAAGCGTGTTTGCTTTCTCCACATGGAGACGTGGCTCAGTGTTGCTGAACACACCGCCACAGTAGGCCGACCGGCTCCTCCGTATGCGTCAACAAAGCTTGTTAAATTATGTTGGTAAGCAGACATTGTCAGATGACTCTGTTTCCTTATAGAGCCGCTATACGCAGATTATAAAGACGTCCCCATCAGCTCCCCAGCCTTTGAGTTGAGGTTGAATATTCAGGCTCTGTGAGTTGCCGTATGGTACTGGCACAGTATGGAAGCAAAACCAGTCAAAGGCACAGAAGATAGCAGCGCTTTGTGGTAGCCATGCTGGCTGTACTGCACACACACACACAGACACACACACACACACACACACAACAGACAGTATGGCTGCTGGAGAATTAGCTAGGGAGGAATAAGACTGCTGAGCAAAGAGGGAAAACATCAAATCCCTTGCAGTTATAGACAGTGTTTGAAATGTAAATGAGCAGTCAGTGCAAGGTCCTCTGTAGTAGACCCCCTGCTGAGCAGGAAAAAACCAGCCATTTTCTTAAGGGATGGCTAAAATACATTTGTGCAGGCAAAATCAGCTCTTTAGGCGAATGGACACACGAATTTGATAAACGTTTGCCCCCGAAACGTCTCAGCTTGTCGCAGTGAACAAGTCATTGCGGCTGTGGAACACATGTAACCAGAGTCTGATCCATTTCCATTCATACACCACAACACAGCAAATCACACCACCAACCAATCTTTGAGCACATTTCATACCTCAGTTGTTGTTTTTTTCCCCCCATAATATTCATTCATTCATCAATATTCATAAGACAGGAAGCTAATTGATGCTGGGCTGTTGTGAAGCAACCCACTTGGCTTTTTTTCGGAGACTTCAAGGTGATGATATGGCGTTTTGTCATTGCCACTGGTGGTGAGTGGGTTTGAGACCTCACTATAATGCAAGTCACAGAGGCACTCTGGAGCTGAGGAAGCAGCCAAGCTGAAGGTCTGAAAGAAACAGTCTTGTTTGTGCCTTAGAAAACAGGGGGGCTGGTAGGGGAATCTTTCTGCTGCTGAGGAAGTGATGCTGAGCCCCTGTAGGACAAAAATCTGCAGCTTTCTGCACAAATGCACCACTGCCTCACCTCGCTTGTTTTTTGCTGTTTGAGGATTGAGACTGATTTTGAAGGTTATGCTGCAATTGTGTTGTGCTGCATTAACAACAACACTGTAACTGCACAATATGTGTCGGAAAGTGACATTTTTAATAGAAAACCAAGTAAAACATTCAAACTCTGTGATTACGATGCTGTTAAAATGACACAGTCACAGTGCTAAAAGTGAGATTAACAGTTTTTGTTGTATAATTAACAGCTTTCTGGATGATTAAAGTTGAATATAGCTATTTACTGAGTCAGACTCTGCGTCACGTTAAAGTATATCTATTCACTATCTTATTTGACCACAAATATTTTGCTTTCCTGTTTATAGTATCATTAGCATCGGCCCAGCAAAGTCCCCGGACTGCCGGTCGCTGTTGGCTGCCTTCTCTCCTGCCCCTGGTCTCTGGTTTAGGCTGTAACTACCCAGCCCTCCTCTGTCTCTCAAAGCATAAACAAACACGTCTAATCTTCCCCAGCTACACAAATATCCCCGGCAGTAGAATATTCAGCGATCACCAGGGCAAATCTTGTGTCATTATCCTGTGAAATCTGTTAAGACCTATTTAAGCTGTCTGCTGTAAGAAGTCAGATCTGTGACAGCAGCCCACACCAAGACACATGCTTCTCTAAACAGAGCAATGCGGTTTGTTTGTATGTGTGAATGTGTGTGTCTGTGTGCGTGTGTGTGTCTGTTTGTGTGTCCTTTCTAAGTGTTAGGGTGGAACTAACACTGCTTCTGATATCAGATGGAAGCTGAAAAGAATGCAGGTCATGGGTATTTTACCACATGTTAAAGACGTCATCTGTTATGATTGGAACTGTTTCTTTGTTCCTCCGGTTCTAGTTCTTCTGTCAGAGATACATATAAGCGTTTTATTTTGCTCGCCAGTTCTTCCAGGAACCATAAAAATACCATAACATTATTGAAAATGCGTGAAAGGGGAACGTTTACCCCCGTCGAACATTAAAAAGAAGAAGCGTAGCTGATATTTCCATTTGTGCGGACCACTCCCACATCCTCACAAGTCACCTTACAGCTGGACATGCAGCTCGACAGAGAGGATGCAAACACTTCCTACCTAACAAGCGGCCGGCAAGAGTCGGCCCCCTCGCCCCCCCTCCCTTTTCCTCCCCCCCTCCCCGAGGTGGAACAGGCCACAGCGGCAGACTCTGTGGTCGTCAGTTCCAGCCACAGGGCTGCGTTATCTCCGTCCACCACTCCCAGTAACACAGCTCCCACAGCACAAAAAAACACACAGCTAGCTTGGCTAATCATTTCAGTTCCCGGGAAGTTCTGGCAAACAAGAAGTGGAAAAATAAAAGCTGAAAAGTCACTGTCAGAGACACCCTGCATAAAATCTTCTTAGGCTTTCCTGCGGCTCTAAAGTCGTGCCTCCTCTCTTTCATGTGCCGTGTTCAAAGCCAAGAAGCCGGTGTGAGATCTTCTCAAAAGTCTCAGAAATGCTGGTTGTACCAAGCCAGGGAAAATCCTCTGCAAAAAAAAAACAAAAAACAAATAAACAAATATGCATGAAGACATACAGGGATTTATGGTGGAAACTAGTAAATAAAGCAGGGAGTTTAAGCTTAAGTGTGAATGCAAGGTGTTTGCCAGTTCGTCCCCTGTGCCCCCTCAGCTAGCTTCAGGCTTGATCTACGTGACACGAGCCGAGCAGGTGTGGTGTGTGGGTGCAGCTGAACCTTGTCCCAGCAGGTCAAAGGGTAACTGGGAGGTATTTTTGCAGGGAATTTACAGCCAAAGACGAACACACTGAGTGAGACTCACACACTAGATCACTCTATTAATAAACACTCCAGTGCCTTGACACCCTGTTGTCGGCAGCTCTGCCCTCTCTGTCTGTCTATCTATTGCAAAACATACAGGTTTGTGCAGATCTGCTTTTTAGGGCCTTTTATTGCTTGTTTATCAGTCTATCCTCGCCAGGACGAGCAGCCCTTATCACATTGTTGTGCTTGGTGTAGTTAGACAGACAGCCATGATGTCCGTAAATCACTGATAGAGACTTCAGCTGACAGTGTCAGTCGCCGCCGCCGCTGTTCATTGAGCTCACCCGTGCTAGCAAGGGCGCAAAGCCGGTTAAAAGCCATGTAAAGAATGTGACTTACAAAGGCGTAAATATCCCTCAGTATGTGTCAACTAAGCAGGGAAGGAACGTCTCACCGGGCTTTACAGTGTTGTGTTGCCGAGCTGACCTTTGGGTCCTCCTTCTCTCTGTCGGTCGGTTAGCCTGACTGTTTCTGTCTGTCTGTCTGTCTGCCTGTTCCTCAGTGTTGTCAAAGAAGAGATTTCCGATGACAACGCCAAGCTGCCCTGCTTCAACGGGAGAGTCGTGTCCTGGGTAAGTGAGATGGATGGTGCTCCCTTTTCCCTGCAGGCTGTGCAGCCTCAGCTCAAACCAGAAATATGTGGAGCACTGGTTGATCATGTAAATGTGGCCATGTTACGCCTCCACACTGCTTTTTCAAACACTCTGCATCTCAATCTCACTGTTCTGCTGCATTGTATAGGTGTGAGTAATTCCATTTGATATTAAACTCAGCTTCTGCTGCTGCTGCAAAAAAAAAAAAAACAACTGGAGGTGGTTGAGTTTGACTGTTAAAGCAGGAAATATTCCATCTAGTTAACCTGGCTATTCTATAGACCTCTGTGGCTTTGTAGTGATTTGTAATTATGAAAGATAAACAGGGCTTTGAGTTAAAGTGCCCCTGCAGAGACGATAAAGAATGCTGAATCCAATCAATCTGTCATGTTAGAGGAGGATTTGCACTTACAGGTTATTCACAGGTTACAGCTCCGGCTTTAAATATTGATGGAAGACTAACAAGTGCAAGAACATATAAATTAGTTTGACAGGCTGCAGGTTTAATTACCTGATGGCTTTTTTGTTCCCCCTTTTTCCTCTAACAATCCAGTATTTAAATATTATTCTCTATTGATTTCTCTGGGGAAATTCATCACTTTGCCTTTCCTCCCCCCCTCGGGGAGGTCAGAGGTCAGGATCAGTGACAGTGGTGGCTGTGCAGTTAATGACTGTCCTGTTCAATATCACTTAAGCGGTGTGGATACAGACCACATGTTGTTAAATGTGGTGTAACCATGTCACACTGCTGCTCATCAACCAGTCAACCCAAATTCAAACATCTCCACGGATCATTTACATTTAGATGACCAGATTTTCTCCAGTAAGTTAATTAATATTATATCGCACTCTAGGTCCTGGTTTTCTGTAAACCAGGGCACCATTTTTAAAGAGATTTAATGTAAGCGATTCATAAAGATGCTGAAAGATGTTTGCATTCATTTTGCACAGGAAGAGCCCAGTTAGTAACACTGTTTCATAATCATATATTAAAAACCTGTAATGTAATAAGCAGAAATATGCTGTCATTTGATTCTAGTTGTATATTTTGGCTGCCATAAATAACACAGCGTGTACTTGATGTTACGAAAGTATCATTGTCGGTAATATCCACTATTCTGCTAATTGTTATTGGACTAAAATCAATCACATTTTCTCTGAGCTTCATTTGCGGTGATAAATCTTTGCACCATTCGCTCTGACAGTTGTTATTTCTGGATGCTTGAAAGTTATAGCGAGCGTGAGTTATTGTTTCATCAATCTGTGCTGCTGCGTGACTGCATGTGCACCAACAGGGCTTTTGATATGGTGATTAAGATGTGCATTATGTTTTTACTCCTGTTTTTATACATTTTAAAACAAACATAAATTATGTAGCAAATTGGAAAATAACCTCAAAGCTTTTGTAGTGGAAATTATTATAAAAAAATACAATAAAAAATGTATTTTATGCTCAACTTTAAGGCTCTACTTACGTACGCTCACAGCTGTAATGGTTTTTCAATTCAGGCTGTTAAAGCAAATGGAACATAGATCAAATCTCACTGTAAACAGATTAGAGAAACCATAGAAATGTACACTATGTAAAGTATGTAACGATGCGCTGATTTGCACTTGCGCTGATTCTGTGCATGTTAAGTGGATCATTGTCAACCACGAAATCATTTCTACATCAGTTTCATGATAAAATTTAGTGTTTTAACAGTTTTGTAACGCAAGAAGTCAGGCTGTCCAGATCTTTAAAGCCTGAACTCTTGTTATCTTACGTGAAATAATCCTGCTCAGCTCCACAAATTGTGATATACAGAGTTTAAATTTGGGAAAAAGGAGGCCAGGAATCAGGATCAGAATTGGATAAAAAGTATGAAGGTAATTTTTCCTCAACACTTCTGTCAGACACAGGAGGAAAATATTTTTATGCAGTTTTTTTTCCATAAAACTGGAGAACCAAAGACAAGAGCTAAATCTGCTGGTTCTTCATGTGACAGGAAGCCAGTCAGCACACACACAGACACTTAAGCAGATGGAAAACACAGAAATACTTTGATTCTTTGAAGTAGAGTAAAGAAAAGTAGCCCACAGGGATCATTTAAGATTCCAGTGACACTGAAGCGACACCTGTGAATCCCACAGCTCACATTACAATAATCATAATCCATACAGTTGTTAGCCTTTCAACGCCCGCCTGCTATAACTTTCATTACTCCGGCTCAGATAAAAGGAGAGTATTCTCTCTGCTAGAGTTGTATCTATAGGTCATCGTAATCCGTCCTTTGTACTGACACTCACTCAGTAAAAGCAGTGGATTTTTTTTTTTGTGTAAGTTTCTATGTTGCTTTGCTGCGTTTCTCAGTCTCAGTCATCTCTAGGTCTCTCTGCAGCATCTCATTTCATGGCCTTTTTCTCCTGTGTACCCATGAAGTGCCTGTCTCTGGTGTCAACATCGCTGTGTGTGTTTATTTTTGAGTGTCGCAGCGTCTGCTTGAGCTCGCTTTTGATCTTCTCTCTCGTCACAATGAGGCCCATATCATTCAATGAAATATTTATCACTGTTTGTGTTCTCCTCTCCGATATGAATACATCTTCTCTTTCTAACTCGTCCTTCCAACTTTTTTTTTTTTCTCCTCCCTCAGTTGGTCCTTGCAGAGAGCGCTCACTCCGACGGAGGATCTCAATGCACGGAGAGCCACCCGGAGCTGCCCCCTCCTCTCGAGAGGACGGGCGGCATTGGAGACTCGCGGCCCCCCTCCTTCCAGTAAGTAGGCTGATTACCGCATTTCATATATGCACAATTACACACACACACGCACGCACACAGGCAGATGTGTGCAGATGTATTCAAGCACACAGCCCTGCACATGGGGTGACCTTTTCCACTGTGTGCCATATGTGCTAATCAGAACGTGGAAAGCTCATCAGAGATTCGCCGTCATGGACTCGCATGGGAGGTGTAGGTGTTGTGTGTGTGTGAATTATGGCATGAAGTACGTGCTAAAGCTCGAGTGTGGGAACATGCATCAGCCTGAGTATTTTTTTCCCACTTGGGTGTATGCTCTCTCCCGCCCACTCATCCGTGAATATAAGGAGTTTGTCCGCTCATCTATGTAAACATGATGCGTATGCCGCCGATGCTGCTGATTCTTGAAATAGCCTCCGCAGCATACACATCCTCAGGCAAACACTGGCATTCAGTCAGGCCCATTGTATTCAGCCACTGAGAGCATTCATGCATGCCGGCTTGATAAAGATAAATGTGGCCTTAAAACACATCGGCGCCTTAAAAGCTCTAAAGTTGAGATTTTTTCCCGCCAGCTTTAAGACTTTCACCTGAGCCGTGACTTTAATTTTAAACCGGCAGATTAGAGAATATCACAGCACTTGTTAAGGAGAAGTCTCAAGCTAAATATAGCTAAAAGTGCTGGGGGAAGAAGGGGGTCGTTGCCATTAGAGCGCCGGAGCAATATGGCCGAGACTCTATATTGAGAACATGCAATCTGTCATGTCTCTGTGTTTCTCTTTATCCAGCGTTTGACATCTCAGCTCGCTCTTGCCCTCTATGGGCTGCCTCCCCTCTGTTTGGCTGTCAGCTGTCCTGATGATTTTATTGTTCCCTTCCAGCTTTTTTTACTAGGACTACTGTCACCTTGTGGAGAATAAACGACGGTGTGTTTCCTCACTCCCCACGTAATTTCCCCCCGCCCCCTCCTCGCCCCCTCCCTCACTCTCCCTTTCTCTGTCCCTTTTTGAGTCAGACAGGCAGGCGGGCAGGCCTTTCTCTCAGAGAGCAGCGTGGTGAGTTCCCCCATAGCGAGCCACCTTTCGATTTCGAAATGAACCCAGTCTTCCACTCTTTACCTCGGTCTGTAAATAGCTGGAATATTATTAACACTTCATTTCTCTTTGTGCTTTATTCATGCATTTCATGTGTTTGTCGGCCATGAATGGCTCTATTTGATGAGCGCGCAGAATAGGTATTTTGGACTGAGAATGGACACAACTGATGTGCCTCTGCCTGGTAATCCGGATTAACGGACATTAAAAGCGCCCATCTCTACTTCCCAAGAGGGG
Source organism: Acanthurus lineatus (assembly GCA_029814665.1). NCBI lineage: Eukaryota > Metazoa > Chordata > Actinopteri > Acanthuriformes > Acanthuridae > Acanthurus > Acanthurus lineatus. Next base: position 21,256,967 of record JAPZDV010000002.1, on the reverse strand, counting down.
AGGGGGCGGCAATTGGCAGCAAAGAGGAGTGTAGGGAGGGGGAGGCGGGGTTGGGGGGGGGGGAGTTGACAGGGGGTGGCATTTGTTCACAGCTGCAGCCCAGCGCCTTGGATAATCTCCTCCCGGTCAGCGGCCACCGACAGCCTGACAGGCAGGCAGCCGCCGCCACATCAATCACCACACTGCCTCCCAATCACTAACAGCACAAATGCATTCAAACTATGCATCTTCGGTGATATTGAAGATGCGTGCATGCGCTGACCTGTGCCGATGAAGCCCGGCCCAGGTGCAGCCATTAGCACTCCGTAGCAGAAGCGTGTAAGCACGCCTCATTGAGCACTTTATCCCGCTGAGTGAACACAGCAGACACAGCATCCTGTCTGCTCTTGTGTTTTTAATTTGCATTGATAATTCGCACACCGCAGCTGAGGTGCGTGAGAATATCGGTTTTAAACTACTAAACGGCATCTTTGTGTTCTCTGAGTCTTTTGTCGTGTTTTATTTTGTATGGACTCGACACTGTTTGCACAAGAGCGCCGCCATGAGCGTGCATGAACGCTTGAATGCGCTTACATGCAAGTGGGATTATTTATGCAGGTGTAAAGTACATGTTGCACACATGCCTAAGTGTGTGTGACAGACTGACAGGGTTGAGTAGAGTTCTCACCAGCTTCAGGTTTCTTAGGTTCCCACTGGCTGTGTGAGTCCCTTAACCCCGGTGCCCGAGGCCACAGCGTCTCCAGCCCTCTGACAGAATAACAATCTGCCCTCCAGCCCCCTCCAGACCCGCCGGTACACACTTCGGCTTATTGCTCGGCCCACACCTGAGCTACCACTTCTCTGCTTTTTTTTTTTATATGCAATCTGTCATTCTCTTCTCTCTCTGTCTCTCTCCAAATCACGCTCAAGGCACCATCTGGGCTTTCAATAGGTCTCATTAATGCCAGCATTGTCCAGAATGGCTGCCTCTCAGGGTATCTGGTCATTAATGACACTTAGTGAAAAACACATCACATACCGCGGAACAATGAAACTGCTATTTTAGCCAGGGGGATTGAATTTGAAACAGTGTCATAATATGAGTTGCATATCCCCCCTTAGGCTGAGTGGCAGGCAAACAGATATTGTAACAGACAGAAGTATATTGTAGCTGGGGATTATGTTCAGGGACTGTTGGTCACAGGCTGGTTTCCAGGAAGAGAGAGAGAGAGAGACTCACACAGAGAGAGCGTGTGTGTGTGTGTATGTGTGTGTTTTGTACATCATTATGAATCTGACTGAAGTTTTCCGATGTGTGTGTTGCAGTGCCAATGCGGTGAGCAGTCGAGATGGCCTGGACACCGAGACGGGTACGGAGTCTCTCCTGAGCCACCGCAGAGAGCGAGAGAGGGAGCGGGCGAGGAGGAGAGCTCGAGAAACCGAGCGTGAGTATTATCAGCCAGGAACAGATGGATCCTGAAAAAAAAGAAAAAAAAATGCAATTATCTTGTCACTTTTAAGTTTTTTACATTTCCACTCTCAACTTTCTCACTCTGCACAAGTCACCCACCCCTCCAGCCCCCTCCCCTGAAAAATAGAGACAGTCAACTGACATGCATGTTAAAAAAAAAAGGCCCTCAGGGTTCACATGGTGTGTTAAACCTCAGCGATGTGAGACGAAGAAACACAGAGATACCCGAATTCTCAGAAGGGAGAAGTGAATAAGTTCACTGTTTGTGAAAGTTTCAGGAATTTACTGTCTTGCCCAATAATTGTCCGTCCTCTGTTTCCTGTGTGTGGCTCAGGTTTATGGTCGCAGGCTGTTTTCCACTCAGCAGACACACTCCAGTCTTGTACAATGATTATACCCTGTCAGGACACACTGGTGTTTTGTGAAATATCAGAGGAAAGTCTTTTGCGGCTATTGTTAAGACACAAATGTTAAACCATCAACAGTCTACCTGGAAAAGAAAGTGCTTCTGGTGTGTATTTTAAAAGTCTCTGATGACTGTTATCAACTGCAAACACGTCGGTTTTTACTGGTCTGGCATTTCTGTTGAAACTACTCTGGTAGAAGAAAGATGGCTATCTCCTTCCTCCTTCAAAAGGAGCTGCTCTCCTTCATGGGCTCGGTGTTTTTTAAAGTAAGAGCCTGCCAGCCAACATCACATGTCCATGGCAGAGCAGAGAACAGGGTTTACTGGTGCTGCAGGAAGAAGGTGTGTTCTGCTATCAGCATTATCATACCTGCGATATTTTCAGATATCCGCCTCATTCTATTCCTGCCTTTACCACACAGACATTTTGGCAGAGTGAGATGTTTTAATGGCAGGAAGTGCTAAACCAGCAGCTCCTGGTGCTCGCAGTCTGCCGCTGTTTTGACTCACAGCGAAGCCGCTCGTCTGTCTCTCCCTTTGTCCTCCCCTTCGCAGCGAAGCTTGGCTCTCCTGTCTCATTATGCAATTAGTATCACAGAATACAGCATCAGGTCGAGGCTGCAGGACGTAAGCTGTAATTGTCGTGCATGCTGGAAAAACAGATTCAACTCCAGTGACTCAATGATTTCAACACTCTGGTGCATCTTGTGCAATGTTTTGACTTGGCTCCGTGTACGTTGTTGAGGCTCACCATGCCGGATCATCTGGTGCTGCTGCCGACTGCCAACTGCACGTCAGTTGTTTTGTGGGTTAACGTACCTCAAGTCTCATAAACTTTGCATTTGTAATCTGTAATTTGTGGGTTAAAGTACCTCGAGTCTAATAAACTTAGCATCTGTTATCCATCTTCCTCTGTATTTGCTGACCTTTACTAAAAATCAAACACTATTACAAAGAAGACAGGATACAGAGAATTACTTTTCCACTTTCTCTCTCTCTCTCTTATGCAGACCAGATTTTTCTCTCTCTGTTTCCTCGCCTGCAAGCTTGTTTGCACTAATTAAATGAAACCATCAGGGGAATTGGGTGGGTCACTCTTGGTTTACTACCAGTTTCATGCCTCATAAATTGAGCAAGTAAGACCCCGTTAAATCTAATCCAACTTGGCTGTGTTGGCTCAGTATTTGCTGCTGCAGTCACATGACCTGAATGTAAAGACACATGAAGAAGAAGGAGCCGGTGGACCCTCCTCTTTACCCCGCAGCCTGCAGCAGCATCATCAGCAGGAAATCCCCTGTCACCTTATACACACGCTTCAAGTGATTTTCGCCCGGTGTGAATGCTAGCTGATTTACAGCGCTCAGTTCAAGTGCTCAGTCCTGGTAAAAGTATCCCTTCTTTATTTTCTGGCTGAACTGTAGCGTTTGAGAATAAACGGATGAATAATGCAGCAGTTGAACATTTTAGGAGGGTGAACAGGTGTTCAGGAGTTATGGGATATGATCTGGTGTAAGAAAAGACTCCAGTATTCTGTTATTGCATTGTAGCAAAGAACATTTAATACCCCTAAAAAAAAAAAAAAAAAAAAAGCATCGCTGTTGCATTAAACATCACGCTGTCCAGGGCTGCTGGGATTTATGGTCGAGGTCAAACAAGACATGGCTTATCCAAAGCACTTATGCTTGTATTAAAGTATTAAAGCAAAACGTAAAAAAACAGCTGCTGAAATCCATTTTTTTTTACTGCTATGAAAAGTATTTTGAAATCTGGTTTTTAAATTTTTTTTTGTAATTTAGCAATGCTACGTCGCTAAAAGCACTCAAGCTGTCAGTAACCTGATGGTGTTTTTTCACCTGAGGGGGGAACGGGAGAGGACAGCACATCATCTCAAATCCCACATTATCTCTGTTTTGGAGAACACGGCTATCTGATTGGTCAGAAACAGATTAGCAGTCATTCTATAGTTGTATGCCATGGGAGGGAGGGAGGGAGGGAGGGAGGGAGGAAGGGAGCGAGGGAGGAGGCAATACTTTCTCCTGACTCTCAGCTCAGTTGATCTTTGTGTTGGATGGAGGCAGACTGTCGGCTGTGGTGAGAGGGATTTGTTTGTGTTATGTCCGCTGATGATATTTGACATTTGAATATGTTTCGTGTATTGATGTGGTTGTATTTCGTGGTTAGTTAAACGCAGGTATCCTTTTCCTATCATTCCAGAGAAGCTGTGGAAAGTTAGTTCAAATACAGACGGCTTTTGTTTCCCAGTGAGGAGGGAGATTTATCTGCATTTATGAGCTTTTGTAGGATGATCTTTCTACACATTATGTGCAACATGTCATCTAATGAGTGCATCATTTGTTTATTAAAGGATCGCAGTTGATAAAAATCAGACAATATATGATTTTTTCAAACCAGTTTATCTTCAGAGTGTCTCAACTTTTATAAAGGTCATCGTGTTTATAGTTTCACATGTCTGGTCAAAGAGTGACTCACTCACTTCTTGTTTCCTTTCTGCCCACTCTTCACAGAGTCTCTTTATTTTTATTCCCCATCTATTGTAGACAAGCTGTGAAGGCTGTCAGGAGCCAGCCGGTGGGCAGAGACGGTCGGGGGCTCAGGCTCGGTTTTAAGTGAGCGTCTAGCACAGATGGAGCAGAGCACAAAGACGCAGATCTCAGTCTGGCTTGGTGAACCTGCACACTTGTTGTTTGTCTTTTTCTTTGGCGTGGCAAGTCCTCTGAGCGTGGGAGGAAATATGTTTGAGTGAGCCCTGACAGCGGACGTCCCTCTGCCGATCGAGTGCTTGTGGGTATTAGCTCAGCTTTCGTGAAAGCACCGTCTGGGCGGAGCTAACGATGGGAGCAACCACATTGCTGGAATGTTTTGCTTGCTCTGGGCGAATACGCCGGCTGCCACACCGGCTGCCACGCCCTCTTTGCTTTGTGAGACCTTTCCAGCCAATCCGCTGTTACCCCGAGACAGCGCCACCTCACTGGCAATGTACGTATGGAGACGGACAGGGTGATCAAACATTGATGGGAATTTTGAGAGGGAATTTCTGTGGGATTATGTGCAGAAAACACTGAAGTATAACATAAATCTCAAGCTGTATTAATATTTCAACTTTTATTACTTCCACCCTTCCAGTGTTAATTTGTTATTACATTCACATTACTGTAAGGAAATCAAAGTTCTGCTTTTCAGTTCATGTTTACGGAAACAATTAAATCATGCAGATGTATCAGAGATTTAAGACTCCCCTGCTGTTTCACTGTTGCTTTGATAACTGTGGTCTTTTTCCAGTCGTGCCGCTCTCACTAACACTCCCTCTCCTCCCCTGCTGGATGCTCCCTCTCGCTCTGATGTGACCCTGCGACGGGCAACGTGACCTCCCATCTGACTCACCGCCGTTCTGCTCTTTCTCTCTCTGCAGTTCCTCGCATTAACGGTCACTCGAAATCAGAGCGCACCGCCAGGGACTCGGCCATGGGTTACGACAGCGCCTCAGTAATGAGCAGCGAGCTGGAGTCCAGCTCGTTCGTTGACAGTGAGGAAGATGAGGATGCGAGCAGGTAACGTACCATCTCATGTCAAAATGCATTTCTGCCTGATCCAGACACTCAGATCAGAAGCTTTTGTGTGCTTCTTTAACATACACACACAAATATAAAATAAAATCTGCAGTAAATGCATTTCTGTGAAGCTCTTTTTTTTCTGACTCACTGAGGTGACAATTCAAAAACACTTTGATGGTTTTAAAAGCTTTTTTGCTTGACATGTTTTAATTTTTGCATCAGTTGTCACTGAAAAGCAAATAACTATAATTTTTATATCAGATAATTAATTTTCTATTCATTATTAATCCCAAAATGTCTAAAACTGGTTTAAATTATTTCCTGTCAAAATTTTCTTGAGCCCAAGTTGATATTTTCATGTTTTTTTTCTTGTCATACAGTCCAAAATGCTAAGATTTAATGAAAGGTATTATTGAATATAAAACACAAAGTCTATAAAAAAAAATGTGAAGCTGAAGTAACTTGATGTTTGGCATTTGACTTAAATTAGTAATCAAGTACCAGAAATAAGGATGAGTGCAATTAGTTAACAAGCAGATTAAACGTTGCTACCTAAGTCAACGCCAAAAAAACTAGTTATTCTAAACTTATTATCATTACTTTATTAATGTACTCATTTAAATAACATGCTAATGTGCCATGCTCATAATGCATCATGCAGAGTGCCACATATTTAGCAGCACATAAATCTAATTTTGTTATTGAAGAATCTGATTAAAAGTTTCAAATGATGGTTGAAATTTACACATTTTTCTTTTCAGACATTATTTTACCTCACAGATAACATGGCGCTCTATTGTGACTGTTTTTCTTACTTTTAAACCAGTCACCAAGTTAAAATTTTATGTTCCATTCAAACATCAGTGAAATTAGTCATCATGAATGTCAAATCAAAATAGCTGCTGATTAATTTTCTCCCAGTCAGTCGATTGATAAATCAGATGCTTGTTTCAGTTCTGGTTGGGGCTGATCCACCAGGAAGTGCTTTTAACGTCATTTAGCAACAGAAATGAGTCATAATAAGTTAAATAACAGTCAGAACAGTAAACGTACGGCAAGTCATCGTTTTTTCAGGGCAACACAGAGCACCTCACAGATATTATGTTGTGGATCAAAATGAAGGGAGCAGGTTTACAAGCACAGCAAACTTCAGCATACAAAACGACACACTGGGTTTTTGTATGCAAAGTGCTTTTTTTTTATTCACTGCACGTTTCCTTTTTTCTTTCCTTCCTCCACCATCCTGTTTGTGTCTCTTCTTCCTTTCTGTCTTTCACCGTTTTCCCTCTCTGCCTCTGTGTTTCAGGCTCAGTAGCTCCACAGAACAGAGTTCCTCATCACAGCTGATGCGCAGACACAAACGCCGCCGACGGAGGCACAAAGTGGCCAAAATAGACAGAGTGAGCACCTTTTTAAGACGCATCGCTGCTGGAATGAGAGACAGATGAGAGGGCAGATTTATACAGACTTTGACATGAAAGAGTGACTATTTCTGATATGTTCTGCTTATTGTATCCTCTTCTTGTCTTTTTTTTTTTTCAGTCCTCATCCTTCAGCAGTATCACAGACTCCACGATGAGCCTCAACATCATCACCGTCACGCTCAACATGGGTAAACCTGACACTCCTGTTATTATGATTTATTTGTATGTGGGAATATAAATGTACGGTAAACACTTTTCCTCAAAAGTACGGCTTTTCCTCAAAAGTACGGCTATCATAGTGTTGTTCAGACTTTGCTCTTACTCATCCCCTTCTCTCTCTCCCTGACAGAGAAATACAACTTTCTGGGTATCAGTATTGTTGGTCAGAGTAACGACCGGGGAGATGGCGGCATTTACATCGGCTCCATCATGAAAGGAGGAGCTGTGGCTGCTGATGGGAGAATAGAACCTGGAGACATGCTCCTCCAGGTACGCCGAGCAGACACTTCTTTCATTGATGTAAAGAAAACAGCTCTGCTTCTTCTTCTTCTTCTGCTGCTGCTGCTGCTGTTTGCACAGCGTGAAAGCTGAAAATGGCACATAATGAGACAACTGCATTTCCATGTGAGGTTTTGTGGCCTCTTAAGAACCTCACTGTTGCATTCACTTCCATTACGAGGCTCTTTTGTAAAGTTGTAATTCTGCCTCTCCTTTTCCTTCCTGTTATTGCTTCTCTTTTCATCTCTGTACAGCAGAGCCTGATGGCTACACCCACTATAAAACGCACCATGGCTGATTACAATTTGCTGTTCCCTTTGCATTCACAATATAGGTTTTATATTGTTTACTGTGTTTCCGAAAGAGAACAGCTCAGGATTTTTAGGCATCTGAAGGCCTGAAAGCTGTGAGGAGATTTAAAATAATAATAATGTCATAAATTTATCTGATAGTGATGTAACGTGATTTGATACAAAGGGTTAATTATTCATCTTGTTGTCGGCCAACCAGGTGAACGACGTAAACTTTGAGAACATGAGCAATGACGACGCTGTGAGGATCCTCAGAGAGATCGTTTCCAAAACCGGGTAAGAACATCCAGCTGATTCGGACCAACCGCTGAGAATTGTGGTTATTTTAAGTCACTGCTGCGGAAGATTATCACACTGAGAGCATAACCTGCTGTACGCAGGGTGTAATCTTACACTTCAGACTAACACGTTAACCAGAATCGGGCACTGTTTGGGTGCTCAAAGGATTTAAAGAATTAGAGAAAAGCCTATTGAGAAAATCATGAATGTTTAAAAAAAAAAAAAAAGCATATCCCTACAGTTTATCCAGTGTTGCAATAAGAGCATTTTTCTTTGTGTAGTCCATGTAGTGACATTTTTCAGACCTTTTTGTAACTGTTTCCTAAAAAGAAGAATAATGACTTTTAGAGAAGTGATCAGCCACCTTGCTTCCTCACTCTCATACGTACAGTAATGCACACACCGATACTCGACAACAACAAGTTTTCCACACTTTGTGTCGGGTCCCAGGACGGGCCGAGTACCTGTTTATCGGGGTGCCAATCGGCATAAAAGAATGCACAACAATGCTGATTTGTGAATTCATTTCCCTAGTTAAGATTGAAAAAGAGCGATCATTTCGTTCCCTCGGTTTATAAAATATGTACATACGATATGTACATCTTTAATTCATGGTTTGCTGTGTTCTCTTTCGGTAGTTTACAAATATAGATGTGATGGCACCTCATAATTTCGTAAGTTTGGGTTCCGGCGAGACACCAAGTTTCATTTTCGGATCTCAAGCTAAAATAGTTTGGGATTCCCTGATCTGCTGTATGAATATGTAGATTATTATCTTGTGGCATTGAGTGACTTATGGTACTTTCCACCAAAAATCAGACTTGCTCTCTGAGCTGATGGTTGAGACAGTAGAGCTCGTACACGTGAACAATAAACACATTTCACAGCTGTAATAAAGAGTTATACAATCAGTTGTGTGTATTGTGTAGTTTTCTCTTTATTTGTGATGTTGTTTTGTGTCTTTAAAAATCTCTTTTTAAACTTAATATCTTATGTCCTCCTCCTCAGTCCTATTAGTCTTACTGTTGCCAAATGTTGGGACCCGTCTCCACGAAGCTACTTCACTATCCCTCGTGGTGAGAAAGACACTTCTGTTTTGTTACATTCACACATATACACATCTTATTTTCTTAAGCAAAGTCTTATTTCACCAAATCAAACTTATTTTTGTTACATTTAGAGAAATCAAACTGATCTCTGTGGCTGATATTTAAACTGTATTCATGTCAGCATTTGTCTTATTTGTTGCGTTCGTTCAGCTGAGCCAGTGAGACCCATCGACCCTGCAGCCTGGATATCACACACCACTGCCTTGACAGGACCGTACCCTCACTATGGTAAAGACAACCAACCTCCACCTCCAACACACACTATGAAACATCAGTTCTGTGGTAATTATAACAAACCTTACAACATATAAACAGTTCAAAAGTTTCCCCATGTCCATGTTTTCCTCACACGCTCCTCTCTCATCGCAGAGTTCGATGACTTGCCTCTGTCCGCAAGCAAAACAGACATGGCAACCATCGTCAAGGTGATGCAGTTGCCAGACTCCGGCCTAGAGATTCGAGACAGGATGTGGTTGAAGATCACGATTGCCAACGCTGTCATTGGTGAGAAATGCTGAGCGCTGTGGGCACACACACAAAACTAAAAGTAACACCCTGTTTCATGTAGATTAAGATTTGGAGGGTTTTTCAAAGTAGATTTACTGTAATTAATGTATGTAGGTGGGAGAAATACACACACCTGTGTCAAAGGCATCCTTATCTTGGTGCTATAAATGAGCAGAAATTCCCAAGGCATCTTTACACTAAAACACCCCCAAAAAATGTATATGTTAAATTACTGTTTCCTTAGTAGAACTAAGTAAATATTTTAAATTTTAAACAGATATTCTGAAAACAGTTAAACCTGCAGTCACATACTATCTTTTTGCAATCCCTCGAGTAATTCTTTTGACTTTCACTGAAGATTTTGACTGTATTTACTTGCATCTGTGCAAAGTCTTGACACGTGTCAGGACAGAAGGTGACGGCACAGAAGTGTCAGTTCATGTCAGCACAGACTTGTCAGTACAGAAGGTGACAGTTTACATTAGCACAACCACTAACACTGTGTCAGCAACTGTTACAGTCACAAGCTGACAAACACGGCATAAATTAAAGATGTTTACAACCCTTAACTTTCTAAAAAAAAGGTCTGCAGGTCGTTGAGTTTTTTCACACAACAGACTTGTCGTCTGAGTTCCTAAACGTGTTTTAGCTTCAATGAGAAAGAAAGAGAAGAAGATATTTAAGCCAACTTTTACAGACTTTCTTTACTTATTATGTAAAAAATCAGTGTTAAATGAAATATTAATGTCTGGAGAGACACTTAGAACACTTTTTCTTTTTTTTCTTCTGATTACATAACATGCATAAGTTTCGCATTGATTCCGATTGAATTAAAAGATCCTGCAGCATTGTGCTTGTTGTGATCACATGTGATTAATGTGGTTGTTTTACACATTGACTGTATATTTAGCCTCTGTTCAACACATTAGAGCAGGAGCCTACATCCCTGTGTGTATGTGTGTGTGTTTGTGTGTGTCAGGTGCCGACGTGGTGGACTGGCTTTACTCCAGAGTAGAAGGATTTAAGGATCGACGGGATGCGAGGAAGTACGCGAGCAGTCTGCTGAAACACGGCTACCTGAGACACACCGTTAACAAAATCACCTTCTCAGAGCAGTGCTACTACACCTTCGGGGATCTTTGCCAAAGTACAGCCGCTTCTCTCAGTGTGTGCAGCGTTTGTGTGGCTGTCTTTTAAAAAATGATGTACTGACTCCCTCCATCTCTGCTTCTGTTTTCTCTCCAATTTAAGACATGGCATCGCTCAACCTAAACGAGGGATCCAGCGGCGGAGGCTCCGAGCAGGACACCCTGGCACCGCTCCCTCCTCCCAGCAACCCCTGGCCCCTGGGCGGGCAGCCATTCCCTTACCCTCCTTTTCCCTCCGCACCCCCCAGCTTCCCGCCAGGATACTCAGACCCGTGCCACAGTTTCCACAGCGGGAGCGCAGGCAGCCAACACAGCGAGGGTGAGCAGTGAGAAGCTGGCCTTTGAGTTTTCCATCAGTCTTTCATTAATTAATGTGATAATTTGACTCAACATGCAACATGACATTTTCCCTAATCGAAGCATTTTCCTGGCAAAAGGACGTCAGTATTAACAAAGTGTCTGACTCATGCTTGTGTTCGCTGTCTGTCTGGCTCTCTGGGCAAGCAGTTGACATTGAATTGCATTTTTTAATGAACTAAATGTGTGTATTCTAAAACGCGTCCTGTATTGTCAAGGTCAATCATGAGCATCTTGAGTCATGCAGCGGACAGCTCTGCAGTACTGGGTGTGTACACGAAAAAACGCAAAAAAAAAAACTGATCAACCATGTGATTACAAGTCGCAGCTTGAAATAATCAATGCAAAGTCCATCCGTCTCCATCCGTTTTTGATTGATCTTTGGCTTTTTATTTTGAATCTGATCGTGCTCGTGCTTTGTGTTGCTGCTGCATGTTTTTTTTTTTTTGATATCTGCACCGAGGGAGAGTGGGAACCAGTGGGGTTTGCACCGTGCGTAAGTGGGTGGCTGTGATAGCGTGCTTGTTGTTCTCATTTTAAAACCAGGCCTGTCGAGACGGATAATGGTGACTTACATGTTATCATCTATCAGTCTAGATTTCATTGTTTTCAGTGATTCATCCAGACATCGTCATGTCTTGCTTTCAGCCGGTTGTCTCTGTTTCAGTCGTGGATGGACACAGATGACAAAGAGGAGAATAGTCGTGTAAAATGTTGAATATGAATTCAATCTGTACTTTTTTGTGGCACTTGCAATCAAGTGTTTGTGGTTAATCATACGTCTGCCTGCTTGTTTGAATGAGTGCATGTGTGCATTAATTGCATTTCTGAAGAGCAGCTCCTGTTGGATGACAAAGAAAAGACCCCAAACATTCGTTGGTTTAATATAAGTTACAGTACAGTTGCAGGGTGCGTTAGGTGGTGCGGGAAGGGCTGGGCTGGGAGTGTGTGTAATTCTGTTGTTCCCTCTGTTTCTGCTGGGCAACGGTAGACTGAAGGAGGAGGTAGTACCAGGACACTGGGGGAACCGGTAAGCCTGCTAACCCCCCTCTCCTCCTCCGCTGCTCTCTTTTCTCTTTGCTCCCTCTATCTAACCATTCATCCTCTTCATCTGACCCTGTTCCTCCTCCTCCTCCTCCTCCTCCTCTCTGTCTCTTTTGCTCAACATTCTCCACCTGTCATACTGTGGCTTTAAGGTTTTGTTGTTGTTTTTTTTTTCCTCCGCCCGTCCCATGCGTCCTTCTTCGTTGCGTGTGTGTGTGTGTGTCCTGTGTGTGTGACTCTCCTGCCCGTCCATCCTCCCTCTCTGCACCTCTGGGCATGCATTCATACTGTGCTGGGAGGTGCATGATGCAGGATGATCACTCCGAGGCTTGTGCTATCATTCTCACTTGATAGGGGGCGATCATGCACCAATTTACCCAGTACTGTTGGGCTCATTGTGGAAGTGAGGGGGGCGTTGAATGTTTGATTTTGCAACCGTGTGATACACCTCCATCAGTGTGACATCACCAGCCTGCATTACCAGCATTAAGATCTTGCACAAACTTTACTTTGGAAACAAAATTGATAGTATTAGAAAAACCCTCTTAAACAAAGCCGATGTGTTTTATTCTGGATTTTTCCACTAAAGTATCGTTTCTTTCTGATGCAGGTGTATCATGTTTACTTTTATAATGTGTGAATAATGAAGCCCATGGTGTTAGTTGCTGCAGGAGGAACCTTTGAGATAATCATGTTTGCCCTTGACTGTTGACTGTTGCTAGATTAGAAAATATCATGTCACACCTTAAACAAAGTGCAGCAGAACATTCAACAGCATCAATATGTTTTATTGCATACTGCACAAGGGGAGATCCTTCACTTGATGATGTTTGTAAAGAGCCCGCTTCAGTCCATGAGGACTTTGTTGAGCTTTACAAAATATTTGTTTAATGTGTGACTCACTGATATTAATTAATTGCAAAATCAGTTGGTCTTAATCGGCTGCAGCTGATGAGTTTAAGCTGCTTTGACTGTGTGTTGATGTTGAGTTTACCTGATCATATAGGAGGTCGAGCTTAAACGTCTGTTTCTCTTTCCTCAACAGGAAGCCGAAGCAGTGGATCCAACCCCAGCGCAGGCAAAGGTAGACGCTCCTCCCCACAGGAGAAGGGTCAGAGGTCAACATGCAGCGAATCAGAGCCCCGTGCCCGTGGAGGGAGGCGCGGCGATAGGTCCGCCAGCCAAATGAGCCATCACAGCCACGCCGTCTCCAGTCACAGTCACGCTCGATCAAGTCTGAGTCACAGCCAGTCACACAGGAGTCACTCCCTCTCTCAGAACAGCCACCCGTCCTTCACCTACAGCCACGCCCCCTTCACCCAGCCGGGGCCGGGCTCGTGCGCCCACAGCGAGCGAAGCCATGCCTCCTCCTACGGGCCCCCAGGCTTGCCCCCACCTTATTGTCTGGCCCGACTGGCCCCTAAGACCTCGGTCAGCAGCAGCACACCCCCAGGAGCCCCTCCTGGGAGAGAATTAGCAGCCGTTCCTCCTGAGCTCACCGCCAGTCGCCAGTCCTTCCAGCATGCTATGGGCAATCCCTGTGAGTTCTTTGTTGACATCATGTGACAGGACAGTGCCTTTAAAACTCATCGAGCACAAAGCAGTTGCCCCCCCCAAAACCCCCAGTCACCCCTTCTCACTTTCCTCTCGATCCTTTGCCTCTGACTGTCTCCAAGTTCAGGATGTAGAAACTGACTGCCCCCCCTACCCCTCTGCTATCTGTCTTTCCCTCTGATGTCTGAGCAAAAGGAATACAGGCAGCAAGCGCACAACAGGAGGGAGTCCTCTCACAAAAACACACACACACACAAACACACAAGCACGAATCCTCTGTGGCTGAAAAAAAACCCCTTTTTTTTGTATTGACGTGACGTGTACAGTTTGTGAAACGTGAGTGGTGATCAGTGTGGTGATTCTTTTAAGCTGCCACGCAGACATTCTCCGGAGTGTGTACTCTACCTTGGATAATTTTTTTTTCTGTTCTGCAAGACCTTTAAGCTGGATGGGCCTGGATCTCAATCCCCCAGACCCAGACCGACAACTGCAGCCCGCACTTATGAACATTTCCTCTCTCGGCCTACAGCTTGGAATTGATCTCCTTCCTCGTATTCGGGGCGTTCTGATACAATTTAGCACATTACACCAAACCTCTGGCCCCATTTCCTTCCCTACCGAGGCCCTGCCGGCGGCTTATGTAAGCTCTTACCTGCCAACTACTAAAACGTTTTCACCTTGACCAGTTCACGACTCGTGGATTTCTTCAACTTCATTCGAGAGGCCCTGTAGCCAGCCGTTCGATTAAGCAGGCTGCGTATTGCATGACTGTCTCAACTGCTTTAAAAGAAAAGAAAGTTTATCGAAACATTTTGTTTAAAGTATTACCATCATGGGGAGGAGGGGTCTCCTCCTGCCGATGCTCTAAAGGAAGAATCCGTACACTGGATGATTTTTTTGTGTTGTTATTTATGTGATCATGTTGAATTGCTGGTGTCATATTTTGTCTACTGACTGACAGACAATCAGACATCACCCCCTTTGTGAATCGGTGGCCTGTTTCCACTGTCCTAGCTGTGCTTTGTCGAATGTATCATTATTGGTGTCAGAGATCAAACCCTGACATTTGTAACACTTTAAATCAACCTACAAACAGGATTGCAAACAGTGGACACCCACCACAGCTGTGAGAGCAAACTCAAAGGGTTGACGTGAGTTAAACCAGTTTCCTGAAAGCGTCGTGGTTGTCTCCTTTGTAGCGAGCATGAGCTTCATAAAAAAAAAGTCAGTGTGATAAAAGCCAAAGCCTCACAATGTGTGGTGGACATTTCTTGACGTAGGAGCTGTCTTATGATGTTGATCTCCTTATGATTATCATCTGACACTTCTCATTTTGTGACTTCAAAGTGACTTCACAGGAAGTCCTGGCCCTCAGATTCTGAAATCCTTGCGAAACAAACGTCAAACACCTGTTGAATCTACCTAAAACATAAGTACAGGGGGAGAAATAACAAGCAGGACACTAGTTTTATGAGCACTTTTCCATTTTGTCTCTCCCTCCCTTTAGTATGAAACACTGTTTGCAATCAAAGCTTTCTCCTTAATTTTCTTTCTTTACAAAAGAAGAATAAATTGTACATAGAAATTTATTATATATATGAATAAAATATATATGTTAAAAACGGCCTCTGTATTTTCCATTAACTGACAGCTTCACACTTTTTTTTTTTTTAGTAGAGCCACTAGATGGAGACATTTAACTTTAAAATTTTCACTTTATTACCTAACTGAACATTAAGCACAATATATATTTTTAGGAAATGTCTGAAAGTACCAAGATACAGTAAGTCTGAGTGAAGTATGAGCATTTAAAATGTCAAACTGATTATAAGAAATGAGCTGGTCATTTTCCAAGCAGTCTTACTGCTGACCACTGATGGCTCATAAGGTAGTCAGCTTAAAAAAAATACAGACTCACTGTAGGACGCATCGCATCACCACAACACTAAATATGTCAGCCACACTGCGACACTCAACGGTTAAAAGGCGAGTGGAACTTCCGAGCACCTGCGCCGCTGCGCGTACTTTCCAAGTGGGCTGATGTTTTTCTAAAAAGGCTTAACTGCATGCTAAACATACACAGACCCCCCCCTTAAAGGCTTGACCCGCGGACCACACATGTCTGAATACAGGGTTTTTTTTTTTTTTTTCAAATGACGTTAGACTCCCCCTCAAAGGGGGGGGACGTGTTATAAGAAGTTAGTCAGGAAGGAAGTGATGTGAAAGCCAAGACTCCCTCGCATGCGGGGGAAGATTAAAAGGCTCCCTGTAAAGCAGCCCCCAGAAGACGATAAAATAATACACTAAGTGTCTGTAAAGCGAAACATGTAGTCCCAGATTAACACTGACTCCTTTCAAGACTGGATAGTTGCAGTTTGACTGTCGGTCTGATGTCAGCCTACATGCAAACACACACACTGTCATTTACCAGCAGAGTGAATTTAGCTACTCTGCTTACCGAACAGCTACAACGTAGGCCTTTTTTTCCCAAGACAGTATGTTAATTGAGCTGTTGGAGTTTACTGTGCTTCATTGCTTCATTCAGAGGGAGGTTGAAGGGTAAATGTGGGAGGTGTGTGTTTTTTGATGCGTAGGCGTGTGAGGTGCTAACCTATGTCGTCACAGACAGACAGACATGAACTACGTACGATGTAGGTTAACCCCGATAGCTTGAGATCGATGCGTTAAAATGTCAAAGGTGAAATGTGTCATATGTCATTCACGTATCACACGGTCAAGTTTGTGTGCGTGACACAGCAGGCAGAGCTTGTGGCACAGTTGTGAAGCTTAGTCAGAGGGTGAGACGTTCAGTCCTTAAATGCACTGTAATAATGACCTACTAGCTTATCACTAGGTAGCAAAATCCCCATTTTATTAAAGGTCAGAGCATTTACAGTCAGGAAACACCAGTTCCTTTTTTCAAGGAAGTAAACGGCATATATTTTCTTGCTTTGGGAATGGACATGAAAACTATTTAACCAAAATGTCACAATACAAAAAAAACAAAACAAAAAAAAACACCACTTTCCTTTTAGAAACGTGATACGTCACTCTGCACTTTTTGTTTCAGTTTCTATCGATGGGAAATCAGAGTGCTCATCATCAGGCACTTAACACTGATGGCGAGTGATTAACCCAAAGGGAAAATTTTTAACTTTTCAAACCCTTTAACCTAACTCATGACACTGTGCAGAAGTAACTCATGTGTTGTTTACCATGACTCATCTGACTTTAGTTTTATGGAGTAAAAAACAACCACATTCTGGCATCATTAATAATATCTCTAATCAAGAAAAGAATGAACAACCTTCATTAAGCACAAATCAAAACAAAACATTTTAAAGGTTAGTTTTTATGACTGTAATTTATGGCTTTATCTTTTTTTTTGTTGTTGTGGTTAGATAATAAATGTAGAGTGCAGACAGGAAAGTCCCCCCTTAAAAGCCAAAGCCTTGTCGGGCAAAACATGCTATTCAAACCTAATCAAGTAAACAACAATGAAGCTACAGGGGGTTTAACACATCAAAGATAAAAGGAAAATTACAATAAAGAACAAAGTGACTTCAGGTACAACAAGCACAGCTGGTGCAAAACAGCTTTTCTAAAAAGCACGTAGGCTATTTAGCTACAATTGGTTACTTTAAACGAGTCATTGTGGCATCTGCACAACATGAACATCTGGAGAAGATGCTTAAGACTAACATTAGGACCATTTCAGTCCAGTTGGCAACTTATACTTTATTACTTTTCTAAATAAAACCTGTATGTACTGATTTTAAAATGTACTTAACTAGAATGTGAAAATACACATTAATACAGTAATACTTAAAAATGAC
>JAPZDV010000002.1:21190003-21234011 GCA_029814665.1 Acanthurus lineatus | reverse complement strand
TTATGAGTAATATGATCATACAAAAACAAACAAACAACAAAAACTGAGACCACTGACTAGTGTCTGTGCATTAAAATCAAATCAGATCTGTTGCTGTAGTGAGTATTCTTCATAAAGAATCATTTTATCTGTCTCTAAAACAATAATGACCCACCGGGGCAAAATATAGAAAAAGATGAGATGGGTATGTACTAATTGATCTAAGCTTAGAGGGTTTACCAAGCAGATTTCTGTAGCTTTCAACTGCATCTCACAGTCTTCGGTCGGCGAGGAGAGCTTGCTCAGGTATCCTTATGTGGCCTAGGGGTAGATACATATCACCTGATAAGAATTAGTCATGTTTTAAGTCTTTGGCATTTCACGTGGATGACTGTTAGGTGCAGTTGAAGCATTTAAAGGGCTTAAGTTATACAAGTGAACCTTTGAACTTGGATAACTTTGTTGCAGTATATTTACAACAGGATTTTACAATAATCAAAGATTATCGGTTGGTTTTGATAGTTTCATTAAATTGAGTTTCCATTTACAACTCTGACTCCCAGGAAGTCAGGAGCCTGAATGAATGTAACACTTTGCAAATTAACTTATACTCCTGATGTTGGTTTAACACAGCGTTTAACACAGTTATGTAACCTCGGCATATCTTCGCTTCTCAAGGACTGACCTTTCCACGATGCTCTGTTCATACCTGATCATGCCCCTATCCCCTGTTGCCAGTGAACTGGTTTACCTGTGGAATGGAATGTAACAAAGAGGTGTTTTTCCACAACTTTCCCAGCCTTTTATCACTTCTGTTTTCCATTTGACTGAAATGTGTTGCTCGCATCAAATTCAGAATAAACAAAAAAAAACAAACTAAGAAGTTGATGAGGCAAAACAATGAATATATTGTCTTTGTAGTTTTTAGTTGAGTAAATGTCAACAAGGATTGGCAAATGGCCACATTTTGTTTGATAAACTCTCACACAGTGTCCTAAGTTTTTTGGAAAACAGAGTTCAGATGTTCATTTGAGTTCATTTGATTGTCTTTGTCATGCTTGTGTGAATGTGGATCTGCCAAACTGACTTAAAACCAAATATTACAGACTCTGCAAAAGTGAATGTCTCAAAGTAGTTTAAAGTAGCTGCTATAAACCATGTCACTCAGGGTCAAGGCTTATCACACTAACTTCCTGTTCTCTCATTTTTTTTCTCGCTTTAGATGGTAAAGTTAAACTGCATGCACTGTCAAATGAAATCAGAGTCTCAAATATAATAAAAAAGTTAGATTGTTTGAATTAAATACTCAATAACACTGAGGAATTCAAATGATACTTCAATAAACCTTGATTTTCCCTTTGAAAATGTTGAAGGCTTGAGTCCGAAGTCAGTTGATGGAGAAATATTTTAAAATGTCACTTCTTTGTCTTGGTTCCACTCGTCTAAAGTGCTAATAGGGTTGGCTGGTAGAGAGAGAACTTAATTATTTGCATTTCTAACATAAAAGGAACAAGTAACGAAAACTCTGTAGCTGGACTAAAGTTTAGTGTTATAAAATATATATGCACTCCAGCAGCACAATGTGTTGTAAAAACATTATTGTTGCTTGCAATTTTCCTTCTTCTCTTTGGGTTTCGGGCGTCCTAGTTTGTCCGCCTGCCTTTTCGTGGGCGGGATGAAAGTAGGCTCCTCGAGAAAGTCATTTATGCCAGACTGTGGCATAGGAAGTAGCTGACAGGATGGACCTGTATTGGAGGAAAAAGGATGTAAGTGTGCAGCTTTTGTTTTGACAGTTTCATTCTGAGTAATATTTTTTCTGTCATAAGTACTTGTTTGTTCCCCTCTGAGGCTCTCTGAACCTTGTCTCCTGGCCTGGAAGGTGGGGTCAAGCTCTTCTGCGATGTTTCTGATCTGCTGGACTTGTCTGCAAACAAACACATAAAAGTAGATGAAAAACACAGTAACAGTTAAGCCAGTCATTAGTTTCATGTTTACTCAGCATGAGACAGTTACGGTAAAGATGAGGTGGGGCTGGGTGGCTGGATCTCTGGGGGACAGTCTTCTGTGGGGGAGGGCAGACCCTCTGAGTCAAGCCTCTCTCGTTGAACCTGAGGCAGCGGAGAAAAGGAGTCTAACTTGTTTCGACATAGTCATAATAAAGATAACACATGCACCGATTTATTACAATGACATGTACATCTTTAGATACTTAAAATGCTTTCTCAACACCTAAGCACATTCACCTGTCGGTCTCTGGCAGCTCGCCTATCGTGATGTGCAATCATTGCTCTGTGCTGGCGCCAGGACTCCGGCCCTTCAAGTTCACGAGAGCGACGTTTTGACCTTATTTCCTGTTTCTGCATAAAGTGAGCAATTTCCTAGCAGACAAAAAACACAATGACACATCATTCCAATCACAGATTTTTATCCAAACATACATGGTAAAGAAAAGTATTTAGTTAACCTTGTACCTCATCCTGAGCCACTTGGGCTACTCTGAAGTCTCCCTCTGGGTAGGGGCCACATCGAGGGGGCTGGGAGTTCTGTGAAAACGAAACCATAAAGGAGGAAAGAAAGTCAGAAGGAAAAGACAAACTTATTTCCTGCCCTGTCTCTGTGACCGCTAAATAGGTGTGTCATGATAAACTGCTGGGTTCCTCACCCTCCTTAACAGTTTGTCTTCTTCCTCCTGCAGTTTGCGAGCAAACTCTTCATCCTGTAGGACCTGCTGCAGCTCCCCAAGGTCTAAGCTCTGCTCACCAGGCTCTGGCTGCAGTGACCCTCCTGAGTGTGAGGTTTTATAGTGTCAAAATCAAATCATAGAAAGCAACATGCATTCACACAGAAAGGCAAGAGGGGCAGTAAAACATTAACTTGAAAATTAGAGATGATTCATACTGTTCACTGAAACGGAAGCTGAAAG
This sequence comes from Acanthurus lineatus, assembly GCA_029814665.1. Classification (NCBI taxonomy): domain Eukaryota; kingdom Metazoa; phylum Chordata; class Actinopteri; order Acanthuriformes; family Acanthuridae; genus Acanthurus; species Acanthurus lineatus. Next base: position 21,231,109 of record JAPZDV010000002.1, on the reverse strand, counting down.
ACACGTAGATTAAGGACCTTTGAATCACACCAAGAGATGAAAAGGTTAAGCAAGTACAGGTAGGTTGCTAGATTGTTGACAGGAACTCCAGAAAAGTTACTCCATCACTACATCAAGGCTGGAAGAATGGCGAAGATGAGAATGAAAGTTCACACTAAAGATCATTTCAAGACCACTGAAATTATAGATATGAACAAGAAAATGTTCCACTCCACTAAGAGACCCCATTCCACCAATAAAACTCAATTTGTCCAGATAAGGTGATGATTGAGGAAAGATGAGAGGAGCAGATGCACACAGAGAGCTTTGGAAGTTTTCCCTCTGCAGATTGGAGCAGGCTGCAGTTCTGAGCGTTACCTGCGGCCACACGCCTTGACCTATCCCTGGTTGAAGCCCTGCTGCTGCAGAAGCTTTGGCTGCGCTGTGGGGCTCTTCTGCAGGGCTGCGTTCCTCTCCTCTCCACTTCCTGCTCCTCCTCTGAGCTTAACCTTTCCTCTATGGTCTTGTGCCAACGCCTGCGTTCGCTTGTTGTCCTCTTGACCCTGTAATTATTTACATTCCTCACCCTTTCGTCATCTTCAGTGCATCTGTGCTCTTCCGACTTTCTGCTGCCTCCCCTTTCTCTGTTAGCAAGATGGGAGTCTCTACTACTAATCTCATAAATCTCTCCATCATTCCCTGCAATATTGCGGTGCCTGTCTCGGTCTTCTCTGTGATCTCTCCCACTGTTTTCCTGGTAAGATAATCTCCTCCTCTCCCTAATATCTCCATGGAAACTGTGCCTGGTAGTGGCAGCTCTCTGGAAGACTCTCTGATGTGGCTGGGAGTCACCGCAGGAGACCTCGCTCCCGCAAAGCACCTGGCTGTCTCTGCTTTGGGGCCCTATTTGCAGTTTCATCCCATTGCTGTCAAACCTCACAGGCACACCCCTCTCTTTGAGGACCTGGCCTAGCATCTCCCAGACACTGCTGCTTTCTCCGCAATGCCTGCTAGAGCTCCTGGTGTCATCCCGAAAATGGACACGTTTGTCAGGGTTGTCCCTGTAGCTCCAAGTTCTCACCAGGTCTTTGTTGTTCTGTCTGGTTCGGTCATGTAGCCTGACTGATTCACTGCGACTGCATCGCCTTTGTCTGACCTCTAACCTGGAATCTCTACCCTGATTTCTGTTCCTATGAAAACCCTCATTCTCCTTTCTATGGCTCCTTTCCTGATCCCGGTTCCTAGTGCTCCCCTTCTCATGGTCACCATTTTCATAATAATCCCCATCCCACTCTCCTTCCTCCTCCTCCTCCCACACCCTGAGCTCATCTGGGAAGCTTCTGCGAGAGGTAGGACCCCTGTATTGTCTCTTCTGCGGCTGATGTAAAGATGCCTGCAATCGAGGAGGTGCCATGTTGAGTCTTTGATTCCGTCTCTGCGACAAGACAGCAAGCTGTTCAGAGAAAACTGAGTCCGAGTCCTCTGAATCTTCACTCAGAGGCTCCTTCAATTCACTCCTCATTTTCCTATAGGAATTTGTATGTCCTTGATTTGACCATGAAGTTGTGTTTTCCTGAGCAGATACCCCCCTGGGAGAGTCAGCCTGAGGCTCAGATAAGTCTGAATGGTTGTGAGAGGAAGTAGAACATTGCCACCTGCTGGCGGTGGCTAAGTACTGCTCCTCTCCATGTTGAAGGCTGCTGAGTGTGTGCTGGCGTGGGGATGGCAGTGCAGGATCGCTGGTGCTGCCTTTAGTAATGGTTACAAACACAAAAGCAGGGAGGATGGTGAGGCTGTTAGTGGGTACTTTAGATAAGTGCAGTTAATTATGAGGTGATGTGCCGCATAAACACAGCAGCATGTCACTTTAGTAAGAGCAACATTTGTTATCCTGTTTATAAAAATGCATAAGACAGAACTCTAGAATTCCAGTATGGTACCAGACTGGACTACAGGTGTGCAGTCATGCATAAAAGAAAATATAAAGGACATCTTATAGGCATGCAGCTGTTTTAAGACAATACAATAAATGCAAATATTAATATAGTGTGATAGCTATGTAGTATATTTTTTTTGCTCATGCTGTTTTAATGTACATATAGACAATGAATCGAATATTATAATAACAAGCAGTAGCAGTACAGTCAAAGAGACAGTGAGCAAGTCCTTGGTGTGGTTCTACAATCCCCTCCCCCCTCCAAAAAAAAACCCAAACAAACAAACTAAGAAACAAAACAAACATACAAAAAGACATCTAAATACACCCATAACAACATATATTAAGTTGTCCAAAACTGCAAATTCCTAATATTTCAAACATTCCTCTTTTCTTTAAAATGATTGCTGTCGAAGCATACAGTCAATAAAAATGTGATGACAGAAACTGTACCTTCTGTATGACCCTCCTGTTCCCTGATCCTCCTCCTGTTTCTTTGCTTCTCCTCTTCCTGCATTCGTTTAGCTATTTCCTGCAGAAACACACAGCCGTACTGATTGCTCTTTGTAGCTTTAAACATAATAGGTAACCCAATAGGAATGTTGGCTAAATGAAGATCACAGAGAAGCTGCTCTGTCAGATAAGAGAAAAAACTTAGGCAAGATACAGTGTTAGTCCTGTTTTTAGCTATGAGAGTTTTCAATTAGATTTGTTACAGCCACTTTATTCTTTTTCTTTTTAAGGCAGGTCAGGTTCATTTCCAAACTTGGGGGTTAAACAAGCTCCACTCAGTGGACAGTCTGGTTGAACCACTGGTTTGCAGTCACAAGCTTTCATGACTGATATTTTTTATGCATGCAGTGCTGTTTTTAACCAGCAGATGGTAACATCACATCAACTGTGTGAAGAAAGGCAGAGAGACAACTGTCCCCAGTGTGCCACAGGATGGTTTTTACAGACAAAATTGCTCTTAGGAGAAAAAAAAAACTTGCACATTTAAGAAACTGCTTCGTCTTAAAACCTTGTACCACCATTTACCTTAAACTCGGTCAGCTCACTTTCATTTGATCTATCAGTGTTTAAATCAGCAATAAATAACACTGATCAAACTCTGAGGCTCCATAAAGAGTTGACCAGGTTTACAGAGGAGATAAAGAAGCGGATCTACTTCATATGCATCTGGTACGTCTACTAAGGAGGCTACATCAAATGCAGAGCAATGACTTAGTGCTACTGTGAGATGATCTGACATCTTAATAGTGGCTGTTTAACACAAAGCCGGCTTTGTGTGGCCAAATTAAATTTAAGCAGGGTTGTGGTCGACTCAGTGGAGACTTGGAGACTGAATAAGAGGCAGGAAAACTTTTCATCTCCTTCAGCCTGAACTCTGACCAGAGAAACTCCAAGAGAAACAGGTCAGCGGACTGTTTCACTTGAACTAACACCTTGTCACTGGGGAATGCCTGTTCTTACCAGAGCTGCCATACTTGTCACACTGTCTCTGTGTTGCTTTGTCAAGCCAGAACTAATAATGTTCCATGCAGATAAGCAAATTTGACCAGTGAATTCTGTAAAAATATGAAAACATGCCTCTGTAGACTGTTTTTGCAACATAACTCAGAACAAAGCTAACACAGCTGTATTGCTTTGCAATCAGGTTGTTTGTGTACGCCACTTTGCCAGCATCAGCAGACAATTAGCAGCTTGCCATGGCAGGTTAGGCGTGGAGTGCCACGGGGATCTGGCATTTAAAACAGCTCAGTCTGCTGCCTTCTGTTCCTTAATTAAAGACACAATCTACAGGGAGGCAAATATTTAATCAACACCTCTGATCAGCAAATCATTAAGGAAGGTAGGCTTACAGGAGGGTTAATAGTTCTTCATTTTGTCCAAACATCAACACTCATAAAAACTGATTACCTCCACACAGGAACAGACACATATTTAGAACATGTGCCACATGACCTCGCCTGACTTTTAACCCACAAGGTAAATGAGGCTTTACCATTAATTCTTGGGTGCAAACACCTTATGCTGGTTCCAAAAGAGTTCAACCCAGAGACTTAAACAATGATGAATGAACCCCACAGCTTTTCTGACCTCACATCCTCCAAACAAGGAGCTTTTATAAGCCCGTCCAAGGCAGCCTTCTCTAAAAAGGAAACTGCAGGGTAAAGGAAAATATTATGCTGGAGCGGCGTTGTGACGCACACCACTTTGACCAGCTGGGAGTTTCGTGGCTCAGTTTTTCCCCCCACAATGCTTTTCTCCATACTCAGCTCAATTCTTCATTTTTATTGGTTGGCAGTCAGATTATTGTTTTTGTTGTTCTTTTAAGCCTGTGTAAAATGCATGCTGTAAAAATGCACAGAAATAAAGCCATAGTTTTAAAGGGGCTGGGCTTCACTGTGAACATAGGAAAAACAAGGCAGAAATGATTGATGGGAACCATCTGGTTGCCCTGTTGCATTTGGGTTTGAGAGAGGGACTGTTTTTGTATTTACAAAACAGCGGAGGGATCTGTGGCTTTACCATCATAAGAAGTAAGGACAAGGAACAACATAAACCTGACAACAACTATCATAACATTATCTTGACGTTATACTTGTTTTCAAAATCTGACAGTAGACTCTTAACTCTGTGTCTAAATCCATGCATCTGAAGCTACGGGAGTACTATAACTTAAATACTAACATCAGCATGCTAAGAAGCTCACACTGAGGGTGTTAACAGGCTGAAGTCCAGCAGGTAAAACATTTACCCTGTTCATGACATGAACATGTTAAGCACGTAAGCCTGATAGCATTTGCTAGTTAGCACTAAAGACAAAGAACAATCGTGGCAGATAAGAATGATTCTGCAGGTATTAGGCCATGATCACAGAACTGGTCAAGTTAATCAATAATTTTGTGACCTTGTGATGGTGCTAGATGAAAAAATTGGAATTTCACTCCCGAGGGGGGCATGAATCCATGGACCAGATTTTTGGTAATCCATCTTCTAGATTTCTTTGTGCAATGTAATTTAATCATTTAGAAATAAAAGGTTTGTAAAACAGTGATTTACGACATTTAACAAAGAAACCACCCCAAAAAAACTTTAAAACAGAATTCCAGTGTTACAACAAACTTGTTTGGAAACCCAGGAACAATGTTCAAGCTTTTTAATGGAAACGCTAAACAAATTAAGCCTGAGTCTTTCTTGATTAAACGCTGCACTTAGGAAATATTTTAATTTAACCAGCCTCTTCCACAGATTGCAGTTAAGTTTTTACACACGGTGAGTGTGCACATCCAGCAAGACTTCACATGCCCACATGAGTGCACTCTGTATGAAGAGCTTAATGATCCATGTCAGGAATCAACCACCAGAGAAACAGCTCGAGCCATCATCCAGATGGGTAGCTGACAGTTTGTGTCTCCGTTTAACAGCTGACTTTGCTAATGCAGCTCCCTTACTACACTGTGGATACACCAGAGGCCCAGACAAGCACTTTGCTGCAACCGCCACTCAGTTAGTCCTCAGAGCGAGCAAAGCGATCATATCATATTCCCTGGCTTTCTGGTAACAGCTAGATAATTAAGTGATGTACAACAACGTCCCAAGTGCCGTATAATTCTATGAGTCCCTGTGCTCAGTGTGCTGACCTTGAAGGATAATGCTGGTGCTATTTTAAGTTTGTGCCAACTGTCATGGCCAGTCTTCTACATTATGCCCAGTTTTGTCTGCTCACACTGTTGTAGATACAATAATGAATCTACCTTCATGAGCAGCTATTTTTCTGCTTTGTGCACCAACAGAAACTTCCTGCACGCTTCAACATTTACTGAGTCTGATAATCTACTACAGACTTACTTACTCTGTCTATTATGTTAGATAGATAGCTTTTAATAGACGTTTTGATAAAGACTAAATGATAACCAACATAAATCACATCTGGCCACAGCCCCTTGTTCTGTGAGGGAAGACATTACTGCTTTTTAAACAGCCAATTTCCAGGCCAACAGGGTGGGCTTATTAATACTCGAGAGCTAAGGGTAAGGCAGAGTATCACCGCAAGTTCTACATTGGTTTTGTCCAAGTTCTGTTTTATTACTGCTTTGTGCCAAGTTGCACTTGTCCATACAATGAGTGTCTTGCTCTGCTCTGGTTGCTGCAAGCAACTAGACACCCACAGGAAAGGATTTGTTCCCCTTTCAGGAGCAAATCCCTTAAAACATTTCACTTTAAAAACTTTGCTGTCGCGTTTGTGTCGACTTATTAGCTGGGATAACATTTGGTTTCAAGCTAAGCTGAACACCATAGAAGTTCTAATTTAAAAAATGACAAAATGAGTGAGTAGTAAAGGAGCACACTTTTTTTTTTTTAACCTTGTTTCCATTTATCAGTTATCCAAGGTCCAGACTACAGTATATCGTTCACAATATTCTCTGCATTTTGCCCAGTGCATATTGGCTTACATTCGAGATGATCTGTTAACCTAAATGGTGACTAGACAAGGGTTTCAATTTTACATGAGTTTAGTAATAAGGGCAGAAGAAGTTAAGGTGCATATTAACCATTTGAGTGCCCCTTCTCATCCAAACAAACGTATTTGTTGTAGCAAATAAGTGAGAAGAACTGAATTCTTCATTTAATATTTAATCTAATCATCTGAAAGTTTTAAGCCTGTCCAGCATGTCAGTAAGTCTTCCATCAGCATGTCAAATAAGAAGTCTATTCATTCAAGAGCTAAAAAGTATCAGCCTGTGTGAAGCCGCCAACTAACTGAGAAACACAGGTTTTATATAGACAACAGTGGGTGCAGATTTCCTAATTGAAAGAAGTATCATAGTGGGTGGTAAGTAGATAAATGACAAACAGGTGCATATTATGACTGGGGTTACGTCAGAACTGCGGTTGGCACCTTTTATACTGATCTCAGCACTTAAAGATGGAAACGTCTGCAGAATTCTACCTGGTGCTACGTTCATGGTGGGAAGTGAGTCAGTTATGGATGCTTTCAGTACATTTAATCTAAAAGATATATTTATAGACAAGGAGACCATTTGAAAAGACTGAATGCATCCATTTGTAAGCTAATCAAATTTTTGTGTTCAAAAATATTGCATCATCTTTTAATGCAATCAGTGGAGGATTGTAAACTAGGGACAACATAATTTAATTATTATACAACAGTTTGTGCTCACCTCGTCGTCCTGCTCCCTCCTCTGAGTCTCTTCAGCACGACGCAGAATCTCCTCCTGAATTACACGAGCATATTCAAAGTCTTGCTCCTCCCTACAGAGCAGACAGGAAAGAAAATGACTTCTTTTACTTCTGACTAACTGATATAACCACCTCCACATGATACAACAATGTAAAAGAGAACATAAATCTCACTAGTAAATCTACAAACAGTCAGGTTAGGATACATGTAGAACATGCAGGGTCACATAAATGGTGCAGAAGTGTTACAGTGTGTTTAGGGTGGTGGGAGTCACTTACAGCTGTCTGGAGGCATCTCTGTGGAGGGCGCTCTCCTGGGCCCACTGCTCCTCTTCCTCATCCTGCAGTCTTTTGGCTACACGGATGTCGTTCTGCACTAGCTGGTTCTTCTGGATGTTGTTGGTATAGTAGTGTTCGACTATGATGTCAAAGCAGAGAAAAAGGCAGGGAGTAAGACAATATTTAGTGTGTGGTGAGAAAGTGCAAAATCTGTTATCTACAATAATAGCTGTTAAGTCTAGTCGTTGGCTAAATTGTTTGAGGAGGATAACTTAGGATGAAGCGACACAACACAGACAGTAGTGATTCACTGAGACAGACTGGAAAGCAGCCCACATAGTATAAACAATTACACACATTTGTAGTGTAGAGCTGTCACACAGTAGCTTGACACAGTACTTACTCTCCTGTTCCTGCAGGTTGTGCGCCAACACTCCATCTTCCAGCACAGCAAAACACTGGCACACTTAAAACAAAGAGGAGAGCAACACTTTACAACCAAACAACAGCAACAAAGTGTTAATCAGGGAGGGTATACAAGCGTTTGATAAAGACAGCAGATCTCTCAGCCTGATGATTACCAAAACACCAGACAAATGATAAAAATCATGACTGTCCATGGCTCCATCCAGAACAAAAGCCGAGCCTTTGGATGGCATGAAAAGAAAAGAATTATGGTGCTTTTGGTCCAACACTCTATCCAAAGAAAAACAATGGGATACAAGTGCTGTGTGTCATGATTGCTGTTTATTTGACAAAGACAAAGGCAGAGAAGTGTCCCTCAAAAGTTTTGGAAAAACACAACCAACCACCTCTTTGGCATGAATTCCCTGTTAAATATATAAAAGGCTTTCATAAAATCCTTACAGGGTACAAGTGCTCCAGAGAAACACACAAGTGGCCACAATTACTACTGTCATCCCAAAGTTACTGGCTCCAGAAGCAGCACAGCGACAGAACCACCTCATTCTACCAGAAGGAACATTGTGACCTACTCTATTTGAGTGTGCATGTGTGTGTGTACGTGTGTGTGAGCATGTCCTGTACATGCACGCGCAATTTATATATACATCAGTACAAAAGATTCAGTCATTTAAAGGTGTTTGTTGAGAGATCTTTAGAGGTAGAGAGATGTTTTTTTCTTAACTAATGTGCCCACTATGACTACCAAATGAAGATGCAAAGTTTATGAACAACCACCTGCCACCATTTAAACCGGAGAGCCTGTGCAGACGGCACAAATGTTAGTAGAGTGGAATTTGTAAGGCTGTTGTAAATCCGAAAGCTTTAAGCTAAGAGCTCTCTGTACACCAATTTTGTCTGGTTCTCCATATCAAGCCACTCTGCGTGAGCTGAGTCTCCACTATCCCATGATCCCATAGTCTGACCACCTGCTGCTGGATTTGGTCATAAAACATATCGGTTTCATGTCATTAATGCTGTCTAGCCTTGTTTTTTTTGGTCAGGAGGCTGAAAAAAAAGGAACTTCAATCCAGACAAAAGAACTTATGACACAATTATGTAAAGAAAGTGACTTTTCATTTCACAACAAAGAATTTCAACCAAACTGCTCTGTAATGACAGGAATACATTCTAAATGCCAGTAACAAGGTGGTGAATGCCCACAGTAATTCCCACAACTCTTTAATCTTTACATTAGTCTTAATAGTTTTAGCATCTGAGGACTGTTATTCTCATCTATAAACATGCCAAGTGTTTACAGTAGCCTTTAATGAGCCATAATAGGTTCTATGTGCTACAGCCTATGTGTGTTTAAAGTCTGTCAAACAAACTCAAAAGTTACTTAGGAGAAAATAAACACAGACATGCAGCAGCACAGTGCCCCAGCTGTTTTCTCCACTTCCTCCTTCTTCGCAGACACACACAGCTCTCTGTGACCAGACAAAACCACTTTGCTATCTTATGGATTTTCATCCGGGAACACAGACTGGCAGTCTTTCCCCTACAATGGGGCTTTTTAAAATGCAAGAAGAAGAAGAGGAAGCAGAAGACAGTGTTTAAGAAGAGATTTAGCTCACTGCAGAGGTAAAAGCCTCCAGCCTGAGCCAGAGGCATGGCCAATTAAAAACACCTGTCCCACTGCTAATCCCTCCACTGAGCCGGTTGAGTCAAGCATGTGGAGACGGCTACATTTACACCCATATGCTTAACCCTTTGGATACTCAAGTATTCAGTTTATGAGCTGAGTGTCCACACATAAACGCCAAATGTATTTTATAGTAACCTTTTTAAGGTCTTAACCCAGCTATAGAAAACCAGGCTACATTTCACATTGCACTAACAACTACCAACACAAGCCATTAAAAAAATGCCTAAAACATAAACATTAGACAGTATGTTTCTATATTGTTGTAATGTGATAAATTTACTTGACAGCTGGTTGTCACAAAATGTGAATCCCAAATGTGAGTTTTGAGTTGCAAATATGATTTAGAATCAGAAATAAAGTGCGTGTAAAACTGACTGTCACTTTAAGCACTCTATGGGAGATGTCAAAGCCAAGACATTCATTCTCAGTTTGTTATTTCACGGCTTCAGCTGTGTTTTGTTATCTTTATGTAAGCAAAAGCAGAAATCCAACAGCAAAGAAATGCATGAACGTACACAAGCACAGACCCTGAAAGTTTACTCACTCGGTGAAGATTTGCTGGATGGTGTCGTTAATGGTGAGAATAAATGGGAGGCCTTGAGAGTCACTGTAAGGGTGACATATGCAGCATACAGTCTAAAGCAAAGCTACGACTGTCTGGCTAATAGAAAACATACAAAATGACAAGCATTCAACCCTTCTTACACTTAAAGAGCTCTTCTCTGTGTTGGCTGTTTGACAAGTTTGTGCTCTCAAAGACAACTTGTTTTTTTCACCTCAGTGGAACATACATTCCTTGATCCATATCTCGTCACAGTTTCCACTCTCACACTCCTCCAAAAGTACTCATACATAGAGCTCTTCTAAGTCACTATTGCTGCACCTTATCTGAACTACTACAGCTAATGTAACAATGCATGGAGAAAATTTCAACATTTATACAATCCCTTCTGAGTTGATACAACAAGTCGAACTGGGGACGTCTCCTCTTTGTTCAGTTCTGTAAATAGGGAAGTGAAAAAAAAGCAGTCTTCTTAAACATTATTGTGTTCAGATTCAGTCAAACTCTAGTCCCTAAATCCTACAGCTGAAAAAAAAAATCTGTCTTGCTGAGAAAAAGTCTCCGGATATGTTTCAGTCTACAGGCTCAACAGTCAAAGTTCATATAAATCACCCAGACAGCACTAAGCCATCAAAAGGGGTCTGTTTACACCATAAATGATCACATAAGTCTACACTGAGAGTTAACCCATACCAAGACAGACATGCATTACCCATTACACCTGTCGTGGAGCTTAACAGACTATCTGCTAACTGGATTTACAACCTGCCCTTATGTGTCCGGTCTGTCAGTGAGGAGGGATTAAGGGTTTAATCCGACAGGACAAATTGAAAGCTGAAAACACAAATTTACTCTACAGTGCAACTCAACAAGCAGAATATAGGAAGGGATGGAAATATGGAGGAAAATGACAGTCTTCTCAGTCTGGCCGTGCAAGTATGTGTGGGTGTGTCTGCATTGCGGGTTAACTTGTTTTTCCAAACTCCTTTAAACTACGGTCACGTTACCCTTCTCGGGGAGGGACAAGAGGACTGTTATTATGACTGCTAAACAGGTTTTGAGGGACAGACGCATGTTCAGTGTGAGTCTAGGCTGAGTGTGTTTTCAATATTACACAGAGACTCCCACTGTAAGCTTCTTAATAAGGGCACTGAAAGGACCCTGTCAAGCTGAGTCTGTTTCCTAAGAGGATAGTGAATCAAAGATCCAGCAGACAACAGAAATTGGCTGTGGCATTTGGACACCGCAGGCTAAGATCCATTGAAATGAAGGAATGTCTGACAAAAAGTGTAAAGCAACAAGAAAAAGTCAATAAGGTTGAAAAAATACAAGCAGCCACCCGCTGTACGATCCAGTTTGTTCCCTGTCAGTGTGTGCAGGCTGTTGGGGCAGAGAAACAGCAGGAGGTGGAGATAATATATAGCAGGAAACCATGACCTGTGTGACCTTGTAGCTAAAACAGTCAAAATAAAAGGATTTATCTTCTGTATGATGCCCAGTCCCTTAGAAATATTTCGCTTTACCGGCAGTCAAAAATGATATGTGCTATTTTTTCCCCTCTGCTGATGTAACTTAGGCTCACTGATGGATGTGTGCACTTTTGTTTTTCAGTCAAACAACAGAAATACTCCCGCCAACATAAGAGAACTGACAGCCAATCATCTAAAACAAACTTATGCAGATCATCTCAGGCATCCTGCACGAGGGAGCAGCCCATCAAACTCGGACAGAGATATTTTAATTTCATCCTCGCAGCCACTTGGACAGCAGCAGTAGCGAGTGCCTGCCAAACAAAGAAACTGGCGAAAGGAGAAAATGACAAGAGTTCTATTTTCAGCCAAAATCCCCCACCAACCACCCACACGCGGTCTCTCACTCCCTCTCTTTTCTCTCTCTCTACTCTCCTTGGTCTGTTCTTTTCTTCTGCTCGCTGCTTTTTGCACAAAGTTTCGCCGTGAAGTGTCTTTCCTTCCCACAGCCCTGCGCTGTTATCAGCTAGGTGAAGTGGGCCAGCCAGCCCATGAACTGGATCAAGCGGTCATGGTGAACAAAGAGAGGTGAGGGGTAATGGGACTCTGGGTCAGTTGGTGAGAGTGAAATTAGGAGAAGGGGGGAGGTAGGGGGAATTCCTCTGGGAGCTGCATTCCCTCTGCACATCAGGCTATATCAGGAGCAGCCAGAGGAGGGACAAAACAGGAACTGATAAGGGGGGCAGTGAAAACAAAGAAAGCTGACTTGGCCGAGACTCTCAGATGGGGGGGAAAGTGAAGGAGAAGGGGGACGTGGGGATCTACGGCTGTTAGGGAAATTGAAGCATAAACACCCACGATGGGGTGTAAACTAAACAAACCCCAGTGTTACAGAGAGGGACAACGGCACAGTTTGACTAATCTCTCTGGGGAAAGTGGATGATGAGTGGCAAAAAATTACACTGGCCAGACATCTGATTTACATGCTGCTATTGTCTCGAAGAGCAGTTTATTGCTGCTATTACCGGCTTTGTATGTGCACTGGCCCCTGCTCGATAAAGCACGAAAATGCAAAGCTGCACAGTGTGCCCTTTGTCTATGGAAACAAGAGTGGAGTGCTGAATTATCTCCCTTGATAAAAGACATGCAGACCTATTTCTATCCCATTCATTAGTGTGGACATGCCAAAGACTGAGTCAACGCTCTACACCCTGGCAACAGCTCAGACATTCTTTACCTGTGAATGGTTTCATACTTTCTTGTAATTAGATGAAGGTAATTTTGTTTATAGGAACTGGATCAGTGTGACAATAACAAATTCTGTGGTAGCTAATTGTGAATTGTTCTTGAAAAAAAGTAGATAAAAATAATTTAACAGCTAAAATCTTTCCACTATTATGATTCTGAAAGTGGTTTTACTTTGTTAGAGTCCACTTTTATTATCACTTTAGTTTTTTTTTTTTTCTTTCCTACAAAAGTTGGTCAGAAAATTCATATTACAGTCTATAGTCTCTTGTAGTCTATAGTCAACTAACCAAACATGCATTATAATTGCTATGTTTGGGTTAACTTCGAAATTATAAGGATTTCTTAAACAGCTTTTGATATATCTTAACTTTAAAATAGTAAACTTCACTTAGGTTGCTGTTCAGTCCTTAGTTTCATGCAACAGCCTGTTTTCCCCTCAGAAATCTCACATCAAAAACATCTTTCTCATTCCTTTCTCTTATCTGCATCCAGCACAGACCTGCCAGCTGTATAATGAGATCCATCTCTGCACAGCTGTATGACAGAGCCTCTTCTGCATGTAGTCAAAACATGTAACAGGCTTCTTTTTATCGCAGAGGGACACAGTTCTGATGCCACAGAAATCAAGCGCAGACACACAAGGTCAGAGGAAAAGCTGACACTTGGTGCCAAGGCCGGCGATACAAAACAGAACAAAGAGATGATAGAAAGTTGTCACAGGCCTGATTCTCTCTCTCAAACTCCCAGCAGATGGGTTAATAAATCTCTCCTTTGTATATGCTGTATTAAAGTGTCCATTAATGGAGCACTTCTTAATCTTTATTGTCTCCATTTCTGCTGTTCAGTAGCTGACCCTGACCTCTGACCTCTTTTAAAGGGGAACCAAAATAAAGACAACTTTTCTCCAGTACACATTATTTCCATATTACACTATCTAAATCTTCCACATAAGCAGGAGTTGTGTTTGTGCTTACCATCTTGGACACGTGGAAGATTGGTCTGGTCAATGTCCAGCTCTGCCATCACTGTCCCTCTTCTGTCACTGCCTCATGGTGATACAGAAGAACCCTGGCACAGTTAAAAAGTAGTTTTTATTCTGGCTGAATAAAATGAAACCTAAAGGGAAAGTTTAAAACTCCAGGATACACGAAAAAACATAGACGAACATATCTGTCTCGAAGTGATATAAATAAAAAAGTCGACCAGCTTTACCGTAATTACAAAGAAATTCTACAACTTTTGCAGCGCATTAGCTTTAACCAACTGTAACCCTCAGTGACAGCAACTAAGCTAACACAAGCGGCGTCGCTGTTAACGTGAACTAAAGCCCGTAAGGTAAAACAATATCTGCATTGCAGCAGGCCACTTGTTTGTCGAGCGATGTACAATAATAATAAGTGGACGAACAAACAGTCGTTTCAAAGACTCATTGTTTTATAACCTACCTGTTAGCAGCGCGCTGCCCACACAGGCTCCGGTGTTGTGTGTGTGTACACACAGCCTATTCAACAAGTACCAAACATGACAGCGGAGTGTCAACTTTAGAGTCGTCCGCTCCGTCTCGCGCTCTGCCCCCGCCTTCCTTTCTCTTTTTTTGTGTGTGTGTGTGTCTCTTTACAAATTTTTCCAAATTGTCTCGAACGTGCTCGGTCGCTTCTAACACCTTTAGTTTCGGTGTGAATTTTTTAAAGCGAAAGCGACGGTTGTAGTTCATCAATGAAACAAAGCCCCTGTCGACTCGTGATGGGAAGCCGGGGCGGACAAACTTAGCCCACAGTCTGTCGCTCCGGCTGCTTCTTCACGGCTCCTGTTCGGCAGCGGCGGGGGCGGTTAACGGCTGCTGCCTTCACGTACTCCTTCAAGCTCAGACTGCCGAGGTTTCAACACGGGACACTTTGTCGGCCAATAAAATGGCTGTTTTAGTTGAGTTGAGGACAGTTTTTATAAAGTTTAAAAAGTATTACAGAGAGAGACTGATAAAGTGCTTAAATCGGTGTCGAAAGACTTGTCAAACTCGGAATCAGATTAAACAACTCGGTCCAAGGGTTGGTAAAGGGAGACGCATTTTAAGATGCTCTTTACGCTTCAAAATGATAACCCCACTGCAAACTTCCACTCTCTGTTGGTGATACATCCCTCGTTTATAACTTGAATCATACAAACCTATTGACCCACATTGCGTGCGCTTACTGAGTAGCAACATTTCTGACAGTAAGTGAAGGCAACACTTAACCAGCCGAGCGTTTCAGTCACTCAACTGGGGGAAAACTGCTTGGTAGCTACTATAAAAAGAGACAGTTTCAATACTTTTGAAAGTAAAATCTGATTACATTGTAAAGCAGTAGCCTATACTTGATTTTCAGAACATGTTAAATATGATTTATTTTCTGAAATAACAGCCACTACAAACATTTCCTATTTTTATTAAAAAATGAAAATAAAAAATCAAGTCCCATTTTTTGAGCAGGGTTATCCGTTTAAAAAGTGCCTTGTAAATGTCAGTGCTGATAAAAAAAGTATAGGCTATTTGAGGTTAGAGTTTAAATTTTAGCTTAAATTCAACTTGCAATCTGCAAAAGTAAGATTATTTGCTGGGGAGAATAAGAAAATTGCCAACATTTTTTTTCCTCATGGCCAAACAAGTCAATGAGCCAAACCAAGGAGTTTACACTGGGAGTCAAATATAGGAGTATAATACAGGGGTACTTTACACTGTTAATGGGGTTTTTCCAGACCTAATGTTGCCCCCTGCTGGTGCCACATATATAAGTCAGACATTCATAAGGTCAAATGTATTTATTTCTGTATTGTTGCATGTGCAGGTTAAGCAGGTTAAGACAATAAATAAGATACAAGATGCTGAAACATTTGAATTGTGTTTGGCATGTTTATGGGCCTCATGATAGAAATGATTATTTCATTAAGAAACCATCACTTATCAGTTGCAACAATCACAAACTATAACAATTTTAGAGAAAGTCAGAAGATTTCTGTTTTTATTTTGATGCATTCACCTGACAGCTGCTTCTTATACCGAGATCTTTTATTTCTGGCAAAACAAATCACACACTCACAGAACACATTGCATTGCTGTGTTTCAAACCACCCACCAGTTGAGATCTAATCAGATTGAGCACGAATCATACAACAATGTACAACAATGAAATGTCGCTCATAATGCTGCACTAGTCTACCCGCTTAAAAGGACAATATGTCACATTTTGCTCTCTATTTACTACTCATGCGTATTTTACTGCAAATATTTGTTCACATTCATATTTCACATTTTAGAAGAAGGGTTTCTTTTTAAATCCTTCATTTATTTATTACTTCAGAGAAACTACGTAAATGTCAAGTTCCTGACAAATACAAGTACTTGTTTTTGGAGAAAAGTGTAGCCTGTGATGAGTGATTAGATGTTAAAACACATCGTGAAACACCATGATAGGTGTTGCTTTTCAAGTTTTTTTTTATCTTTTCAGCATGTTCTCTGACTTTATTTACTCTCAATTCCACTCTGCTCTGTCCAATCTGATCCACATTATATCGTATGAATCTCAAAAAGTAAAGTAAAATACATGTTTATTATAAAAATATCTGAGCCTTGAGGAAATTCATATAGTTTAATGAACTTCTCACAGGACCCCATGTGTAGCAGGACACATCTCAAACATGGGGGAGACAACATTTACTTTAGAGGATGGACTAAGCCGGGATTGGCAGCAGGACCTCGACTATTACAGAATATAAATCTTAATAGCTTTCTATGACATACAGCATCACCTAATGGAGAGTCTGGCCTTCTGGCCGTAAAATTAAATGTCACTGTCGCTTCATTGGCCCTTATTATCATACAAGAGACTGAACATTGACGTCACTCGTCTGATAAATATACAAATTACATTCAGGGGTGCAAAATGTGACTTTGTAAATAGCTGTCTCCACCTGTCTCCCCGTCAGCAAGCTTATAGGGAACCTTCTGAGACTCTGCCCATGCTGAACGTACTAATAAAGTGGATTTTTATTGCATGACTAAAAAGAACTGAGAGCACAAATATAACATCGTACCAGAACAAGGCCTCTAAATAATGTGCATGAATCAATCTGATTCACTGACCCATGAAAAATTCTCTGCACTTTTAAATTGACTTAAAATGTCAAGTGACTTATAGGCTACAAGGCCTTAAACAGTTAAGGGGTTTCCACTGAAGCTCTGCGCAAGTAATTATTGCAGTTTTATTAGGACTTGTCACTGCTTTGTATGCAGCTCCGACCGCAGACTTTTTTTTTTCTGTGGGCTTTGAGTCGAGAGGATTCAAATGGCCCAAGAGTTTAATCAACTGGTGGCATAAAAACATTAGTCATTTGGCTGCCCAGTTTCTCCACCTGCTCCCCCATGGGATGTTCTCGAGAGTGACATCCGAAACACCTGCTTCGATCCCATTTACACAGTCAGTAAAACAGTCAATCAAGCCGAGGAGCTGTTAAAACATGGCCGTGCCCTTGAAGCATGGGCCACGGCACTTGTCTTTTTATTGAGCCTATAATTCACCTGTGACTGCCTGTTGATTTATCACAGTTAGAGAGGATGGGACTGTGGATATCGCTGATGGCTGTCGTGGCCGAAAAAAGTGTGAGTGTGTCTGCTGTGTGGCATGCAGGAGGAGGAGGTGTGGGGGGGGTGGTTGGTTACAGCTGGAAGTATATAACCCAGTTGGGTCCAGCAGAGCATGTACAAGTCTTCTTTCCACCTGAGGAGCTCCTGTGCGAATCAGAGCCACTTCCAACAGCAGCATCCCTCTAATGATGAAGTGTAACCATCTGCTGTCCTGGGCCTTCCTGCTCGTAGCCTCTGGGCCACTGCTGGCCCACCCAATCACAGAATCTGCTGAGATGCCCTTTCCAGGACCTGGTGAGTGGAAAGTAATATCTCCATTATAGATGTTATTCACGGTAATTCAGCAATTCGGTACCTTGATTAGCATTTTTTGTAATAAAACTTAATTTGTAAAGATTAATGGCAGGCGAGTCCTTGAAGTAATTGCTTCGGAGCCGCAGTGTTAAACACCGACTGTTCTGCCAAAGTGCACATCGTGGACCATTAATGTGGGATTTCTCCGCCGTCAGCAGATTCACTTAGTTCAAATAATTACAAATACTAAGCTATTATGAATTCCCATACATACATTTCATTATGAAAATGAAACAGTTTCCTCTGTTCTCTGTTTGCAACTTGGCAAAAAATCTCAAACTATGTGACATTTTTAATAAATGGAAGCCACAGTGTGTGAATCTATACCTGTTAATGGCGTGTTATTAACTCTGTGTGGTTGTTTTGACTCCCCCAGCATCAGTGGAGGATCGAGGAGTCGGTGCTCTGGATGATCTTTCTCTCTCTGAGACATCCTTCCCTCTTAAGGATGGTGCAGGTCTCAGATACTCCACTCTGATATCTGGGGAGATGAACAGAGATGGTAAGACACACACACACACACACTTCATCATTACACTCTTGTATGGCCTAATTGTATAATGAAGTGCTCATACTCACTTTATCCAGGTTATATTGCACACTCTTTGTTTGCGGCAACATTGTGCCACAAATTTGAATTGATACACACAATTAAAACCAGTGTTACCGTGGCTACCAAGCAGCACCTCTGGAGAAGCAGGCGGGTGGAGATATTGATTAAGATTCTCTATATGCTGTTGTTGATGGAGGTACGAGTGACACCCTGTCATTTTTCCCCACCCTTTGCTTCTCTCTTTTACTCTACCGCTCAGAATCTCGACATGCAGAGAAATCTACTGCAACAAGCTGAAGAGAATTTTCTTAAATATCAGATTAACTTCACGTTTTATTTTCTCATCGCAGGTGTCAGAACAACAGGTCTGCTTCCAAGGGGGATGAGGAGAGAGGTGGGTTGTTTTTTTTTTACAAATATCACCCCCAAGAAAAGAAAGCTACAACCTGCAAGTCAAATTTTTTATCTCCGCTTCTTTATCCTGTCTTTCAGGTCCTACTGGAGAAACAAAGTCTCCTAAATCCCTTCAGCCATGTGCTGGGCATCCGAAAGCAGTTCAGGAAGAGATCAGGGAATTCTGAATGTTTCTGGAAGTACTGCGTCTAAAACTGACAACCGGCATTGATGCCACACACACGAGAGACAGGGCTTGCACTAAAACAAAAAAAAACAAACCTATCTTGCACTCACATAAGAACATGCAGACAAAGTAAGGAACATCTTGCATACATATACTGTATGTGTGCATATGCATGTTCGGCTGCATGTACTCACATACACACTCACACACACACAAGCGCTGTCAGTATCGGCTCACAGAAAGAAAGATGTCATTAGTGTGATTGAGACATGTTGCTTGAGGAATATAAGATGATTTATTGAGATGACTTTCATGTTGTGATGTTGTTATGTACACACATTTGTTCAGAGTCAGTGGTTGTCTGATTTATGGCCACATGTCTTTTAAATGTGAGTCAGCGGTTACACAGCCCTGTGTGTTGAATGGAAATAAAAACTATATTATAGATATTGTCTCTGTTAATTGTTTTGTTCTTGATGAAAAGGTGTTGTGAGAAACATATTTGCAGCTTAAGAAAAACCACTATCCTTTCTTTTAAAGTAAAAGAGGAAACAAAAAGACTTAGCAAACTTTGTTCTCGAGTTTTCTTGATTTTTTCCTTTTTTTATTATTTTACAGCAGAAAGAATATAAAGCATTCAGAAAACATCTTCCATATTTTAAGGGCAATTCAAAACGTTTTGCATGGCTTCAGCAGCTGAAATCTCTTTTTTTTAACATATCCATCGAGTCAGTGACGCTTGTACATGCACAATTACAAAAATAAAACTTACAAACAAGAGAAGGGAAGAAAAAGGAGGAAAGCAAAAACACATTAGGAGAACCAAGAGGAGATGAAACTTTTAAGGGTAAGGGGTTGGGAGCGGAGAAAAATTGGGTCACATAACAGGGAAAGACAGAGAGAGACAGCTATAGAGGAGAGGAAAATAGATCTAACACTAGTTCACATGCAAAGTGTCGAGGACCCGTAACTTTCTATCAAAGCAGGGCCTTTTTTTTTCTTCTCGGTTTTTGGAATTGATGAAAACGTGCAGTTCGGTAAAGGGTGCCATATAATTGCTGTCCATAAACTACTGAATGCTTGTCTTGCAATACTGGCATTTGCATAAGAGTAAGTCGACTACATGTGTCCAATCATTTTTAAACTTCACTAGGTCTATAGGTCTCCACAAAATAGTTCTTTATTGCTCTGTGTCCACAAGTGGAATATGTTGTAAAACTGTTTCTGTTCTGTTGTCCTGATGTGCCTACCTTTCACTGGTTTGGGTGCTTTGGGGAAAAAGAAGAGGAGGAAAGGCAGATTCCCAGGTCAATTCACAGAACGTCTTGAAATTGACAATACTGTATACTAATGAAGAGTACCTATCAGCTAACCTGTCATCCCATTCATAAATGGCAGTAAAAACAAGATTTGCAGGTGGACTTTTCATACAACTACACCCTTCATCTCAAACACCCTCTATGCTCTGTCACTTCGATGAATTAAAGGCCTAAAGAACTGGCCAGAATTATACTATGATTTGACAGGTTTCTGTGACAGAAAGTCAAATCATTTATCTTAATGAGCTATATTTAACAGGACTTTATTCCAGGGCTCAACTGGCGTCTGTAACGTTTAACGTTACTGAGAGGAAGTGGACTTTATTTCATATTCGTACGTTTTAAAGATTTCAGTGCTGCAGCGGTGAACCCGTCTGTCCCAGATTCTTCATCAAAGAAAGCACTGCTGAAAGGTTTCCCTATTTCAATTTCAGCTTCTTCTGCTGTGAATCACGTGTCCTGCTCTGTTTCCTCCTCCCCATTTTGGCACCCTGAGTAAAATACAGAAGGGAGGTGATCCAGTCCCTCAGCCTGTACAAGAGCTTTACTGCCTTCACCTCTCAGCGTACAAATGAAACTGACACCTTTACATGTCTGCATGTGTGCTGTGCTGTGTCTTGTGCGTGCGTCTGTGTGTGTACTGTGTGTCACTTAGTTAATACTTGCGGTTCATACTGTCACAATGGTCTCCAACCTTGTCCGTTTGTTCTGTTTGAAAGTTGGGAGCACACTGATCGAATCGAAATGAATCTAAAAAAAAAAAAAGAAAAACTAAAGAAAAAGAGTCTAAAAAGTTAGAGCTTGGTCGAAAAAACAATCTTGTCGTCATGCTTCGCCATGAAAACGTCAGTAGCTACTGAGCATTGGTCACTGGCCCATTTGTAGGATTCCCGTCTGCCAGCCGGTCACATGCCCTCTGTCTTTCTGAGTTCTGTGACACGTCAAACCAACGTTCATCGTTTTACAGAACAGTGAGTCTTTTAACAAGTCTATCTGACTACCGATTCTAGGAAAAATAAGCATGCTTTAGGTGCAGTTCTGTCACCCAGTTAACTATTTTACCCATGCAAGCATAATAAATCCTTCTCCTTTTTTGCCACGACATCGCATTGGCTATGCATTCTAACCACAGATCAGAGGATGAATGCAAGGCAACAAACCCCAGTAGTGGCATTTCTAAGTGCGATTTTAACAAGCTGTCCCAGTGGAAAAAACGAAAAAAAAGAAGGCAGAAAAAAAAAAAGAAAAAATAAAGCCTAGCATGTTGACAAGCTGGAGTGCTGTGCTGATACTGGTGTGAACAGGGAATATCACATCGTGGCTTTGGCGAGTGTGAGGTGGCGGTGATGATGTGTGTTCATGCTGAGGATGTAGAGGAAACAGCACTGCCTGTGGGCGACGACTTTCTCTAACATGATCTCAGCCTCAGGTACACTGAACGCGTTCTGACACTGGATTTGTGTAATCAGGATATGAATAGGCACTTTCTACATAAAAAACTCAGGAAATTAAGTTTTACATAGCAGGTGTGTGGAAAAACAAAACAACCAGTCAGTCAAGCAAATAAAGCTGAGAAATACCTATTTAGCCTAATAAGTATTTGACAAACATGACAACACTTCAACAAACAAAACTCAAGTTTTTCAGTGGCACTTGGCTGAATAATCAAATGTCATCACTTGGATATAGAGTACATTTTCTGAGTAGGAATATATTATAAGAATTAGGCAGCAATCAATAGGCACCTCTAAACCAGCAGCCCATCCCTCTCAGATTGTTCCTACAGCTCAATCAAAACTGTTTTAATATGTAAATATTATCCAGTGTGCAAGACAAATCATAAATGGCACCAGTGCACTGTTTTACACCTTAGTTACCGCAGTCATTTTGGCTCATTGACCCTCCGTTGAAGCAACTGCTAAACCGTTTTAGCACCTTTGATAGTTGGAACAGTTCGTTTTTTCACATATTTTCAGTTGCTTCACAAAGAAATCCAGTCATGTACAGTATGCTACACATGTTTTTCAACTTGACACTTTGTCTTTTGTTCTTTTTGACATTGAATACAAGGTCTATAATTAGACCCTGGCAGCCTTGATCGAGATGTTTTATCATCGTGACATTTAGTGTTAGGAAAATCCTGTCACCAGTTTATTCGAGGATTCGGCCACAAATTGATAATTCAACACTTGCTGCAACATACTGCACATTTACAGTAAGGAGGTGAGTTAAATCTCACTGAGTAACAGAGATGATTACATGGATCACTTTACAGGGACACCATGGGCAAAGCTGCCAGTCTTCAGATCAGACAAAATGCTTCAGTTACATATCACATTCTGTTTGCAATGACGACAAAAGAAAAAACTCAAACTCTGCTCAATGGTCACATGTAATCTGTGGGAATGGTGGAGACATGAGAAACTGAAACGCTTTCTGCTTTAATATGACTCCCCCTTGCAAACTGTGTACCTTGTTGTTCTAGTGATCCTCTGCCAGTAGTGATCTTATGGTCTTCAGTGCTAAGTGTGTGTTTCACTGTATGATTATCTGTTCTGCAAAAATTAACTTAATTCTCTTCTTAAGCTATATAGCATTCACATACCTTGGCACCATTGGCAAAAAATTCTTGGTAGCCCAAAACAAACCAAAAAAGAAAAAGAAAAAAGAAAAGAAAAAAGTAAACATAACCATACTTGTTTTTTTTAAGATAATTTTGCAGACTTCTCCTAACTCTAAATACAGTATTTTTTTTACTTTTTTATATTGCAATAGTATCATGCTTTAGCAAAATGTTCTTCTCAAGAACAATCAAAATAAAATAAAATACTCTAATAGTGAAATAGTTTTAATTTTACAGAGCATAGCCACTACTGCTTTTGTTGTTTTTTTCCCTTTTGACTCTGTTCATACTTTTCATGCACATAGCTCATTTTTATCCCAGGTATTTACACTATTTACAAACAATACAACCATACTTCTTAGGCATTCAAACAAAACTATACAAATATTCTGTTTTTGTCTCGTACCTGTTTTTGACCCATTTTTAATGAATAAAATAATATATTTCTAAAATACAATCCCCTTTGGGTAAATGTTTTTTTTTTCCTACGTACTTTCAGCCTTCTTTATATACAGAAATCGCTCAATTGTCAAAAATATGGATTTGTCAAACCCCTATTTTGGGACAAGCTTAGGGACCCCTCAAAGAATCTCTAAGACGTCAAGGCAATGTATGTGATCTTCCCCTCAAGAGCCTTCACAGGCCCTGAAGTTCGTTTAAAAAGAACAGTAATAACCTGCATGACCAGAACCATTACAACACAAAAGAGGCAAGTTCTTTTCTCTTGTTGGGTTTCATTGGAGCAACTGAACGAAGCAAAATGAAGCAAAACAAAAAGAAACAGGACGATACAAGGATAACGTCATTACTGAGATGGTGGAACTTATGGGGAAGAAGATGGAAAAACGTAAAAGACAATCAGAGGATAGGCTGAAAGACTAGACCATAAGCACACAAGCAAAGACTTTTCTTGCCAAGAAGTCATGCATTTTTTTCTTGGTAGGATTCAACAACATAGAGTCTGAAGGTACAGATCACCAATACATTGGACAAGATGGAACAAATACATTGGACAGTATGGAACAAATTCAAGTAATAAAGTGACAATATATATGATAAAGCATAGGTTTTCTTTTAAGAAATGGCTAAACAGAAATATTTTATCCTCCATCTTCTGCATGGTTAAAACCCCCGACTACATTCATTTGTAGCTCCACCCGTTCTGTATGGGCAGACTGGTGGGGTAGAGCACAGTGGGCCAGGAGGAATTGTTGAGCTAAATTGAATATAATATCATCTACAGCTGTGGATTAAAGTGGGCATGTGGGTTACCAATGTATTTGGTAATTAAAAAAAAAAAAAAATCCTTCTTCAAATGAATTGATTGGTCACTTAAAAAATTATGAAATACAATTAGAGCCCAGAGTGTTTCTGCATGGTCTCCCTATCCTCTGAGATCTTCTGCAGCGGCCTTAGTTTACGTCTCTTCAGGTCCTCACGTGTGACAGACCTCCTCAAACATGTCCTGCGTTCGCTTCCTTCACCGTCCAGAACCTCTCCGTATCCAAAGCAGACAAAGCAATCCATGAAAAAGTGCAAAAAATGCCATGAAGCAAATGTTCTGCACCCCCCCACCCCAACCCTTTTAGTTTATAATCCCGTAGAAGTTGCCACTCTCCAACCAAAATCAAGTCAGTGGAAAGAATAGATATGTGAAAAAATGCTGTTGTACATGTAGTAGTAGTTGAACCAGTAACACTGCAGAAGTAGTAGTAATAATTGCAGTGCTTGCATTGATGTTTTTTTTCCCATTTTTCTTGTAAAATGTCTCGGGTACAAACAAAAAAGAAAAGAGGAGTCAGGAGAGTGATGTCATATCGCGAGGGGGCTCTTCTGAGGGGTCTCATGTTCCCTGGCCCTTTTCAATTCTTTCACTCTGAAACACAGAGAGAGACATGCGTCCATGAATGCAACATCCGTGACATGAGTTTTATAGTTGCAAGCTTATCAAGACACACACACAAGCCTATCAGAACAATATCAAGGTGAGCCGAGATCATCAG
The DNA here is from genome assembly GCA_029814665.1 of Acanthurus lineatus. NCBI lineage: Eukaryota > Metazoa > Chordata > Actinopteri > Acanthuriformes > Acanthuridae > Acanthurus > Acanthurus lineatus. Next base: position 21,206,268 of record JAPZDV010000002.1, on the reverse strand, counting down.
GAGGAACGGCTGGTCTGTGAAGGAAAACGTTGGTCAGGATTGAGTTACACTTTGGAATTAAAAAAAAGGGGATATTTAATAGCACAATTAAAGAATCATTACCATATTAATCTATAACATTTAGGGTAAAATGCACTTTTTGTGACAAAATAAATACAAGAAATCTTGTCATTAAATTTCATTTTGAAGTGTTCCAAAACTTTATGTTAATAAGATTATAATCATTAGAAGTACAATAATTTTCAAAGTGATACTTGGCACCCTGAACCACTTTTGTGCTCAAAATGCAGCATGTGACACCGTTGCCTCGCAGCGTGACGTGACTACTGCAGCACTGTCAATTTGGATATTAAAACCTATTAATTCAGTGATTAAAAGCATGAATCACTGTACTAAATGCTTATAGTGAAGGTAGAAGTCACTCAAACTAATAAAAGACTAGAGGTTCTAGTCGAAGATGAAAAAAGTTGTTTGTTGAGGTAAAAGGATCTGGTGATTTTAAATCTCAACAAATACATTTCCCTGCAGCTCAGGAAAGAATAGCAGTAGACGCTGGTGTGGGTTCACTGAAGAGACACGTGTCTCCAGTGTACGAGCAAAAAGCGGTCAGCCTGCCGAGTCCACCGCACTCTGCCCGAAAAATTGATTTTAATACATCAACCAACAGCATGTAATGGATTTAGCTCTACTCTTATTTTTAGTAAAAGGTAACCGCTGCAACATTTATGCATTGTAGAGAGAAGGACTTTGTAGACGCATGGTAAGATGCAGTGTGTGCGTGCACTCTCACGCGCGCACACACTCACACACACACACACCGGGTGCTGCATCCTCTCATGCTGAGCTGGAGTACTCCCTGGAGGTCTGAATCCATTAAAGCTCTGCACTTTAGTCCCAAAGGGCGGAAAAACCAATTGTTTGTTTTTTTCACTGTGACCTATATGCTATCATAGTTAGCTTCCTGACCTATATCACAGAACAGCAGAAAGGCCTGCCATTAGAGATGTTTGCATCAACAAGCTCACCTGCTCTAAAAGCACGGCACGCTATTTTAGGACAAAATACAGCAGATATGGAAACAAGTAAAAACATGTAATATGAATGCCAACAGCAGCAGGGTTAAAGATTTGTCACAATAATGCTTAAACTTCTATATTGGTTATTTATGATGTTCTGATTTTTTTAACATCAGATGAATCTTTTTCTACAGTTTTTTAAAAATATTTGTTTTGTTTTGATGAACCAGAGGGCAGAGTACAATCAACAGTTTGACACAGTTTTAGTAGATGTAAATAAGAGGGGTTAAATCCCCCTCTCGGTCTGTCGAGTGGCTAGAAACAGGACACACAGCCAGTCAGACAGACAGACAAGTACTTGAGAGACAGCAGGCCCATAGCATGCCTAAAGGTAAAAGAGCAAGGCCCAGATTTGTCACCACTTGACATGCAGCAGAATAAAACATGATCGAAAAAAGCTTCCCGTTTTCTCAAACTGGCTGTCTGCATAACCACACAAAACCGAAATAAAAAAACAAACAAATGAACAAAAAACAAACAAACAAACAAAAAAAAAACAATCACAAACAAAAAAAAGTAATCTCCAAGGAGAGAAAGACAGAGATAAAGAGAGTCAGAGAAGTGCCTGTTAGGTGTTGCAGTGATATTGTCATTCATAAGCATTTTGTTAGTTTGAGATTTCTGCTCTAATCTGAGCTTCTCAGTCCACCTGTGGCTCCAGTCGGCAGCCTTCATGCAAGCAGGCATCAAGCAACAGTGATGGAGAAGGAGGAAGGGTTGGTGGAGGGGTGGAGGAGAGAGAGAGAGAGAGAGAGAGAGAGAGAGAGAGAGAGAGAGCAAAAGAGAAAATGAGAGTGAGGGAAGGAGGGAGAGAATGCAAAGGCTGAGACCCCAGGGGGAGATAATTGTATTATTACAGAGAGAGAGAGAGAGAGAGAGAAAGATGTTGAGAGAGAGAAAGAGAGAGAGAAGAGAGAGAGAAGAGAGGCACGAACTGAGTTGCTGAGGCTGCACTCACCCGCTTGAACAGTCTATGGTCCATCAAGGGGCTTGGCATAAACAGCAAAACAATACCAGACAGCTATTAGCACACAGTAGGCACTGTGAAGGAGGGGGCGAGGGCAGGTGGGGGCCAAATACAGTGAGGGGAGATGGGTGGAGCTTCGGTGTTGGAGACATTTCTAACCACCCAGTTTGTCCAATAAAAAATTAAATCAAACACATGACACTTAGTGAAGAGTACAGCTCAGAGACGGACAGGATAATGAACTCTGTGGTAGTTTTTCTACTGTGTCTTACTGATTAGCTCAATGGGTTGGAACTTTCTGAGACCATGAACTGATCCTCGCAGTAAATCTGAATGTGAAGTTTTATCTAGCCTATGTAAAGTTGAGTGTATGCGTATGTCTGCACAAATGAGTAGGATAGCACGTGTGTGAGTCAGTGTTGGGGGGTCTACCTGTGGCGGCAGCGACGTAGGAACCTCATGATCTTCCTGGCAGCCTGATCCTGCCTCTTTGTGAGCAGACTACCTCTAAAAAAAAAAAACACCAGGAAGAGAACAGAGTCATAGTGTTTAAAGAGCGAGAGTTAAAAACTGGCATAAATTTCAGTTAACAAGAAAGTCAGACAACTTTAATTTTACTGAGAAAATGTTCGATTCCAGAGAAAAAGATTAGATTAGAACTTCGTGTCCTGCTGCTGCTGAGATTACTCACTTAAATATATTCTTAACTTTCCTGCAAAAACCAAGTCTTCATTTTGAGTCGGGCACTGTTACACTCTGCCCTTTGGATGTTCATTATTTAGAAAACACACCATGTAAACATGCCCTACATTTGTCATGACTGACTATTAACTTACCAGCTCACTGACTTCTCTTCGCTACAGTTTCTCATGCTGAAATTGCTCCTCTGGTAACTTTATTCATATGGTAGGTTGTTTGTGTGATGGCTCCTCTAGCATAATGGGCATATTTATGAAAGGCTATGATTTTGAAATTGAGAGATTTTTTATTGCCTTGTGATACAACTCCTGCTGTCATGGAGGCCGTCACAAGACAGACTTTCATATGATTTACATTTTATTATGTACGATCATTATTACTAGTCACATTTTTAGTGTCATAGGTCTTGTTGTTTTGCAGTTGCAGTACCTCTCTGTCACTCTTTCTCTATTTCTCTCTCCTACTCTCTCTCCATCTCTGCCTCTCTCTCTCTTTTTCAGCCTGACTGGTCACATCTGGTGGCTGCTCACCATTAAGCTGGGTCCTGTTTCTGCCCGTTAAAAAGAAATTTTTTGTCTTTCGTCACCAAGAGCTTGCTTGCGTGGGAATTGCTTTTAATTTTTGGGTATAAATAAATTATGGGGCGGTCTTGACTTGCACTATATATATAAAGTGTCTCAAGACAACTTACGTTATACTGGCTCTACAAAAATAAAATTGACTTGATTTGTCATTACCTGCTTCAGTGGACATTTAGCTGAAGTGAAGAGCGGTCAGCTGATCATGCACACCTGGGCCTTTGGGCTTTATGAACTCACCAAAGTGCTTCCTCCTGCTGCAACCTCACTGCATTACTTTCTTTTGGTTTAAATCACCAGTACTGCTTTTATTGCTGAGTTACACACGCTACTGTTTTTTTTAGTTAACCCTTATCTAACTCTTATTCAAAGTGAAAGAAACTTCTTTCTTGTCACATTCCTTGAGCCAGTTTGTGACGTTACATTCCTCCATTAGTTTCTGGGAGTCTACCTCAGTTTGTGTTGCACCAGGGCAGCGGCAGCCCCGCGATGGTGGGGCTTCAGCCTGCCAAACTCCTTGTAGCTGCGGTAGTATTGCTGAATGAGCACAGCAGCCCTCCTGCTCTGCTGAAACTTCTTCTGTTCGTGGTAGCTGCGGAATTTACTCTGGATAAGGATGGCGGCCTGCGTCATCTTCTTATAAAGTGCATACTGCCAACAAGAACAAAATATATCAAGCTCCACAATGAGTTTATACTGCAGTAGAGTTGCTGGTTCAGGCTACAGTGGAAGAACACAACCTGAGGCTCGCCAAAAAAAGTCAGCAGCTGGTAGTGAAAAACATTTACCTTCAAGGCTATCCATGTTAGCTTGTAAACAGAAAAAGAAAAAGATTGTGGTTGATGCACAAGCATGCTCTGAAATTCCCAAAACTACCTGAGTTCTAAAAAAAATACTAAAAACGCTATATTAAATAGATTTAGGGCATTTAGACTGTGACCTCTGCAGGGACACATCGATGTTTCGGTGGCGCCTACCTGTTTGTATTTCTTGTAACAACGTTGAATAACAGCAGCAGCTACTTCCTGTTGCTCTCTGAGCGGCCGCCCCTGTTGGAGAGTAGAGTGGGAAAGGTCAGAGGTCACAGTAGAACCTGCATTTTGCCACAAGGGTTTTTTTGGTGGCTTTGTCAAGTCTCCCAGAGGTCTCCTGGTGGCTGGCACCACCCCAGGTGAACTGGCCCCCATGTGAACAGAGGGGGAGGAGGAGTTGAGCCGCTGAGCGACAGAGAGACGAAGGTCCACCTCAGAATCAGCTGGCAGAAAGGCATAACAGATGACTGTAAACGACAGTGAACAGTTTGTCATATGAAAACTCATTAAAAGTAGCTGCAGGGTGGGTAGCAAGTAGAGGAATGGGATCGGGCAGGGGGAAGCGACTGGTGTGTGGAGGGCTAGCTAAAAAACAGGCAGTAGCAGGCTCCATACACCTAACTAAGAATGAGAGACAGAGAGAAAGAGAGAGGAGGAGAACAAACGTAAGCATATTTGTGTCTAATTGGAGCAGGGATACAAGGGATAGTGCAGTCGTTCCTCTAAGCAAGGCCATGCTCTGCTCAAGGCACCTTCCCATGCTGAAACCACAGGGACTTAGTTGGATACATTTTTGTTTCTGTTGAAATGTGTACATGAGAGCTACAAAGGGAGAGGAACAGAGAAAGAGACAGAGATAGAGACAGAAAAAGTTGAATAATATTTAGTTTGATTGCAAACAGTTTATCCCCAGATGGAGGATATTATTGGACTGTATCAGAAACCCTCCAACTTCACAGCAAAAATCAGACCTCCATAGCTCAGAACCAAACCGAAGTGAACCCTTCAACATCTCTCCACAAGACAGAAATAAACCATCTAACAACACCAGTCCTAACGGGGCGGCCCTGTCACTGCAGGCTGCAGTACACACAGCTTAGGGCACTTGAGCGCCGGGCCTGTACCTTGTACTTGCGGAAGGCAGTTTGGACTAGGCGGGCTGCCTCATACAGCTCTCTCTGCTCTGGATCTGACAGAGTCAGCTGGGCCAGGTCTCGCTCCACCTTGCTGTTGGAGGCATTGATGAACTCACTCCAGTCAGCCGGGGACGGGAGTGTTGACCTCTCCAGTGGCCCCTCTCTCAGTGGAGAGCCCCCAGGACTGAGGCTAGGGTTGGACGATGGGGTCAGGGGCTCATTATACAGAGATCTGAGGAAAGAGAAGGACAGATACTTTCATTTTGTGTCAAATTTCTTTTTTTAAACATATGTTTAGTGCATAGATGCATCAGGTGGTGAAAAAGCAGGCTTACAGTACACACTTCTGGTCAATTTTGTACTTTTAAATATTGTTTTGTTCTTAAGTACAGCAGTGAGGAATTAGGGAATAAAATATACTATAAATCTAAAATATTCACCTTTTTAAACAGTGTCAAAATCCCAGTGTAATCATTGCTTTGTCTCTCTCAGATGGTTTGTAGACTTTGTATACTTTTCTATTCTAAAACTACTTCAATGATTAAATATTTATATAAGTTGTATTTGTAATAGATCTTTCATTTTAGTTCAAGATTAATGGTAATATAAATCTAAAACTGTAGTAATATTTTGAATTCTCTGCTAAATGTTACCCACAAGTCTCTTTGGGCTGCTCTCACATACGTTAAGTATCTTTAGTAAGTCTGGATAGCAAACAATGAGCATGAGCATCTGTTACCTCTTATAAAGTTTTAAGCTGACTTTTATTTGATGTGAATGGTTGTATGGAAACATCTGAAGACTTAAAGATTATTCCATTTGTAGCAGCCAGTGGGTTATTTGTTTGGTTTGTCTTTTATTTGGCTAAAATGTAATTCCACAAACTGTGCATGCTCTTGTTTATGTTAGCTAACATGGTTTATGTGTTGTGTGTTTAGATTTTCATTTTGGATTTGGAGAGAAGTCTTCAAATAAACCAGAAGTAAGAAAACCACTTGTGTTTGCCTGTGCTTCGAGGAATTTATAGCCATGGCACGAAAAGGGATTTAACAACTGATAGTACAAAGTGTTTACTTTAAGTTTATTTTTTAAACTGCCTCCAGACTTGTTAGAAAACAGTTGTAGGTATAAATAAAACTTCAAAGAATTACTACTGTCACAGATTGTAAGAAATCCAGAGCACCTGCCATTTCCATCAAATAAAATAGCTTCTCCTCTCAAATTCACATCCCATTGATTTACACTTATGAATGCTCCATTGTAGGCTTATTTTAACACAAATATACAGACATGTTGTACATCAAACATAGAAAGCAAGTTAAATAAAGACTGCATTACATTAGCAGTTCACAGTAGATGCTGTATGTGTACATGTGTTCCTCAAACTGGCATTTTTTTCAACAAAGTAGAAACTTTTTTGGACAATATCGAGGTAAAACAAAGCATGAGAAAGGATGAAAACCTGTGCAGTGAGGAGGACACACGTACAAAAACACATATCTGTCATTTGAGGCCCCTCACTGCTCCTTACCGTAGGTGTATGATGCTTGGCAGCTGTTCCACATCTCCAAGGTAGTTGGCCAGCCAGTTCATGGTGTTGCTGACCCCTGACGTGTCTAATGGCACAGAGTCTGCGGGGGTGAAGTTCTCCCTTTTGATTCTCTCTGGCGTTGCTTCAATGATGTGCTCTGCCAGAGTCATCATATTTACCTGTTTTGTTCAAACAAACAAAGATAATCTTGTTAAAATGTAACACTTTATAGCTTAATACCTATGCTGGTGACTGCAAATGGTCTTGTCATTCAGGTTTAATCTGGCCTTGTGACAATAATCTTGCTTATAGAGGAGGAGAATAATGAAGTGGGTAATACTGTCAGAGACTAAAATTCCTAATCCAGCTCTTCATCTGTTGCAACAGTAGTTAGACTAAGATGGATGACTGGAAGAATCCCTTGGCTATGGAAGTGGATCAATAGAAAGAGTTTATTATGCAGTGATGGTCAACGACAGAGTGCCAGGTTGGCCTGGTGTATATACCGCCTACCCGGTGCAGAAGGCGGACAGAAAAGATGTGGCATTGTATTGTTATGTCTAATATAAATGTCATCCTGCCATGTTTTCTTTACCCATGAGAGCATATTTGCCTCTTTCCAAAGTGATGCAACTAAAATATCCATTCTACATCTTCACCCTGATAATATTCTGCATAAAGCTGTAAAATAAATATACTTTTTACTGTATGTAAGGGCTTTAATTTTCATTTTTTAATCAATTTTTACATAAACATGAATTGTAACAAGATGTTTATCAGAAAAATTGATTTATCTGATTTGCTACAAGATGACTCATGCTATGTAATGCCATCTTTCTGTTTTGTGCAAATAAATAAAGAGAAAAATTACTTTGAAACTTTTATCTGTGGCTGTGCTCGCGCCAAAATCTGCACATGCAGCTGACTGAGAACGCAGCTGTTTTTATTTCTCACCTGCAGGTCATCCATCTGTGTGATACAGTCCTGGTTCTCCAGATCTTCCCGATACGATATTAGATCTGCATCAGCCATTTCTCTGTCCGCCATCACCAGCATCCCGAGCTGTTCCCGCTGACGTAACCGGTTGACCAGTTTCTCCTTCCCCAGGCTGCTGCTTCCACTGACCCCCAGTGTCTTCCTCCCCAAGTTGCTGCCAGAGAAACTCTCTCTGGAGGTCCATCTGGTTGTCCCTGTGCTGCCTCCTGTAGACAGGCTCTTGTCTGAGCTCAGGCCCTCTGAGGACAGGCTCTTGGGGCTAGAGGACAGCTTGTGGAGCTGTTGCTGCTCCAGGCTCAGAGGAACAGACATAGCCTTGTCAGGCCGAGTCTGAAACAGTTCTGGGTTGGGTTTATGTTTTTTAGCTAGCGGGAGGTCTCTTTGGCCCTCGCTGCTGTAGTAGTTGGAGGGTTCTGACCTGGGCCTTCTCAAGTCTGCAAAAAAACAACATGTCACAGTTAGCTGCATAATAAATTAACAAAGACACTGTTATGGATTAACAGAAAGTAGAGATCTTTCATTCAGTGACAGAGAACATTGGCCTAAATAGTTCCCCTCCAAGTTTACAGTAAGAGTGAAAGATTAAAGAAATACTGGCCTGGATTGAGGCTTGTGGTGCTGGATGTGGTTGTAGTGGTGGCAGGACCCCCTTTCTTGCCACTGGGTGCTACTACACTGTTGTTTGCCCAGCTGACCATCCAGCTGTCTGTGGTGGGGGTGTCTGGGGCTGGGGAGAAAGACATGCGAGTTGTGGGTGGTAGAGGGGCTGGTGGCTGCTGTTCTTCCCTTTGTAGCTGCTCCAGACATTCAGCTAACTTGGTGTGGCCACGAGATCGGGCAATTGAGAGGGGTAATCGTCCCAGGGAATCTGGTATAGCCAGGGCACGTCTGTCCCATTTATACAGGACCACCGCTGCCTCCAGGTGACCCAGAGCACATGCCCACATCTGGATGGAAATCAGAGAGATAGGAAAAAAAAGCAGATAGTGGGAATCATTAAACCAGACTTCTATTCATTACAGACCACAGCAACTATGTTCTTCCTTTGTGCTAATTGAATGTTTTTAAACGTTAACTTCAGCTCTCTTACCAGTGGTGTGCAGGAGAAATGATCTACATTGAGAGGATCCACTTCTAACTCCAAATCAATGCTATCAGCATGCTTGGTGCTGGATGGAAGAGAGAAAATAATTAGCATCTCAGTGCTATTTAGTGTCATGCACACCAATTACCAACCAAAGCACTATTACAAACTATGGAGAGTATTTTGTACTCACCGCCACTTGATGAGTGTTTGGATGAGGGTGGCGTAGCCTTGGCCTGCAGCCAGGTGCAGGAGTGTCATGCCTCTGAAGGTCTTGGAGTGGATTAAATGTTTGGATTTGGCCCAGCAAGCTCTGCTCATCATCTTCTCACAGACCACCACGACGCGGCTCTCAAAGGAGCTGCTAGCCTGCATCTGGCCAGATACACACTCACATAGACAAGAGAGGACATCATTATTGTTGTTGTATATGTCTGTTCATCATCAACAACAACAACAAAAACAACAACATAAGACCATTTTATTTTATAACATGTAGTTATACAGTAAGTGTTGCACAGCAGTTTCATCAATTCAAATGTCAGAACACAATGTTACTGCTGTCTGTTGTCACATGGTCAATGACTGTCTCCCTGATGTGGCTTCTTACCTGTGACTGGCTGTTGTTGCTCCCCCCTCCACCACCTCCACCACCTCCTCCTCCTCCTCCACCTCCTCCTCCCGCTCCTCCGCCTCCTCCACCACCTCCTCCTCCTCCTCCTCCTGTTCCTCCCCCAGCTCCGCCACTCCCTGCACTGCTCGGCTGCTGGTGGCTGGCCATCTCCGCCATCCTCCTCTCCATCTGCTCCAAGCGCTCCAGGATAGACATTCTGAACTGGTTATCTAGGCAAACAGTGGGACACAGAAGAACACGTCAGCACAGAAGGAGCGTCCAGTCTGCAAAAAAAAATGGCTGTCTTTGCTATTACCAGCACAAACAACCCTGTGTCCTGACAAGACAAATGATAACACAGTATGCACCAGCAGCGGCAAACAAATATGTTGCTCTGAGCAGTATTAAAACTGTCGCAGTGACTTGGGGTTTAACATCATGAGGCATACAGTCAACCATTTAAGAACAAATGCACAAGTCTGCTTCTGATATACAGCAAAGCTGATGGTAATTTAATATCCTAATTTTAGCTATAACAGAAAAAAAAGATTATAATTATTATTAATCTGCCCATAAAGTGAATGAAAACAATAGCATCAATCATTGACTTCATCAAAACAATTGGCTTTGCTAAAATAACCTTTAAAGTCCATCAATCATCTGCTAATGGCTGCCATCACTGAACTCCTGCCACCATCTCTCCTGCATCACTCAAACAAAGCCCCAGCAAACTAACACAGGCTGAATGATGGGCCAATGAGTGGGGGCATGTTAAATGTGTCCACCCTTTCATAAAGGGTTACGGACAAGCTCTAAGGGGAGTGTACAGCTGAAGGGCCTCGCCAGCTGATTAAATACACCCTATTAGGACCAAGGAACCCCAGCACACCCATGTTCAATGAGCCTGTATGGTAGGAGGATTACCAAGCTGACAGTACAGAATCAATCACAACTTGCACCCATCTAGAGTCCTTGAAAACACCACCTTTCCTATACATCAAGATGGATGGAGGTGTATAATATTCCATAGTCCTTACATGCTGCTTAGGAGGCAACTACTGCTTTGTGCCCTGAGTCAGTCAGTGTAGTTTTAAGGTGGTCTCTGTTCAGTTTTGTAGCCTTGCAAAAAAAGGAAAGCTATTTAACCTGTCAGACATATGTGGAGCAAGTGACATGTAATGGCTTGTACATATATTTTAATTAGTGAAACAGACACAAAAAATGAACAGGATGCAACTGAAAAAATTAAACAGGCTGTAAAACTGACAGGTAGGTTTGAATGACTGTACAAATATGTATTTGAGCCACCATTAACAAAAAAACCGTAAGACTGCAATTTGAACCTGTTGCCATAAGTTTATGTAAGATTACACAAGACACAAGGCTCACTGAGCCACTTAGGGACCCCCCCACTTCCCACCCCCACAAACACTTACCTACACACAAACATACACTTACATACACAAACATTTGTCAGCATGAATGCACACACGCACGCGCTCGCTCGCACACACACACACACACACACACAAACACACACAAAGATGCTGTGTACAGACAGTGGAATGGGATGGGCACAGAGAGCCCACTGCAGCAGGGAGCATAGAAGACTGCATTAGCATTCCCCATTTAGCCACTATGAGGCCGTTTCTGTGGCAACCTGCTGCCGAGCGGTAACTAGGCGACAGGAACATGGCTGTGTGTGTATGGTCTGCCTGTGTGCTATTGGCTTATTGATGAAGGGGAGGAGAAGGACTCAGTACTCCAGAAAAAAAAGGGAAAAAATGGAAAGAGAAAGGCAAACAATGAAAAAAATAGAGTCCATAAATCTTTTTTCCTGTGCTTTTGTGCACTTGGCCTACTCTCTTTTCTCAGTGTTGATGCTTTAGGTAAGGACCTAATGACTCTAAGTGGGGAGTCTTCACAGCACGACCTGGTGACATTTGCGCTTTACGGTATCTTGGCAGTCATGGCTCAGGGCTCCGTGGAGAGCTAATGTCACAGTCAGACCTCCTATAAGCCACTGTAAAACAGGTCAAGTAACTGCTATCACTGAACAGAAAACATAATGTCACTGGCTGGTAAATTACTGCTCTCAGTGACAACACGCTGCACTGTGAACACTTGGAGGACAAAGCTGAGGTCTCTGCCTTCAGTCCCTGACTGTCTATGTTGGCCCGCTGTCAGATCAGCAGATCAGGAGTGTTTGCATTGTGTCTTTCTATGTGGGGTCCCTTCCTTGGGGGGGAAACAGGTGAGGTGAAAAGTTGACTGAGACTGAGTCCTTGTGTCAGGAGGGGAGTCAGAAGGGTTGAGATAGGTCATGGCACTACAACCCGCCTTGGTACAAGGCTATGTTCCCCCCTCTCCCTCCGGCTGACATGGGGGGAGAGACACAGCCAGAGAGACGGAGAGAGAGAGAGAGAGAGAGAGGGGATAGTTAGCGGTAGGCTGACATGTCTTTGTTCAGACCCAGTGCTGCAGTGTGCTGCAGTGCAGATGATGTCATCTCCACCTGCTGCCTGCTGCTCCAAATGCGATGCACGTCCACTGCAGAGGGAGGATGGGGGTAGAGACGAGTGGGAGGCGAGAGGGAGGAGACACGGAAGATGAGCAGCCAAACAGAACTGTAACAACACAGTGACGCTGTCATCTCCCTCCCACTCTCCCGTATACTCCCTTGTGACAGTGTGTGGCAGCAGACGTGGTCACTCTCACACGTTTAGTGCAGACTGTGACATGCTGTTTTTAAAAAGCAGTTGGGTGCAAAAAATGAAGCGGACCACACCTTATTATACTGAGAGCATCTCAATGAAAGCTCATTCATCAATCAGCTAGCAGACTTACAGCTATTATGACACAAATGAGTCCACTTATATTCATTTTATCGTGGCGTTTGGTGATATATTCACCAACAGGACTTGGACTCATGCTAATGTCCCCAATTAAATTTAGAACTTGAAAACACAAAAGAATGAATTCACCTCAATCTTAAATATAAACCTGCATTGATTTTAATGCTCCATCAATTCTTTCAGTCTTATGGACCTGAAATTATCTCCGTTACTGGATATATTGTTAAATTTTATCTATTGAGAATTTTATTTATAACAACTGACAAAGTTATGAGTGTCTCTTAACAGTCAGTTAGATAACATTCGGAGTGTGCTTTCTGAAATGATTGTGAATATGTTGCTAAACAATGATCTGACGTGTCTCCCCTTAGAAGTGAGAGGAACAACCTCTCACCTCTGAGACAAAAGCCTCAAGAGGATGGGAAAATACCACACTTCTGGTCTTTTCAAAAGTGTGACAGTTGCCTTGGCTAAAAAGGGAAGACCACACATCCAGAATGTGCAGAAACACCAGCATAATACTCTGTGACAAGAGGTCTTGAACTTTTATAACCGATAACCCAAATGAGTAATTTTTTCGGCTTGCCTTGGGACCAAAAGTCATTAGAATAAATTACTAGTGTTGTCATCACAGGACCCCACAGACACCAGCCCATGACCCGGTCCCGTCATACAGATTAAGAAGCTGGGCTCTACGGGGAAAATCACACGTCTAGTGTGGGAAGTCGGTAGCGTTCCTTAACCCGTGATGCGGTTGCTTCTTATTAGCTTCTCTCACAGGACACCTTTTTCCAGAGAGGAGCGGAACTGTAAGATCTGGACTGGGTTTCAACCAGCACAACGTCACAGCCCTGCCCCCATGTGATCTGTCTCATCTCCGGGACGTGGCAGCAGCTTCTTATGAGACAGACTGATATACAGAGGGATAAGGGAAGGAAGGACAGGGTTGTTTATTGACGCTCGGTGGAGCTCAGTGGGAGTGAGAACCGACCGAGAGAAGAAAGGAGGCAGACATAGAGATTACAGGTAAAGAAAAGGACGCAGGTGGACTGAGATGACAAGACAGGAGTGCGGTTATTAATGTGGTGAACTTCTCACAGAGTGTGGAAGGACATCTTTAATCCTCACTTCTGAACCTCTGGTTGTTTGCTGGACCTCATTATCTCTCTGCAGCCAGTCAACTTCTCACATGTAACCCAGCAGACAGACCGGAGGGCAGCCTCCCTCTGGGTCTCTGTGTGAGCTGACTGACAGGGGCTGATATTTGTGACCATGCAGGGGAAGAGGCCAGGCCATCTGGCAGCAGCCCTCGCAGCTGGAACACACAGCTGTCCCCTGATTAAAGGACGTCTTTACTTTGACATAGTCTAATGACTAGTTGTGGTTTTGTTCTGTCCCTTTTTTCTTCCCCTTTATTCTTGTAAGCTGAGTGATAACAGAAGACATAAATTGCTCAAATAATAATAAGATGTGATAGGGTCATATTTCTCTTGTACAATCTTTTATTATAGCCTCAAATCTATTTCAGGATGTCATCCATCCATCCATCTGCTATATGACTTGTCTTATTCAGGGTCACAGGGGCAGGGCAACAGACAGGAAGCACTTTGGACAGGCCATTAGTTCATCACAAGGCTAACACACATAAAGAGACAAATGCATTTAAACTTATACTTAAGACTAAGCTGAAGTTTGCAATTTATCTGTCTGTATGTGTTTGCAGAAACTGGATCATCTGGAGGAAACTCCTCAGACATGGGGGGGGGACACGCAGACCCACACAGACACAAAAGGAAATAACTACTACAGATTCATACACATTTAATGTGATTTGCAGTGTCAGTGCTTTAAAACACGTTTTCTGTTTTTTTCTCTCTTGGATAACTGAGTGTGTTTTGGATGTCCTGTACCTCAATCCAAGATAATTTTTGTCAGCTGGAAAATTTGCCTACAGTTTTGCTGCTTTTGCAGTACATCAATTTGTTCACAGGAACAGAAATCACTAACACACACAAACCAAGCAGACTGAAAACAGTTAAGCCAGCCAGATGCCTCCATCACTAGAAATTTGTCTCTTGCAATATATCAACAAATTACAACAGCAACATGTGGAAAAACTAGACAAGTCTGTCTCACCACTGTCTCCGCAAAGAATTTAGTCTCACCAAATCCAGAAGTTCAAAAACTGCAAACAAAGGTCACAATGCTTGAATAATACTTTTCTGTTCTGCCACAAGGGTGAAGAAGCTCTTAACCACCTGGCTTTTGCCCAGCTATATAGGTCAATATGAGTACAGTCTGAATGCTGAATAGATACATTGTGTCACATTGAAGGTAAAATGCCAAGAGTGCACACCATAGGGATTTACTGTCATCCCCTATCACACTAATAGAGTGATACAGTATTGGCTTTTTCTTCTGGAGAGCAGGGTGGTTTGATTTTTTCTCTTTTTTTTGGAGATGTTGAATCGACACAGTAACAAGTACATATCATTAGCTTCCTATTTGCATAAACAATTATATACTGCTTGTCACATCAGCTTCAGGCAGGAGTGCAAATGAGAAATAAGTGAAGAAATCATTTCAAAGATGAATCAATGTGATCTGAAACACCAAAGCCCAAGGGACAGGACGTCTCCAAAGCTTTCCATGAATAGTAAGACAACACAGCTAGGCTAAATGCATTCACAGTATACTCAGCCAGATTTTTCTCAAGATGTTTTTCAGCAGTGTAGCTAAAGTCATATTTCAGTCTTTTGTCACATACTGGTCTCCTGCCGATGGCATACTGTAATGTGGAAACAACTGTGATTTACAAGTGAGGACAGACAGGAGAGTTAGAGAGAGTTAGAGACCAGAGACCATAAGGGCCATTTGATCTTGAGTGTGATATGATGTATGCTTGAGTTGAGACTGTTAATATTGCCCTCTCTGTTTTAATTTGGTCTAATGGCAACTCTGAGTGATACAGCAGCACAGCATGAACAGGGACTGAGCCTGAGTACAGCACATTAACAAAGTGGCCAACAACAGAAATAAACTTACAACATGTCATAAAAGAAGCACTTCCTCTGGATTATAGTTATTGATATACAGTAGAACTGGCTAAAAAACAGAAAAATACATCATCCTCTTGTGTTTAATAAGCAGAATGGAGCCTGTTAGCACAGAGGAGGACAGTGTAATGCAGTTATCAGATCACAGATTGCTTAACATGTACAATCTGATGCAAACCAAAAAGTTTATCTTTTAAATTTATCAAGGGGTTTACGTGACACCTCTATGAGTCATACCAAAAGCTATATGCTGTAGGGCAAGCTTCACAAAGGCAGACTTTATTGAGAAGTTATATATTGGATTGCATTCACCAGACAAGGTTTTGCTGTTTTTGTATCTGTTCTCTAAATTTGGCTTAAACTGACTGTAATATTCTGAACTATAGAGCCAATTAAATGAAACGGCACCACTGTGAGAGATAAAGTGTAATATAAGTCTACAACAATCAGGCCATCTTAAGTGAGGTCAGCCCTAATTATCTGAGAAACTTGAATCGAGGCACATAAACAGCCAGACACGATGAGTCGTATCTAAATGACTGCATCTCTTTTCGGGTATCTACCCCTTTAAAACCTCTTGTGTGGGGTGATCCATCACCTTTAGGTGTAAGCATTCCCACGTCACTGCCGCTGTTACTAGTACTACTACGACTACTACTGCTACTGCTTCTGTTATTACTAATAGTGGTACAACTACAGCAGCTACAGCAACAAAGCTGCTTTGGAAAAATGCATGCTGTCACTAAAACCATATTCACAACTAATATCGCTAATATATAGATAGGTATACAGATAGATAGATAGATAGATAGATAGATAGATAGATAGATAGATAGATAGATAGATAGATAGATAGATAGAT
>JAPZDV010000002.1:21151482-21189903 GCA_029814665.1 Acanthurus lineatus | reverse complement strand
ATAGATAGATAGATAGATAGATAGATAGATAGATAGATAGATAGATAGATAGATAGATAGATAGATAGATAAAAACTATAATGTCCCAGGAGGTATATCTATTTTAATAGTTATATTTGTAGCTGCATATACAGATGGCATATTGCTCATATACTCTTGCAACAAACTTCTGCTAAACTGATAATATCAATATTAATATTTCTACTTCTGCTTCTGCTTCTGCAACAAGAATGAAACTACCAGAAGTGTCACTATGTTGCTAACAACACTGACTCCAGTACAAATAATATATGGCAAAGTGCAGTAAAACTAAGCTACAAACTGTTTCTACTGCCCCTTAGTAAACCACTTTGCAAAAATGTAGCCTTAATATAGCGTTACTCTTTAATGAATGCGCTTGCATCAGACTTATGTAAAACAACTTTTATAAAACATACTCTACAGGACACTGCTCCTGTGGTCTGTTGTGTAGTTTCCCTCATAGTTCTTGTGGCTGACTAAATTATAGACCATGCTTCTCGCTCCACGTCTTATATAAACTCAAAACTTCACAGAGGAGCAACAGGTGATTAAATGTATATCCGAAATTCTCTCACATTAAACAGTCTGTGAGGCGGTCAGCCAGAGCAAAGTTTGGAGACTAAACGGGGTTGGAGTGAAGTCGCTGTTCTCAGATCTGTGGTGCTGAAACGCGGCAGCCCTCGCGATGAACCACCGTGACAACGTGTAGTTTTAATTTCACACCATTTCACTTGCTCCATGTCCGTGCTGTCGACAAGGGCGACCCTGAATGCAACCCGGACTGTGAAACAACAGTCTAAGTTGGATTTGACCGACGAAACGCTGGCTCCGACAACCTGAGCAGCACTCAGGGATGCGACATCCCTCCACTGCGCTAAAGCAACTACCATACTTTCCAACAACACGTGAAACTGCACTAGCAGCTGGTGCTGCGAGGACACCAGACTGAGACACACTCACCGTGGACTTTCACACACCAAACACACTAAAAAACTATCAAGGAGTCATGAATCCTTACAAGGTTGAAGCCAGTTTTAGCCAAAAAAAAAAAAAAGTAGACTTGAGAAATCAGCCTCACGAGAGCAGCAAGTTAACTTCCTTTGCTATTCAAAATACCCGGAAAACAAATAATGTTTTTGTCAGTGAAGGCGTCTTGGGGTGTCTTTAATAAGCCTGAGCACTGGTCGTGAGTCAGGAGTTGGCTACTATTAACGTCAACTCTCCAGTGCTCTGCAATGAGGCAGACACTTGAAGAAAGCATGTGGTCAAAACAGACAATTAAAAAAAAAGAGAAAAACTCCGTTACAGTCACAGACACAGAGGGACTAGAATAAAACACAAAAACTTAGCATGCGGGATGTTCAGGAAGAAAAAAAAAACGTGAAAGTCCAACTTCTTCTGGCACAAAACGAGAAAGGCACAGATTATTTAAAAAAAAAATAAGAGAAAAACAGCCCAAACACAACACAAACACAAACACAGCACAGCACTACAGCCATAGGTTGAACTTAACACTTCTAACCTTCTATTTTATTTTCCATTGGTAGAGTCCACCACAAAGCCAAAAAAAAAAAAAAAAATACTGCCTCTTTTTGTCTTTTTAGAAAATGCAGGTGTCATTCACTGGCATCCTGACCCAAAGAAGTCCAACCAAAGCTGCATCTCACTCAGATTGCAGTTTTACCCCTCACAGCCTGACGGTCAGGTTCACTGCATGCTGTTACACGGAGAAACAATAAAAATGTATATCCTTGGTGTAGACTGAGTCTCAATCTCAACAGAGCACTCGTCAACAATAGAACAAAGTGAGGGAAGAGAGCGACGTGAGGAGAGAGAGAGAGAGAGAGGGAGAGGGAGAGAGAGAGAGGGAGAGGAAGACCGCTCACTACTCTTCTTCCTCTAATAGCCCCCTCCTCCTCCTCTTCACTTGTTTCACCTCACACACATACACACTTTCCTTGTGTTTCTAGTAGTCGCCGCTTTCCCAGCCTGCAGTAAAATGACAAATACCGCTGCTAGGAGACGTTGAGCGCACGTGCCGCCGGTAAACAGACGCCCTAATTCCCGTTTGCCGCCCGCTCCTCGAGCCGTGGTCCCGCTCCAAAAAACTCGCCCATACCTCAATGCTATGATCAGTGGTTATTTGTCCTATTCTAACAACATTAAGTGCTGTTATTCAAACAGATCTGCTCGGCTCGACGCGCGCGGCTGTGATCGGTTCACCGTGCGCCCGCACGGAGTCTCTCATCCCACACTGGAGAAAGTCGGTGCAACCGGTGAAAAAGACGACTGGATACGCTTTCTCTCAAACCAAGCTGCCGTCTGTGACTAAATCTGCTTCTGTTTGCTGTAGTTTACCATGTTTACCCAAACACGCCCACTCCTCCGCTCCTGCATTGTGTGTACACGGTCTGCTGTTTGTCACGCCGGTGTAGTTTCGGCGAGTCAATACGCTACCTTGAGCACTAACAGTCAGTCTGTCGCTATGCGGGTCTGTAAATTTTTTGGCAGATCCCAAGCGAACCTCTCCCGGCTCGGCTCGGGTCGTGGGATCTGAGCTCGGGGACTTATTGGGGCGGACGATGAGCGCTCTGCAGCTCCGACAGCTTTTCTGTCCTGCCCATGGCTCCGTACCTGCAGTGCTGCAGAGAAAAGCGCCCCTTCCCCCACTCTGCATTATGACAAATCAAGGCAGGCAGGCAGCTGTGCCATTAGCACATCATAGCACAGCGAGTCTTCCGTGGGAGAACAAACTCACAAAAGCTGTATAAGCACACCGCTGCAGACTCAGACTAAATAAATACTTAACACGTATGGCACGTAGTGTCAGCTGCCTATGGTTAATCAGGTGACTGACCGTAGGGGTTAAGCAGCGGGAGTCTGTACAGTCACGGTGGGTGACAGTAATCTTGTTTCACTGTTGTTTTGAAAAATGGTTAACTTAATTGAAAGCTATCATTATTCTGCTGGATGTACAGCGCTT
This sequence comes from Acanthurus lineatus, assembly GCA_029814665.1. NCBI lineage: Eukaryota > Metazoa > Chordata > Actinopteri > Acanthuriformes > Acanthuridae > Acanthurus > Acanthurus lineatus. The sequence continues at coordinate 21,186,899 of JAPZDV010000002.1, read as the reverse complement.
CCTGATTCTCCCGTGGACATTATCGATGTAATTACTGTCCAGCTGATTACATCTTGCCCTACTTCTGAAATAAGTTACATGGTCTACATATCACGGTGGAAATTGAATTTATCTGTGACAGCAAGGGGGGTAAACAATGGCAAACTGATTAAAGCACCAGCTTTTCCGAGAAAAGAAAAAAAAACCCCAAACTCTTCTGTATGAAAGCACATCCAGTTTAAAGTGCGCTCTGCGCCAGAGTGGCCGTGGTCCTGAAGCTGCTGGTCACACACCTGAGCACCTGATGTACCCCGGAAGATCACTAATGTCTTGCAGCAACAGTTCATCATCTGTATATTTGGCACACTCCAGTATTTTAATATAGGAGCAGTCCTTCCTGATCTGTCTCTGGCCAACCCTCTCCTCTCCTCTCCTCTCGTCCTGTCACACACAGGTGGACACAGAAACTCACCTGGCACTGAAATCAGCAGGCTAAAGGGTCTTTTCCTTTAGTGATTCTTTAATTCTGAATTAATTTCCCTCTTAATCTGAAAGTCTGACTCTTTTGAGACATTTAAATCTCAGCTAAAAACTCATATCTTTGCTCAAACTTTCATCTGGTGCTCATCCTTCAGACCTCGTTCCTGTAACCTTACAGCAGGTTGGTCCCAGTGTTTGATGGTCTATGTTTAGTCTGCTTACAAAAACCTACAAACACACTGTAAACTTCCTGTAACTTCCTACACTACACTTTCTGATTCCCTCAAGGTGCTATTGTGTGTGTGTCCATGTCTCTCTTCTTCTCTCTGTCTTTTTCCTTTTTCTCTCTGTCCAGTTTTCATCTCTTTCTCCTCACTTTTCACTCAGGCTCCTCTCTACTGTATCAGCTCTCTCTCCTGGATGCTGGTGCCTCATCCAGATGTTTGGATCAAGAAGATCATCCAAAGATCGTCTCAAATTCTTCTCTCTTTAGTTTGCATGCTGTCATGTCTCTGTGTGTTTGTCTGTCTCTCCTGTCTGACTAAATGCTGTGCTGCCTCTGCTGTCTGTGTGGTCTGTCCTCTTTCCAGGTCGCAATGACTGAGAGAAGGTCATGTGACTCAGGTTCTACCTATCTGGCGACCCAATGAAGCAAAGCTGCTTACTGTCCTCCCGGATCTATACTCTTTACTCATGTTTTCAAGTCCACATAAATCTGTATTTTTGTGATTGTTATCTGATTTGAGGGTCTGTTTTAAGTTGTACGGATTAGAAAGCCTCTTGAAGTTAACTGTGATTTGTGATTCTGGTCTGTATAAACAGAACTGACATAACTTCTTTAAAATCTGCTGGGACAAATGATTACTCAACAGCTGGATGACTAGATGCAGCAGCACAAGTGAGGATTTCAATGAAAACACAGCACTGTTATCCTCAAACAGGAGTCTGCAGTTTGCTATTAAACAAAATAGTGAGAGGTGGCAGCAAGGAGTTAATATAAGTAAGGTAATAGGGTGGGCTGTTTTCCTTGAGACAGTCAGCTCCTCCTTAACTGGTTCTGTGAATGGGCCAGTGAGGGAGTAGGGTATGAATGGCGGAGGGATCCACCGGTACTGCCGTGTATGGGAGCCGCCAGCTCTCGATTACTCACTCCCACTCCCTCAAGGGCCGTCTGCAATGCAGCTGTCCTGTGAGCCTGTGCTTCGCCGTGCCCTACTTTATCCCGTCAATGCTCAGGCACTGCAGCAGTGCTTCTCCGGCAGCACACACTCACACACACACGCATACACACACACACACACACACATACAAACATACACTGGCTCTTCATACTCATTACATTCTGGTGAACATGCCTACAGAAGGTCCTCTGACTCACAGAATTAATTTGAGTTTAAACAGAATGGAAATCTGCCAACCCTGCAGCACCTATTGTTGTATGTAGAGAGCCTCACGAATGCCGATCTACAAAAGCTTTTATACTGTTAAACGATCACACAAAACAATCTCAAGATAATTTGCAACTATTCATAAAAACCTCCAAATTTATCACTGCATTCGCCTTGCAGTAAACACAAAATCATTCCTGACTGTAACAGATGAGACAAAGAGACCGTCTATTACCAAACTGACCTTAAAATAAAGCTATAAATATGACACGTGGTATTGAACTTGCTCATCTCAGAACAACAGACTGAAAACTGAAGGTGAAAATGTGTCACCCAACACTTCTTTACGAAACAAAGTTAACTCTCAAATCAGTTTCGCTCCTGTAATACCAAGTGGGGCTGGGAAATCAAAATCTTAACAAGAACAATGCAGTGTTATGTAAAGTCACATTTGTTAAAATCCAAAAATACTTAGCTGTGCTCCTCTGCATTGTATCAGCCACAACTCTTCACACATTTGTGATGAAAAAAATTAATTAAGTTAATCTTAAGTACAATTTGATCCAATTCATTCATTTGGACAGAGTTTTATGAAACAGTAACATGTGTATATCATAACAATGCAATTCAAATAAAAGTTGATAAATGATAAAATTCAATTATTGTCCAACCCATTAAAAGCATTCACAACGCTGAAGGCTCTACTGCTAACAAAACCTCCACACACAGTCTAGCAGAAGCTAAATCAAAGACTTTTCTGTGACCATTTGGTCAAGGGTCAACAAGAAGCAACTGCTCTCAGCAACAACCAGCGTGTTTTAAGGCTGGAAACTTAACATTTATATCCCACTAATTATCCTCCTGTTATTGTTCTAAGTATACTTCTGTCAAAGGGGGTCAAAGAGACAGGGGTCAAAAAGCTACAGGCTTATAGCATTAATCTCCACTACCATCAAGACAAAGCAATAATGACTAAAATAAAATCTTAACTAACATAATTAGAAAAAACACAACAAAAGAGGACAACAATATAAGAGGTGGCAACATTAATTCCAAGCAAAATTCAACCCAAGCTGAATATTTGTGCAGCAGAAACATTTAAAAACAGCAATGAACGTATGAATTTGTGAATAAGGCTGCCAAAATAAAGTTGCAAAACATAAAAATACATTTATACTACGTGATTTTGTCCAGGGAAAGCCAATACACAGGAATGTATAAGTTGCAAAAAACAGTTAAAAGCAAAGCTAGCAAGAGGATTTTTCCTGCATAATGGCCAAGCAGATTAATCAAAATTAGCAAAGGCCACAGGAGATTTGGACAGCCCGAGAGAAAAATTAGGAGCAAGATAAATATGTCGTGAGTAAAGAAAACAGAGAGGAAAACGATGAGAGAGGGCAGATAAAAAGAGTAATGGCAACCACAACAGACATAAACTGAGGTGAGACCTACCATCCAGCGAGAGCCAGTCGTGCTGAGATGATGGCAGTGAAGGAAGAGCGCGAGCCTTGTACTCAAACACCACTGAGTTGGAGATGATCTGGTTACTGACAGCCACCTGTAGTGTCACCAGACCTGTGTCATGAGCTGGGAACAGAGAGGATGATGAGAATTATTTATATTATTACCGGGACTCTAATGACGTCACGTCAGCCTGAACCTACTACATCTTTAATGTATTTAAATGTTGACTGTTTGACAGACAGAAACAGTAGCTTTTGTTACAGAGCTTAACAGTATGCAACAGCTAAACATCGATTTTCATAAACACTGTTTTTGCTTACTGCCACAACATTGACTTGGGCTTTCAGTGCAGTCATATAAACAAAATAAAACCTGTGAGAAATTCACACAAGATCCTCCTGACTAGAACACCTCACATGTTGTGAACCTGCAGGATATTAATTCAAACAAACAAATGAAAGCTAACAGTACACATGATAGTGACATTTTTTTTTTTTGATAAACAGGCCAGACCCCAAAAACAATGATAAAGAAAACTTTAAGAGGACAGAATGTAAAATGTATTTTTGATGTCAAAAATTGTAAGTGTGTGTGCATGTGTGCCTGTCAGTGTGTGCATCAGCACTCTCTTGTCCTACCTGGGCAGTAGCAGCGTAGGACCCCTGGTTGGATTAGAGAGGCTGGGACTGAGATCTGGTCAAACAAGCAGCTGTAGTTGGAGCTCGCCTCTTGCCAGGGCCCCGTGATCAGCACCTTAACTCCACCCTGAAAAAAAACAGGACAAATAGATGAAACAAACTCATAACACACCTGCCAAGTAGAGTTTAAGTGTCCCTGATTACATTATTTGTTGTATTCTGCCATCTAGGGTTCAAAGATAAGAACAACACCAAGGATAATCAAAGAACTCCTTTATGTTGATCTCTGCTGCCATCATGTGGATATTAAACAGCATTTCACTGCATTTTCATTTTTCCTCAATGCTCAACCATAAATGACTTTACAGTGTGCCTCCCTCTAGAGGTCGGAGCAGGGTATTGCTTTTGACAGCATAAGAAATACTGACAGGAGAGTGGTGAGAAAAGGGTAATTTGATGCATAATATACAAAGAAAAAAATATTGAAATATCAAATATCAAAAATATTTCACACTTTAAATATTATTATTACTATAATTGAGCTGCTGCCGGATAATTGTGTCTAGACACATTTCTCCTAACAAACAGCAGCAGGCCATTATATTTCTGCACTTCCTCTGCTGTCTCCCTCTAACAAGAGGTGTAGTTTTGAATTTAAAAAACCCTGGTGACAAAACAATGTGCAGACCAGCCTCCTGCTGAGTCTACAGCACCAACACTGTGCATGTTTGTTATTCACACTACTCTATGTTGGCTCTAAAACAATGGAAAGAGACTCTCACCACAGTCATGACTGCAAAAGCTTTCCAATCATAGCTGAAAATAAATATCTTTGGGAGTATTTCACATATCAACTCTATTAAATTAATTTGAATAAAATCCCAAATATTCCACTTTAAATTTGATCATTGCTCTTTTGCTTAGGCACTGTGACTCCTGTCTTGAGTCACTGCTACAGTTTAATAATGTCAGTCTTTCCAATTTGTTAAGTTCTCTTTTTATTTGACTAAATTATTGCTTGACTGAAATAATCTTTTCTTTTCTTTTCTTTTCTTTCTTTTTTTGACAAATCAGTTCAAACCCTTTTCCTAGTTATTCTGAAATGTTTTTGGGCCTCTAGGAAAACTTGCAAGGTGAGGAAAAAATTGAAACTACACTTATGCTATTTACTAAATTTATGTGAATTTATTGTGGTTTCCACAATTATGATATTCTAAAAAAAAGAACTAAATAGTTGTTGAGTTATTTATGCATTTACCAAAATTCACAAATCACATTAAGTTTAATTGCTTTTGACATTTTTATGTTGAATATGCATCTTTACTGCCAAAGTGCCCTGTTTTTTACAATTCTCTAAGAGAGGATATTATTTTTTAATCTACTTTTTGGTTAGTTTTTAACCAAAGTAAAATAAAGGAAATATCACTGCATGTTTCACTGGATGTTTGGGCCCTAAGTTGAGTTAAGTTGAGCTCTTGAACTGGCCCTTAGGCAGCGAATCTCCAAGATGGTCCACCAGTCAGAGGTCAGGGTAGCCTGAGAAACTAAACCCAGGGCAAAGTGAGCACACATAACAGTGAGCACACATGACTGTGAGCACACATGACTGTGAGCATGCTGAAACAACCGAGGGCAACCAAGAAACAAGTGCTTTTCAGCTGGAGTTAGTGCTTCAGTTTATATGGAATAACGCTGGAAAAAAAAGAACCTGCCAATCAGTTTACAAATGTTTTCCAGCATCATTTTTAGGGTCCTGACACTACCAAATGTTCTGTATTTCCTGCTCCAAGCTGAAAATGATCATACATAAGAGAAAAAGCAAAAATATCTCACATGAACTTAAGACTGGCTTCACATTATCTAAACCACTTTGTAAGTGTAATGTCAACTGAATGCCCATTTAAATCATTGAAAAATCTAGTATCCAATGCATATTCACAAGGGCAATTGAGTATTAATTAAATTAATTGCATTCACTTAAAAGTACTTTAGATAAGTGGTAAAAAGCTAACCAATAAAAATCAGTTGGAGTGTTGTGGTTCAAAATGCAGGATGACTCTAAAAACCTTTTGAGTCTTCATTACCCAGAAGATCAGCAATCAGGCTGATACATAAGATATTATAAGCAAAAAGAATGATGGCCAAAACAACAAAACATTGTTTGTGAAAAAAAAAATCAAGAGCGCTGTCACTCACCTCAGGGTAGGACCATTCAGGGGAGTAGTCAGTGACCATGAAGAGGCGGCCTGTGGCCTGAAGCATCCCCATCCCCTGCGCTACAGCTGCAGAAACCACCTCTGCTACATTCATGTAGGACAATGAGCCTGCTTCTCCTGTGTTCCCCCCAGCTCCAGCCCCTCCACTCAGAGACTGGGGGCTGCAGCAGGGTTGAAGGCAGAGCTCTGACGGGTTGTAGCCAGAGCCCCTGGCCCCTCCATCCTCCTGGCCTGTCTGAGGGGCCCCACCGGCTGTGCTCTGACTATCAGAGCTGTGGGAAGTGACGAGCTGGTGAGCATACAGGCCCCCTCCAGCTGACATGGTGGTTCCACTGCCATCCACTGAGATGAAGTCATTAATGAGGTCAGAGAACTGGTTACCAAAGGAGATGTCAAAGTGATCCAGACTGATCTCCATGCCTGTCCCTCCTGCTCCTCCATTACTGGTAGCTCCACCAAGGCCTTGGTGGGCTCCAACAGCGTTGTAGAGTCCCTGGACCATGCTTGTGCCCTGAAGGAGAGGCTGCAGCTGCTGCTGCTGCTGGGTGCGGTTGCTGCCGTCAGTATTGTTGTTTCCATTGTGAATTGCTACCCCTTCTCCTGCACCTCCAGTCCCTGTTCCACCACCGTCTGAGGCCTGTTGTAAGAAGTGCTCTGCGCCTCCTCCCTCTCCGTTTCCTGCCCCACAGGCCTGAATGTGGTCTCCTGGCTTGAGTAGATTCTCGGCTCCATTCTCGGTGGCTCCAGCCTGACCTGAACCCACGCTGCCTGGTTGCTCCAAACCCACCACCTCCTCATGCTCAGCGCCCAGCCCAGGAAAGGTGCCCTGGTACTGTAGCAGCTGCAGAGAGCCAGCCTGACCAGGCCCCTCTGTGGGCGATCCTCCGTTACAGTTGGCCCTGTGCTGGGTCTGGTGGGTCTGGTGGTGGTGGTGGAGGTGGCCGTTGCTTCCAGGGGAGTCCGTCTTCACCACCTGCATGCCCATATAAGCTCCAGAGTCATGGGAGTTGTGCTCCATCAAATGTGTTTTCTGGCCCATGCTGGGCCTCCCCTGCTGAGCCTGGCCGGCCTGAGAGGCGTCCTGGAGGAAGAAGTTGGGCGAACGGTTCTGATGTTGCATGTGAGGACTGGACATGGCCTGACCGTAGTTCACTGTGGTGGCGCTGGAAGTATAGTCCTGTTTCGCATCAATGGCACTGAAATCCATCTGCTCCAGGGTGGTGCTTGGACTCAGACCCCCACCAGAAGGAAGCAGGGAGCCCGCTGGTGTCAGAGTGAGGCTTCCCTGGCCTGAACCAGCACCAGATGACACAGAAACCCCGCTGCCACAGTTGACGACTGCCCCCACCTGGTAGCCGCTCTCTTTGGCCAACTGCTGCTCAAAGGATGTGTCTTCTGTCTTGATGTTCTTTACCAAAGCTGAGCTGAAGGTGTAGCTGTTGTCTGACATGGACGGGGAGCGCTGCAGACTGCCATTTGTGTTACTGTTGCCACCAGAGGAAGATGAGGTGGAGGAAGAGTTGCCCTCTGTCTTCATAGCGCTGCCTCCATAGGTCTGGCCCTGTTTGGGGTTGTTCAGGAAGCAGTCTGGGTCAAAGTTCATGTTGGTCTCTGGGATCTTGATGGTTCCAGAGTCCAGACTGCTAGAGAGCACCAGTTCCTCGGACACTGCAGCTGAAGACAGCATGGACAGACTGTCTCCTGCCGCATTGGTCCCAGGTTCCCCCACTCCTCCACTGGGGAAGGCAAATTTGTGACGATCAGAAGTCACAGACAGCACCAAGCCCTGTGAGGTGGCATCTGCACCTATCAGGTGACTGTTGGGACCCCCAGTGGGAGACATGCTGTAGACAGGGTCTCCGGTGACTTCAGACATAAAGACACTCTGGGACAGGCCAGACATGACAGAGGCCACGTGGCTCATCCCTGTCACCACGGGGCTGTCGGCCATGTCTGGATCGCTGTTGAGGCCACTACTGATGGAGACAGGGGAGTTTTGCGTTGTGTCGGGGACCTCGACCTGGTTGGTGGATGACACCTCGGTGCTGTTCTGGTGCAGCAGGACGGGCTTGTGAACTTTGCCATTGCGTTTCTCTCTGGCGCTGCCTCCTCCACCTGCTCCCCCAGAGCTTTTGCCTCCACCGTGGGCACTGTGCTCGGTCTTCCCCTCCGACACATCGTTGTTTTGCACCTCGGAGTGAGCACTGCTGTAGCCTCCTGAGCGAGGGTCCACCTTAGGAGAGATGATGCGGTGTTTGGCGCTGTTGCATTTGTGGTGCACACTGCTCCCTGCACCTACATGAGGACAAACAGAGCAAAAAAAGGGTTGAGGATTTGGACGGATGGCAAAAAAGGAAAAAGACAAAAACACACTATTGATTTCTATATTAGGAATAATACATATTGGACAATGCTACTGTTCCAGGAGCAGGGACAAAGATGAATGAGTCTGTTTGTTTTCATATCATATTGTTTGTGAAAGACAATTTTCTCCAGGGGACAATAAAACAAGCCTTTCCTTTAAGTACACAATGAGGGAAGCATATGTGAAATTTTGATTTGTTGCCTTAAATCATCAGACATGGAAATTTTGCTGAGGGTTATCCAAAGTAATTTGTGTATGAAATTAGTAAACCATTACTCTACATTCTTTTTCCTGAGAGACAGCCCAAAGTGAATTGCACAAGTGATTATATTTGATTGACTAACATAACATCCGAGAACAGCTGAGCTATTTCAGATAAGGCCCTGAAACGGTTATCAGTAAACAAAAATAATAAGCCAATAACCCCAAAACTCAATTTCACTATAAATCAAAACCCAATAGACCTCAACCACCTTCTCAGATCTGCCATATAAAAAAAAAACATTATCTTTATGGCCTTTTTGTTTCTCTCGCTGAAGTTTCCGGTTCTTTCTTGAGAACAAACTTCCATCCCACCCACTAGCCCTTACCCAGAGTGCCCGTGCAGAGGCAGTTGTGAGTCCGGGGAGGTGGCTTAGTTTGGTGGCTGTCCAGAATCTGTTGCACTAGCTGCTCCACTGAGAAGCCAGAGCTGCTGTTCCCATTGCTGCAAGTCCACTTGATGCCATGAACTGCCGGGAGAGAGGATGAGACAGAGATGTCAGCCAGCCCAACAGACCACCAACCAGCCACGCCAACCTCCCGCCCCACCCTCTGCTCTCCCTGCCTATCTGCCAGTTTAGCTCATGCTGCTCACTGGACACCTCTATAAATGTCAGTTACCATGATCCAGTAAGGAAATGAATATTTCTGTTTTTTTTCCGGAGGCAAAACAAACAACTCACTGACTCGCCTCAGGTAAAATGGTACAGTAGATTCTGTTGATTTCCTCTAGTCTCCTCTCACTATAATTTCAAGCCTTTTGAACTGCGCTGCTCATTCTTTTCCTCCCATGTGTCAGTGTCTGTTACTTCTACGTGGCCTCCCCCTCCGTGTGCTGGTGAAGGTGACAGCCAGCCAAGTCCTTTCACCCTCCACCCTCACCGTGACCTCTGACTCTGCTCTGACAGGGAAAGCCTCTAGGGAGGAACATCACCTAGATGCTGCTGCTGCTGCTGCTGCTGAACAAATTAAAAAAAAAAAAAAGAAAAAAAAAAAGAAGAAGCTTTCTCCTGTAAAGCTCCACTCCCTGCCTCAGTCACACCTCGCTAGCAACTCCTAATACATTTCATCGCTCTACTTGCCAACCAGCCACCACTTTTGATGAAACAGATAGTGGTTTTAGTGGCTGTAAGGTGGTAGGAGACACCTCTGAGTGCTGCAGTGTTCAAGCTCTCAACCATGAAAAAAGGTAATATTTTAGAAGTGAAGCATATTTAGATTATCAAACAAAATCAAGTCTGCAAGTTCTCTTCACTTCAGTACCTCCTTTGGTTTAATATGCAAAAGGAGAGAAAGAGAGAAAAGGTTTTGAGCATGTGTGAAAAAAACAGTGAGAATTTACTTATTGCATTTCTGTTTGCATATCAGATGAAAGGAGATGGAGACAGCGAAAGAGGGTGAGAGTAATGCAGATTAAAGACAGAGCTAGTTTAAGTGAAGTGAAAAAGGCTGAGGAACATGATTGTATGACTGTGATAAGGATCTAACTTGAAAGCTTTGAGATCCTTTGGCAGATTACAGGCTGGTCACCAGCAGATGTCAGTAGAGCTGCTGTGATCAAACTGAGATCATACGCTCCACAGACAACTTACTGTGGCAGGTTATACAAACATAAACAGGATTCATTTTGATCTATTATAAAGTCAGACTTATTCAGTCATTAATCCAAAGTGACTAAGATGAAAAAGGATTTGACACCAAATGTGACAGCAAAGTTTCATCTAATGTCATTATAATTACTGAACAAATAACTGTGTCTGTCTTGAGATCCCATTAGGCAGTGAGGCTTGAGTCACCGTTCACCTCCTGACAATGTGTAATGCAACAGTGCAAATTAAATGATGCTAGTATTACTGACACATAGATGATAGGGCCATAGGCACGCTAAAAAAACGCTGTCATGAATCCCCTTCTGTGACAAAGCCAGCGAGGGAGGCTGCCGGACAGAAGTGCATCCGTTCTGCTGATCTGACTTAGAGGAGGTGACAGAGCAAGAGTGAGAGCCTAATACAACAGCTTACATCCACCATGTAGCGCCATCCCTATTTGTCCAAACAATCCTGTCTCCCCTCTGCCCTGATCCCTCATGCCAGAATTGCCACAGCCCTCCTCATCCAGACGGGCGTCACCCCCCCCGGAGGCTCTGGGTTGTTGACGTACAGTTACCACGGTGTCTGCCTGTCTGCTCCTCTCACTGAGGGTTACGTTCCAAAGCAGACATGACAGGAGCAGTGCCACTAGGTTTAATCCCAATGGCAGCGGCAGCAGAGGCACCAAGCAGCAACCCAGTCACATCATCATCCTGATGACTGCATCCTGTCATGAGCAGCATCACACAGCCCTAATGACAAACACAGTTTATCTGTAGGACACACACATATCCCATCTGGTTGCCTCTGCACCAGTGGGCACTATATGGGACAGTGGAGTGCAGTAGTTTACATGATGGCCAGCCCTGTCTGTCTTGCCCTGGTCTGTTCATCTCTGCCCCTGTCTGTCTTGCCCGAAGACAGGCCTTCTGTCTGTCTGAGTGTTTGTTAAAGCCGCTCATGCGCTATCTGTCAGCAGGCTTGGGGCATAGCTGGAAAGAGCGCTGCTGCGTGTTTGTAGCATTAGACCAAAAGAGTGAATCAAGCTGGCTGCCTTGTCTATGGAGCTGTAGCGTGACTGAGTAGTGATGCCACTCTCTTACCCCCCTCGCCCCCCCACCCCTCCTCACCCCCCCCAGCTTCTTCTCTTTCTCATCAAACACTGCAGAGCGTTAAGGAGGGAGAGGTCAGGCAAGGCCATGTTTCACAGGGCTTATATCTGAACTGGTGTGTTTGAGCATCCGTGCATGTGAAAGTTTTTGTGACTGCGAGCACGAGTGTGTGTTTTTTCGTCGTGGGGAGACAGAATAAGCTCAACTGATCCATGAAATCCACAGTTTTCCTTTGTTGTTTTTTTTTTTGTATCATTAGAGGTGTCAAATGGTTTGCGCACTGAAATACCGTGAAGAGAATAACAAAAGGGAAAGGCAAGACGGAAGAGGGCAATTATATTGCAAAAGTTGACAATGTTCTTGAAAAATAACTATTTGACATTAAACCCGGGGTTTGTGTGCTGACAAAAATAAGAATGTGAAATCATTACATAAGAACAATTTCCTGACATACAGCCACACATACTGCATCAACCAGTTTAGAACAAACTGTAACATGCACTTCTGCAATCTAATATTTCCATCATTTTCCACATTCCTTAAAGTAAAATGGAAATTTCTCCAGCTAGTGTATCTATGTAAGTTCTCAGGTATCAAGAAAGTTATCCTATATTCAAGAACGATCCACAGCAACGTATGCATATTATAATATTCTTGTGCAATTCAAAAAGCATATCCGCTGATAGATGCACATATTCTAAGATGTGGGTCAATCCGGGAAAAAATGCACTGTATGTTAAGAGCTAATATATTATTTAAAATGAAATAATGCATAGATAATATAGCACAAGTTCATCGCAAGTCTTTTCCACCTTCACTGGGACAGGGTTTGCTACATTACATAACCACTAGATGGCAATGTTGCTCCATCACTGAGCAGGTTTTGACATGCTGGCTGGTTTGGGAAAAAGAGAGAGGGATTGGGAGGAGAGGAAAGATAGAAAGCAAAGACAGAAAGCAGGACAGAGCTTTTTTGCTCTTTATGTAGCCCCCTCATGTAGCCTAGCAGCTAGAAGGCATCTCATACTCACCCTCTTTGTCCCAACAACTCACAAAGTTAATGACTTTACGCATTACTGCAAATGGTGCTTGGTTTTTTACATTAAGCCACAGACATAATGAATACAGTAAGCTGTTGTTGATCAGTGGCAGTCCTGAGGTAAGGCTTTATGTTAAAAATGTGTTGTAAAACTGATACAAAGCAGAGCTGTGAGGAGGATAACAATATAGCCGAGACTTCAGTGATGTCAGTCTTGACTGCGTCTCAGTATGCAGCCTGCATGTGTGTGTGTGTGTGTGTGTGTGTGTGCTTGTAAAGCTGCTGACACGTTCCTCCTTACCTGGCCACATCACCAATAATTGGCCATCGGAATATCAGTCACATCACAGCCCCTGCCAGACACACCCGAATCATAGCCTGGCTGTTAAAGGTACTTTAACAGCTCTCTGAAAGATTTTCAATGCCCCGCAAGGTCCCTGTTTGGCTATTATCACAATCAGACAAACCCTGACTTTTTCCAAAACACTGCCTCAGTGTTTGTCCAGGTGTGGAGACTCATAAAAAAGCACAAAGCGTGTCTCACAGAGCATTAGTAAAGCTGATAACAACAAGAGCGAATCTATTGGGGGGGGGGCAGAAAGAGTCAGTGAGGGGGTGGTGGAGGAGGGGGGCTTTCTGGTGAGTCAGACATTCTCGCTCCCACATACTAACATGAATCAATAACCAGCTTGCTGATCTCCTCTGACTCGACTTCCTTCTCGGGTCAGAGAGGAGGCGCACTGTCATTCTGGCCAGAGTGGTGCCAGAGGTCTACGGGAAGAGCTGAACTTTGACCCGCAGCTCGCAGACGGCTCCAGGAAGAGTGCACATCCATATAACAATGTAGGAACACTGGCTGAGGATGCTCTCTGACTGAGGTGCTGAGGGCACTTAGTGTACCAGCTATCAACTAATAGGACTAGACATTAAATTGTCAGACAAAAAAAACAAAAAACAAAAAACAGCCACTATGTTTAGTCTTTCTGTGCAAGTAGACATGCAAAGACTATTAATGCCTTTTTAGAGGAGACAGCAACTGTTTGTATTAGAGGCTATGAATAAAAGTTGACACAGGAGTGATAAGAATCGATGATTGCATAGTGCAGAGTGGAATTATTCAAATACTCACACATGGGCTTGAGCTGACCAATCAGCTCCTCCTTGGTCCACTTGGCCCACTCTTTCTTGTCTGTATTGATGGAGCACAGGATGGGACCACATGGTTTCCCACAATCCTCAATGGCTGGGACATTCAAATAGTGGACGAGCACAATATCAGGGTTCTGTGGGGAACACAGAGAGAGAGAGGGAGAGAGGGAGAGAGGGAGAGAGGGAGGGGGAGGTTAGACGAGATGACACGAAGGATAGAGCACGGTTTTCTTGAGGATACAACAGCAAGGAGTGGTGGTGACACATAGATACTGTGGCTCAGCTGTGAGGGCTTTTATGTGGAACATGCCAGCTGGTTGGTGAAAATAAAAATGTTGCTGAACTAGAAACACTTGATGGTACACACACACAACAGAGCCCAAGAACAAAGACTAAATGCACAACCCAAAAAAAAAAACACAACCAGGGAGCAGAACAAATCTGGGATCAGAAATCTGCAATAATCTCACTCATTATGTGGCTATCTGTATCTCTGTATCTCCAAATGTGTGCGCGTTTGGATGTGTAAATTAGCCTGTGTGCTCGTTTTTGTGTGTATTTGTATGTGCATATGTGTGATAATTACAATGTGTGCTCATGTAACACACTTATGGCATTTTGTCAAGTCCTCCCACATGGTGAGTTGATGCCCTCAATTAACTCTGCTTGTGTTCACCAAGTCAAAACTCAACAATTTACTGCATGCAAATTGTTACTGGGTTACCTCTGCAAATTCCCTAAATTGACAGCTTATGAATAATAGGTAGCGTTTAAAGGAATGTTTTGCCGGTGTGGGTAACATCAAATTGATTCTATGATAATGAAAAGCTTTGATTACTGGGCATGGCAAAGACTCACACAAGAAATGTTCCACTTTCAGTCCTTATTGCCTCCAATTATAAACATACAACTGCCAGTGAGCACACACACGAACCTAACTCACAAATGCAGCACAATATCCCACCACTGCTGCAAAGGATATCAATAAAAGCAGCACTGATTGTAACTGACCAGTATGCAGCCAAACAGAAGCAGGTTTACAGTAAAACAAAAAGGCACCAGGATGTATGAATAAACACAGAAGTAAAAAAAAACTATGCATGTAAAAACCACACTTACATGTGCGCTTGCGCTCACAGCTAAACAAGACACAAGAATCGACAAACCAACAAAGGCCTTGATAGAGAAAAATGCCATGACAACATGTGTGTGTGAGTGCAGTTTGAAGCTTCATCAGTACTAAGTGGCAAATAAATCAAGGCACTGCTACTGTAGCTCTGCAGCTCCCTCTCAGTGTGTACCATTAATCTGCGACTACAACCCTCTCTGCCCCTCTCCTTCTCCCCCCTTTTCATCAGAGAGGGGTGTGGTTTGGGGGGGGCACGCAGATCCAAAGAAACAATTACATCTTTGATTAAACATCACAAATGTATCAACAACCACCGTCGTCCCGATGCGTTTGGGTCAGGCAGCTCCGGCTCCGGCGGGGGAACAGCAGCGAGCGGCATGTAAAACAGTTTGAGGCGATGACCTCCCCTTCACAGCCTCCACCAGGAGCTGGAGTTGGACATCGCAGTATGTTATCTCACTGCTTTCCTTGTCCCCTGTCATTGGTATGGACACAAGGCAATGACTGGTGCCCTGTTTGGATGGAGAAGGCACAGGGCGGTGTGTGATGCCCCCATATGGCACCACCAGCTGTGTCAATAGCAAAGAGACGCCCTCGATCCTTACTTGGAACGAAAGTGCAAAATGTAGACAGCTTAATTTGATTATGGGCGCCACATAAACGTACGTGGATGTATGTGTGCAGGGAGGGGCGAATATGTATAAATGCATAGCTCATGCATTAATGGCTGTGTACACCCAAGAGCAGACACACAAACAGACTGAGCAAGGACAAAGTCATTAGAGTACTGTAACGGACATAAATACTCACAAGACGCACGAGGGCTGGCTGTGCACAAACACACAAATGTATGTCCACGATCTCCTCTATCCAACACCCACACTCCCAGCTGTTTCCTACCTTTTCACACATAGCCACTTAAATATGCACACACACACATATATGCGCACTAAACACAAGGGAGGGGATCATGTGGCAGCTTTACAGCTCATCCAAACACAAGTAATATGTATCGCTGTGCTTCGCAACTACATATCTGCCATCCGTCTTTCCAGAACTTTCCATCTCTTTCCCCAATCATGTTTTTGCCTCCTTCTCTCTTCACTTTATAACATTTTTGACTGTTCTCTCCCAGCTCGGGCCCACCTCCACTCTGAGAGTAAAACAACACAATGAAAATGTAAGGCATAACATAAATCTATCAGGATGGTAATTTAATTTAATTTCCTGCTGGCTGCTTTCTTTTTCCACAGTGTAATATCAGGAGTTGGTTCTCCGGGAGAAGAGGGGAAAAAGGCTGAGGGGGAACTTTTTGCCTGGATACTATTTTCCAGAGAAAATGAGATCTCATTAACTTATTGATTAATTGTGTAATGTAGTCTTTTGGTTGTTTTTTCATTGTTTTTCCCATGCGGGTTTTCGGGGCAGCTTTCCAGCCTCACTTCTGCAGTGGAGAGGGGGAGACTGGGATACAGTTGCCGGAGCCTGTGGTGTGCATGTGGGTGAGGATGTGAGGGCGTTTGTAATTCTGTGTTTGTGTTTGTATGACGTTTTGTGTGTGTATATGTGAGCTTGAGCCTATAAATACAGGCATGTCAGCATGTTGGCCATGTTTTTACGCATGTGTGCCAGCCACGTAAAGGCTTCTTAAAGCATGAACATATCGTGTGCGTGTAAAATGTAGTATGTCTCCAGCCAGCATTTTGATGTTGCTGTGTTGTGTTAATGTTTACTGCGCCTCCCTAGAACAGATGGATAGATGTTGAGATAATTACTAGCGGAGTCTTGGGGAGTCAGCCATGGGGGCGCAAGGCCTGCTGAGTGGGTGGTGGAGCGCCTTCCTGCCCCTCCCTTCATCACTCTCTCTAACAAACACATGCAAATAAAATACATCAGCATACAAACGCATGTATGCACAAAAAAAAAAACAAAGAACAGGATCCCACGTTCGCAGTCCAATGCACACATGAAAAAGTTGATGTGCCAACACTTTGTACACACACACACACATGCATATGCGAAAATGCAGGACATCGCCATCGCAACCGGAGGATAAAGGTGCTGTTGTAGCCAGGCAACAGGTTTCTCTGGCACCCACACACTTTGAGGCAGCCAGTGCTCCTACGATCTCTCAGTGACTGCCTACCTCATCCTGGAGTCATACACCCTGTTCTACTCCAAAAAACAAGGAGGGAGAGAGAGATTCACTAATGGCGTTGAGGATACAGACAGAGTTAGATGTCGGTGGAGACAGATAAAATGACCTTCTACTTTGTGGTGGATGTGAGGAAGGTAATGTGCACGCCGAGCTGCGGCGGAAATCTAATTAACTGAGAACTCAGTACAAAGCACGTCTACTGGTGGGATCTGGTATAGGTGGTCAAGTAATGTGTCTTCTGTTTTCGCCAAGTCTCTGTGACCCTGTCACACATTTGCCACCCTTTTGGAGGACCTCCATGTAGCCGCTACCGCAACAACCCACCACAGCTCATTAAGGGAGAGAGAGAGCCAGGGGAAGAGAGAGAGGGTTTCAGGTAGGGATTCATAGAAAGACAAGGAGACTCAGACAGAAAAGAGGAATGAGAGTAACGGCTCTTATATTGTCAGGCAGGCAGTTCTGCTCCATGGTTGTACCATAGCAGGCCTCGCTTTCACAACCAGTGCACAGGAGCGATAAAAACACCATTAACATGAAAGGATCTTAATTGAGAGGGGATGCTTCATAGAACGTGGATGAGCCTGGGAGTGCAGGGGCAAACCTTGTTCCTCTCTGATAAAATAACCCACACGGAGGAATGTGGGCTTCAAAGCATGCCATACTGAAGGAGGGAGCAGAAGAGGAGAGGGGGGCTCAGGTATGGGAAAAGCCCCCCTTTCCCACTTTTACTCTGAGGAAGAAATAAGGGAAAATAAGCAAAGTAGAAAAGGAATGAGACAGCTCTTCATGGGAGAACTGTAGCAGGCTACAGGGATATCCATTTTAATACAAACTATCATGAAAGCAAGAGCAGTCAATTGTTTTGTCACAATGCTCAACAACAAGGTATAAATACAGACGACGTGCATGTGTTTGTGTATTAGTGTTTGTGGGTATCTATGCCTTTATGTTTTTCGTGTCTGCCTACATTAAATCATAAATAGCGTGTGAATGAGTGTCTAGAGGCAGATTCCTGTATGTTGGTTGGCATAGGCACATCAGTATGCATGCAGAATGAGCGCAATGAGCTGTGAGTGTGAATCTGAGTGCATCTGCTATTTTGACTGCATATTCATGCTGCCTGCGTGCTTCCAGTGCGTATTAGAATTTTTGGTGTGCAGTTTTTGCATATGCTTGGTTTCGAGTGCAAAAGGAACATCCATGAACTACATCCTATGTGATTCATGGTGTGTGCTGTGGTCCACTGAACGGGTACGAGAGGTTATTAAGGCCCTGCTCTCTCAGCTGTGTGGGGGCAGTTGCCCTGGCAGTGGCACAGTGATGGATGGTGTGGGGTGCCAGTCATTAGGCAGCCTCCTGGCCTCTGGCACTGAGGTTGCACTCTTAAACACCGACCTCCCCCGCCTGTCCCCGAACACCACTGCTCATTTCAAGGTCAACTGCCTCTGTGGTGCTTTAAGTTTACCTCCACAAGGCACAAGACTTCTTCCTTTTGTTTGGAACCTTTATCGCTCACTGCCAACGGGTGTGTTTTGGAATGTGGGGGTGGGCTGGCTGGTGCCTCGCCTCGTGCAGACACCGAAGCTCTGACACACACGTGCGGCGCATGCACACACACAGAGACGCACATACAAACACACATAGAAGTAAACAAAACCCTTCATCAAACCCTCCCGAAAAACTTGGCAAACAGCCCGAAGCTCCTTTCTAGGTAGCAGAGAAATTTCCCCCTATCTGAACCTGCCTCCACCCCTTTCTCTATGGGTCCTCTATGACAACCTCTTTGTTTAAATGTTTCCAGTTTAAAACACAGACACCCTAATTGGGGTGTCTGGAGTCAACGCTTAACTTAACTGCTACAGTTCATCCTCTACTGCACCCGGCTCTCCACCAACTACAACTCTGCCTGAGTGCCAAGCTAAAACGATGCCCGCGGTGGGTACCGATCCAGGGGTAAGAGCCAGTTTGCAGAGGGTTTCTTAATATGAATTGCCTTGATTGCCTCCGTCCAAGGTCTGCGAGATAGACAGCAGAGCAGGAGGCACAGCAGGAGATCCTGATTTAGGGAAGATTCATACCCCACCTCTTTACCTCCACTACCTAGTGTACTGGCTGCGAGATATGAAAGGCAGAACTTGGAACTTTTGAGGAACAGGAAGAGGCCAGCATGTTTGAGCGTGTTTCAGAGGAAGCCAGGGGCTGAGGCCTGTGATGTTTAATTCAGTAGCACATAATCACTCCGATGGAGTTGAGAGCGGGGCTTTAAATAACTCAGCTTAGAGGGGCAGAACTACTTCACTCTGGGTGGGGGAATGCAAGTCAGTGTGTCTATGCGTGTGTGAGTGTGTGTGCATTGTGCACGTGTTTGTGCACTTGTGTGTGTAATTGTGCATATGTGAGAGCATTTCACATTTCTGCATGTCTGCGAGTGAATATGCACGGGAGCGCTCCTCTATTTTTTTGTGTGACTCCTCCCTGCTTTGAAATATTTTATTTGTGCAGTGCACCACAGTAAAAGGTGGAGTGTTTTTGTTGCTGTGCCAAGCATCTGCATGCATTACAATAAAAGTGCAAAAGGCCAGTATTCAGCGCCTGAATATGGACGACCGTTCTGGATGCCAAGCAGGCAGGCAGTAAGTCAGGCGGTAAGCCGGGGAGTGAGGCATTGAAGCCCCTTTAGCTGCCACAGCTCAACTCACAGTTTACAGCCTACTTATTCTTCCTAAGGCCCTTACAGAGCACACTACTCTCTCCATTAGTTGTGGAGGTCCCGAGGGAGGGGCCACGCTGCCGAGGGGCAGGCTGAGAAAAGGCCATCAGGAGCCCATCCGGCTGCCATAATGGCCTTGGCTGAGCCCATGGCACTGATCCTAATATTCAGTGGCCATCCAGGTGACACCGAGTCACATTGGAATAAAAGGAGGAAAAGGAAGTTAGTGAGCTTTCCAGACACAGGGAGGATTTAACCGCGTGCTCTCTCTCCATGGTTCTTTTCTTTTCTCTCCGCCTCGAAATAACCTCTCAACCTCTTGCTTTCTCTGAGTCTTTCTCTTGCGTGCTCTCTCATTTTCATCTCTTCCTCCTAGGGCATAGTGCAATTCATTTGGAGGAGGAAAACACAGCTAATGCCATCTCTTTCTACTCCCTCTCCACTGCTCTTGTTTCCTTTCATATCAGTGCTGAGTCTGATTTGTTTGTGTGCGTCGTCTTTCTCCCCGTGCCAGTCGACAAGGCGTGCTATTTATGTGCCTCTGCCCGTGTCTGTGAGCGAATCAGGACTTCACAGGAGCAGCCGGGGGAGAAAGATGTGCTGGTGCATTTCTAAACAGGGAGTCACAAGAAGGACTGATGTGTGTCCAGCAGCAAGACAGTCCAACCTGGCTACTATCTGCTTCTGCAACGGCCCGCTGAACAACAATAGATAAACACCGGTTGAGGGCATCAACAAGAACAACTGTTGAGGTTGTAACAGAAAACGAAGCCAGTCAAGCACAAACTAGCGGAGCATAAATGCACATATGTGCAAATATATAGATATGTACTCAAACTACAGAAGCATCAAGAGACTTACACACAATGACAACAGCGATGGCCACAGGACTGCTGAGCCTGTGTGCTCTGTCAAGCATGGAGAGGGGCTCATTATTATTACTGGGCTGGATACTGGAGCAGCCCCAGAGCTCAGCTTGGCAAGACCTCTCTCTGGAGACACACACACACACTGGCCTCTACACACACACACACACACGCACACACATGCATGTACACACGCATACACACCATACAAATGGGTAATCAAACGTCTGCCCCTGGGAGAAAAAAATGCTCAAATGGTTTCCTAGCAACCAATGGTGTGCATTGGGTCCACATGAAAAATGAAAAATAAAGACAGTGTGTGTTTGTGTGTGCGTGGGTGTGTGTGGGTGTGTGTGTGTGTGACGGAATGAAAGAATGAGTTTGATATTAACAGTGCATATTAAAGAGAGATAGAAGAGGTTTTTTTTTTGGTTGAAGTATGAAGTGGTCAGAGATAAGAAATCATGAATGGGATATGAAAAGGTAATGAGGAGAGAAAAAGAAAAGGCGCCATCAGAAGTCTGCCAATCTGATTGACAAACACAAGCGTTTCCCGAGCCTCTCTGCAGGGGCAGTGTTGACTGCGAGTTGATCCATGGAGCGGGTCCACACACACTGGAGGTCATGGGATTGTATTATCAAGTTACAGCCCAGTGAGAGATCATCATGGGAATAAATCAGAATCTTACACACTGTTACAAACATGTAGCAGCACTGCAGGGAAGGGAATTATGCAAGAAGCAAAGCATAGGCTTTAGAAAATGTCCTCAAATGCAGTGCTGCGTATCACACCGGGATAAAATGCAAAACACAGGGGGTTGTGCTATACCAAAGGCACACAATCAGGTAAGAGTAGTGGTTTGTAAAATTGCTGCAAAGCACTGTACAAAGAGGCGTAGCTGAATCTCTGAGGCTCTAAGGACTTTTTTGATCATTGCTGAACATTGTAACTCAAACACACCAAGTCCCCTTTAAGTATGATCCAACAAAAAGACAGAGTTACTTTTTATTTGTTTATCTCTGTGCAAGTGTGTGAAATGCAAGGAGCAAAGCAGCGTGTAATAGCGTATGTGTGTGGCTCCATATGATACTAGTGTGCGATTGTGTGTATGCATGTTTGGTACATCTGTCTGTAAAATTGTGTGTGCGTGCGAGGTAGTGAGAAGCATGCTATCTCCATCCAGCAGCTGCCACCAAGAGGCTCCCCAAAACAAGCGCAGGGCCATGACAGAGACAGAGCGACCGCAGCCTTCTGGTGGTGTAATAGGAAATTAATTGAGACCATCAATATGGTATTAATCATTAAAGCACAGGTGCTGAGGTGGCACTTTGCTGACTGCTCTACTGTTGGCAGCACTCACATACACACAGTAAAAGTTTGACCTGCTGTTTTGCAAAAAAATGTTAGTGGGGACAAAAAAAAAGGGAGAAACAGAGACAAAAGAAAAAGAGGAAAGAAAACTCTGTATCCACAATTTAAACCACAGTGAGACAGTGGGGCAGTTTTTTATACACAGCCATCCAAGGTCGCTCTTGCTTTGCCTAAAAAAAAAAAAATTAAAAAAAAAGGTTTGTGTTCACCTCCTTTGAGCTCCCTCAGATAAGGACTAAATAGCGAGACAGAAATTGAATAGGAGTGGGTATTCTGAAAGACATTCAAATCAGAAAATGTCAGGTAAATTTGGGGAAATATTCATCAACTCCCTTGGAAGCCATGTTTCTTATAACACCTAATCCTTCGTGAGGCAAAGCACAGTGAGGACTGGAGTGCCGGTGTTAATCAGCCGGAGGAGAGCCAAATTGCAGCAACTACATTAAGCCGTTAAGCACACCACGTCTCCAAATTGTTGAAGGTGTCTCACTGAGATGAATGCTTCTTCTTATGAATAATACATCACACACATACACACAGACAAAACCAGACACTTTATATATGTGCGCATCGGAGTGCACATGCAGACACACACACACACGAGGCATGCATCGCTGTGTGAGTTTCTCGCTGAGAAAGTGTGACAGCTGTGCAGGATGGGGGGTGGGAGTGTGCGTGTGCGTGTGTGTGTGCGTGTGTGCGTGGGGTGGGGGGGTGCTGATGTTCCCAACATTGTCTTTGTATTGAGTGAAGTCCAGTTTCAACTAGCCTCCACTGACACTTTACACCAAACCATCACCACTTCATTTCTGTCTGTGTCAGGGTTTAGCCTATGAAATGTTTATGATTCAGGAGCTGTAGATAAGATTGAGATTGATCTGGATTGAAAGACAAATAAGTTTGCCAAAGCCCAGAGTCAGCTAGAAAAGCAGGGAGAGGGAGCGGAGAGGGGGAAAGAATAACAGAGTAAGAGGAGGAAATGCATTAACACAGGTCTGGCCCTGAGAGAGCATATAGTAATGAGTACTTCCTCTACACACACTGAATACCGGGGAGAGAATATGGACACACCAACATGACCAGCCGATTGATTGAGCGTTTGAGTGTGTGTCAGTGTTTGATCTGTTTGCCTAATTACTTCCATGCTAAAGATTTGCGGCTCTTGAATACTGACACTTCCTTGTTGTGTGACATGTTGGAGGAAAGTTAATTGCTGCATGAAAGGCTGTGCATACCAAAAAAACAGCAGGTGTGTTGAGTGTATTTGCTGGCTTGTATTTAAAATTTATAGTTCTCACTATAATGCGGACGGGTCTGTGTCAGGAGATAAGGAAATGTGCTACACGGGAAGTTTTTTTTAAGAGGAAAGTGACACAAAGACCCAAGTACACCCTCACAATAGGACTTCCTGGGAACATATAGGAGGCCCTGACTCTCTTCAATGCCCTGGTGATAAGGTATCAGCTTTGATTTACGCTGTCGAACAGTGGAACAAAATGGAAAATGATGTCATCAAATAGAGCGTTTTTCAAAGGCCAGAGGAATGTGTGTGCAAGCATTAATGCGTTCATTTGTGTGTGTGCACATGGGCCTTATGGAAGGATAAGACCCTTTGATGTATCCCCCCGACGGCCCCGGCCAGCTTGGAGAAGAGGAACAGAGCAGAGGCCACCAGAGAGTTGGGGCCCGAGCCCTGGAGCCTGTTCTTTCCCTCCCCCTCTCAGCCTGCCTTCCCCTCCTTTCTCTGATCAATACTGGGCCCTAATCATTGAGGACAGTATGGTAGTCCTCTCTTTCTCTCATCTCCTCTCTCCTTTTTTCTTCTCATGGTTTTACAACCTCTGCCTCTACCGGGCTATTTCCAGCTAACATAAATTACACACACTTGTGTATTGTCTGTGTGTGTGTGTATGTACATGTTTGTGTGTGTATATACATCTGTATGTGTCCACACCTACATGCATATGAGCTACACACATTCCACCAGTGTTTCTATGCATATTTGTGAACGAGAGTCAGTTTGAGTCTCTGTAAATACGTGAATAGGCTTATACAAGGCTGTTAAAATGTATGCATGTGTCTGTGTACAACCAGATAAGACAATATCATTGAACAAGCAACACCAACATAAACCCCAGTGAATTATGAGCAGCATACATAAACTTGAATAATAACACATCCCCTCATTTCAGTGGCTTTATCCCAGTTATCTAATTGCCCCTGTCTTTTTTTTTTCTTTAATAAACTAATGAATGTGGCTGGATTGAGGCCTGGAATCACATAGGCAGCAATAAGTAGCACTTCTTTAAAACCCCAAACTGCATCAGAACAGCTGAATAATTTGTAGGAGAAATAATTACGGGGCAGAAGAGCAGGCATCAATCCTGGAACACCGACAGTGCCCTCGCTGGAAACCACCTCACCCATAAGCCAAGGCTCCATTAGGTATTGTCTGGGGCCCACAGGCTAATTTGTTTGCATCAATAATACATTCAAAGGATTTATCTAACTTGCAAATGAGTGTTCATTTACTGGTCCAAGAGGCAGGGAGGAGAGCAGGCAGCAGGAGAGAAGGTGTGAAAGGCTGAAACAGCTGGTTGGAGCTATCTGGGACACAGTTAACCCTTTGCTCGGCAGCAGGACGATATCTACCATATCTACCAGTTAGTTGGTTGTGTTTTTTGAAATGGTTGGTTCTGACATGCCTGGATAAGAGCCAGTGTTTATGTAGGGCAAAGACACACCAAGGTGCTGGTGACCAACCCTTGGAAAGGCATCAAAAATGAAGCTGAGAGCCACCGCACAGCCACAACTTATTACCTGCTGCACAGCATATTCTCTGATCATATGCCAAATGACAAAATGACAAAGAGGAGTCTATGAGTGTGTCTCTGTTAGAAGATGGGGATACAGCATTAGTGAGACATGGTGGGCCGTCTCTGGGGGACACTCGTACGCCCAAAGCCCTTTGATCTCTGCACTGCACTGTCTCCCACAGGTGATGCCAGGACAAGCAAAGCCAAAGGAAGTGGATAGAAAATGGGCGGAGGGAAAGATGAGGGTTATCGAGAGTGAGCTAGCGAGAGGGTGAGAGAGAGAGAGAGAGAGAGAGAGAAAGATGGGAGAGGAGGAAGGAAGCTGGCCACGAACATATGCTGCCTTTCTGTGCCAAGCCCCACTGGCTCAGGCAACCCACGCATACGCTGCACTGCTGCTGCTGTTGCCACTCCAGCCCTCTCCAACACCAACACCATGGCACTACTTAGTCAAACAAAGCTGGAGAGATGAATCTGGAAAGAGACGGGGTCTCCCCAGCCTCTGCACTGCCAGGGAAGGGCTGCTTAGCCTGGATAACACGGCCTGATTATACACGCACACATACATATACAGAGTAGTGGCTTTCAGCTGTTTGGCGAGCCATCTCTTAAATTTGTGTCACCTCTTACGTGGGCTACCACATTAGAATTTTTATAATCTCTTTATGGGCTAGTCACTTTCAATTTGAGTCACTTTGATGAATTATAGGTAGAATCCTTAAAAATAGCAATGTATCTTTGCCAGGCTATACAGTGGTTTACACTTTTATTTTCTTCCAATAAACTCAAAACCCAGCACAATAATTTTGTTTTAAACATAATCGATCAGTTATTAACAAAACCAGATTAGGCAATCATGGACGTTGGCACCCTGAGAAAGCATTGTTTTTAGGATTTATATTATTAAAGTGAATTTTTGAAGAGACATTAAATTCATTTAAAGTCATAACGTCATTTACTTTGTCCGACATAAAAAAACAAAATCTGTGTTAGTTGAAGAGATGTCGGGCAAGAAAAAGGAATAGAGGAGTGAGGGATCTTGTTGATACTGATTAAATTATTATTTTTTTTGCTGAAGAAAATTTTAATGGCTTGGAGAAACTGTGTGTGTGTGAGTGAGTGTGTGTGTGAGAGAGGAAGGGAGAATGTGTGTGTGTGTGTGTGTGTGTGTGTGTGCCAGACAGGGACAAAAGAACTGCGTACTGATACTGCAATGTTTGATGTACTACACACCTAAAGGTACTATTAACACTGACAGTTTAGAAGGTTCAATTCAGTTTTCATCGCTTAAACATTTTATAAGCACCAGACGTAAAATTCACCGAAAGGTCACACACTAATATTTTTACACAATGCTTAAAATAAGATTTTTAAGTTATATCATTTATGTATGAAAGATTTTGTGTAATGAGGCGCTTACATTAACTGCTGCAGTGTGGCTTGGGGGGTTTCACAAAAATGTTTCAAATAATGACTGTCCATGTATTTGATTTTACCATGTTGTTAGAGGAAAGGATAGCAGGAGGGAGGGAGGGGGAGTGGGATCTGAACAGCTTTGGAACAGTACTGAACATGGCTCCCCGCTGGGATTCAAACCAAGGGCAAAAAAAAGGGAAAGAAAATGCAGGCAAACATCAACAGCACAGATCCAAATTGCTTGCTAACACACACATGTGCAAAAACACCCTTGTACACTCACAAATCCACGAAAAACCCACACATGTAATAGACCAGTACCAAAAATCCAGACACACAAACACCGTCAGAAGCCAAGATATATAATAACAAATGCTTGTATAACACAGAAATCAAATTCAGGGTTCATCTTTCAATCTGAGCCTCGCAAACTCAATTCCCCTCTGACGTCTCGCCGCCTCACTTTCCACGCCATTTCCATGTGAACGAATGGGGTCAGTATCGTCACATAGACATCATCCTCTGCTCTCTCCCCCTCTTCTCACCCCCCTTTTCTCAGTGAATGGATGCTGAGCACTGGTGCATATCTACGCAGGGATGGCAAGGGCACCGAGGAGAGAAAATCAATACTATATCTCACCACTAAGCACAATCCCAACCAAAAGCAGCTGGAGTTTGCAGCTTGCTCCATAAACTGGACGGCTTCATCTGGCTGGCCGCTGTGTCGGTGGATTGCTACAGTAATGCACTACAGCACAATGGCCTGGGCCAGAGCCTGCCAGACACAGAGGTACACACACACACACACACACACACACACCCACGCACACACACACACAGAAAAACACATATACAGAGACAAACAACACGCTCCCAGGGGCTGGGGAATAGCAACAGCAATGAGAAAAACTCTCATGAGGCAGGAACAGGGTTGACAAACACACTCTCTCCTCCGTCACAAGCAAGGAAAAGCGACTCTGGACCATTTAGCCCACCCTTACAGCGAACTATCACACAGTTGCACATACACAACACAAGCCACCACCCCCTCCTCATACACACACTCACACACATATAAACATTTACACACACACACACACATCGGCACACACAGAGAGGGCCCTCAAAATACCTGTTCTAAAAATAGCAAGCGGGAAGCGGGAAACGGGACTGAGGCTATTATTATTGCACACACGTCCTGCCTGGTCCCACCAAGGAAAGGGAAGAGACTAATGATTTTCCTGGTGCTAGCAATTAAAAAACTATTTGTCACCTGCCAGGCTGCGTATGACGTTGGGGGCCTTGGCAGAGGACCACAGAGAAACTCCACACATACATGATACGAGCACAAAGTGGGTTGCACCACTGCAAACGTTCCAGAGGCAGAAAAGGTGCATGAGAAGCAGGTTGAAGCTGGAGGGTGAAAGGAAAAAAAAAGAAAGGGAAGCCAAGGGAAAATGAGGTAAGAGGGAAAGAAACGGTACTTTTGATAGAGGAACAGAGTTGGGTAAACGGCTGATTTATCCGGACAGGTTAATACCAGGCCAGACAGCGCCTCAGACAGCGTACCGCCATCAGGAAGTCATGTAATATTTAAAATCCAGCCAATGAAAGTCATTCTCCTGCTGCTGGGCTTCTGGCTAAAATAGAAATGTATATTTCCCTCTCCACCCCACCCCACCCTCCCTCACCCCACCCCCTAAGAGCACAAGAAGAGACAGACTTCAGCTCTCTGCCATCCATATCCCCGACTCCGTCTCTCTCCTGCTCTCTCCTGGGCTCGCCCCCCCGAGATCAGTCTGAAACACGAAGGTTTGTACACAACGTTCATTCCAACTGCTGTAATCCCTGTTGGATTTGCCTAAATGGTTTAAGGAATTTCAGTAAAAGTAAAAAAAAAAATCTAGTTTCATTGATTTTTTTTTTTCATTTTAACATAATTAAATAACTCTATACTCCTGCTCTGCTGCAGTTTCTGCATTAGGAGGTAAACATTGCAGACAAAAGAGTTGAGGGGAGATGAGGAACAGCCTGTCAGTCTGAGTTATTCAAGGAGGTCACTGAGGAAATCAACTTTGCTTTTTTTTTATTTTTGTTTTTTTGTTTTTTAATCCTCCTCTGTTGAGGTATGAGAGGAGGATGGCCCACACAGGGGGGGGGGGAACTCAGGCTGACTAAAAACCTCCCACTATTCAATAGGATACATCCCCTGATATTGCCACAGGAGGCCAATATTGGACTGTATGGGAGACAACCTATAAAAAATTGGGAGTGGGGAAGTAAATAATATTAAGACAAGCATTATGCATCCCTTGCACTATGCAGTCCTATCCAGATCCAGCTTCGAGCGTACACCCAGCTGCAGTAATTTACGAGGCAGCTCGTTAACGTCGGGTGATTTGCACTGCTCGTTTGCTCCCGCTCATCTCTACCAAATGATATCATCTTCTACCTCTAATCTTCTAACTCTAATCCCCCATTCTCAAAGCACCTCCACCCCTCCCACCACTCCTGCCATTCCTCCTCTCCTACCCTTGCACATTTTTTTTTGCTTCCCCTTCTCCTCCTCTCTCCTCTCTCCTCCTCTGAATCGCTGTGTCTTCTCAGGTTTGCGTGGGTGAGTTTTGAGATGAGGGAGCAGACAGAGATAGGAGCAGAGCCATCCCACTGAAGGGTGTGTGCGCATGTGTGTTCAATATGACATCTATACAGATCAGAAAAGACTAAAAGGAGTCTGGTTTGACTCTGAAGGCTTTATGTGCCCTTGTAGTTACTTTTCCACTGCCCCCTACTGAGAAAGAATGAGAGCAGGGCTAAAAAAAAAGAGAGAGATTTTCTCTCAAAACTTGCAGAGGGGAGAAAGCTCAGCAATCTTGGGGAGACACAGTGGCAGATAGAAATAAAGACAGGGATGGGGGGCTGGGGTCAGAACGAAAAACAAGAGAGAAAGGAAAAAGAAATGAAGAAGATATAAAGGAAGACACGGATGGAAACAATGTTTATAACAGAGATTGTTATTGACAATTAGGGAAACGAATTGTATTGTTTTTATCCATAATAAAATACCTTTGGGGTTCGCACAACTTCTCTATTTGCACCAGCTAGTGAATTGATTCAACCACACTGGCCCAATACTTTTTCTTTATCTTATATCTTTTCCAAAAACATTCCTTAGTCTCTTCATCCCTAGCCCACAGAGAAATCAGCTTGTCTCAGACCAGATGCAGCTAACACCCTCAGATAGACAGATTTTCACAATGAAAATTGCCAATTATAGAAATTGCAATCAGAGCTGTTGGCTTGTATGTTGATGAGTGGTTGCTGGTTAAAGGGGAATTGAGATCGATATCTGACTGAATGCAGAATGAATGACTCTGGCCGGCTATTTTACTACGGGTTTTATACTGCCTCCCCTTTGTGTTTCTCCTCTGCCTTTAACAAACACTTTCCCTGTCTTCCTCCTTACCTCTAGCCTTGCTTTTCCTGTCTCATCTTTCCCTCTATGACACGTCCAAGTGATCGTGTCGGGATGTCAGCCCTCATCCACGGCTAATTGGGGCTCAGAGGAGTAATCAGGGCAGGACAAATCGGACAGTTCTGGTCATTAGTTGTGACCAGTGTTCTCAGGGAAGCTGGGAGATGCGTGCACACTTCTGCCATCAGGCCCGAGCCTGCATAGTGACATGGGCAGATCTGTGGCTTGACATGAGCGGGGGACACAGAGACTGGCACAAAGCAGACTTAGTGTGAAGCCATTTGTCTTCTCTGCTTTCTAAACACAAATAAGCCTTGCTGCTGACTCTCCTACTGTCTAATATGGGAGGGCGCAGCAAAAGGCTGTAGAGGAGAAAGCTTGTGAAGTGCAGCACAGAGGGTAACATCAAATCAAGATCATGGTTTGTTGCAATACTCTTCGGCAAGCTTACACTGTTAGAGCTATTTTAATCTCAATGTTCACATTATCAGCAAGGGACTGAGACTTTTCTCCCTTTCTCGCTCTTGTTATTCATCCAGCTCTGTGTGCTCTTTTGAGCTGGCCAGTGAGAAGAAAGCAGGAATAGTGGAGTAACATGTTAAAAAAAAAAACTGGTGTCAATAACGATCTTGGAAGTCGCAAAATGTAAACATGTCGATGGCTGCTCCCTCTGAAAGCAAGGCGCATGACTCCAGAGCTAGATGAATGTCAATTTAACTTACTGGCTGAGCCCTAACCTTTCGGGATAACTGAATTATTTAAGCACCACATACCTGTTGTGGGCCTCTGTTTCTCCGTCTAAGTTCAGGCTGGTTAGGGAGCTGCATGAGTCTATGGCCACGCACGCCTCTTTGGCTGCAGAGTGAAAATGGCAAGACAAATGCGGCGGGGGATTTGTGATAATTGGCCGTGCTGGTGGGCTAGGCGACGGGCCTGGAGAAAAGGTCGCAGGCACTGAGGAACAGATCAGTCTGCCAGGAGGAGAGGAGGCTCTGTGTGCCTCTGGGGTTTAGCTCAACTTCTCTCTGTTTCTTCATGTGGGGAGAGACTGCTCCAGCAGGGGCCATTAATTAAGCACCAGAGTAACCTTCGATTTGTTTAGAGGTCAGAAACCCCAGTGTCACTGTTTTGGGCAGAGACCAACTTAAAACTAACTCTGTATTTTCTCTCAAAGTGGAAACCATGGGTAGCAGAAAAGTGCTCAGAAAAAGCGATAGCAGACAGTTGGACGTATTTGAATGTTTCTAAGCGGAGAGGACAGTGAGGGTTAATGTCAGATGCACTGTGTCGGTGTTACTGCGCACAAGGAGGAGGAGGAGAAGTGAAAGAGATGAGGGGAGCCACGGGGACATGGCTCACACCCCGACATGCTTGTGAAGCAGCTGTTCTCCTCATGGCAGAGAGAGTGGGGGCCTGCCAGCAGCAGCATGCTTCCGAGAACACCATGGTCTCCCACCATAGAGCAGAAACAGAACAGAAAAAACCTGATACACTTACGTCAACACACACGTCAACACACACACACTCTCACAAAAGCAACAAAGTGCGCATACCGAAAGATATACAGAACCCCGCTTGCACTGCACACACTGCCACCCTCTCCTGCCAGTCCAGAGTTGAGGACTTGAGCTGAACAGTCAGGTTGTGGAGTCAAATTCATATGCTATAAATCTGATCTCATACTCTGTAGAGGTGTATTTCCATTTGATACAAACAACAGCCTGCATAGCTAAAGGCAATTATATTTCTACTGCCTCCATTTGCCCTGAGGTTGTAGACAGCCAGTCAAAACCTCCCCAGGTTTTCCTGCCTCTCTCCCCCTCTCAGTGAAATCAACAGAACGGTGCCCAGGCTCATCCATGATTTATCTCAGTGAAATATTCATTATGTAGCCTTGCATAGTCTGGACGTATCTGATGTGAATCTGGACCTGACAGCTCTGCTCCGTCATCAAACATCACACATCACCTGAGTCCGGCACCTGTCTCCCAGTGCTCAACACAGAAGCAACTAAACTGATCTGAATGAATAGAGGACTCTGGTAGATATAAAGAATCCATCTGTCTGCCTTTAGCCTGCAGGCATGTCCGCTCCGTGTCTGTAGCAACAGTATCCTGCTTGCACGCTGACCTATGACGGATCACCGCAGCAAAGGAGCTACTCAACTTTTCCCATTCAATTAGCTAGAGAGAGGAAGAGAGAGAGAGAGAGAGAGAGAGAGAGAGAGAGAGAGAGAGGGAGAGAGGGAGAGGCCCCTGCCCTGACGTGGTGGCGTGAGGCATGATGAGTGCATGCGTTGGCCCTGCACAGAATCTGCTGACAGCATTGGCCAGGTGTATTGATCTTTGGAGATTAGTGAGCTTCTTATGAGAGGTGAATAGTGTGGGAGTTCAAAGGTGCCGGGTAATTTTTGATAAATCAACACAGCCAAAATATATATATATAAGAAAAGAGGAGCTCTAATGTGGTGACGAGTTAAAAAGGTTAGAGCAGATTAAGTTTCAGCACCGTGGACAGCAACACACAGCCTACAATACTCGAGGTTCTCTTAATCACACAGCCATCACGGCGATAACGGAGATAACAGGCAGAGTTATCACTCTGCCTGTCCAATTAAGGCACCTTTGAATTATTCCATAAATTAATATTGCTGAAATACTGTCTAATAGTGCTGGAATGATCACAGGGACAACAGTGACAACTCATTTTCCTACATAACACTAATTCAAGTGGTTCCAAAGTCATTATATTCTGAAGGACTAATGTAATAAGAAAAATGTAACTGCAGTGAATGGTGATATTAATAATGTATTCATGTGAGACAGAGACTGGAGCACAGTGGCCTAAGCTGTGGAAGGTAAGAGGGAGAAAGTGATAGCTGTGAAGAAACAAGGTCGTCAGCATTCCCTCCTGCCTTACTAGTCATTTCATTATCTCATCCCTCTCTCCTCCTCTTTAAAGTAGGAAAAGCAGGAGAGGCTATTGACCCCTCTCTGTTTCGTGGCAGGCTGCAGGACAAATGAAGTTTCCCCTCAGACCCCCTCCGTATTAATATCATAATTATCCCCACCTCTGTGCCCCCGCCGGCCAGCGCAAACTCCACTGTCTGATTTGATGGAGAGGCGCAAGCAGGGAATTACATTCGATTAGCACTAAACAAGAGAAGGGGACACGGGGCAATAGAATCAATCAGTGCCACCAGGACAGACGAGATCCTGTGTGTGTGCGTGTGTCATGACAGCTCGGAGCTGGAACGACTGTAAAACTAAACTCACAGAGATCAGCTTTAAGGATCCGGTTATGCACACTCCTGCTGTGAGTGACAGCATTTAAAGAGCAAAACACACACTGAAATTTCATACATTTATGATGTTTATGATGATGGGTTTGTGTGTGTGTTTTTTTTTTTGTTGGTAGAGTTAAAAACATACTGTGAAGTGACACAGAGACACATTTTCTTTACGAAAATCCTCCATAGTGGGAACTTTTTTTTTTTTTTTTTTGAGTGACAAACCACACAGTCCGCTCTGGGCAGCTCTCTGTCTCAGCAGCAATTTGGATTCATTGTTTGCAAGCCCAGATAACTGTGGTGGTACTTTTCTTCACTCTCAGCCATTTGCAGGGATGGGCCAGACATTTTAAAGTGGTCTAATGCCATAGAGAGGTGGAGGTAGTGTGGCGGGGATGAGCAGATTGAGAGTGAGAGGTGAAAAGAACAAAAGAAAATGAATGGAGTGAGAGAGGACCCCCCTCGCAGGTCTTCATTCCTGTCCCCTGTCTCATTACCTAGGCTTTGACTCAATAAAGAGTGGATAAAGAGTGGATAAAGAGGCACACACCCACAGGCTAAACCCCCCTCTCTAAAACACCTTTCACCAACCTCACACTGTCTGTCTTTTTTTTCGCTTTCTCGCTCGCACTGCTACACACACACATCCAAAAAATACACACATATACACACTGTCCTCTTTTCTCTGTGTTCTGCTGTATGTTTTTCTTTGTTCAAATCTTTAAATCTATCTTTCTCTCCATCTCTCCCCTTCAGTGTTTTTTTTAGCCTTACTTTTTAAAAAGTTGTGTCCATCTAACTCGCTCTCATTCACAGTCTGCCTCTACCCTCTCTGTCCTCTGTGTTCCCTCCCTGTCGGTGCTGTGTAATAGGAGTTATTTTCATCCCTGTCTCTCCGTGACTGTGGCCGCTGGATGGCTGAATATTTACATTTTTCACTCACTGGTGACCTTTCCCTGTTGCCGCTCTGGGAGCTCCAGTCTCCTTGCTGCTATGCTGTTGACAGACTACTGCCTGCAAATCTCATATGGACACAGCAAATGGTACACAGGGAGTCAGGGACAGAGGGTTCAGAGACTGGAGAAAGGTGGAAAGAGAGAGAGGAAGCATGAGAGAGAGAGAGAGAGACTGTTGTAACCAGAGCAGACTGAGAGTCGTCTGACTGAAATGGCTCGAGGAGACAAAGGTGCTGAAGGTCTATCTGCATCTGTGGAGATATGGACTGAAGTGGTGTAATTTTTACCACTGTTGTCATCTTGATTGTTGATTCCTGTCAGCACAGATGGTCTGCAATAAACAGCCTGAGAAGAGATGTAAATCTGGAGCTCCAGGAAAGCTCTAGGAATAAATGTTTTTGTTAGGCACAAGAGGTATTTTTTTTTTCTCTGTAATGAGACAAATGTAGAGAGAGACGCTGAGCACAGAGAGAGAGAGAAGGAGACATTTGTGCTAAGGATTCATCTAACCAGTTGTTCTGAGCTGATGCTTTGCAGTAACAGGAAGAAAATATGAAGCAAAATGCTTCAAGGGTTGATAAGTGTTCATGTGCTCATATTGAAAAACTGAAAGAATGAAAAGAGTAAAAATGCAGGCTGTGATTTTTTAGAAGTATGCGGCTACAGTGTTTTGCGTTAATCGCTCTATGTGCTGTGTGTCCCATGTTATTAAATGTCTGCATGTTTCCTTGTGTTATTGTGTGTTTCAATCCCCCTTTGTGATCCTTTGGACCCACATTTTTACCAAAAGGATAGATTCACATTACACAAGTCTTACTTAAAACATTATCCCCCATGCTGATATGCAAGTTGAACAAGTTGTCAGTCACTTTGTACTAACGGAGACAAAAGCCACAGTCCTCTTCTCGCGCTAAAATGCATTTTGAAGGTCAGCTGAAGACAATATGACGATTCAGCAGTCTGAATAAGTCAAGTTAAGTGGCTATCTTTAAATTTAAACTCTTTAGCAAGAAATTGTGTCTTTGTATTACAATCTCCCCACTCAGCAAGACACACTATAAAAACAAAGAGGGGAATTTTAACCAGAAAGAGTGTAACTTTATAAAATACCCACTTGAATGACAAAAATTTGGATTGCAGTTTTTTTCATATGACAAGGGCTGTAGATTAGTCAATGATTTCCAACTCTGGAGCAGTGTATCTGTTCTTAGTCAGTACGAACAAGAGAAATGATTACTGCAACCAGAAGCTATTTAAATGTACATATGGGAATGTCAGTATTTTATTAAGACAGACTTGGAAAAAATGTAAACCTATCTTTTAAAGAGCT
This sequence comes from Acanthurus lineatus, assembly GCA_029814665.1. Classification (NCBI taxonomy): domain Eukaryota; kingdom Metazoa; phylum Chordata; class Actinopteri; order Acanthuriformes; family Acanthuridae; genus Acanthurus; species Acanthurus lineatus. Next base: position 21,151,702 of record JAPZDV010000002.1, on the reverse strand, counting down.
TCTGAAACCACCACAAAGTGACTGTAGAAAAAAATCAACACAAGATTTCCCTGACAGTTTGCAAATGGAAACAGATCAAAGATAATGTGCAGCCTCAACAAACAGTGCAAGAGCTTCCTCTGATAATTCCCTAAGTCTGAACACACACACACACACACACACACACACACACACACACACACACACTCACACACACACACAAACACACATCAATATGAAT
>JAPZDV010000002.1:21116023-21138637 GCA_029814665.1 Acanthurus lineatus | reverse complement strand
TGAATTTGAACTTATTCTTGCTTCTGACATTCCTTATTCAGAGAGAGAGAGAGAGAGACCGAGGGCTCCCAAAAGGACCAAGAGCAAAGTAAAAGTGAGAATGAGATAGAGAGAGAAAGAGAGAGAGAGAGAGACAGAGACAGACACAGACATGGCAGTGGTGGAGGGGTAGTAAGGTGGAGTGGCGACAGGTCTCCAGAGGTTGTAATATATAACATCGTTTCAATCTCTCAACAGCAACTACAGCCCTCCTTTTTCATATCCTTCCACAGTCTGAGGACAGAGAGATACTTCTGTCCTTCAGAGCCAAATCGGCATTCAAGATGATATAATGTGCTCATTTTTTGACATTATATCCCCAAATCTAGATGGTTATTTGTGACTGGATGTGCTCTCCGTCCCCATTTCTCGCTGGAAATCTCAAGGTTACTAATGGTAAAGGATGGATATAAAATGCCAACGACAAACGTGTTTCTATGTTTGTCTTGTACTGTTTCTCCTATCCTGGAGAGGTTCGAGACCAATGGTTGATTTATCTGCTGCATGCGCCATTAATCCTGGGACCATGCATGCCTCTGCTGAATAATTGATCTCTGTGCTACTGTAACTAAATCCGTCAAAACAATGACACACCACCTCCTTCTCTATCCCTTTACTTCCTCTTTACGTCTCCCCTCGCCACCGTCGTCCCTTACCCACGCAGTACTCAAGTAATTCTGAAAAAATAAATCAAGCTCAGTGTTTTCTGTCCAGTTCAATTGGAGAAGTGAAGGGTTAGGGCTAGTTGGACTGGTGTTTTATGTGTGTGACACTGGTGTTCAACCACCAGAGGGAGTTTCCCCCTGACTTTGTTCATAAGGATCAAGAGTGGAAGCCCGGCTACTTTCCCAAATGTACACAAAACAACACCAAAAACAAGAAGTAGCTGACAGGGTAATCTGACAATTCCAACACATCCACTTTAGAGTGCAGGCAGCCATGTGAGTAGGGGCTAAGAGAAGCAGTGACCTCCTAAGGTGATAGCTCACCGCTCTCTGTCTAGACCTCAACAAACAGCTGCTCGGTCTGGAGCAGAAGGGGAACAATGACCCTTAATTTATGTCCACACCCCTCTCTGCCTCCTCCTTCTGCCTGTCTCGTTGACTTGTTTTTGCATACTGCATTTAAAGTAATAAGTACAGTATCTCCTTGAATGCCACAGAGCTATAAATCAGAGGAAAATAGACCTGTCATCTTAGTAAACAATGCATGGGACCAGTTATCATTAAAAACAAAAGAGTTCTGGAGGAGGCTTAGCTATGCATACGGATAAGGACGCGAACAATCTACCAATCTCCTTGGCTCGCCCTGAGCTTCTGGCCTGCACTGAAGGTGCGCATACACACATGCACATGCACAAACACACACCTGAGAAAACAGACGGACGGTACACAAGAACTGCTTCATTTTCCAAATTTAAAATGTCCAGTGTTATCTTTGTCACTCACACACAGCCATTACAGAGGCTATTTTGGATGAAGCTCCTGCACAAAAACTGAACGTAGAGGTGTGTCTCCTCATGTACGTTTGTCAAAAAGATTATTAAAAGAAATTGCAAGAGAGCTGTACAATGCAATCTATAACACAGAATACATTTACTTTTGAAAGGCAAAAAGAGCACCGTGTCTTTGACTTTGCAAAGTAAAATACATTGTGCAGTTATGCAAGGGAATTGGATCTCGAAGACATTGAAAGATGCTGATTTCCTCAGACCTCAATGCACGGGTAACGGTTTCACAAATAACAGTTTGATTATGATATTTACGCTCCATAATGACTTCTTATGACAAATAGCGTACGATCACAGAGTCATTCAATCATAACATGTTGGTCGAAGTGACATTACTAAGATTTAGGTCAGCGCTTGGAAAATGAGCTCCGGATTCGATTGCGGAGACGACATTGTTCAATGTCACGACAGTGCCATGAAAATTTAGCATCATTTGTTATGTAGTGCCATCAATGTTTATGACAGTCAATCCATCGTCAAGTAAGCTGTACGTCAACCTTTATGTCAGCTTTATGACACATGGATTGCATGAAATGTCAGGGAATGTCATCTCTATGTTCCAAGGCACCGGGACACATGTGATGGATACAACGCTCAGAAAAGAAATCACAGTCTTTAACACATGTTTGCAGAGCACAGTTCAAATACCCTTCATGTTAATCAGGCTCCGGTGTGTCTATGCCCCTGTGTAAGGTGGCAGGTGGATGGTTCCAGGCAGCGATTTGCATGCAAAGCTGCATATCCTCCTTCCATAGCAGAGGCCCCTCAGGTGTAACTGAGTGGAGGTTTCTGACGGCACTATGCCCTCTCCCTGCCTAAATGAGATTGGGCTGGAGTCCCGCTCATCTCTGTGCACACACCACGCTTTGCTTCTCCAAAGGGAGCACAGACACAGACACTGGAGTGAGACACAGAGGTCAGCAAGACAGAGACTGAAAAGGAAATAGACAGAAAGAGAGGGAGCGAGACAGAGAGACACACTGACTGGTCTGTAGTCGAGAGACTTGGACTAACATTTACCGAGCTCCTGATTTCATTACCCACAAAGAATACTGCGGACAGAGTTTTAGATGATTCCTCCTGTAGCTGTTGACAGTAATGGAGTCAGTCCCCTCCTAGAGCTAGAAGTTACTCTAAAGCTGCCACAGTTTGAGAGCAATTGGTACAGCCCATTAGCTAAAACAAGGTGTATCCCTGAGTGATACTTGATGAGAATGAGGATGGCCATACATCTGTGTGTACAGTACCTACAAACAGGCCTCCAGCTCTAGTTGTGCTGTACAGTAATAGGCTTCTGTGAGGCCTGTAAAGTGCTGCGAATGCATTTTTAGAGTGGGTAGAATTGCAGTGCTACAGACTTTGTAAAGGTGAATCTGGGAGGAGGTGGGAGAGAAAAAAAAATCTGTGCGACTAGAATCTCTGTCTCAAGTCTTCTTTAAGTCTAAAGCAGGTTGTTATCTGTCAGGGAGAGCTGAGTGATGCTCTCTTATCAACATGCACACACACACACACATACTAACACACGCTATATAGGCAAACATAGACTTAATTAAAGTTCCTCCTCCATCTGATGAACATGGTTCGGCTGTGTTTTCTGTTTCTGCCTTGTGATAAACTCATTCTGCCTGCGAGATGTGAGCCAGTCGAGCTGTGCACGTCAGCCTCAGTCTGCAGCTGCCATCCTTCAGACACACTCGGTGACAGAGAGGTCCAGTACATCCTCTGTGGGCTACATGAGGACTGACATGTTCCAATGGCTCCTCCCACCGCCAACCCCCTCTTCCTCAAGAGGCCCCAGTGCTCCTGCCCTGTCTCATTATGTGGGCGAGATGTTTGGGGGTCTCTCTGTGCCATCCTGTCGCACTGTCAGCAAGCATAATGCCTCTCAGTGGGCGCCAGAGCTACTGCGGCACACAGTTTGTTTCTGTGTGTACATGTCTGTCAGTGTGTGGATGACTTCCTCATCCACACTATTCCTTCCCCCTCCTGCTGAATTCTTTTCATATTATTCAAAAAAAAAAAGGCAGAGAAAGGGGAAGCTACTACAATCCAGAGTGCGTTTACATAAATGCACAACTCATATTCCACTAATCAACAAAGCGGTGAAATACCTAAATTTGTCTACGTGTTGTGTCCAAAACTGAGGGTAAAACCTAATTTAGTAAGGAGATTTACATGACCAGATGACAGTGTGGCGTTGGGGAGCACGAGCGAAAGTTGCCATCCAGCCTGCAGATTAATAAAAGCCTGCGTCAAAATCTGAAGGATGGCAAACAGTAAGGCCCAGACGGCACAAAACTAAAGCAAAACAATCAACTTCTTGAAAAGGCTTAAATGAAATTTATTATATTTACTGGCAAACATAAACATAAATTGACACTGGGCGGCTGAGGGGAGTGAATACAATATCTCTGATTGCTATTACAGGCATAAGCAATGACAGTGTGCACTAGATTGGTATGGTATATTGAATTTCATGTTCTTTGAAATGGAGTCTGAAATGTGAGATTTGTCTTTTGCCTCTGAATGGCTCGCACCACACCCTCCCTCATTCTCTCTCATTTGGAAACTGGCACATTCAGTTAACTAATGTGCAGTATATAGCAATGCTACACTATTACCTCATTCTCTCAACTGCCTGTCGAAAAGATGAAACATCAGATGTGATTTGGAGATGCTTTCTTCTTGTTTCCGTTTCACATCAGAAACGTACCTGCTGGGAAGATTTTCTCTCTATAAATTTCCCCTATCAGCTACTGAAATGCTATTCATCTCATTACGGTTGATTGGGATCCTCATTACATTACAGAGTGCGCACAAGCATGTACGTGCGTGTGTGTTTTCATGCATGTAAATAAAGACAAGAGATAATGAGCATAGAGAAAGAGAGCAAGAGAGAGATAGGAGAGAGCAGCAAAGAGAATGAGGGAGGGAGGAGTGTGTTAATGAGTGTGAGATGTGCTGAGGTCGCTGTGTTTGTTCTGTAATAGTGTGTTGCCGCAGAGCTGTGCCACCTCAGGTGGGTGATTAGCAGTAATTATATAATTACACAAAATGTGATAATAAACAGCACAGAGGGAATCAGCTCCATCATCTACTTTGCTACACCTCATATATACACATACACGCATTTTCTCATGTACAAACAAGTAAATATAAAAATATAGTTCTCGCGTTTTAACAAATACACACAGCCACTATTCACGCACAGCCTGCACCGACACAGAGCGAGACGGTGAAAACCCATTCGCAACCAGATAATTCCAACTTGATACAAAAAGTAATGGAACACTCACACTTGTCCTCCGCTCGCACCTGTGAGTAAAAACCGATTTGCTCCCTGACACAAAGTAACGGCCAATAAAACAAGTGCTGACTCGCTCCCAAAGGCAGCCGAGGGGAGCGAGGGACAAATGAACACAAACTGGGAGTAAAAAGCTTCTCCCAGGAGGATTTTGCTTTTTCTGTAGTCCTCATGCTCCTTCCTGCTTGAGTGAGAAACACTGTCTGAGAGAGGCTACGATTGTCCATCTCATCACCGAACCTACTGCAAAAAACAAAGCAAGGGTTTCACAAAAAGAGGGCTGATGTCTGACACATCCCTCAGTGATATTGCAGAGAAACTGCAGTGGCCTTTTCATTCATTTCTTGGTGTGTGTGTGTGTGTGTGTGTGTGTGTGTGTGTATGTGTGTGTGAGTGTCTGCTTGCATGTCAGAAAGACCTTTCGAAGGAACATGTGTGTTTATATGTAGACAATGACCAAAAAAAGAGACAGACAGAAACTACAAAACGACAAACAGTGAATGAGCCATCCAGATGATAAAGGGGAGGGATGAAACTCGCAGTGACCATAAGTGGAGAACAACAGGCTAAAATGGGAAAAAAGAGTGGAGCGGATGGAGGAAGGAGAGGGCAATGTCAGAATCCTGAGGAAAAACAGAGGATGGGAGTGGGAGAACAGCATGGGATGGAAGCGGGGGATAATTAGTGCTAATAAAGCCTAATGGAATTCAGGCCTCACGTCAGGTGCAAGATGATCTGATTACTGCTGGGCGGCTGGGGGAAATTGGGAACTGATCCGTTAATCCCGGCGTCCCCTTTTGTGTCTCATTCGGTGTTGGAATGTGTGTATCTATATATATATGTGTGTGTTCACAATATAGCAGAAGTATGCTAAAGTTAGTTTAACTCCGTCTTGTGACGCTGACGCATGCAGCAAAGAGAGTAATTATTTGAAATATTTGAAATTTATAGTGTCAGTGTATATTTCAATTCAAAACTACAGAGCTCTACAGTGTAACTGCAAATCGTATTAAATTCAGTCTTATTATTAGTGGGTGTGTGAGCGTGTGGGTGTGTGGGCTGCTGAATAATTAAGAGTGTGAGTCACAGGATGTGTTCTTTGACAGTCACTTGCTGTGACCTGTGGCATCCCTGATTCGGAGCACAGCCCATTATCCTCTCTGCAGTAGTCTGTGTATGTTAGTGCATGCGCATGTACTGCACATTGTGTGTGTTTGTGTGCATGTTGTTTGAACTTTTCAACTATCCCTGCCTCCCCAGGCCTCCTGCTGATGACTGCTGACCTTGGCTGAATATCACATTCTGGCTACATAGAGGTCAATGGAAAAAAGCTGCCTTTCCACAGTACAGTGTGGTACAGTGTGTATGTGAATAAAAGGATAAAGAACCAAAGTTTCTTTAGTGTGAGTGATACTGTATGTAATGTGATTTAATTGTCCCATAAACTGATTGTATATAGCACCCCTGCAGCTACAAGGTGTGTGTGAGCCTCTTAAAGCTGTTGAGTTGGGAGGATGTTCTGATAAAGTGCTTACACATACGCACATACAGCGAAAAAGTATGCGTATACGTATGCGGATGTGAGGCTGAGCATCTTATTTTTTGAGTGCATACACTCGAAACAATCTCCCCCTCATCTACAGGAGACCATCTCGACTCCTGTGATGTTTCCTGCTCTCATCTGGCTTCAGCCTGGCTGCTGCAGAGAAACTGTTTCAGCATAGTGAGCTGAGAAAGGAGCAGGCGTCATTAGCTTGGGTGGAGATGCCTTTCTCAGCCATCCTCTATCTCTCCATAGCACCTGCTCCGTCTTCAGATGAGATCAGGAAGGTGGGGCAGTGGAGGGCAAAGGAAGGGTGCAGCACAGGCATGCTCGAAGCGGGAAGAGAGGCAGATGAGGACGTAGAAGAGAGATGGGAAGGGGAGGGCTGTGTACGAAAGATATCAGCCATTGCCTTAAACCAGACTTGAGGCACTCGTTATCACGGTTTGATTTCTTGCTATGCTGCTCCACATACTCAGCTCATTGTAATGGCTGTTGGGTGTGAACATGGCCGTGGCAGCGGCAAGTCAAAGGGATTAGGCAAAGTTGTTTTTTTAAGTGCTGGGCTTTTAGCATATTTATCAAAATGAACATCCAAGGCAACAGGGAAATAATATCAATCTAATCCCTGAGGAAAAATCCACTTCCCATATTTAAAAAAGATACCCACAGTGTAGTCAAGTTGAAAGAAACATCAATACGATGCATGTAAAATCATGGCCTTCCCAATGTGAAATGCCAAGATCAGTAAATCACAACATTTTAAACAGCTCTGACAATAATAGGAGACACATAACAAGGCCTTTTTCCCCATATCCAGATAGGGTTGCCTTTCAGCATTTACAGAACTGAGAGCATTTTTCATAACCACCAGGAAGATGAAAGGCCTATATGAATCATTATGTTTACCATAATAGCATATTGACCTTGTGTTGTAGAAGAGAAAATACACTTTATGCCACAGAGCTACATGAGAATGGTCTTTTCACTGCAGTTTTTTTTTATTTTACTCTGCACACAAGAGTATTTTACCTCTTCACATGACCTCCAATCTAAGCCGGGCAATGATATCATTTAGCGGCACCACAGTAACAGTTACTTAAACTGTGTTTTAAACTATAAGACTTTCACTAACCTTTTAAAGAGGTGTAATTTTTTCACAGCAATCTTTCTCAGTAGTAACATCAGAAGTCTCTAACTGGTGGCGGTCCGTTTGCCCACGTCATGAAAGGCCTTAACAGGTTCACATAGTGTGTAAAAAGGTTTTTATTGCAGGCCAATCTGAGGGCTTGGTGTTTTTTTAAAGGGTATCATCTCTGTTTGTTGTGCGTGGGTGGGATAACATATTGGATGTTTATTAGACTTGGAGTCAATGCCCAGGCCAGAATGCTGCTATAAAACTGCCCTCTATAGCTGGTCAGTAGAGGCAGTCAACTGGGCCGCTAGCCTGCTCAGGCCAGATGCCACTGGGCGGCTAGGAGCAATTCTGTCCCCTAATCCCCATCACAACCAGGTCACCCTGGAAAAGTCTAAGAGTCATGTACACAGTGAGGATATCTCCTTTGTTTACTGTGATACGTGACCTCTTCCAGTTCATCCTGATAGCTCAAAGATTGCTTAAGGCACATACTTTATAAACACTGGTGCATGTGTGCAATGCATTAACTAGCACGCAGAAGAATAATGGATATTTGCTGGGTTCATATACACCAGTACTGTGCTAGAAGAGTCCCAGAGCCTGGCAGAGCGGTGCAGGACTGAATGCTGGGATCTTCTTCCATATTTATTTTGGGCCTCTTCAATTTTTAAAGGGGAACCAAAGCATGGGCCAGAGGCACTTTAGAGAGCCCTGCAGCAACATGAGAGACAAACCTGGGTGAAACACATGCAAAAAACAATTGTGCACACACGTCACGTCAAGACCTGGGCAGTGAGGTGAGATACTGGGTGTTTAGGGTCTGATGGGATGCAGCCAGTCCCTCCCTCACTCAATCTCTTCCTCAGACCATTAAGCACCTCTGCTTGTCTGGAGGCTCCGGCCACAGTTGTGTCTATGTGGTCGTATAGTTTCATCATTGCTGGGGTGGCAGGCCGATCATGACACACAAAATTTCAGTTTATGTTTGGGCACAGTGTGAGGAATTTTGAGGAAATCATGGCAGTGTTATAGAGCCGAGGGGAACCAGCCCCTTTTTTTTATTGCTCTTTAATCGGAACAGTGCAGGCCGGGTAAAGATCAATGATCTCTGAGTGTTAGCATTGACTAGGGCCTACAGCTCCCAATCAAGGGCCCCTCTCCCACCTAATGTTACATTTAATGAGCCAATTAGTCCACAATGGCGTGGCCGTCATCTTAAACTGTTGTTTACTCTGCATTCATTATTAATATCTCATAGTTAGGTATGAATAAAATTAAAAGGAGCAGCGAGACCATTAGCTCCCCATGGTGGATGCTTATTAAGATAGGATGCTTTGTTATCTGAGGAAGGGGTGGGGTGGTAATTGTTCATGGTGGGCAGGATATGCTGGTTCAGTAGCAAGAGTGGTTTGATTTATACAACCTTGGAGATGTTGATGCATGCGTGTATGAGAGATGGAGTGGTGCGGTTGGCTCTAATGTCTGTCAGAGAAAAACAACAGCCTGCATCCAGTGGGGTCAGATGCTGCTTTAGCGCCCTCATAAACACTCTAACTGTGCTTGTCCTCCACTTTTTTTCCTCCTCTCTCCCTCCTTTCTACTTTAGGCAAACACCTCCGGGAGGAGTTATAAAAATTAGTTTTAACTCCCTTTTCTTTTATTGTATTATTTTGTTTCTTTGTGTTTCTGCTTTTTGATTTAATATAAAATGGGGGATAAAAAGCTGCTGCATGGTCTGCGTAGGTCTGTTATACACAGCTGTGGTAATGTAAGGAAAAACTATTGATCACTCAGCAAAACTGAATAAAAAAAACCTATCATTGTTAGCGCTCATGTCCTGCACCCTTGCTCTGGCAGGGCCGGATGCGGCTACATGGAGCCCGTGACCGAAGCCTGAGTGGGGGGCGTCATGTTCCTCATGACGAAGATAGAGTGAGAGTGTGTATATGGAGGCTGAAGCAGAAAAAAAAAAATCAAAAAATCAATAAAACATTAAAATCGCTTCAGTCAACAGAGCAAGACCCCGATGAAACCAGCAGCTCTTTCGCCCAGAAACATCCACTGCTGCCTCTGTTGACGGGACTGACTTCAAATATTCAGCAGGCGAAGCTGGGTGCACACCTCAGAGGACTGGTCCACAGTTTCATTAGGTGTTAAAAAAAACTCATAAACAGTGTCTGAACAAAATATAACATTATGAAAATTTTTGGACATAGAGGTTACTGGCCCGAGTCATGATACTTCTGACAAATCAGTGCAGTTCTTTTTAAATATTCATTAAATTAAATGATCAGTGAGCTAATTTCGAGTGCCTCTTATTGTCCCCAGGCTAAGTGGCTTGACAGATACTGGCTGCAAGGAATAGTCATTAAAATTATAACAGAAATCTACTAAAGGCTATTATAAAAAGACTAACAAATGTCAACTTTTGTGTGAAAGTCCTCTGTCCCATCTTTCATTCCCTCATTCCTCTATTCATCTATGGGCTCCAGTCAGAAAGCAACAGGGTAAGCCTTTTCGGTTCCACCGCCTCGCCACTGAAGCAGTGCATAATAACTCATAGCCAACATCGTGCTGGAACGCGGCGGCAATTGCTTTCAAGCTCCCACTTAAAATAGTCCTGGTGACAAGCCTGCTGCTTTAAATAAGCGCCTCAGCCTGTCTGGAGAGGCTCCTTAATCCCAGTGGTGAGAGACACTCCAACAGGAAGACACTGGGGTGAAAAAACACTCCTGCATCAGAGAGACTGGAACAATTTACAGCAGGTGACTGTGGGAAGCAGGATTCACCGGCAGGACGAGATAGAGGGAGCGGCAGAGTGTGTGCGGGGGGTGTGGAGAAGTAGAAAAGGGAAAATAGATGGAATGGGAATGAGAGAGCTTTCCTACAAATACCTCAGTGCCCGCACCCACACTCCCTAAAGCAAGCGCCGGGAGTTACTAGAGACATGCAACAGAGTTATGAAGTAAAAAATAAAAATTGAAGTAATTGTTATCAGTATGGTTACTTCGAAATAATGTTTAGATTACAGTTACTGCTGAAAAAGCTGGTGATTACAGAGGGGTTGCACTCAAATACATTCAAAGTGCTACAAACTTGTATGCAGACTCCAGCATTCACTTTGCTGCATCTTTTCAATGTGAAGGTTTGCCTTGTGCATCGTTCTTGACAATCCAAGTCAGAAAAGTCATTGGGACAAATTTGAATGCAAGGCTATCAGGGGTAAGATGGCCCACAATGATCCACTGTTTGAGTTATATGCCCTCAAATTCTGAGCATGGTTTACATTTCGCTCTCTTGTTTGAATTTGTACTGCTTCATTTCTGCATATTAAATGAATGCACAGTCTTTTATGCAGACTTAGTCTGCTTACATAAAGGTGAGTGGTGCTGTCGTTGGACAAAAACACCTTTCAGCCCTGGAAATTTCACTGAAAGAGCCTCAGAATGACTGTGCGGTGTAAAACTTGTTTACCAGCAGTAAAAATACTGTCAACATGTGCAAACTTCTTCACTCTCTGGCTGATGCTACACTGAAACTTAGCAACGCAAGCAAAATGAAACCCAGTGTTACCTTGAATAAAATTATGTATTTCTCTGAGTTTGAATATAGTTGGAAACTTATGGAATAAAGGTCAACAACTCAACAAAATATAAAGTTTTAAGACATTAAAATGTAAAAAAAAGCTACACGTAAAAAGTTTATTATAACCACAATAAGTCAAATTAAATAAAATCTGGCTAAATATTTGTCAGGAAAGTAACCCAAAAGTAAATGAGGTTTTTTAATAGTAACTTTACTTATTATATTTTAACAAGGTGACTAATGATCTGTAATTAAAAGAAACCTTTCCAAAACATCCCAAAATATCTTCTTTAAGGTTACACCAGCACAGATGTCCATTCTAAAAATGAAGATACACAGAAAAAGGCTGAAAATACCAGAGAAGATGAATAAAACAAACAAGTCTGGAGTGCAGCAACAAGGCTCACTGCTTGTGCTCTCTGGCCTCTCTGTCTCTGCCGGCCTCAGTCTCAGCGAGGTGACGTAATCTCTGAACCAGAGAGGGAGACAAGGGGGCTATGACGTCACCCAGGACCTCTAGCACCTCACAAACGTCCCACAACCCCCCACCACACAACAAAAGCAAGATCTCCTCTGAGAATATTGTGTCCAGTACACAGAGGGAACATTTTGGCTTGTCCTACCTCGCTCACAACTTTTTTTCCCTTTCCTTTCCCTCCCTCATTGCCTGCCTGTCCCACCCTCTCATTCTTTTCCACTCCCAGGCTTCATTCCCTTTCTCCCCCACTTTTCTCCCTCTCTCTCTCTCTCTCTCTGCCACCCTATCGCTTCCATTCTCCCTCCTTCACCTCCTCACGCTCCCACCCTCACTCCCTCTATACCTGAGGCTCTTGTTCTTTTATAGCAAATTGAACCTTTCACTCTGAAAGAAATAATTACTCTCTGGAGAGAAAGGGGACTGCCGTGGAATGCTGATATGACACACAATGTCACCTTGCCACTCAGGAGCTGCCTGCACACCCAGCTCAGAAGAGGGAGAAGGGGGGAGGATGGGAGGGAGGGAGAGAGCGGGTCAGGGAGCGGGAAGGGTGAGGAGGGTTACAGAATAAAAGTAGCAGACGAGTAACAGAACGAGAAAAGAAAAAGCAGGGGGTGAAAGAGGGAAAAGGGAGAGTGTGAGGAAGCTGTGTCTGCATTGGTAAAAAGAAAACAGGAGATGGAGGGAGTGAACCCACAAAGAGGACAGGAAAGGAGTAGCAGGTAATAAGCCAAAGGGAAATGAGGGAAGGAGTGACCAAAAAAATTTAATAGGGGCAAAAATGAGAGGGAGGAGACTGAGTAAGAGGGCTGACAGTGGTATGTGAAACTGTAAAAGAAAAGTGAAAGGAGAGGACAATAGAGGATACGTGATAAGAAGATCAGTGAGGTTACGGGGGGGCTAAAGTGGGGGAGGGAGGAAGGTGGTGTATGGGGCCAGAACGAGAGAGCGGGAGTGAGAGATAAAGAGAGGGACAGACAGGGTGTGACAGCGAGAGCCCTAACTGGGGTCAAACCAGGGATGGATCCATCTTCATCCACTGGCATTTGTGAGCTGGGGGAGCAGGAGCAGCGAGAGCCGTGAGCCGGATCACTGCCACTTCCACTTATTACCCATCATGCCTTTCAGCAGAGCAGCCATGCGGTCATGCTCCGGCCCCTGGGAAGCTAAACGGCCCTTTGTGGGCTGAAAGGCAGAGGGGACAGAAAGGGAGGATGGGGGGATGGGAGGGGAGGACGGAGGGAAGAATAGGAGTTTTGAACCCCGTGATGCTGTCAGAGGCTCTCGGACCGAGCCCAGGGCTGGATCCAGACTTACTGTGGGGGGTCCAAGCTGGATCAAGCCTGCTGCCAGAAGTTCCTGCCAGTGCTTATTTCATCAATGAGAGCTATCACAGTCAATGTTGTGAACAATGTTTCCACAATCACAACACAATAAGGAAATAAAATACTTCTTTGTTAACAAAAACTATGAAATTCTAGTACAATTTTTGGCGCTAAATGAGAACAGTACAATACTATAAAAGAAGGACAAATGGATAGATATTTGTATTAAAATGTAAACAGAGCTTCATAGTAAATATCTTGACTGCTGAGAAAAATGTGCAAAATTGTGACAGCATGCAACAATGGCAATGGTTATAGTTTTCTAAGAAAGTATTTTACCACAATAACACATAAAGAAAATGATAAATATGTCTCCCACACTTAAAAAACACCCCTCTGTCTGATGACATTGTTAGCTTAAATCTGCACTTTGAGGTGAACACATTGACAAATCATCAGCTGAAGTTTATATGGCGGACTTGTTTGTAAACAGTTGTCTATTTACACACCCGGCAATTAGAGAGAAACAGAATAGAGCTGCAGAATGATTCAGAGCAGTGCTTCTGCCACCTGGCGAATGTAAATCCAATATTCATTCTCTTTTAGCTTTGTTTTTCTCCCAATCAAATATCTGGCTTTTCAGCTGCTTAATGCTCCACTATGCTCACCCGCTAGTCGCTTACAGTGTCTGTCTGCTTTTCACAACCAAGTCTCTTACGCAAAATAGCCGCCTGCTGCAGCTGAAAATAACACTAAGAGACGAGTGAGAGTTAAGTTAAGGTCCGGACAGCTTAACGATGAGCAAAAACTTACTACAAAGCTCTTGAAAGCTGCAGATTCAAATGACAACTGTCTCTAAGTTCATCACTACAAGTGAACCCTTACTTATTAACTCTTTTTTGTCATGATGTCATTTGATATATTGAAATTATTAAAATATCTATGATAGCCAGTACATCCAGTTGACTTTTAACTTTTTATGCACCCTCATAAGAATGAATTACATTTTTGGATATTACTTTATTAATAAATGCATGTTGCATTTTGGCTATTGTTGGATTTCAACACAGAAATTTTTAAGACACAGCTAAATTGAGTTATTGGTCTGAATTAAATGGCGACTGCAGAGATTTTAGACGGAAAAATTGGAAGAAATGAGTCATAGTGGCATTAGACTAATTTCACACATGAAAATTAGTTTACTTAACTAAGTTGACTCAAGGTTTATGGCTCAGCCTCTGTAAAGTGTTTGTCCTTCGTGGCTCTGCAGGGATCTTTGTTAAGTCTCAAAAAATAACCCTGATGATGTCTTTATCTCATCTTAGCTTAAGAATTGAAGAGTCTTTCCACCAAATTTAAGGAAGTGTAAAGGTAAACCACTGAAATACCTCCTTAATGAAATTTGGATTGAGTATAATAAAATATTCACTAACTGAAGTTAGACTAGTTTTACAAAAACTAAAATTAAACTAAAACTTGTCGAATGCAATGTCAGTAAAACTAATATTGTCTCACATTAAAGACCTGAAATGAATCAAGTATTTTGCTACATTAGTTACCCTATAATAGCTACAGTGAACCAATTTCTAGAGTCTGAATCAAATTAATCCATTGTATCTTTACTTAGACTGATGACTATCTGTAATTTCTAAAACCCAGAATATTTCCAAGAACTAAGGAAAGAACAAAAATGTCTGTATATGCATGCTGTATACACCTATGTGCACCTCTGCACAGCCAACCTCCACCACCTCTTCCACCGTGGCTTGTGAAATGAGGGCTATTTTTAATATCTGCTCGGGTGCCTTCTGAATAATGGGCAAGTATTACTCAAGGTCACAACTCATTTGTCAGGCTGAGAGTTGAAGGTATGGCCCAGTGCACTAAGGCTAACATTCAGCTTTTATTCCACTGATAAAACCCACAGCAGCTTTACGAGTACAAGCAGTTAAAAAATGGAAGAATAACTGGCATTGGTAAGACAGTGGTATGTGGCAGAGAGTGGTGGACAGCCCGACATGGAGGAGAATAATTTGCAGAGAAGGTAGGAAGGAAGGAAGGGAGGAAGAGGAACAGGGTTTAGGCTTGGACCAAATTGGAGAAAATCCATCAGCTTATTGCCTCGTGATGTTATAACAGAACGCCAAAGGTGTCAGGAAGGAGTGGCTCACAGGATAAATCATGTCGCCTCTGCCTCCGTGACAGCTTTAGTCACAGTGACGTCCACAAAGGGGCTGTGGTGATCAAACGAGAGCTGTGATGACTTCATCCAAATGTCACACACACACACACGGTGCTACAAACACCCCGTGTCTCTCTGGGCAAGCATTATTTGATCCTGGGAGACAGGCTCATGACAGGCCATAACATGACAACTAGTCACATATCTAAGACAGTGAATGACAAGACACAGTTCGCCAAGTCTATCTATAATACATAGAATAGTAAAACAGATACAGAGGACACCACTACCATGTCATGCCTTACAGCTATATTATTAATCATAGAGGTTTGCAGTTTACTGTCACACAACTGTAAACTATTACTGTGCACTGCCACTGTGTGCTTGCAGCCTCACAACCCCTGGTCTTAGGTTATTAAATCCTACAGCCTCCAGCATGCATCTCCAGCTAAGATGCTTCCAACCCTGGCCAAAGACTTTTATCTTCCTCCCCAGCACAGGCATGGCACCTCAGTGATGCTTTCAATTTTCTGCTCTGTGCTTCTGTGTTTTATGGGCCTGTGCAAAGGTTCCAGACTGACTGGCTGGGCTGACCTGGACTTCCAGCCTGCCCGGTGCGTGTTCTGCGTTTGGGGGTGACATCAAGGCCACCAGCCAACCAGAGACAGGGCCGCCCGGCACAATCAGCCAACCACAGAACACTTAGACACCCTATCCACAGATACACAGGAAGACATCATGTCCTGCACATGCTGGCAACACATGCAGAGCTCTCACATACAGAGAATAATCACAATACGCAGCACAGGGCTGAGGTGACAGTTGCTTTATAGTCCGTAATACTATGGCTCTTTAGAAGGCCCGTCCTTTTGCTCTTAACAAAAAGCAGATTTTCATTGGCACAGTCAAAGAGTCTGAGCCACTCTTTGTTTTTGTCCCAGTTCCTATGAAAATGGGTTATGCAAAGCTGAAAGGGAAATCAAATCCCTTTCTAAACTGGGCCCAAAATCTGCAATTACCTGTACAGACAGATGGGTGGAATAAGTAAAAACCACAGCTACTGTACAGTCGGAGCATCTGGACACAGGGAGGGGCCTGGCTTTGCTTTTATGTTAAACAGTTGATGATGAACACTGGGTAAAAGCCATATTTTTCTTTCTGAATGTGCTGCCCGCTTCTATTCATGCATTAATTCAACTCCACCTGAGCATTAGTTCCAAATGGCTATTTATTGCATCAGTGACTTATCACTGGTGTATGAGATAGTGGTCAGTACATTCTGTGTGGGCACTGAAGAGACTTCATCCCACACCAGCCCCGTCTGACTAAATACACAATATATGATACAGTAAAATTATACACAACAGCTGCAGCCTGTATGACATAATCCAGTTAGGATTTATCCATTCTGAGCACATGAAGTCTCCTTTGCAAAGAAACCATGTTAGTAAATGTTGTTGGTTGAATTGGAGATATGGAATAGAGATACAATGACCACGTAAATGAACAGTGTTTCTCTCCTGTGAGCATCCACCATTAAATTAGCACACATTTTCCCACGACCTTCCATTTCCCATGCCTGCAGTCTCGGTTGCTTTTGATGCCTATAGGCACTCCATGGATCCAAATCGAATCATTACTTGTATTGAAACACTACAAATTTAGCTTTATCAGGTGTAAATACAAGGTTGATGGAAGGTAACTCAATAAGGAGGATTTAAAGCAGCCGTTAGAAGATGGCCTGATGACCCAGCTCCATACTGAAGCAGCAGCTGTCCTCCAGGACCTCTAGGTGTCTCCCTCCCTGGTGTGTGATTTGGTTTGGCCCCTCCTCATGCATTTGTACATGGTCAGAGCGGGCTGAGGGGGCAAGGTTCAGGTGCCTGTCAAATCCTTCTTCAAACCCTGAGCTTCTCACACAATTAAATCTAAATCCCACGTGGGGCATGAGGCAAGGATGGAAGAACCTTACTCCCATGAAAAGGTTGGAATAGTGAGCAGAGGTTTTTTCCTGTGCAGAGGAATATGGTGTGATGCATTACATCTTTCAACCCAGCACCCATAGCCCACCGCTTAGCTGATCTTTGAAAGATATTGCTTATAAAAGAGATGACTCCAGGCGACGGCCAAGTTCTGTAGTTTTATTACACCTTGGGGCTACAGCGGCCTGTCTTTGGAGAGATAAGGTTGTACCCTTTTCATTTTGTATCCTCCGGCCGATATTTTAAGCTGGCTTGTTAAGGGCAGGCGAGCTGAGTGCTGGAACAGAGTTTGATGCATGGCTTTACAACAGGAGCCGGGCCCATAACGCTCAAAGGCCGATCATTACTGACCTTAATAGCCCAGTCTGCATCTGGGCTTGATTGATCGTGCCTAGCAGGTTGTGAAATGCGCCATCTGGAAGGAAGGAAGGTGAGATGGGCAAGCAGAGACGAGGGAGCAGGCAGGCAACACCAGCCGAGCACGGAAGAAGGGAAAAGAAGAAGAGAGCGGGAGGAGAGGGGGGGAGAAAAAACACAAACCTAGACGATCTTGTACTGACATTGATGGCCATAGTGGGATGCTGTAGAAACTTAACTGCACTAAGAGGCCCACCAAGCACCATAAACCCTGTCCCTGACATAAACAACAACACTTAGCCAGACTAGGTGTATACAATATTCATCTGAGGAGCCGCTGCTAGGTAACTCTTGTTTACTCGCTCTGCACGCTTAGATAAAATCAACACTGCTTAGGTGAGACAGCAGGATAGTCGGGTAAGTGTAATATGAGTTATGTTTAGTAAGTGGGAATTTGAATGCATGTGCGTTACTTGCATGTGTGTGAGTGTGTGTCAGTGAGGGTTGTGTGAAGTACGGAGGGTGGTAATGTCCACGGAGTGGCCTACTACAGGGCTTTTTATCATAACGTCTGCATAATGTATGATCCTCAACCGCTACATTGGTGCCACAGATTATCATAAGGCATAAAATATTCTGCTGCACAACTGAAGCCAAAATATCGTTAGGTCACCACTTAGCATAAAACCACCCTCACAAACAAAAGCGCTGGTCTCAATAATGCAAGATTAAAAGTGAAATCATTTCACCCAGAAGTACCTTTTATTCCGGTTTTAAATCTATGAAAACCTGTCATGTAGGAAGCACACCCTGTCTGTACTTTTGTACCAAGTTCATACATAGTAACTGAATCACTCAAACCATTCATGCGCAATGAAATTTCACTCCTATAACTATTCAAGTTGGCAGAATACCGTTGAGCAGCCCTTTCGTGTCAGCTCAAGCTCCCAAGAGACCATCAAGCTCGTGTTCTCCATTACCATACTCTCCTCTCACTCAGTCGGTAATAGTAACTACAGTAGGTTGAACTAATGTGTATTTGGTACAGAAAAAGGACTCTGACAGACTCCTTTTTGCACTTCATTAGACCAATTATTTGGCTTGCTGAGTCATTTGACCCAGCCAAATCAAGTGAGTTATGATAAATGCAGAGAGCGTTACACACATATATAAGCGCTGCGACTTTTAATATCAATATGTTCAGATTTCTGCATTTGCTAGAAACACCAGTAGGTTATAACTCATAGCATGTTGCACATATAATTTGGGTGCATAAAAGTGTTTAACAGCAATTTTATGTATGCTGTAATCAGCAGTGCAAAATGTATCTGGGGCCAAATTTACGTTAGGGAAGATTAAACATCTGGCATCAGGTAGGTTAGGAAAAAGAACAAGGGAGCGAAGAGGGGGGGTAAGAAAGCATACAGTTTTTGTGTGTGTTGCCTGTATATCTGTACAAAAGCTTGTATGTGTGTGCAAAAGAGATCAAGACACACACACACAGACTGTAAGCTTGTGCATGTGTGCATAAGAATTTGAGGGAGAGTTTGTGTGTACACTTGTGTGAGTGCTTGTGTGAGTGTGTGCTTGTAAGAGTGGGTGTGTGTGTGTGTGTGAGAGAGGGGAAAGGGATGACAGAGGGCCAGGTGGAACGGAGACTTCTGTCGCTGACTCAACACCTTTCTCATTTTATTACCAAATCATCCATGACAAACAGCTCTGGCGTTTGGCAAAGGTGAGGCAGGCAGGATAAAAGCTGGGATGAGAGCAGGGGAGGTCACCTCAGCGCTTCAAACATTGCATAGGTAATGCAACATGTCTGCATCGCTTCAAATGTCACCTTTACATGATGCAGTCATCCATGTGTCATTTTTAGATAGGCTGGGGTGACAGTGATGGCCCTCGCTTCCTATAGACTCCCACCGTCGCATCACAGGAAGCTGGCGACGGAGAAATGTTATCACCTGAGCGACTACCAAAAGAAAATGCTTGGTGACAACACAATCAATGGAGCCTGTTAAATATGGAGCAATCATTCTTTGTGAGCGTTCAAAACCAAGTCAACCATAATAATGAATAAATATTTTAAACTGTGCTAAATCAAAAGTGCTGTGTATAAGATCTATTTTATTGAACCATAATAACAACAAATTAGTTATTGTATATAAAATACAGGCAAAAGGAAGAAGAAAAACAAAAAAAACTTAATTCTGGAAATCTTATCTTAATTTTTTTAAACGCTTCTTTTTGCCCTAGTTCTGCTCTTGAAACTACACCAAGATTTTAAAATTTCTGACCCTCTTTTTTGGCTCGGTGTTTGATTGAGCAGATGTTGTTCAGACAATCCAGTGCTAGGGTGTGCGTTTAGAGGGCAGGCCTGCCATTCTTTGATGTCAATGAGAAAAAGCCAAAGCCTTTTGTGGCTACGTGAGAGGGAGCAGATTAGCCTGATTGACGGCTATAAGATGCTAAGGATGGAGCTTGAAGTGCAGCAAGCCAGGGCGTTGGAGTGGAATGGAGTTCATTCATGAGTTACGAGTGTGTTTCAGTGATGTAGTAAAAGACGAATAAATCCTCCAAACAGCCTGCGAAAAAAAAAAAAATACAACCTGAGGCTTGTGATGGAGACTCATACAAGACAACAGGCAGAAGACAGAGACACTGGCGGCTGACACACATACAGTATGCCAGGAAATCTAACCACAAATCAACACCAGATATAGTAAACAGCAGAAAATACACATCAAACTGCCATGCCACTTCAAACAACATTTTTTCCCACAGTCAAGACGGCGCTGAAAACAGGCAACGAGTCACCCTGAGGACTGTCACACTCTCCTTTGTCAAGTTTGTTTTTCAAGGAGATATTCCCTGCTTAAGAGGCCGAGGAAGCCCGTGTAATGTCCTGGACAGACAAGGAGCATGTTGATATAAATACCAACAAAGCCAAGAGCTCCACTCTGCCTCCTGCAAGGACCAGACCTGCAAGGACAAATGACCGTCCCTGATGCTGTCCTGGAGTCCCTGTGCTAAAAGAGGCCAGTTTAAGGTTAAGAGGACCTCAGCCCACCAACCACCACCAAGCTGCATTTACAAAGTCAAACTTCTCCTCTCATGAGAAACCCAAGCAAGGATGCGTTTTTAGCTGAAGGTAACCTACTTTACACACAGTATACTACTGCAGGTATAGTAACTGAGGGTTTGACTGAACTATGACAAGAAATTAAATGACTCAGGAAAAGGGTTTTGACTGCACATTAGGATGGAGTAGCTAAAAATCTAATTAGTTTTCAGATGTCAGTGACGGATGTTCCTCGACTTCCTGTTTATTATCAGACTGACTGGTGGAGAAGCTCCCAGTGGAGACCAAGTGTTAGGGATTAACATGTCATCACAGAAGGGGGAACACAGACATTTTGACAGTTACACTCGTGAGCCGGGGCTTCATCTAACACCTGCCTCGCACCTCCTGTCCAGAAGCGCACCTGTTCTGACACAGAGTGAGGCTCAGAGCCGTTCCTGGAGCAGTGTTTACACCTGTCCCAGCCTCACAGCAACACTCCGCAACAGGGAGGAATGAGAGGAGCTGAGGATCAGGGAAAATCGGGGAAAGAGGAAGATGCAAAAACAAGAAATTGATGGAAATTTCCTGCCGAGAAGCCGGGGTGGAGTAATGGCAATGCCTGAGCACGCTCAGCAACGCTGTGGTGTCGAGGTAACATTGATGCATGGTGTGACCTTACTTGTAATGCCAGCCTTAATCTACGCAAGTGGAATAAATGAAGTGGGGCCGCTGCGGACGTGTCACCCAGACTTATAAAGACAAATCCACCGTCGCTGTGAGCTGTGTACATGTATTCATAAAAGTCAGAGAGACGTCTCGACAGAGTGGAGTGCCCAGCGTTGCCGGCTGGCTGGCTGGCTGGCTGGCTGGCGAGTGACGAACACATCCCAGCTCGTGTTTGTCAGGGCTGTGTGGAGCTGTCAATCATCAGGTGTAGCACACACACACACGCACGCAGAGGGTACAGGATGGGAAGGTGAAAAATTGATGGCAAGAAAAAGTCAGATAAAAAAAATTGAGGAAGAGAGTAAATAGTGAGAAGCGAAAGACGATAAAAGTGCATCGTGTAAGTTTTTAAGTTTTTAGAAAACATCATGTTTTCTACAATAAATTTTACTTTAAAATTCATGCAAAGAGACATCCATGACATTAGAAGTATCAGGTAGCTGCACATTGAACATCATAGAAGGACAGTTTAAAATAAATTGATAAAATATTTGTTTTTAACTCTAAGGGGAAACTGTTGGTCGGGCATATTGTTTTTTTTTTTTTGTTAAAATAATCCCCTAAGCCTTTAGTCAAAGGATTTAAACAATTTGTCTTTTCTTTGTAAGAGGCTCAAGGATTTCAACAATCTATTAATCTGTTTATGGTCTTTACTTAAAAATGATCAATACAGAGGTAAGCATCTTAAGAGGGGGGGTATCTAAGCCTGTGTGAGCTTTTGAAAATGATTTGTGAGGACAGTTCCTGAACCTTGAGATGAACTGCCTTATTGCAAACCCCAGTGTGCTGACACTAACACAACTTGCCATAACACTTATTACGTTTTAATGACGGATGTCCTGACAAACAATGTTTTCTGCCGGATAGCCGACCGGCTGTCAAGTTAGCTGAATTCAATTCATACTTGGCTGGCTTTATTGGCGTGTAGTTCAAGTAAAGAGCCATCATTGATCACCGGGCGTTTAGTCTGTTTGTTTCGGAGCAGTGGGAGCCGGACGGATTGACAACAAGCCTATCCTTGATAGATGCTGGGCTGACAGTGGACATATGGATGTTGAGCACTGACACATGCGATAGACACTGGGATTGGGGTGTGTCTAACATGCCAACGATCTCATGTCCACTATGAGGGCGGCTCCCCCCCACCCGCCTCCCCTTCTCCACCTGCCCCCCTGTCCGCTCCTTGCTCTGACATGGCTGTGATTAATGCCCCCGGCCAAGATGATGATAATAATGATCATAATTAATCAAGGGTTCTTCCTGCACCTCTAGGAGCCCACAGTGACCTGGAAAAGACACTGGACCTCTTTGGCGGGGGGGGGGGGGGGGGGGGGGGGGGGGGGGGGGGGGGCGCGGGGGGGGGGGGGGGGGGGGGGGGGGG
>JAPZDV010000002.1:21099752-21115923 GCA_029814665.1 Acanthurus lineatus | reverse complement strand
TGTTCTCCCCCCTTCCTCTCTCTCCTCCTCCTCCTCCCTCTCCTCCTCCTCCCCTTCTTCCTTGTCTCACTGACAGGCCTGAACCTCGGCCCGGCAGAAAGAGCCATGCATTATCCTGCCATCACCACTTCTATTTATATCACACCGTCTATCACTATCACTTACTCTCCTCCACCCGCCTTTCCTCTGCCCGTCCCTCCAAAGTGGAGTTTTCTTAAAGCTGCCCCATATTTCCTGGTGGAATAACGCTGCCTATGCAAATGGCTGGGAGTCAAAGGAGCAGCCGTGGTGACAGTGAGAAACTATCATCATCATTTTTTAGACTTAGACAGAAACAACGTCCAAAACAAAGGCACCACCTCTTGCTGCCTGAGGCCTGGCAGGAGTCTCCCCCTCTCTCTCCCCTCTGTAGTGCATTCCTGAAGGTTTGACATGTTGTGTGTATGTGTGCTTGTGTGCTTGTGTGTGTGTGCACTTGTGTGTGTGTGAAAGAGAGCATTTCTGCGCAGAGAGTGTGTCTCTCATAGAGATCTAGAATATATGCAGCTGCAGAATGATATTTTAAATTCCTTGGCGGCTGCCAGGTAACAGTAGCCTGGAGCGATGGAAAAGTTTTTTTGTCTCACCTTCTCTTTATTTCCCCTGGTGAGGAGGATACAAAGCTCTTTTGCTCGGCTGAGTCGTACGTGCCAGGCATGTGTTCAAAACACCTCCCTCCTCCCCGAGCTACTCAAATGCACATTGCATGCAGCTTGTCTTATTTTTTATTTTGCTGTCTCTTAATACTCTCCGTCCACTGGTACTAAGGGCCTAAAGGTAGGTGCTGACATTGCTAACACGTAACACAATGCTTTAACCCCAAACTTAAAAGTAGAAGGTAGTGTCACCGAGTGTAGCTCTGATTTAAAAACACCGCCACTGAATTTTACGTAATGCAGTGCGTCACTTTTTGTTGATACAGCAATAGGCCACATCTCATTTTTCTATTCTTCACCAAACGTTCTATTTCTGTTTTTGTGTCCTGACAAATCGCTTATCTCAGTCTGTATTTAGGGCTTTTCTGGATCTCAGCGAAATCATGGCGATTGCCAAATCCCCCCGTACCTCCATGCCAAGCCTAGCCGCCCACGGTGGATCCTGCTAAGGAAACAACTGCACATGACATCACCAGAGATCGACCCACACACAGCAGGAACAAAGGGAGACCTACATTTACCCCTATACCAACCAGGTGGCCTACATTCCCAAATTGCATAAGATACAGGATCTTTTCTTGTTCTTTGCTCATACGGTGTTTCTCATGCATTTCAAAATGTCTCACCAGGCACTCCTGCCAAATTGAGTCCTTAAAACAAACAGATGAATACATGGTACATTGCCTGTTAGTATCATTATCGTCATCGCTGACGCTCGACCCAACTACTAAACACATATGTACTAAAAATGCACAATAGACCCGACTCCATCTGAGCCAGAAGTGCACTCTGCCGATTTACAGCGCTGTTCCTCTCTGCATAAGTGCCATAATGCTTTATGATCTGATTCCAATACTATGTTGACAGCATGAAATGAAACTGTTACAT
Source organism: Acanthurus lineatus (assembly GCA_029814665.1). Lineage (NCBI taxonomy): Eukaryota > Metazoa > Chordata > Actinopteri > Acanthuriformes > Acanthuridae > Acanthurus > Acanthurus lineatus. Next base: position 21,114,340 of record JAPZDV010000002.1, on the reverse strand, counting down.
CTCACCAAAGGTAAAACACAAACCACATTTGCTTCATAGCCTTACATTCAAAATGTCAGCAGATAGCTTGGTGCCAGTGTCCACCTCCATAACAGAAGCACACTGTGGCCACAGTCAGAAATAAAGCTGTAAAAAAAAAGTGAAAGTGATGATTGAAAAGCGAAGAAATCACATTGACTAAAGCTGGAATTCACATTTTATTCTTATGACGAATAAAGCAGAAAAGTAAGGTGCGACTTTTATTCAAACGCAAGGTCATCCAAAGTCACTTTCGCTGAAAGTTATTGAATAGTCAAGGTTTCGGAAAATGTCAGCACAGAGCTCTTTTCTGTTCTCTTATAAAAGTGTGGCGTGGTGTGCTTAGTCAGGCCAGCATTGCTTTGAATCTGTTGTGGTCATGGTTAGAGGGGTCAGCCCTCCTTCATAAGCCATCTCCAACCTACCCAGCAGAAACCTTGTGAAAATGATTAAATGATGAATGTACGAACATGAAAAAAAAGAAGTAGAAAGGGATGGTGGAAGGAAGAAATAGGGAGGGGTAGATGGAGAACGTCTCAGCTGAGTCTGGGGAACAGGTGAGGCAGCCGCTGTTGGCAGCAGAGCAGTTATCTTCAGTCTTTAGGGCCAAAGTGAGGAGCCTTGAGGCATCAACTGTACAACTGCTCTGCCAAGTCTGTGTCTAAGAAAGTCTAAAATAAAGGCTTCTTATCGCAAAAAAAAAAAAAAAAAAAATACAGCATGTCTGCAATGAACACAAAGATGCTGTTGATAACCTTGTACTTGTGCTGAACATCATCTCTCCCCAGGAAGCTGAAGGCAGGGTGGAAATATTGACAGAAATGTTTTCAGATTATTTTCTCATGACTAAATCAATACACAGATGGGCCATCTCTTCAGAGTGGAGTTAGGATGGAGTCATCGTGAAGGTCAAGCAGTTAGCCCATTAAAGAGGTAGCTAGGCACGCGATTTGGCAGCACATCTCTGCCTCCTCCTGCATGGCACAGAGGTAGCAACCTTGAGTTGATTAGCGGTAGAGACGGCTCCCACGACAGAGGAGACCCCTGCCTCATAAAATCCAGTGCTCGCTAGCAGAACAAGGGAGCCTGGGAGAGGGGAACTGGAGGGAATTCAAGGCAGAAGAACTGCCTGCCTGGCTCATCTTTTACGGGACAAATTAAAACCACAGCGGAACAAGTCATAAAACAGGAAATAATGAATTCAATTATACTTTTTAGTGTTTAGGGGCTGCTGGTGAGATGTGCTGAGTGGGCAACGCGAGACGCGCGCAAAGCAGCGGGCACAGACTGATGACTATGTTGGTGGCGCTGATCTTTGCTGAGGGCTGCGTGTGTGCTGACTGCATGTCTGCATGCCCCCAGGAGCAGTTTAGACCTCGACAGGGCCTTCATTAGCAAATGAATGACTCTTAATTGGCCTGGCAAATACACAGGATGCTTGTTGATTATAGGGAGATTTTTTTTTTTTTCCCAGCCAGTGCTTGTTCTTCGATGCAGATGCACAAATACACCAAAGTCTATACACAGCAAGATAGAGCTAAACTAGCAGAGAGGCATGCTTTAGCGCGGGAAACACTGACAATAACTGTCATGTCATCAAAATGATAGACAATTCAAGGCTTTACTGTGCCAGGTTCAAAAGAAGGGCTTTAGCTGTCAACAAAGGATCCTGACAAAGAATTCTGGGACATATTCTCTCTCTTCTATCTATACTTCTCTCTATCTCCCTCTACCTCCCACCACCTATTTTTCACTCTTTTTCAATCCGCTCTAGCTTGTCCCCTGGCATTACTAACACCTCAGCAGGAGGGAATATCACAGACAAGAGTCCTGGTGTCCTAGATTCAGCAGCACTGGCAGGAGCACAGCACATACTGGCCCGTCGCACTAGCTGCCATATAGGACCGAAAAAATCAGCCACACTAAGCAGCTCGGTTCAAACACAATACAGAGGAGCCCTCAGGACCCCCAGTCACTGTTTAAACACAGACTCAGAGCTGCCATGTGTGATGTTTGGGATTATTCCTATGGTATTACCTATGGTTAGGTTTGTTATATCAGTTTAATCTATGTACAACAGTGTGTTTGAGTTTGTTTGTGAGTAAACGGATAAAATATAAAACAAAAGCACGGAGTATGAGAATAAAATATTTATTTTGACTTAATATTTGCGGTTCCTCTGTGCACATAGGAGGGGACGAGGGGGAGTAAGAGAAGGAGAGAGAAAGGAGGCAACAAAGAAGTAAGGAGAGAGAAGAGAAAAGAAAGAGAGAGGGGTCGTTACAAAAAGACAAAAAGAAAATGGTGTCTCAGGAAAGTCAGTGTCGCCTCTGTGTCCCAGCCCCTGGTGCCACTCACCCACTGCCAACCTGCCAATTAAAGCCCTGATTAAAACCGACAAAGTGTCTCCAAATGAAGAAAGAGCTGTTGGAGGTCTTAACTGCTGAAGCCTGTCAATTACACTGCCAGAGGAAAGCGGTGAGGGAAGAGCAAGAGGGTATAGCAATGACACGCAAAGCAGGGGGCACAGATGAATATAAGATCTCTCATGCAATGCTCTATGACTCCCTGTGCTCCTCCGGAAAGATAATGGATAATGTGGGAGGAGGAATTTAACAGAGAAGTTGACTTTTAAATTGTAATTTTGTTCTTTCACCCCCCACATTTCAGCTTTTCTGTTCCTCTGTTTGAGGTTTTTCTCTAAAAAATAGATTTAAAAAAAAAAAAAGAAGGTATTTGCAGAAAAAATTCTAATATTTTTGGGAAATATGTGTCTAATGGTGGACTGATAAGAGACATCACATGCCAACAACACAGTGTCCTTTTTCTTACCTCTTGTTGAATGTTTCAACTGTAAGCCATTGATGCCCCACACTGATGGGCTCAACAGCAAAGCCCTCAATCCCAGATAAACCACCCACAGTGCACATCAGCTGCTAAAATATGATGGTATTCGTGAGGTCATAAATCTTGTTTTAGTGGGAAGGGGAGAGAGAAGAAGCCCTGGTCTCCCCTGCATCGTTACGGCAGCATCCCCGCGGCCCATTCCACCTCCATTTAAGCTAAATGTCAACTTTTCAGCTCTTTTTTTCTTCTTTTTGCTTCCTGCAGTTGCCATTTGTTTTAACACAGGGGAAGGAAAGTAAGAAAATAAGTCAACAGGAAGAAAACTACAAAGAGTTTGTTGTCAGCGGCTTTCAGGGCTGAGTGGATTGCCGAATGTTCTATAGTTTACGAAGAAGAAAGACTCCAGTGGAGAGTAAACTTGGAGATAAAATGGATTTCCAATCTGTCTGAATGTCTAACCCAGGAACCAATGATATGAGTAATGAGGGTTGCTGTTTGTTATAACAATGTCCTGTACCTGAACTGAAAGAATAATTTCACATCCAACTGGAACTCTAATACCCTAATACTTCATAAATGTTATTATTATTTAGACATTAATCATCATTAAGAACCCTAATGATATTCTTTCAGTTTAATTAAATTGGAATGGGATTTTTGTACTCTGTGGTGCCAAGTGAACGTACTGCAAGACGCTCTGGAAAGGCGCTCAATCATCTACAGCCAGATGGCAGTGGATTAAGAAATAACTGGCGTGCAAATTCACGTAGGCTGGATGGAAACAGGGAAGCACCTTGGCTATGTTATTGTTGCTGTCACAAACATGGTGTGATACAATGTGGAAAGGATTGATTTCCACAACATTTTCGTGTCCTTCTGACCAGTACGATGGCTTTTTTGGAGGCTTTTTTTTTTTTTATAAGTGCAACAGTGGATTTCACAAACTGTACAAGTGTCCAAAAATAGGCCTTTAAAACAAGCATCTGTTTAATTTATTCATGCTTTCTGCTGTTTTTGTTATAGTCACCTTGTAAAGGGTGGTCTGCTGCTCTGCCGTGGGAGGGAAAGATTGTGATGGCGTTGGGTAAAAAAAAAAAAACAAAACAAAAAAAAAAACAAAAAAACAACGAACAGATGAGAAAGTGCCTGCATGCCTCATAAAACAGAGATCGCCACAGAACAACCATTTCCTCCTAGCACATGGTGAAAAACACAGCTAGAGGATAGACAACAGGCGGAGGCGGAGGAGTCGACGCACCGGCCATCTGATAACATTAAGCCCCCTGAATCCCAACACTCACCGTCTCTCTCCCTTTAGTCTTTCTCTCACCTGTACTTTTTCATGCTTTCTGTCTTTCTTTTGTCTACCAAAGCAAATGAGAGAAGGGAAAAAAAGAGCTTGCGAGATTTAGAAAAAGACATTAGGGCCACAAAAGGCAGTCAGAGGATGAAAAAAAAAGAAAGAAAGACTGGAGTGAAGGTTGGAGCAAAGCGAAAAAGGCCCTATTTTTTCAGACCAAGCTGAGGGCCCAAAGGTGCATGCATTAAACACTGTGTGAGGCAGACCTCACCCCTTTACTACTCTATCAGCTTATTCAGAGGGGAAGCAGTCACTGTTAATATTTCATAGGCCAGGCAACAGTATAAGGAGGTGTAGGCTCACAAGAGACCACCCCCCCATTCCCTGCTCTGGCACTTCAAATGTGTCCTGTCGCATTAGTATTGTGTGTTTGTCATCGGATCATGTGTTGTACATGTATCAGCATGTGTGCGTGTGACTCTCCTCTTCTGCCGCTGCCTCGTTCTCCCTTTACCTGACAATACAGAGTAAATGCATTGAAGAGGAAGGCTGAGTGGTCAACGCACTCATTCAGTGGATTAGTGATGGTAGCCTTTATCCTTGAACTGAGAAGGTGTAGTGCTGCAGAGAGGGCTTTTTTATCCCAGCGGTGTGATCTGCCTTTCCACCACTAAACCACGTAACATCATACAGCTGCCTTAAAAAAAAAAAATCATCCTTTCAAACATTATCCTGAACAGAAAACACTTTCCCATTGTCAGGTTAGATGACAAATGAGCAGACTCTAAACCAGAGAGCATTATATCTCAAAAACCTCAAATGTCAAACTCCTGACTTGGTCATTTTCACTTTAGAGTCCTTTGTCCACTGCACCAAAACAAGAGGACAACAGACAATGTTTTTTTTAAAACCGATCAAGAGCCTTTAATAGTCAATTGATGTGACGGACATCCACAAATGGGTGCCTTCTTTCATTGGCCCCACCTGAAGTGTCTGCATGCGTTGAACAAAATACAAAAAAAAAAAAAAAAGCAAAAGCAGGGCATAGCCTCTTCGAGCACAAAAGACACACAATGAATCCGGCGCTCTGGTCTTGGCTGTAGAAAGGCACTTTGCTGACTGCGTCCCCTGAGTGCCAGAGCAGGAGGACAGTCCTTTGTGTTGCAGAAGTCTTGGGCCACTGAATTCCCTGTTTCAGCGATTCTTTGCTGGGGGACAGTTCCCGAGAGGTGCTGCTTCTCCCTGGGCTCCCCCACTGTGACTGACATCCACCTTCTGTTCTTATGTATGGGGGCAAATATGGGCCACTATTTGACCCATTTGAATGGCTCAGTCCACTACTTGAGCACAACTGTTCTCAACAGCATGACGCGATGATAGGAGAGGTCACCTACAACCACTCAGGAAATGGGTGCACCAGTATGAACGCGTAATGGTCTACAAAGAGTTGCAGGACAGAAGTGAAACTTTTATTTTTGAAATTACGTGATTTTCCTCGAGCTTCTGACGCCACTGTTTTATTTTTTCAACATCTCCTTTGTGCAATGATCAGTCTCCTGATAAGTCACCCAGTCACCACTCAGCATCACGGTCGTTTATCACGTCGGTATTTGAACGAGAGCACAGAAAAATTTGCAGAACAAGAATGTCATGAAGTGCTCTTACTAGTTTACACGCTGGCCTCAGGCAGCATGCGGTGACGGAGAAAGTTACTGTACATGTGTGTCCCTCCGAACGCGTTACAGCCCGTCTGGATGGAAATGTTTTCATAAGCCTATCAAATTCATCAAGGGACTGTTTTATGGGGTCATAAAACAAGGTTTGCCTCGGGTCAAAGAGTTGTTAAATTCTCATACCCATGGTGCAGCCAGGGACCGAGCCAGACCAGCTTAAGGCAAAGCAATTATTCCTCTCGAGAGTGATGTCAGGCCCTGGATGGCAAGGGTTAGAGCATAACACTCAAGATACAGGTGGTGATTAAAGGCAGCACACTAATATTCTAATCTTCCTCACAGTCACAGAGGGCAACACTAAAAAAAACTGTTCGGAGTGACAGGAACAATGGAGGGGGGCAGAAACAACAAAATGAGCTGGTATCTTAATGAACAAATAATCTCTATGACATGCATACTGGTGCAAAAAAAATATTGTTTTAGATAAAACAAAGGAAAAACACTGCTTTCACACTGCTGTTCACACGGGATCTGAATTTACTTTTGAGGTAGTGCAGCTGCAGGGGTCAGATGGACAGGTAGGAGAAGGGGGGGGAGAGAGAGAGTGAGCGAGACGCTGTGCAGCAAATGAATGCAGAAGCCGTAGAACACCTTGACAGGCAGATATCTTGCTATGCACGAGATCCACCTCAGGGGACGTCTAGCTAATTTCCTGTGAAAACAGCAGACTACCGAGGCAGGAGGCAGCGGGTGAAGGTATAACAGAGAACAGGGAGAAGGTAAACTATTTTCAGTTCCTGGAAAACTCTCGTCAGAGTTTGTTCTGTTGGCAGAGCTGACGTGGGACAGGTGGACGGGGAGAGATGTCGGGGAGGGATGGAGGGATAAGACGGGTGGTGGTGGGGTTGTGTCTGGGTTGAAACAGCTGTGATGGAGACCCCTCCCTGTCTGCGGAAGAGCGGTGATGGTACATGATTATTCAGCATGGCTCCTCATCTGCATCTCGTTTGGGGCGCCCTGGCTCCATCATACACTGTCTGTCTGCAGCCCCAGATTCTGGCGACAAACACTCTCAAACACACTTAACATAAATACATTAACACTTACTTCCACTCCTTCTCACTCACTCTTATACACACACACACACACACACACGCTCAGACTCAGTTTCTGTATCAAAATGGCACCAGTGGGAAGTACACATTGAATGGCAAATGACAAATTCTGTTCCATATTCTCTGCAAGGGAAATATGGTTCTTCATTCTCATGACACATTTGATATACAGCCTTTGCAAATTAGCCATGAGGCTGCAAGTGTGGAATGAATTGATATTCCAATCATCTGCATGATATAACTGCACACAGAACAACGGCAAAGTCATCTGCGTCGCCTTGATTAGTGAAGTACACAAGCAGGAGAATACAATTGTCTGTCTACACTAGGAGCATACTTGTTTTCTAGCAAAGGCCTGCGTCTAATAGAGGCAGCCTCCAATAAATTTGTACAAATATTCCAACAGGAACGGGAAGGCCGCTTCATCAGTGGGATGTGTTGATAAACAATGGCGGTCTCTATTAGCAGACGCTGCTGTCAAGGACGTGCATGTCAGACCCACCGAACGGGGAGAGGAGAGAAAGCGGAGAGTGAATAAGACGAGGAGAAAGAAAGAAAGAAGGAAAGACAGTACAGAGAAAGAAAAAGGAAGGAAGGAAAAAAATGAACAAAAAAGAGGTGAACGAGTGAAAACCGGGGTTGTTCTCAGAAAGGTCAGGCTGATTGTCTCTGCCCAAATATGCTGGCCTTTTCAAAATTAACTTGGCAAAGGCGATATTTTCCACAAAGCCGGCATCATGAATCAAAGAAGCGTCTATAGTTCATCCCTGAAAGCAAAGCAACATCCCTCCCCGTGTGCTCCACTCACTCCTCTGACACTCCACCCTCCCGCATAGAGCTGACATCTTCAGTAATTATGTAATTAACACCATGGCAGGCCTAATTTCAGAGATAGTACATTATAATTGCATTTAGACGTTCATTAGTTAGGCCAAACATTTGAAACGCCGTGCGCAGGTGCGGCAGGAGGCCAAAGGCTACTTGTTTTTTGGAATGCAATTGCAGTGTCGATGACTTGATTGGTTTCTGCTTGATATCGCTGACAGGACAGGTTTTTGTAATTTACCAATAATTACCCTCACACTCTGATACAATAAAAAAGTCACTGGTCTCGGCTAAGATAAACCCACTGGGCTGCACTTTTTGCTCCCTGCCTCATGGTCTGCTTGTCGGCTGTGAATAATGTCCAACGGGCTGTGTTAGACTGAATTAAATATTACTTAGGAAGAAAAAAGAAATACAGGAACAAATTTCACAATAAAACGGGACATTTTGTCTTCCTCGTGCAGGTGTAATACTACATTAAATAATACTAAAACTGTAACTACCTGAGTGATAAAAGTATGTTAGGGAAAACCAGCAACACACACCTGCTGTTCATGATGTATTACATTAGTCAGAGCAGCAGTGTGTCTTTGTAAGCTGTTTTTAATGGATTTTTTAAACAACGGTAGGAGCTAGTAGTCAGCCTGAAACAGATCATATCACTGCCGCAAATACACTGAAGTAATTCACACTTGGTGCATAATAAAAGGGAATCTTGTCCTGGTCGGTTACCCTGTAATGAAACACTTTTCTTGTGATTAGTTGATAGACAGTATAACACCATTATGATGTTACAGTCTGGTTGGGCAGACAGACAATTTGGTCCCAGTAAGACCAGATCTGTCCCGATTCCTGTGATGATTTCTTCAATTAAGCCTTCCTGGCAGAGAAGGCCAAATGCTTAACTAGGCAGAATTGGAGCTGCCACTAGCTAGAGGTAGCAATGGGCTCCACTTCAACAGCTCATTCATCAGCCCCAGCGCTACCACTGGGCCACCTGTTCTGACACCATGCAGGGATGGAGTCATTTGCATTCTGCTCCGTCCGTCCTCTTTCCCTCTCCTTACTTTCTTCCCTGGTTCTCTCTCTTTTCTTTTTTTTTTTTTTTTTTGCCTATACAACTTTAAAGTTCCTCAGTGGCAGCTCTGGCAGATAATTGAATACCAGGGTTTGATTTACTTTGAAATCAATTTGGGAAGGGGCTTTTCATTCATTATGCTCCTTGGCTTTGGTGCTACGTCTAAAATCCCTCAAACTTTGGCAGGGGCTTGAACATCGTCAATGCAAAGTGAAATTAAGCAGCCCTGAGTTGGATTGACAGGCAAGCAGAGCATGATGGGACAGGGATGGGTCTGTTGTCGAAGGAATGAGTGGACTCCTCTGCTTTCTCTTTCTCTCCTTTCCTCTCGGCTCTCCTCCTCCTCCTCTCTCCTGTCCTGTCCTTTCCTCGCCTCTCCTGGGGAGTCTCTCTCCTCTGTGCTCTTTGTCACCACCAGGTGCTGCTGTGAAATAAGGAGAGAGGCGGCGACAGGAGGCAGCCATGCACATAGCTTGACATTTTAGCCAGCTCCCTGCAGACACATTTGGCAAGTGTGTGGGTGGATGTGTGTATGCCCGTATGTGTTACAATTTGCTTCTGTGAGCATGCACGCATGTGCATGTGTGTGTTTGCATAACTGTATTTTTTTGTTTTGATATATGAGTTCATGTTCGTGCATATATTTGGTTGTGCTAATCTTAATGTTCTTTTGCACACTACTTCTCATCTCTGATTGCTTTATCTTCTTCTCTATGACACCTCCTACCTGACAGCAAGGCTGACACATTGACCACATTCATTTATAAATCAATTCAATGCATTATACAATATGTTACACTGCTTAATGGAACATTATACTATGCTGTATTTGAAAACAACTTGGTGCTATTGTGAAGAAATATGGAAGTGCTTCGGCGCAGCACATTCACTAAGCACTTTGCGGGGTGTAAGAGGACTTTAACACAGACTGGAGGGTTGAATACCAGCTTTCAATAAAGAAAAGGGATAACATTGTCGAGTGAACAACTGAAAGTGCGCCCTAACTGTGAGGGATGCACAAATGGACACTTGGCATCACAGCCACTGCTGGGGACATCAGCGGCAGAGATCACTGCAGGTTTTCTCCACTTTAAAAGCAATTTTTTCCTTTGGAGGCTAACCCCCCCACCCCCTCTCATTCTCCAACTCTCTTATCTTCTTGTGTGCTCTACTCAATTGTCATCCGACTGACTTGAGGCTGCGTTAGATTGTTAAAGCCCCCGGATATGGTAATCTGTGGGCTGCTCTGACCTTGGGAGAGTGTGTTTGCAGGGTGTCAGACCCCCTAATTCATCAGAGACAGGCCATTAGCTAGCTATCCAGCCACACAAACACACAATAGAACAGGAAGGAAAGTTCTCAGGGAAACAGCAGTAGCCCCCGTTCCTGAGATATCATTAGTTACTGCCTTTCAAAACTGCTGAATTGGGACACTTACCTGACTTGCCCCATTTTTTGCACCACAAGAGCCAAGATGTTGATGAATGGTCGTGAGAAAGTGTCACTACCAGAAAATGGAGAGAATAGGGTTAAGGACATATTCTCGCCAAAGTCTTCAACATCAGAGACTAACGCAGGAGCACAGATGATAGCTAAACTTGACTCTGAAGGCTTGAGCATTTTTCACATTTACTTTAGTAAAATGAATAGCGTACGAAATTAAAGCCACACAATCTGCAGCGTGTGAGCACAAATACATTCCCAGTCCCTCTTCGAAAGGATTAGTGAATGAAGGACAGGATATGTAAATTGAGCATTTTCAAACAATTTAAAAGATGGTGAAGGGTTGCCACGTGAGGTCAGTGGTTGTGAACAGCCTCATATATCTAGATGCCAAGTGAGATGGAATAGTAATTACTCCTGTGCATCTCTGTGCAGAGACACAGCCTCTATCTTGTAAGCGGCAATGATTGACAGCCTCAATAAGAGACTCGCCGTGCGCCCCCTGCCCTCCGCCTACACGCCCCTGCGACGACTGGTCAAACCCATCGTCTGGTGCCCCCCAGGCGGGGCATGGGTGACACCTCCCTCTGATAATCCTGCCCATCACATCCATCATGCCACCCTGCTCACCCCATGAGAGGGCACAACCGAGGGAATCTAATCAGGCAGTCTAATTGAGGAGCAGGGCTAGCCAATACCCAGGTTGGGAGGCTGGCTTTGCCTGGGCAGGCTCGGGGGACGTCAATAACACTGAGCGGGTGTCGATTCATCAGACCTCCTTAATGTCATTAGCCCTGAGAGGCTCGCTTTACCCCCCTCTCTCCTTTCTCGCTCTCCCTTCCATCTATCCATCTATTCTCTCATGCCTCAAACTTTCTCTCACTCACTTTCCGTTGCATCTTCTCCTCCCTGTGTCTCTAAATCTATCCATCTCCCACTCTCATTACCCTCTCCCTCACTAATCTTTCCACAGGCAATAATATGTTCACCTTGCATAACAAGTTCAGGACTTGCCTAGAGAATGTTATATCTGTGTGTCTGTGTTTGGGAAATTAGCATGTGTACACTCTCACCGCCTCCTTTTCAGACTCCACTGCCCGACGTCTTTCTCCCATGTTCTTCCTTAGTCTTAACAACCGCCCCCCTTCACGCGCACACACAAACACACACACACACACACACACCGCCCTACCCCACCCCAATATGTTCTTCCTCTTGCTCTCCAACAACATGTGGTGCATATTCCAGCTGTTTATTAAACAATGCCAGAGTTTCCTAGGAGCAGGTGATGCAGTCAATTACTCCACAATTACCTGGGTAATTATGCAAAGGAGGAGAGAGAAGAGCAGTAGCAGAGGGATGAAGAGGACCTTGGCAGAGGTGGAATGGCTGCGTTGGCAGTGGTTTGGGGCCCAGAATGGCAAGCGATTGAGACTTTCAAGTGACAGTGCCAGGGAGAGTGCAGCTATAAAGGACGATGTGCCCCCTCACCTGCCAGAAACATATACTCACACACACATAAACAAACACAGCTTTGAACAATCAGCCTCTGCCATGGTACACTGACATCATGATGTCTATGTGTGTGTGTGTGGCTTTTCTGAGATTTGTTGTTTTTTGCACAAAAACTATGCAGTGTTTTTGCATGTTTTTCACTTTGTGGCTTTGATTGTACTATTGCGAAAGTTCGGTGTGGGGGGGGGCAGGACAACATATAGGAACTTGTAAAGGTTAGTAAGGACAGAGAGGAAGAAAAAGACAGGAAAAGGAAGAATAAGTGGGGAAAAAAGCAGACAAGGGGGGAGCTGAACGTAGTCCGCAGAGTCTTCATTCAAATACTGATTAAGTAAGTGGTGCTTCTTGTTTACTTGTTTTTGCTTTTAGCATCCTTTTAAAGCATATATTAAACAGGCAGATTTGGTAACATGCACATTTGCTTTCATTCAAACCCCACTCACTACCACTAACAACCAGTGCTGCTCTGCAATCATCCATGTGGACTGTTTTACACATTGACAATGAAGCTCATGTCAGGCCGGCCTGACAAGCATGCCTTGGGGTAAATTGAACCACACAGTGGCTATTCTGAAACAAAAAGTGTCAGATGGAGAAGAGGGCTTGGCGTATTGCCTGCCATGGGAGCTTTACGCTTTTGGATTGAAAATATTTTCACTGGCAGGGTGAATAGTAAATTGCTTAGTGTCAGCTCATCACTTAAGGAGGATTGTTGGTGGGTATAATACTTCCCAGCACATGGCTTCTCCAAATAGTCTCCAGCCAGCCAACCCCTCTTAACTCTCTCCAACCCTCCTGACGTGATGCTGTGGCTGGAGTCCTGTCTGCGGACACTAAGCTTTCAGCCATGACTTTCCAAACTCGTCACTTTGGCTCATATTCGTCTCTGTGTTGCAGATTAATTTATAAATCCCCCATCAAGAGGGAGGTTGACTGACCAGCCAAGGCAAACATGACCACATTTAACTGAAGCACGGTTGAAGGGATGGTATGGCATAAAATAAATGGTTTTACAGCAGATGAGATAGTGAGCATTCTGTGATCCTGAGAAAAAACACAACCCTTTTGCTGATAAAAATTTTGTTGAAAGCCAACACATTTGTCCTTGGCAGAATTGTGTTCGTTTTGTTGTCCGTTCGTCCACCTGTCTGTCTGACTGTCTGTGTCTAGCAAAATGGCAGAATTAGGTGGTCACATGACCATTCTGTGTTAGTGAAGATGGGCATGAGGGAATTACCTCAGAGCTCCGTATCTGAAATCAGTGGGATTAAGCTCCATTAAACATGGAGCGCCGCCGAGCTTTATCTCGGGATTTCACTCTGAGACAGAGCATAACGCACGAGGAGGAGGGAGACGGGAGGGAGAAATAGCGATGAAACGTCCTTCACCTTTATCGACCAAATTATTAAAAAAAAGAGGGATGAGAAAATTGCTTGCCTGTTACATTGTACAATGGTGGACAGGAGAGCTTGGCCATCTTGCACCCGTGTGTGTAGCATGCTTAAACATCCCGACAGCTTCGCCAACACTGGCCACTAACTCTGTAGCTGCTCCTGGCAGACACACATATTCTGTAAAAACAGGCCTTTCCCTGAGGCACACCGGTCACTTAATGAGAAATGACCACTGCTGAGCCTTTGCACTCCCTGTGCACCGGACAAAAACACACTTTTTACACACACACACACATGCAACTAAATTAGCTCTTCACATTTAAACAACTTCTGTGGTTTCAAGAGTAAAATTAATCATTCGGGGCTTTCCTTTTAACTAATAAAACAGCACACTGCAAAATTTGACTGTAATGTTTTGAAATGGACTTTGAGTGTCTCATTATATGAAGTGTAGGTCAACAATTTGCTGAGTATTCTCACATTTCTTTGCTAAGGATGTTCATGAACAGCCTGTGTATGACTTCATTTGAATAATCAATACACTCTTACACATTAGCACAATGTCTGTATACACCTATGTTTCACCCTAAAAAATTAACCATGTTTCAGTCAATACATTTACTGTACAGCCTGTGAAAGGGGGGAAAAAAGTGAGCATGCTGGGAGTCAGGGTGGTCCAGTGATGAACACCTCCTGTGTCCTCCCTTCATCCTATTTCTCTCCCCTCTCTCTCTCTCACTCTTCTCCCTCCTCTGGGCTGTTATTGATCTGATCTCCTCCTCTCTCAACTGGAGCCATGATTCATGTTGTTCCGACTGGCCCTCACTCACCACACACAGACACAGCTCAGTCATGCCCTCCCCTATCTATCTGTCCATCTGTCTCTGCCTGCTCTTCCTTTCTCTGCCCTAAGGCAAGTCAACCTTCTGTCCACATAAGGCCACCATGGTCCGGTCTGCTCCTGTGTATGATTATAATTATTACTATCATTATTTATAATCATTGTTGTCATTATGAATAATCTGTGTTAAAGTCTTGTTTTTCTATTGTGGTTATTTTTTTTCATACTTTTTTTTTTTTTTACACAATGCAACATTCAAAATTGAAAGTCTTGGTCATTCAAAATTGAAAGTCTTGGTTTTCTTACTCTTTTCTTTATGAGCTCTATATGTGATGCAAGATAAAAAAATCGCCATTGAACTGTAAGGAAAACATTCAGCCGGATGTTAAAATTGCAGTTTAAATCATATTTTAAAGTTTGCACGCAGCTCAACATTGCTGCCTTTGATAGCACAATGCTGATTGGGTTAAAAGGCATTTCTTGTCCTATTACTGTATCAAAGGACAATTGTTTGCGCTTGTGTGTGTGTGTGTGCTATT
>JAPZDV010000002.1:21078162-21088784 GCA_029814665.1 Acanthurus lineatus | reverse complement strand
CCCCCCCCCCACCCCCCCCCCCCCCCCCCCCCCCCCCCCCCCCCCCGCCCCCCCCCCCGCCCCCCCCGCGCCCCCCCCCCCCCCCCTTCCTTATCTCTCATTCATCCAACTTAAATGAGTTGTGGTGTTGGAAGTCCCCAGGGGTAAGATAGGATCCTCCCTCACACTCCATTCATAATTCATTCTCCCTCCACCAGACCACAGCCTGTAGGCTCATAATGATATAATGTAACTATTTGATGATAATCTGCCTTTCCACTTCGATTTGTAACAGAGGCATTTGGCGCTCAGTGTTAAACATTAACAGAAACTGTAGCATGAAACATTTATGACTTTCTCAACAATTAGCGAGCAGTTGAACATGGTTTTGTGTGTCCGTATTTGTGTGTAATGTGGAATGGCTATGTGTCATCGGTATGAATTTATACATATGCCACACTGTGCATCAGTTTTCCCACACACTTTTGCGCTCCTCCAACAGACACACACACATACACACATGCACACACACACACAGCTGCTATGATTTGGAGCTCTCCCAAATGAGAACAGGTTTGCCTGAGTGTTTGGTGCCTCACAGTGAATGAGTGGGAAAGCCGCCTGCCCAAGCTGCTGAGGAGGCAGTGTAACTGTTGAGGGGGGCTCAACCATCCAGTCTGCTGGTGAGCCTTGTTAGCCATGTGCTCGCCGCTCACATGCATAGACAAAACACACACACACACACAAACACACACACACAGAGTCATGCAAACGCACTTGAATCGGGAACACAAACAACTAGAAAAACTCTCATCAAAGCAAAGAACAAAAGCTGGGTGTGATTTGTGTCTTCTGTAACAATATCCGAAATGAGACAACTCAGCCCTGTTTTGCATTGTTTTGTTGTTTATTGTAAAGGTTTATTTATACCACTGCATGCATCATTTTGCAGGGGTTTCCTTTGGGGGGCCAGGGCGCGTGTTTATCTTGGTATCACTCATCAATCATTTTCCCTCGCCTGATCTCAGGGGCCAGTGGAAAGGGAGGAGAAGGGGGAGACGGGGGTCCCTGCAGTCCCCCCTCTGTGGCCCCTGACAGCACCTTCTAATGAGAGACGCCACTCACACACTGACATGCTCACTCCTCGCTGATCTCCCTTCTTCCCTTTCCTCCTCCCTTCCTCTCGCTACAGCCCTCTCTTCTTGCCGTCAGTCAACTCAAGCTGTGCACTAGGGAATGTCTTCGTCTCCTCCTTCGCTCCAGCTCCTCTTCTGCTTTCTCTCTCCCTCTTGTTTCATCTGTCTCAGGATCCCTCACCTCCACTCTCCCACACCTCCCTCACTCCTGCTGTCTTCTCCTCACTCACTGCCCTCTCTTGTTTAGTACTCAGCACACTTTGCAGAAAACAACTATTAAACAGACATTTTTATTGGCCAGTTTGAAAAGTGGAACTGCTCAATGACTGTATGGGATATACAAGAAGTATAAATTGTGTTCTAGTTTACAGCATCCGTAATGTCACCCATCGTGGAGGCGTGATCATAAATGGCACTCATGAACTAGGAAATTTGCGGATTGCTGCAATCTCAACATGTACTCCTACAGATTTGCATTCCAAATGTCACTTGAAGGACACTCATTTGACATGCCTACATCAGCACTTGGTATCCATCAAACCGGAATGGCCCTCTCTAACAGTGTGATCCTATTATTTGTTTCAATATCATTCTGGGTTTTGTCCTTCAAAAGATACAAGGAGTGTGTGCTTCTTAAAATGTAGCACTGCTTGAGACAAAAAGATGGGCGCGGATGAGATAAGGCAGAAAATCAAATGACACAGGGCTATCTGATCTCCTCCAGAGCACTGGAAATTGGGGTGAGGCTTCGGTGTCAGAGGCTCCACGCCGTATTTATCGGCTCTGCGCAAAAAACTTATTCGCTCAGCTATTTTTGAGGGACTGTTAGGTAGATGCTATTTTCAATTCAAGGCACTTTGGACCCAGAGGAGAGAGCCTAGGCACCCACTTCTGAGTAGGTCCGAGGCATAGGCCAGTCTAAAATACATGCTTTGGTAACATAATGTGTCTCCTTTCCCTCCCGCTGTCTTCCTCTCTCTCCCTTCCAGTCATCTCCTTCCACTGTATACTTAGGCGCTTCAATTAATCTTATCAGAATTATACATATTTATACACGAGGGGGAAAAGCTAACTGCTCTGTTATCAAAGAAGCGTGACAGGAGGCCCTCTGTTTCTTATGCCTAAATGTGGCAGATTAATATGGAAATACAGGCCTCTGACAAAGTGCACACAAGCTCCACGGCCGCCTCTCTCCTCTTTGGAGTTTGCAGCGATAATAAGCTTTACCCTTAGGGTGGTGTTAGGCCTTGTCCAGTCCTTCAGGAATCATTCATTTACCCAGGTAATGGCATTCACTCAATCAGATTTGTTCATTTGAAAAAGTCAGGGGAGGGTGGGGGGGTTTTATGAGGTTGGTGACGTGTTCAGCATTGGAAACAAAGGCAAAGCAGGGGAGCCCTGGCCCACAGACAGGCAAAAAAAAAAAAAAAAAAAAAACACCCTCACAGGCTCAGCTTCACTGTCTAAGGGCCTGTAGGCACTAACGGAGAAAAGAGGAATAAGCTAAAACAGACAGAGAGAGAGACAAATCTGTGTGAGTGTGAGAGAATCTCCTGTTCCAACAGGGATCAGTGTGGAGAATCCACGGCTCTGGTGAATCATCCTAAAATCCGAAAATGTGAAAACACAGTGATTGAACTTTGAAATTTTCTGACTTGAATAAACACTATATTTATGCAGAACACAAACAGGCTTATTGCGTAAGTACATACACGTTTTTTGGCAAGTATAAGCTATTCACTAAATAGAAAAAAAAAGGAAAAAAAAAGAAAAACACAGTCTCCTGAATGTATTGCTTATAAAGCATAGAAAGAGCTATTACTGTACTGCCAGACTCAAAACTACTCAACTGTATCAAGTGTACTCAAGTGTAAGACAATCATTTTTATTTTAATTATTGAATTCCAGCTTATAATACTGAGAATTCTCTGCTGCTGGGTGTATTCTTGTCAAAGAGGATACAGAGAATGAAATATTTCAGTCTTGGTGAACCAGTGTAGCAGTAATAGCTGAGCTCTCGCCTCTCTCCCCCCTCTTTATTCCCCATGATGCCCTGGGTTTGATTAATACCATACATGCTGTTTTTTTTTTGGCCCTGTAAGCTCAACTGGAAATACAGCCGGGAGGAGAGAAGAGCAGAGTATGGTAGAGTAGAGTGGAGTAAAATAGAGTAGAGGAAGAGGAGAGGAGAGGAAGGAGAGGAAGGAGAGAAAAGAGAGGAAGGAGAGGAGAGCTGGGTTGGAGAGGCTTTAAAGATCGGAGGGTGAGCTGGTTTGGGCCTGAAGTGGCTCAGGAGGGAGGCGAGACCTGCTGTTCTCAATTACCCATCAGAGCCTTCAGCCATCACAGCCTTTACCCCACTGTGTCAACAACCACAGTCACACCTACTACTCATCCAAACAGATCCACACACACACACACACACACAAAAACACACACCTGCATTTGGTGTCAAACACACAAACCCTATTAAGTATAAATATGGGGGACAAATATACCCCAGAGCACTCAGGCTCATGCATCACACAAATGCACACATACACACAAAGTTTCTGGTAACCCTGTTGCTCCATCCAGGGAGAACATTAATAGCAAGAAGAGTGACAGAACATCAATAACACACTGATGCTGGTCATTACTGGTTCCGTCAATCACAGGTAAAACATAGGTCATATGTGTTAAAACACAAGGGTGCGAGCAAATATACACACACACACAAGCACACATATATTCACACACATACACACAAGCACACACACACATCTGGGGCTGTTGACACTGAGCAGAGGTGTTTCCACGTGTAATGTAATTATACTTCAAGCAACGGCACTCTATTAGATGGCACATCATCTTTGGGCTGGTGTGAGCAGAAAGGTGCTGGCGCTGCACTGGGAGCTCCTATCTGGACGCATCACGTGCAATTGATGACTCGCAGATAAGCCGCTCCCTTCAGCCCTGCCAAAGAATGCATCGGGAAGTGGGGCGTTCTCTAAAACTACTTTAAATGTAAATCTGCCACGGCCTGGAGGATTGAGATTCATTGTCTGCGCTCCTCTGAACCCTTCTACTCTCCCCTCCTAGTGTTCGTATGTCGAGACGCCACAGGTCGCGTCCCTCTCTGACTGCCAATGAGGCCTGGTCACTGTCATGCCCACAGTTCCTGCTACTCAAGTGCCGAGCGGCCTCAGCCCACGACCATGAATGCTTAATTATATATGGTAATTAAGGAAGTAAGGGCATTGTGGTAGGTCAGTCAGCTGGAACAAGTTATGCAACATCTTTTAAATCACATCCCATCATCCTTTTCTCTCTGTGTCATGTTATTCTTTTTTTTCTCTCTCTATTGCTGGACTGTCTGGTAAATGGTCAGAGATATTTTTTTAAAAAGTTATTAAAGATAACTAAAAGAGGAAATGGTCACAGCAGCTGAGTCATAAAGTAAAGTTTTTTTTCAAATATGATATCACGTATCTCCAAGGCTGTACAGATGGAGCCCAATATTTGTTTACCCAATGTGTTCGACTAAATACAACAGTAATGATGACAGGCTAGCGAAGCCCCTGGAGTTGTAATTCAGAATAGGGAGACAGATCGTATGCCCCCACTCTTTCTCTCTATCTATGCTGCCGGTGACTGCCAAAGAACTCAGGCCTCGGCCCACTGCCCTCCAGCACAAAACAGATGTTCCCCCCGCACTTATCTCAATGAAAAAATCACAGACAATTTACAAAGAATATAAATTACGGTTGTAACTACACATCAATGTCTCTGTCCCTATAAGACCTTGTAAAGAGGATAAGGGTGAATTGGTGTGGGAGGGCGGGCGGATTGTTGGGAGACAACATAAGGCGGATGGAAGCAGTAGGGGAGGAGGGTGGTGTTGCTCTTATCTGGTCCACAGCAGCCCGGCAGAATGAGAGAGAGGCTGGTGACTGGCGGTGATGCTGCGCTGATAGCGCTAAGCCGGTTTCATGCACATTTCAGGGAGGCTGCCATCACTACTCAGACTTAAAGCTCTCAGCTCCTGCCAGTGGATGAGGTTGGGACGTTATTTACAAATAGCCATGTCGTACACTGGTTACACTGCTCCATTCTCTGTGTCAACACATACACACATTGCAGTGAGGGCTAATGTGCAGCTTTGATGTACAGCTTAGGTGACACGGTATTTGAATTTCAGTGCTTGTAAGGTTTTGGCTGTGAAGACATTTTCTTATTCCCTTGAAATGAATACTGTTGCTGCTGTATGTATATGTCTGTGTGTGTGTGTGTGTGTGTGTGTGTGTGTATTAGAGAGAGAGAGGGCACATATTATATCTTTAACTGGGTTGAAATGTTGATGACTTTCAACTGCTTTCTCAAAAGGCTTCCACATGAATGCTATTTTCAGCCTTTAGTCAGTATGCATATGCTTACTTGGAAACAGCGACTACAGAGACGATGATTCATACCTCACATCCTCTCTGCTAATCTTCACAAATCATCCGTGGTGTGTCTCAGTACGTTGTAAATAAAGGTGCCATCACAACGAAGCTTCTCTATAGCTCTGCCGCTGCTGACAACTACACGCTGTGTGCATCGTGCATGTGCAGACCTAAGTCCTGTAGCACAGCCTTATTATGACAATTTGTAAAGAGGATGCTTTTGTACTCTCAATAATGCATGGGCAGCGGGGAATTGCATGCAGCCTTATTTTATGTCATGGGGTAGAGTTGCTGTTTTAGCAGCCTACGTTTTCCCATGGTAAGAAAATACTAATGCAATTAAATCTAAGTTGAACTAGACTGCAGCAGGAAAAGGTCAGGTTTTCATTATTAGTAAAAACAACTTTGCTTTCTATTAAGCGAGAAGCAGGAGAATAAAGCCACCAAGTTAATGATGTGGTCATGTACTTTCAAGAGCCCGATTCAAAGCGAGCATCAGAGATTTTTCTTTCTCTTTACTGGTGTGCTACATTCAACAAGTAATGTGAACTTGTTTGATCTCTGACAGCATTTAAATGCACAATATATATTTCTGTGGCCAGATGTCACTCAATCAAAACAGTGAAAACAGTGAAAACAAAGACGTAGTTTGTTAGATGTCACACAGTATTGTGGGATTCTGGGATTGTTCATTTTATTGTAAAACACACACAATTAATGATGAACATATAGCTGACTGACTCAGGCAGAAATGTTCTTCGACAATTTAATTTATTATCCTTTTATGCGCATATTTACATATGCCCAACTCCTTCCTCACTCTCTGACTGGTGTTACCCCGGGAGTTAGCGTCGACAAATTCAAATGATGAATTTTTCAGGGTTTTAACAATGTTGGAAACAGTTGGTATATTGCAAGTAAACAAATTAGGAATGATATAAAAAAAAATCAGGACATTTTAATGTGAAAATATAATATGCTGAAAGTTTAAGAGAAAACATAAAAGCCAGGAGGAGAATTAAAAGCAATGGCCAACAGAAGAAAAGAGACAGAGAACCAAAACAAAGACTGTAAAATGTAGAAACCTTGAGCCTGCCCTTACTCACAATGGTTTATTTGAATGTCAAAATCATTATTATGATATAATAATACAGATTATTATTATATAAGTCACTAGTATAACAACAGTTACATGCATTGTCAAGATATAACGTTAAAGATCTTTAAAAATGGGGCACCACCTACATAATACAGGGATAACAAAAGGACCTTGAAGTCCAACTGAGGTGAGGGGAGTTGTCTGTCTCTCCTGAGACCAGGACAGAATCAGGATTGGGCAAGGACAGGCTCTCCTCCCCATCATGCCACATGCCAGACGGAGCTTATGGATCACCGGGACATGGCCCTCCTTGTCTCTCCTTCAGAGCAGTCAGTGCCACCACAGTGCCACTGACCTTCCCCTATTGATCCCCAAGTGACAGAGTACAGCGAAGGCCAGCTATTGAACCACTTATGATTAATTCACAAATCCTGCCTTGTCCACAAAAAAGGTAAAAGAACAAAGCCCAAGCAGAAGGAACAAGTGAAAAGAAAGACAGATAAAGAGCCAGTGAGGCAAAAAAGAAGGAAAAAAAAACTTTTTAAAGTGAGACAAAACTACAGAGTAAGAAGTGCCTGCCTCTAACTGACCAAGCCATAAAAACATTTCAGAGTCCTTTCTGTCACAAAAAAAAACATAAACAGAGTGCACAGTGATGGAGAGGAGTGGGGTCAGAATGAAAAGAGGGAGTGAGAAATAAAGGAGTGATAAAAAAAAGGGAGAGCCAGACAGGAAAACAGAAAGAAAGTAAAGAATAAGCTATTCTTTCTTTCCCTTCCTCTACTCCTTGGTCCTATTTTAGTCATGAGGATAGACCAGTGAGGGCGAGAGTTTGAAATTGAGCTGTAACTCTATCTGTGTGCTGGAGCGAATCAGAAAGTCTATCCCACCTTTCACCTGGGAATCACAGCTCTCTCTGTGCCCTGTCTGGTCACCATACCAACCACAGCCAGGCATCATGGGATTAATTGGAGCCCAGGGCTTAGCGGCATTTCAGGCACAGATTGAGTGAGGGGGAGAGGGACAGACATCAGCCATGGTCAAGTGATGGTGGCCATGCAGATCAAATCGAATTTCAGGCATTGCAGAGCTGATATGGTCTCGAGGTAGCGCTAAACATATTGGAGTCCCAGCCACCTCCGCAGTAATGCTCGGATTGGATTCCAGGATAAAGTTCACAGTGTAGCGTTCGTTTTCTTCTCTGATCCCTGTGTGTGGTGTGGGGGTTTTTGCACAAACACTGACACGCTGATTCGTCTCTGTAAACACAACCTGTGCCAGAATGTTGAGTCTACACAGCGTCAAAGCAGGCGAGTCTACTGTGTCATGCATGATACTGGTATGAGATAAAATGGAAAATGACAGGTGTAGATAATTAAATACAAAGCCATGTTTCTCATTAAGCTCAGCGGACGGACAAAAAACTCCTGTGAATACCTAATTGCATTGTTTGATTTCCTTTTTTTAGATGCTTTAACATTTAACCAGGGAGTACTGTTGATTAATGAGCACTGCCCACAAGGACAAAGCAACATAAAGATAATTAGAGGCTATTTGTTTGAAATGATAATACATACGTGCTGATTACTCCTGTTTAGCTGCTGGCAATTAAAAGCAATGATAACTGGCAATATTTTCATAAATTTAGAGGTTGTTTTTTGCAATAAGTTAATTTATTGATCGTCAAACTAAGCGTTGACTAGACTTTGTAACGCTGCAACAGAGCAGTGTGTGGGATCCAGCGTTGGACAAAACAGATTAAAGCTGCTCAGCTGGCCAAAAGATCAGACTGTGTACTGGGAAGCTTTTTAGCTGTGAATGTGTGCAACTGTGAGAGTGTGGAGCAAGGCATTCATAGAAAAAACAACACCCAGGCTGAATCTGCTGTATCCTGGTTAAACAAAGTAGAGAAAAAAACCTAAAAAAAAAAAGTCTTTAGTTGAAATTAAAGCAGATTGTACTGATTCTGCAGATGCTGTGGAGACAGGTAATATGCCGACTGCTGGTCATATGACAGCACTGTAAACAGATCTGCTGCGGACATGTTGGCGATAGATGAGGGATGCCCATCCAGGCATGGCACACAGACAATCCTCATTAAACTGCATGACTATGGTAGAAACTACTGAACACTGCTGAACATGAAGCACAGCTGTTGGGTTTCTGAGCAGGACAATAATTTTCAATATCTCTATCAAAATAATGAAAACAAAAGGTGGAGTTTGATGATGTTGTGAAGTAGTGTGGGACACCAGCCAGCATTGCAGATGAAAATCTGTCCAGCTGATTTAAGCAGAAACATCCTGAGCAGAAACGTAGTGTACCAAAAGTTTTTTCATGTTGAGTCGCATTTGCTAAGTTCCTTCATCAATCTCTGACTGGTGTCACCTCCAAAGTTAGTGGAAGGTGACAAAATAAAACCCACTGCTACCTTGAATACAATTACAAATGCCTTGAGGTTTTAACATTGATGGAAAATCTGAGATAATGTAAAAAAAAAAGAAAAAAAGAAACGTATGCAATTTTATATAATAGATAAAATATAGTTTTTATATATACAACATAGATATATTTGTTTTTAAACATTTTAATGTGAGAATGTTGCAGTTCAAATACTTCTTTCTGTCTGTGGGATGAAACAAGGAGAACATAAATAACTTATTTACTTAAATCATTCAAAGAATGTAGGGTTTAAAATATATATCAACCTAAACATTTTTTTCTTTCCTTATGTAAACCATTGCATTATGTTTTTGTTCATATCTACTGCTACTCCTATACTGTAAACTGTTATTTTGTGAAAAAGATTAATTTTCTTTTTACTCATCATGCATTCAATGACACCAGCTGCAATACAAAATCTTATTATTGTCATTTTATTTGACATGTTTCCTTGTTGTTCTTCTGAGTGTGAATAATCTGGTACAAATAGCATAATTGAGGCAAACAGGAGGAAAAAATAAATAAATGTATGAAGAGATTGAATAAAGGAGAGATAACACTGAGAGGGTGATGGTAGTGTATGATGTTATGGGTGAGTGTTTGTCAAGTGGTCCCACGGACCCCGACGCTCTCTCACACTCAATTTCTCTGGGTATGTTTGTATATGATGACCCTTGACCTTGGCCCCTGGCTGATGTCTGAGATCACTCCGCTCTATCTCTGATGCATCAGCAGGGGCCAGGACCTCACACGTACAAACACACTCGATGTGAGTGAGCAAAGCAGAGGATAAGTCAACCCTGCTTCTTCTGGTTACACACACCAACATTGATAGGCTTTCACCAGACAATGAAGATGATAGACTGTGTGTGCCCACTATGTTTATCTACCCCCCTCCAGCTACAGACTCCCAGTCACCTACACACACACACATGCACACACATTTGAATACACTCATAAAGTAGTCAGCAAGGCACACCTCTAATCATGGCCACCTCTGCCTCTTCATTTTCCAAGTTCAGTGGCCCATTGAGCTTCCACATACTAAATCACATGAACGCTTCATCCTCCATAAATGATCCGCACATATTCCCCTTTCTCCTTTGTTCCCCTCCTCTTTTTGTTTCCTTAAAAAACACACTCAGACACACAGCACACGCACACATAGATATACAGACGAGGACACACTCAAGCATGGCTGGCATGATAGCAGGTATATCGTAATAAATCCCAAACAGCTTGGGGTGGACTAAACACAGATGCAATGAGCATCTAGTCATGCCTTCCAGAGACGGAAGAGGTGTAACCCTCCTATTCCAAAACCATAAAATGTTTATCCTCAGTCTGGCACGGAGCGTGACTTTTACACACTTTCTGCAGCAGCATTTCCAAACTTCAGCAGCACGCAGGCCTGCCGCACCAGCCAAGCTGATTGACTATTTCCCCCATATTTGACACACCGGTGAGTCTGCTCATCAGTAACCTCAGCAAGTAGGCCGTGAGAATTTGTGGGGGTGGGGGGCTGGGGGGGTGAGTCAAGGC
>JAPZDV010000002.1:21057957-21078062 GCA_029814665.1 Acanthurus lineatus | reverse complement strand
CGCCCCCGCCAACCTGATTGACTATTTCCCCCATATTTTCATCACCAGTGAGTCTGATACTCATTAACCTCCGCAAGTCGGCTTTTAGATTTGGTGGGGGTGTGGGGCTGGGGGGGTGAGTCAAGGCAACAGCCATAGCATAGCGAAGAATTTGCTCCTGGCTATGTGCTGCATATAGGGCCTGGCAGAGAAGGATGAAATAAAATCTATGCTTCATTCAGTGTACACAGTTAGTAGTATACACAACTTTTCAACTCATCGGTTGCTCATATTTCTTTAAAATATCAAATTCTGTTGGGTTTGCTTTAATTCAATGATGTGTAGGAGGAAATAAAGCTGAGGAAGATCCACAACTGTCCTTTCACTAATATAATTCTTTTTTTCAGATCAAAGTCTATGAGTCTGGTCCATATTTTGTTTTATTTTTAGTGTGTGACAGGCTTGGACATACTCAGAGATAATCTCAGCTGGATCCTGATGTATAATATCTGTATACACCACTGAATGTTTTCACTCTGTGAATTTATGCTATGTATTTCTATAGGAAATTGGGTCAGCCCTGATAAAACACAGTGTTGTGAGAGAGACACTTGGTTTCATATATTTAGAAGACCCCTTCATCCCCGCCCACACACACACACACACACACACATACACACAAACACGGTCTGCTGCTCCTGCTGGACCCCTGCTGTCCTGCTCGGCAAAATTCTTGGAGGACAATGAGACACACACTGCTATGGCTGGCGTTGGCATTGTGATGAACTACTTCTGGAAGCAATCATGCG
The DNA here is from genome assembly GCA_029814665.1 of Acanthurus lineatus. Taxonomy (NCBI): domain Eukaryota; kingdom Metazoa; phylum Chordata; class Actinopteri; order Acanthuriformes; family Acanthuridae; genus Acanthurus; species Acanthurus lineatus. The sequence continues at coordinate 21,077,274 of JAPZDV010000002.1, read as the reverse complement.
AATTTACATCATCCCTTGACATTTAGCCTCACACTCCACACACTATCAGCGTGGGGCGTCTTGTCTGTATTGGTTTTTTGAGTGTGCCTGTATGCATGTGTGTGCACGAGGAATTAAATATCTTTCCCTGACATTTAGCCTCGCTGTCCACATGGCGCTCTGCAGGAAGAGGCAACGTGGGAATGCCAATCTTGAATCTTGCAACATATTATTTTTGTGTGTGTGTCTATTTATGTGGGTCTGTTTTCTTGCAACCATGTCAGAATTGGAATACACAGTTATTAAGGGGGGGAGGCCTGCCACTCATGTGTCTCCAGAGGGTGAGGAGATCAGACACCATATAGGAGGAAAGGAGAAGGGAAAGGGCTGACTGAGGAGGGAAACAGAGAGAAGCACAACTAATGAAGGAGAGGAAGGGAGTGGTGAAAGTGTCAAGGCACCCATTGTATTGCTGGGCAGGAGCAGTAAAGACAAGCTAGTGGCCTCTGCAACTTTAAGATTGCCATTAAACTCTCGCCTTACTCGTGTTTATGGTTGGCTTTGTGTGTCAGAGGAGAAGGGGATCGTAAAGCGGGGCTTTGTCTGTCTGCCATCGATTTATTTCCTTCGTTAGGGTGATGACACTGCCTGCTTATGATGTCCTAGCACAGACTGTAATTACAGAGCACTTCTGTCTTTATTGATGTCACTTTGTTAGTTTAATTACGCTATATTGGGTTTTAGAGTCGCAGCAAGAGCAAAGCTATGATGTAGGGCAAAAATCATCAATGGAACATCCTCTTTTGAAGATGTAGGGGGCAGAGAGTTGTAAGATAATTATTTCATAGACAGACATCTAAAATAGACCCTGCGCATCTCAACATCTACAAAGGCAAAGAGAAGGTAATCTGAAATTTAATGACTATTCGGTCCGTGTTATGACCAAAGTCAGAGGGAGGAGGCTGTGAATGTGATGAGGGCCTTAATGGAAATGAAACACCTGGGTTCAACCTTGAGAGCGACTGTTTACTCGCCCAGTCCCCAGGTGCTGGGGTTGACTGAGAGTCGCGCAGTATGAGAACCATCGGAGAGTGTGTGTGTGTGTGTCTGAGTGTCTGTGTGCAAGCTCGTGTGTGTGTGTGTGCATACAGTGTATATATGATGGGATGGGACCCAGGGGGAAGCAGTGCCATGTGAAGGTGACCCTAGAAGGGAAAAGGAGGAGGGAGAGGCCACCTGCTTGCTGGCGGTGGCGAAATGAGGGTGACAGCCATCCACCTGTATCAGAATACTCTCATTCCAGACCCCATCTGCCCACCCCCTTTGGGATATCTTCTCCCCAGGGGACCTTGTGACCCTCGCTGTCGTCCAGTTGACCAGACCTCCTGTCCACTGTCCCTACGGCCAGTTAAAACTGCAACCACTCACCTCAGACCAGGGGCCACTCTAGGGCACTGTAATACATTACAATACATTTGAGACTCTGCAGCAGACGTTGGCAGTTTTACTCTGTTTCTCCTTTTCTTGCTTTAAAGTGATACAAGCCCCCAGGCCTTATGTGTCAGACTGTGCTATAAGTCTCCTGGCTCAGCTAAGGCATCACACTTAGCCAACAGGGAAGGCCTTTATTTGCTCTCCTCTCTGATGTTCTTCAAACTGAAAACTCATCATGGTGTTCTGTAGCACAGATAATCGCTGACCAATGACAGAGAAATTTGGCAACTCAAGCAGTGGTCACATATAGTCCACTCTGTCTATTTGTCACTCTCTCTCTCTCTGTTTCTCCCTCTGTTGCATTCAGCTGCCTGTGTTTCATTGCCATTGTAGTATGGAACAAACAGAATTATATTTTCTCGCCGATCAATCCACCCTGTGGATAGATCTCTTTATTCAGGGCTGTCTCACATGACTGCAGACCCGTGGCCTGGACCTCAGGGTGTGTTTCCCTCCTTCTCTGTGGGCCTCAACCACATAAGTGGGGTCTGTGGGGTCTGTGTGGAAAAGACCCACCACACTTCTGACAAGTCTTCTCCTCTCCAACAGTTCTCCAGGGCTGACAGGCCTACTGTACTCTACCTCTCTGCGGAGGAAATTTAGCTCAGCTATATTAGAGTGTCAAAATAAATGAGACCAAGACAGAGACTGAAAGTATGGTTGAGAGATAGATGGAAAGAGAGAAAATATAAGACAACTTGAGGGAGAGGGGTAACAGAGAGACAGAGGACACTTCAGAAAAAAAGACAGACTTTGGGTTTCTGTTCTTGCAGAAAATGTCTTGCAGAAAATGTCTTGCAAGAAAAATACTGACTGGCCAGAAAAAAAATGTGCACACAATAAGGCAAATCTAATTTGGGGAAGATCTGAATGTTTTGTAAATATGGTAAGCTTCAGCTTGGAGTAGCATCTAGGAGCTGGATTTCTCTCATCTCAGGCTATCAGAGCTCTGTGCATGTTCTGCATGAATTCCTGTTGATTTGCAGCATATTGGTGTAACCCTGGCAGCCTCCTTGGAAAAAAACACAATGATATCTCTACCTATTCATAGCAGACAACACAAGGAGAACCCAAATAACTAATATGCTCCTCTTCTACTTGTGTATGGGTCCTTTCTTGCAAGGCTTTTCTCACTTTTAAAAAGTTGAAAAAGACGTGAGAAGGACTCCATGACATGGCCAATATTCTAAGATGAGCCAGTAAAGGAACAGGTGATATGATTGTAAAACACTGCGAGGGAGAAATCCAATAATTGGAAAAGAAGAACAAATGAATCATTAAAAAACAAGACAAGATGAGGTAAGATGCAATATAAGCAAAGTGAGGACTGCATATACTTTTTGTTTTATTAAGGTCAAACAAAAAGTTAGAATTGGTAGAAAAAGTGAAGCTCAATTTTAAAATGCTGTTTGATGGGTTTCAACAGGTGGCCCATCATTGGATTAGGCGAGGGGGAGGAGGGTGGTGGTAGGGAATAATGTGCTTTCTAAGGGAAGGAGGTAGCAGAGAGCAAGAAAAATGGACAACCACACACGACCAACCATCCTTCTAGGCTTTGCTTTGATTCCTCAAGAGTTAATGCATCAGTGGTGCTGCTCCTGGCCATTAGCATGCTTCTGGCCATTAAACATGCCAAAGGCTAGACCTCATTATTGATAGATACACACACACACTCACTTTCTCGCACATGCACAGGCATTTACTCGCATTCACAGGAGAAATTAGGTGTCCACACAGAAAATATGATGGGGATAAAACATGAAAATACATCCCATATATCTCTGTTTTACAGTAACCCAACTAGACCTGACTACCATTGTTATCTTGCTTCATTTACTCTGTGACACCCATGTAGAAAATGATATCCTATCTGTAAATACATGGTCAAAATAGCCCTTTATATTACATAAAACAAATCACATAGCACAAATAATTGTTAGTTTAGACAAAAAAAGAGCGATCTGTCCATGTGCTGCTGCTTCTGACCAAACAGAAGCAGCAGCACACAGGGATTCTGCAGGAGATGACAGTATTGTGTTGAGTTTTGTTGCAGCTGAATCCATCTATTACCATACATCTGCAGATCTACACCCATGATTAAAAAAAGATAAACAAACTACTCATAAATCTTGCTTATCACAAAAAGCTTAACAGTCTCCCACAACAATGGCATTAGTGCGTGCTTTGGCCAAAGGCAACAGACAGTAATAGATAGTAATAGGGTTTACTACAGGAAGGCAGGAGGCGCAGACATGCACAGTGATAGACAGAAAAAGGGGGGATGTGTAAATAAAGAGCAGTGGGAGATGGAAAAAAATTGTATAGGGGAAAATATTAAGGTCTGAATGATAGAAAAGGAAGGAAAGGAGCGGTGAGAGGGTAAAAGGAGGACGTTGACGATGAGGAGTGGGAAGGTTGGTCTCATTACTATTAGACCTTCTCTCTCCCTGCAGGCTCAGGTGACCCCAGCTCTCTAGCCCTCTGCCTCGCACACCACTAATCATTTGGTTTTAATCACCGGGATATTCTCCCCCTTTGCCCCTCCCCCACCTCTCTTTCCCTCTCTTCATGCCCTACTGTGCGCCCTAGCCTTTGCCAAGGTCCAGCTAATTCTATTCTAATTGGCCATAGACTGGGCTGGGACCGATCTGCCTCATTGTCCTCATCCATCCGTCCATCCTGTCTCTGTTCCACTCTCCGCCCTTTCTGTCGATCTCTCTCTCTCTCTCTCTCTTTCTTGCTGCCTTCCCAACTTCACGCCTGTGCTTGTTTCTTCATCTCCTCACTGCCTCCTTTCACTCCGTCTCATCTCTCTTTCACCTCTAATTTTTCTTTTTTTTTGCCCATATGCTGTCATTGCCGCTCCCTCCCTTCTGTCTGCCGTCCATACCGTTCATTGACATCACAATTGTGCGAGCGCTTTCCAATCTCTGTTCTTCCTATCCTGTTGACCTTACATTCCACCAGACAAAACAAATAGCCTTGATGTTGTCTGGCAACAAAAAAAAAAGAAAAAGAAAAAAAAAGCTTTGTGTGTCTGCCTTGATCCACACACAATGAAAGAGAAATGTGAAGCTGTTCAATTAGGTAAACCTGATGGCTGAAGTCTGCTGTTCTCCCTCTTTTTTTATGTAGGAGGGAGAAGACACAGCCTGTGCGTCAAATGACACTGAAAAAAAAAAAAATTGAGCATGCAGTATGAAGAACAAAGGGTGATAAGATGCCCGCTGGCCAAAAAGCACAGAGAATCAGAATGAAACAGACAGTCCAGGGAACTAGCTGTCATCCTCGTAGGCTTGTGTGAGCACAGCGTGTGACATTGTTGAATTGCAGCACAGGAAAACATGACCCCTCTGAAATTTTATGTATGCTGTTTTACTTTATGTGGTGCTGTATGTTGTATGTGAATATTCCACCTGTGAGATTGCTCTGTGGAGGAACAACGTGATTTATGACTGTAAATGAGACAGCAGAGAGGGCAAAGACGCTAGTGTTTGAGCGTTTGGGGGTTTATATTAGTCATTATTATTTACCTCTTCTCACAAATAGTCTTGTCATTTGCGTTAGAGTTAGATCATTTGAAGTCATGAATTTAAAAATATTCTTAAAAGGGAGTCTTCTTATTAAGCACCCACATGTGAAATATTTATAGCTGCTAGTCAATTGCCTTGCTGACAAAGCTTGGAACATCTAAGCCAAATCTCACAACGCAAGTCTTCGTGGGTAACTTTACCTGTCGCTGCAAGCAAAAAAGGCGAGAGGAAGATGGAAATCCTGCATTACAATCACACGCTACAAATCCTCTACTTTTCTTTTCTCCTCCGGATCAACAGCTCCAATAAATTTTCATTACACCTGTGTGAAGCGCTTCAAATAGAGCCACAGAAGCAGAAACTAATTACTTTCTAATTTATTGACTAATGGCCACAGCCCTGGGAGACAGCTGCAATTGTTCTAACAGTCCTGCTGCTCCGACTGCACTCAGGTCCACTTTAGATTCATAACCAAAATAATTTATCATTACAAGCACATTAAATTGAACCGTATAGACCATAACGGTGGTAATTTATATCATTTTGTTGTTAGGGATGCTTTTCCCTCCCCTGTCTTGAAAGCATGCAATCTTTGCGATGGGATTCGTCTCCAGCCAGTAGTTGTATGTGGCAGGTTCACTTTGTTCTTCAAAGAACTCTTTGTTTTGTGCCTCATTCACCATTTGTCGGAGCTTAAAGTAGAAAGAAAACATAAAAGAATAGGTATCCCTAAAAAGGCCTGAGAGAAGTTTTTTTGTGTTACACAAAACAAACATGACGGCCGAGTCAGAAGACTACTGTCATTGCCTGCATGTCACACTTACAGCGCATGATCAAAATATTAAAATGAAAAAATAAATAAGCTGGCTTTGTACTGACTTGAGGTAAACTCTCTGTCTCAATTTAGGTTCCAGCATCCCTTTCGTCAGCCATCCAAACTATGCTTATAATATATTAATTTTCAGTAATTGCCTTTATCTCATAATGCATCTCTTTCTTGATGGGAACAATGCCTTCCAGGATGTCAGCGTTCCTATCAACAAGACGCAAATGGTCACCCAGCGGTTTTGAACAGCATGATAAAAACATTAGCCATGTGTCGCTGCCTTTTTTTTTAATCACTACAGAGGATGCCATTTGTGCAATGATGGGAAATTCTGATGCAAAGTATGAGATAGCATTTTCTACTGGCGTCATTAAGATGGAAGGCCCACATGATCATGCAAATTCATTATGTAAGCAGTGATTAGCAATGACCTTGCCCTCTACAAGGTGAGTGATCTGAAACAATGCCAGAAAAAGCACATCATGTCACATCACTATAGACCCAGTATGTAGCAGTGCGCAGAATAAAACAGAACATAGAATTCGTGTGTTTTAATATTGACGAAAAGTGTATTTTCCAGAGGCATTTTGCTTTGAAATCTGTGTGGTGACAAAAAAATACATCAAGTCTCAAGTCATCACAACACAATTTCCAGCTTCTCCATGCTGGTGTTCCTGTGTGTTTGTTCTACATTTCACAGTACGTAAAAGAAAAAAATATCCCCAAGGTTTAGGAGTTTAGCCAGATTTTCAGCAGAAAGTCCATCGGATCTATGGGACAAATTCCAACCTCCCACGGCAACAACAACCGATCCAACCATGTTGATAGCACCAACATTGTGTTGTGTTGTGTTACTAGAAGCTTAGTTGACGGTGGTGAGGCCCTGAGGGAGGGTCTGAACAGTAGCAGTCTGTCTCTGTGGGAGCCAACCTCCATTCACACCTCCCTATGCATGGACATGCCAACTGCTCAAATTTACACTTCTACCAGTTTTTAAATCTTGAAAGCCACGCACAGCAAAATTGTGCAAATCATAAAATTCAACTCTATCTGGTTTGCATTCTGTAACAACAATGATGTAAGTGACCTCATGCCTGCAGTTTCCCCTGCAGTTTCTTGCGCTAATGCACGATATAACACACCACATGTTTTTAAATTTGTATATGCTATTTTTGGCACAGGTATATGAAATAGTAAGTGAGCACCGGTCATCTAATATTAACAAATTCATGAGCAAACAGTATGGTGAGAACTTTGTAAAGGTTCTTCTGCCTGTGTGCTCCCCGACATCACACAGATCAAAAACAGGTTTTCTTTTAATAATGTATGTTTTCTCACAGTGATGTTATTTTCTTTTTGCTGTTTTGTAACTTTTTTGTCCTTTTTCATTTATTTTTGATGCTGTGTGTTTGTGATAATATGTTTTTGTTTTGTTAAGGTTATGGCTATTTGTTGTTTATGTATATTATATAGCAGTTGGCTTGTGTTGCATTATCTTTTCCTAATTATACATTATCATTATAAATTAGTCCTTTTTGTTTGATTTTTTTTGTTGTTTTTGTTAATTATTTGTGGATCGATGGAATAAAACTGATCACTATCTTAAATTCAAATAGAGAATATAAAACCCATTATGTGGCTTTATAACCTAAAGGCTGACTGGAAAATTTGGTTCATAATTCTTAAGATACATCTGTTGGCTAAAAATCTTCATTCACAGCTTTTGCAAAAAGAGCAACACATTTAGGCAATTCATACAAGTTTAAGTATCCATAGCAACAATATTAGTGAATCACCAATGAGACTAATAAATGCAAGATGCTGAGTTTTATTCCTCAAAAGGACGTGGACCCAGATACTGCCTATCTATCCATAACTATCTTTTTTTTCTTTTTATATTCGACCACCAATCAAACCCACCAACATGAAAAACATATTGGCACACAAGTGCCTTTCTCCACCCTCACTTTCTCTCTCTCTCTCTCTCTCTTTCTCTTTCTCTCCCTGTCCTCCTCTCAGACATTCAGAGCTTTCACAGGCTGATCAATAGAATCCAGCGGGCCACAAATACAGAGGAGAGGGTGTGTGGAGCGGGGGTCCCATGGGAGAGACAATAAGGACATTGAGAATAAAACAGAACACACACAAACACACACGCATACACACACACACAACCCGTCCTATATTCCCTAGCCAAGCGGTGACATCAGCCTCCTGTTTAAGACACAGCCCACCTAATGGAGCATAGCCAAGGCACGATATGTGTGTTTGTGTGTAAGCACGTGTATGTGTGAAATAATGTTAGACTGAGAGAGTTTAAGCGCTACAGCAGAGGCAAGGGAAGGACACACCTCTACAGTGGAACACACACAAAGTCAAGCACAACAGCCATTAAATCAAAAGCAATCTCTCTGCTCCTGGCAATTCATACTCAGAGTGCTCACACATACGCATGTTACTGTACGTACACAAACACAAAATTGACAAATACCACTATCCAATATACTGCATTACTATTAGGTTACTTTAACAGTGTGGAAAGAAATGTGGGAGGAAATGAATGACATTCCAACAGTACATCCTCTCCAAACCTGAACAAAATGTGTCAGCAGTGGGAGTATAAAATCTCTGAATGAGACTTTTTTGGCATAGGAGATATGGAGAGAAATCAATTTCAGGGCCAAGTATGGTGCCAAGGACGTCCAGAAGGGCATAGCTCTGTTGATCTGTTCATATCAATTTGCTCCCTCCTGCAGACGGAGAATGCCACAGTGTGCAGCGCTGCATCTTTAAGGAATATCGCCCTGATAACGGTGCCATAAAACACATCATTTTACAGTCAAACCATCTCTGTCTCAAATGCACTTGGAGCGGAAGCCATTTTCAAGCAACATAAAGTTTAACATGGCGCTACATCTGCCGAGTCGCTAGCTTCCACGCTACATGGGACTGAGCGATTTAATTAGGGGACATGGGATTGCGTCGTGTGGAACTGCAATGAGACCCACCCTCTCAATCCCGACCCGATCCCTTCTAAACCCGCGGTCATCATAGAAGTGTAGAGTGCATACTACTGAATTACAATATCCAGTATGCACTATGACAGTAGTTGAAAAGTTTGTATCATTAACTGTAAACACTGTGATAAGTCACAGCATTGTGGACAGTCCTAGCATGGATGCCATTATACAAATGTGCAACTAGTTTTTATCAGCATCCCTATTTCTCCCTCCAAATGGCACAAAATATGACGAATTGTACCATTTTATCCTCCATGATTGTTGGACAATGCTAAACATCATGAATATTTTAGATATAGATACACTCATTGCCCATAAGGATGCTGTTATTATAACAGAATATTGCTGCTGGATGCAAAATATATTAATATTTGGGTATTTGTGACCATCCAACTATCTTGTCTCTGGGGAATACAGCATTTCATCCATCTTAAATAGACATTTTCTACATGAATACGTATTGAAATAAACCCATTCAAAGGCTAGAGCAATTTCACAGAAAAGCATAGCAAAATAGCTTGAAAATAAAGTAGAGATTTAGATGAGCTGCTCTGATAGTCATTAGTTGACTGAGAAGTGACTTTGCCCCAGCTGAGATAACTTTTTGAACAATAATGTCTCCCTTGAAAAGTTATAAAGTAAATCTCTTTTTAGAGTTTCCTCTGATTTCTAATGGAGCCTCCCTCCACTGAGCATTTTAACCATCCCAGAGAGAAGCAACCAGATCACTAATGCATCCTAATTTCAGACAGTATAGATTACAGATTGTCAAGGGCAAAAGTTTGATTCCTGCCTTGACCATCTGAAAGCAGGCTCCTAATATAAATGTAATGGATCAATGATGATGGAGGGCTGAGGAGTGTGAGGGACCACACCCCTTTCTATTGTGAATCACCTTGCAAAACTGGGATCACTTTGGTCCGTGGAGCCCTAATAAGAGCAAAGTCCTTCGAGCAAGTAATGCCATCTTGGCAACACCCTCGGGCAGTGATTTCAAGCTAACAAGACCAGGCCCCTGTCTAAATGGATGAGGAGAGAGCTGTAACTTTACTGTCAATGGTCACTGAGACCAAAATAAAACCTGCAAATATGTAATGACCAGTCAAATCTGTCAGAAAACACTTCAAAAGTTTGGGTATTTTGCTCCAAAATAAAGATTAAACTGCCTTTTTTTCTCAAAGGTTGTACCCCTATTACACATGCCAGAGGTGTCACGACATCAACTTACTTAACAGCTCCATCCAGAGTCCCTACATGATCGGCTAGAAATGTTCCCCGTTTCAGCCGTCGTAAAGGAGACGATTGGCTTTTCGGGGGAACAGACGTATTATGTGTCATAAACCTGTCGTCTCCAGCATTACGGACTTTCTGTCCAGTGTACCTTGTCAAATGATCTATGCACAGCCTGATAAGAAAAGACATCAGGTGTTTGTACTGGTGCAAACACTGTTTTGTAACACATTTGGACAGATGTACCACAGACGTGGAGTCACTTGTTACTCAAAAAGCTTTAGCACTATGGATTATCTTCAAAGAATAAATGCAAATCTTTTACTGGTAAAGATGCTCTACAGGAGGGAGCGGACCACAACATAAATTCCCTAATGGCAATCCAGATAAAGAGGTGACGTGTTGGGTTGAGGGCGAGAGGAGACACAAAGGCAAAAGTTCTATTAAAAAATGTTGAGGGAGCCAATTTGTTTGCCTTAATTACTTTGTTAATTTGTTAAAGCATTTACTTCGAAAAATCCTGTGTCACATTTTCTGCTGTGACAATGCAGCTGAAGGGAGGGAGGGGCTGTTGGACGGGTTGAGTGCCTTTTAAATGGCTCACCCTCTGGTTCTAAACACAACGCTCAGTATGCCTGCTCGCCCTTCCCCAAGTCTCTCTTGCAGGGTGTGTAAGGTAATGAGGCCCTCCTGTAGTGCTGTGCTCCACTCCTCTGTTGGTGCAGAAAAGTGCACCCCTGCCACGTCTTGACAGTCTGACAGATAGGAGCCGTGGAAAGCATATGGCCAACGTGGCAATGCCTCCGACGCCCTCCAAACTGTCGTAGGGCTCAGGCATAATGAGCGGCAGAGAGGATGAGCCCAAGTCCTACACAGGAGACATTAGTCATCACACTTTTACTCATCTGCCATAGATGAGCCAGAATAAAGAAAAAGAAAAAAACTCTAACCTCGTATAAGAGTCAAGAGACCCCATGGATTTGTGACTTTACAGAAGAAAGCCTTGTAGTTTAGGAAGGCAGAGCCAGACAGCAAGTTTCTGAGAGGGTGCATATCTACGCTCGGGTGTCGACAGCCACATATCGGTTTTATGAAACAGTGAATTCTTGCGGATACATAGAACAATTAAAGACAGCTGGTTGACATGTTTAGGGGTTTTGCTGCATCACAACATGGAGTCAAATACAGACTTTCAGGATAGAGACAGAGAGGGATGTCTCTGACTGAGGCAGGGTTGAGTGATGGTGTGTGCGGCCAGGAAGTGGCCGCTCTCCCTGTCAACTGTCAATGCTGTTAGCGTCCAGAAGCCTAAGTCTACAGAGACTAGACGAGATTTTAGATAAGGTGCCAATCCAGCCATGCCCTCGACATGGCCTCCCTCTGCCAGTCTCCTTCCCTCTCTCTCTGTCTGGCCTGTTATCCCTGACTGTCTAGACACCTCACAGCACGCGATCCCTCACCCCAGCCAACCCGGGCTGTTCTCTCTGCTCAACATTGCGTCACAACACTGGCTGGCTGGCTGGCTGGAGGGCTATGAAGGGCCACTGAAAAGGAAAGAACAATGCCGGGCAGTTTTCTATCTCCACTCTCATTCAAGTCATTCACTGCAAGGTATAGAAAATCCAGCTCTGCTCGCGCTTTCAATCCTCCTGCGAGAACAACTGAATCCATTATCACAATCCAAGACTTAGCTTAAATTAATCAAAATATCAGACAGTCTCGAGGGGTTGACTGGTAAGTGTGAACAGTTGTAATAATGCGGCCCGTAACAATCATTCAATGAGTAGACACACCTCTGAAAAAACAAACATTACAATTGACAGTACTTTAGCCACATTTTGCATGCGGAGAGGCAAATGAATGAGAACAATGAGCCAGCCAAGAGGCAATTACAGAGCGGGTGGCTTTAGGTGCAGACTGATCTGGTGGCGGCAGTGAAACCACCTGAGTGCCTGCAATCTAAAGCTCAGGCTGTCAGTTAAAAACACTTGAGCATGTGAGAGAAGCCACCGGTTGTAAATCTAAATTTCCTAAAACCATTTGCACAGCTTTTGTACCCTTGTTTTCCAACAGGTGGAGTGCGGATACCATGCATGCATATTAGCTCTCACGCAAATCCCTTTAACCCTGACCTGCTGGAGTAGGAGGCAAAGGCTGCAACGCTTCGACGTCACTTTGCTACGCACAAAGCAAGACACTCGCATCCGCCACTGATCTCTATTAAATTACATGGATTAAATCAGAGATCCTTAATTAGGCCCCAATAAAGGCATCATGTGGCTTTTGAAACCTCTGAGCCTGCCATGATTGGATAAAAATATGAAAACATACTAAATGAAATTGGTTTACTGCTGAGTGTGCGCACCATGACTCTTGAGTGGAGCAGCAAAGCAGGGGGAAATAAAGTGAGGAGAAATAAGTAAGAGAGAGAGAGAGGGAGAGAGACAGAGAGAGAGAGAGAGAGAAGAGACACACAGATGCGGAGAAAGAGCGAGAGGGGAGTCTCAGAGCAAGTCACACATCTTTGCCTCAGAAAAGCTCTTAAATTCCATGTGTGACCTAAGGGAGAGAGCTCTAAAGAGTCAGCCTAAGATGCCATGATACAGAATTTGACTGTTGCGGAGCAGTGAGCTAATACTGTCTGCCACAAGCCAGAGCAAGGAGTGCTACAGGCATGACACAAGGCTCCTGGAGATGAGGCAATCCTTGCATGTTTATATATGTGCATACAAAACACAGACCTACATGTACACACTTATAAACACTCAAGCACTCACACTTGGGACTTGCTTCTCTCTAAAAACTGGAGCGTGATGCCTCCCTGCTCCTTTGGACCCTTGCTTCTCCTGGTGTCAGGGCGGCCAAAAGCTTTTAAGTGCTTTAAACTCATAATAACCCTAATGCTTAGTCTCCCCCTGTGATCTCCGTGTTTGTCTGTAAGAAAATGAAATGCAATTGAAATAGACGCAAAGATGAGGGGGGGCTGTTCAGACATTTTAGGGGTTGCTGGGGATTTGGCGTCTGTACAGGCATTAGGAGAGGAACAGAGAGTAAACAGGCTCCCAAGGATGTGTTATGCAGTGACAGGAAAAAGTTAGAGAGTAGCGATGCAAAAAAGTGCTAACACAGGCAGGAGCAGACTACACTGGACTCTTTATTTTGCCCTCTTCTCCTCTTGCACATTAGCTTGCTATGTTGTTTGTGATGTTTCTATTTTTGAAAACATGGGGGTTGTAAAAAAAAAAAAAAAAATAAAAATCATAGATCCACTGCCACAATGCATTGCAGGGAATAGTAAGCACACAAACAAAAAACAGCCCCCAACCACCTTCGCACTTGCCACTAATCCTCTCATGCCCTAATTGTGAGTGCAGTCACCCAAGATTCACTTCTTTAGGGGGGAGAGAGAGGGAGAGAGGCAGAGAGAGAGCTAAAGCAGTGAATGAGAACAGACCACCCTGTCTTCCCCCTAAAAATGATTCTCTCTGCCAGAAGACACCAGAATGGTAGGTGGTACTCTCTCTCCATTACATTTCACTTTTATCTCACTTCCCCTTTGCTACTCCATCTTCCTGTCATTTCTAGCTCTCTTTTCTCTCCCTCTCCCTCTTTCTACTGTAAACCACCTAAGGTGATTATGGATTGTGATGGTGGTGGGTGGGTGGGGAAGGCGAATCCCTGTCTTTGTTTCCTTAAAATAGGTTTAATACACTATTACCCAACACAGCTGAGAACCTCTGTGTGATCGTAACAATGGGATGGGCTACAAATAAACTCCAGATAGCACTAACGTAAATACCGTGGTCTCCATTTAAGACAGAAAAGGCCTGCAGGTGGCTTGTTACCTACTACTTTGCTGTGTGATTATGTTGCATTAATTGTGCCAGGTCTGCATATCAGTGGGATTATGCAAGAAATCACACACACCGGAGACACATTTGAAAAGGCTATTAAACTCTTTGGCATTTGATTTCTTTTAATCAAAGAGGCCATCAGTCAACTGAGCAGAGTCCCAGACCACAGGCCCCAGAAGAAGATGCTAAAAAGGAGCCAGCGACTGGTGGCTGGCTGTGTTTTGTCTGAACAGTGTTGCTACTGTTGGGAACGCTGCACTGGAACTGTGCCATGCCAACCTTTACAGCCGCCCTCTATTTTTCTGTCTGGTTTCTTTCTTTCTCTCTCTCTCTCTCGCTCTCTCTTTCCCTTTCTCTCTCTCTGTGTCTGTCTCATACCATCTCTCTTTCAGGCACAAAAACAAGCAGCACATTAGGTGCTGGTGCTGCACATTTTGATGCTTGGCTGTCACTGTATCATTGTCTGGTGACATAAAGCGCAGTAAAGCACTGAGCAGTGATGAAGTGGAGAGGTTTTAAACCTGCGCTCACTGGCACATTTCTTGCCTTTCAACCAATGTCATTTGGAGAGTGTCATCATCCCCCTGTGAAAGTAGCCAACCCCCACTCCCCACCCAAAAGACTGAAGAGAGAGAGAGAGAAGGAAAGAAAGAATGAGAGAGAGAGAGAAAGAGAGAGCTTCTATGTTGGCAGTTCTTTCTCCATTATTCCACTGGAGGCTTGATTAGACAGAGGGAGTAATTTACGAGCCACTTCATTGCCAATTCAACGGGCACATCACCTGTAAATAATTGAAACCCTTCATGTCCATTCCGACATAATCATATCGCTATCATGTTAATGTATCCAGCAGTGCTTTCCTTTAGGTCAGGCACAGGACTGCTTTAAATCTTGGTTGACCTGTCTCCATAACTCACCCAGGTGCCGCCCTTTGGCAAACAGGAAAAAAAAAAAGGGATGAAGGACCGCAATGAGAAATGGTGAAAAATTGAAAATACAGTAAGTAAATACAAGATTTCTCTGCAAGGCAGCGGTTGGTTGCAGGTTGAAGGCACACATTTTACACTGGCCTTGTTAATTATCTTTACTTATGACGTTAATAAGTGAGATTCATCATCTTATTTATTTCACTCGCTCAGAGTTCCATCAGTCAAGCGGTAATATAAAAATGCCTCAGGATTCGGTTGTAGCTCGCACAATGAGTTGAGGGAGACGAGGAGAACAAGAGAAAGCAAATGCTTCGCTTTTAATTGTGGTGAATTGTACCATTGTGGGAACCGTCTCTCTCAAACACTCTTAATTATATCAGTGTTTAAAAAACTTGATATCAAATTGATAGCTATTTTTCTTACTTCATTTTAAAAAAGTTATTAATATTAATGATCCAATCAGAAATGGTTCTCACCTTTCCTTCTGTGCACTCCTCTCAAATGCAACAAAAAAAAAAGATTTGAATAATTTATCAATTGACTTATATTTGAATTGATTAATTCGCTGATGCAAAATTAATACATGGCTATCCTCACATTCCTTCCACTCCGTCCTCTCCCATCTTTAATGAAGCAGTTAAAGTAGTATGGGTCTTGCCTGAGGTAAAGTACTGACTCTGGAAGTAGGCACGAGTGTGAAGGGCTGAGGTGTCTAATACAAATCTACAGTAATGAAGACGTCTCATCAGAATCAACAGGCTAACAATCTTCCAGACTAAGACAGGTGAGATACCCCTCGTGTTTCATGCACAATGAGCCTGTTTTCTTCAGGGAGCAGGCAACAAATAAAAATCTAACAGCAAAAAAAAGACATAAAGGGAAGGACAGAAACAAACTGTGCAGGTCAACCAGATGGATGAAGGGCAAAGGTCAAGCAAATAAGGTGGGAACGAACCTGAATACTCTTTTTTTTTCCATCTGTGTGAACCACAAAGCGGGCCTCGGTGTACGAGGCACACAACAAGTCAGGCTGCTATTCTTTTTCTGTCACTAAATGATGAGACGGTGCAAGGGGTCATTCTTGCCATTTGCCGTTTTTGCACATTGAATGTTGCCACGCGGCACCTTATCATCTGCTGTACTTCCTGTACTGTGAAACTCAGCTGGGGCGAAGAAATGGGACAGAATGTGTGCCAGTGTGTATGTGCGTGTTTGTGCGCAAGCATGTCGTGCCTGTTCTTTGCTGGTGATTCACCCAGCTCTCTGGCAGCCATCCAGGACCTATTTTCTCCTTCTCTTTACATAACAGCAAACGGTATCACTGAAGCCTTGTGTCCTGTCCTTTCTCTTTCTCCTCCTCCTCCTGTTCCTTATGCCACTTCCTGTTTTTCCTTTTCCCATCCTCCAACTTGCTGAATGTGTGGGAGATCTAACTCTGCGTGGCTACCTGGTGCTGCTGTAACACCCATGGGATCGTTGTGTGACCAGTCCGGAACAGACGTTCTCAGACCACACCCAAAGCACTGAGGGGTAGACCAGTTTCCAGGGTTTCCAGGGTACAACATGGGGAGATGCGTGGGAAGAGAGGCTGTTTTTGACTGAAATGCCCCCTAGAGCTTTCTAAAGGCCTTTCCGGGATCCGCTACACCATATGCCTACAGGACAGCACCCAACTGGGCAGCGGGGCGTGACGGGCTGAAAATAGGGACTTGCAGTCACAGTCCTCACTGTACTGGCCAACATACGGCCACTCGGCACCAACAGAGCAGAGTGATGAGGTGGAAGAGTACGGTAAGAGGAGGTGGAAAGCAGAGGGGGTTGAAAATAGAACATCAAGGAGGTGAAGGGAGAGGAGGTAAAGAGAGTTTAGTTTGTAGGGAGACATGAAGGTGAGGAATGAGGCAGTGTGTCTGTGTGTTGAGAGTGTCATTGTGTGTGTGTGGGAGAGATGTGTAGGCAGGGTTTAGTGTCTGGGCTGCTCAGTGACTCAGGTGTGAATAATACGTTAAGTCTACTTTTGTGTGTGCGTGTGTGTGTGCGTGTGCATGTGTGTGTTTGTGCAAGAGAGAGAGCAAGGGAGGCAGAGAGCACAGTGAAGTGGTGGGTCGGTGCAGGGCTGGTCGTCTAGGTGGCTGAGGGTGCGCTCTGCTGTGTCTATGGCACGCTCCATGACAGCTAGCCTGCACGCTGCTCACCGGTGCAGAAGCGCTAATTGAATTAAGTCTTTATTATCGGGCTGCAAAGGCAGCACTTCTCCCCATCTCAGCCCGCTTGGCTGACACTTTCTCCTTGAACACCTGCTTGACATCAACTTCCTCCTCTATTTATTTATCCCCTCTCTCCTGTGGCCAGCCACTGGCTGCACTCCTTTCTCCTCCCACCTCCTCCTCAATATTGGCGTACCCAGCGATGCTAGGCCTGTGTTTTTTAATGCTACTTCTTCTATCTGTGCTGCACAAAACTCTTAAGCCTAGATAGTCTTTGCATCACAGTCCAAATGATCTTTTACTTCAGTGCTCGTTTTAAAAGTTACACAGCCACAAAGGTAAAAACATGCCCTACACTTCAATGTCTATTACCATACAAAAGGGACACATAATAAAAAGGATTAATTCCTAGAACTGGTCCTGCCTTTCCTGGCCTTCAGCAGCAATCCTGGTGAGTGTGGAGGGAATAAAGGCGATAAAGCTAGATGATGTTCTATGTTCTACTGAATAGTCTCCGGTGGGCAAGCTGGCCAGAGTAATATACAGCAGCTGGGATGAGAACTAACATATATCTAGTCCCCTGTCCATTTCCACTAGCCTCAGGCTCAGGCTGCTTCCCTGGACTCAGCTTGGGCATTACTTTAGAGGACAGACAAACAAGAGGCACTATTAAGTTGGCTAGGAGTCTGAGGCCCAGGCACTCGGCCCAGCGCTAGCTGTAATCTATTGACCGTTTGCATTCCCCCCTCCCCCCCATGCCCCAAAACCACAGGACTTTTCTCTGTCTGTCAGTTGAATCCATTGCTCACCTTCCTCCATCTCTATCTGATGTTTACCCACTCTATTTTTCTCTTTTTTCTCTCTCCCTCTCGCTTTATGTCAGCTCAATCCCCCTCTATTCCATCTTTCTCCTGCTCTTACGTCTGTTTGCGTAAATCCTCTCCCCCCCTCACTTTTTCTCCTCCTCGTCCCATCCATCACTATTTCTCCCATCTTCATCTCGTCCATTCCCTTCTCTTATCGACATGTTTCCATTTTCTAAACTGCCCTCGCTCCATCATATTCACTCTTTCTTCGATGACCATTTTTCATTTTCTCTCTTTCATTCACTCTTACGTCATTCTCTCTAGTTTCACCTCACTCCTGTCCTCGCTGCTTTCCCTGGTGGGCTTTATTTCACCTGACCTGGAGGGCCCCAGGTGGGCCTAGCTGTGCTTGTCAGGGCTGTTGACTGGATGGAGGCAGCATGGGACAGTGTCCTCCAGGGCCCGACAGAATAGGGCAGCCAGGGGAGAAGTGTCACCACGCAGCAAACTAAACTTTTACTCATGATGGGTTGGGATAAAACAACAAAGAAGGACAAGCAGAGGAAAAAAGATGGAGGAGATCACAGTGATTCACCTCACAAAATAGTCTCTGCACATTTACTTGATATGTTGGCTTTTTTCATAACTTTGGCTTGATTGAGTGCCGAATGTCTCACTGTCTTTGTTTCAATGTGATCTTATCTATTACCTCTTTATCTTTCATTCCTTTGTTTTTGTGTCCCTCTTTCTTTGTGCTTCCCCCTCTCTCTCTCTTTCTCTCTCTCTCCCCCATGTCCCTCTCTTTCTCTCCCCTCTCTGTCTCTCCTGCTGCTCCTGTCCTTTTCCACTTTCCTCTGAAACTCTGCCAGCCAACGAGTGCCACAAAGCATTAGGACCAAACACTATCAGACGCCCTTCTCTGGCACATCCTACACATCAGCCCCCAACCCCACTTATACACACACACACATACACACACAAACACACACACACACACACAGAAATCCCAGCACTTTCTCACACCATGTGCCAGACTAGGTGACAGAAACAGAGTTTACACATAGGCCTAGGGAGGTCTTATTCACAGTGGCAGACTCACCCAGATACTCCCCCTCCTATAAAAAAACACACACACACATGGGCAGGCACTCTATTTTTGATTCGAAACACACTCACACAGTTTCACTGGTAATTACTCATGCACATGCCATTTCAATATATTCATAAATGCCTGCATATGTTCGTCCACAATGCATTTTTCAAATGCGCAGTCATGCTCTCTTAGGTTTGCAGATATAACTGTGTGCAAATGCACGAGAACATTTATGTATGTATACACACACACAAACACAAACCCCTTTATTTCTCTCTCTCTCTCTCTCTCTCTCTCTCTCTCTCTCTCTCTCTCACACACACACACACACACACACACACACACA
>JAPZDV010000002.1:20960920-21057857 GCA_029814665.1 Acanthurus lineatus | reverse complement strand
GACACTTTCTTCAACTTATTTCCTGTTTCAGGTGTTTGGAGATTAATGCAAGAAAAAAAAAAATACATAAGTTTGACTGTGTGTGTTTGAGAAACACGTCACCTGAATGTTTGTCGGGTTGTTAGTGTGTTAGTGTGTTGGTGTGTGTTGGTGTGTGTTTATGTTTTAGTGTGAAACGTCTGAGAGACGCTGAACGAGACGTGTGATGATTGTTAAAGAAAAGAAAAGTGTCTCATACGGTTTGTATGTGGTTTCTGAAGTTGGTGCCTGAGCAAGATTTTCACTTTTTGTTAATTCGTTTTTAAAAATCGAGCCACATTTGCTTTAATCCAAACAGTAAAGAGAAGTTAACAAAATCATCGTTTTAAAACTTTAAACTGTGCAGTTGTCTCAGCAGCTGCTCCATCACATCCACACACGCAGGAACAGAGTTCATCAGCTTACAGTCAGAACAGATCAATCACAAATCAATCAATAAACTGCAACTGTGGGAATATGTTGTAAATAATTCCAGATTATGTGCTGTTTGTTGAAAGTAATCCGAGTGTCAGTTCTTCCTGTTTGGCTTCATGAACGTTCCCCGGCGTGCTCGGTGTGATCAGTTATCTCTTTGGAAAGTCCCGAGGAGTTTCAGCGACTGTTCTCAAACCAGAAGCTGTGAGGGAAAAGACGTGTTTTCTGGCTGCAGGGCCTCAGAGACGCAGATATACTCACGGATGTCGATGCGTTGTTCGAGCGGTAGAGGGTTGCTGGTTCGAGACACCAGTTTGGACAAACAGGTGGCTGCAAGCAGCTGAGAGTACGATGACTGTCACAAGAGAGGAGAGAACTGCGTTAGTACCAATGAAAACTCTTCACCTTCTGCAGCTAAACATGCAGGCTTTTATTGTTAGAGCATGTTATGGCTGATAATACTCGTGTACTCGAGTACAGTAATGTACTGAATGGTGAGTATTTTTGCTTGTTTGTCAGAGCTTCTCCCAGCTGAGACGGTTGAACTCACGCTGCCTCTCTCCAGCAGCAGCTGGCATTTGCTGAGACAGTCGGGGCTGTTGGTGAACTCCACCAGAGCTTTCTCTGCCTGGTGTCGGACGGCGGTGTCGGTAGTCTCATACAGCTGCTTACACAGGATCTCCAGCTGGGCAAGGCCCTAGATAAACACAGAGGGGGGGGAAGACACGAGGCTTATCAGCAACCAACAGTCCCACACACACTCCAACAAAAACTTTATTAACAAGAATCATCAGGCAAAAACAGGCAGCACAAAAACACTTCGACATCCTGCAAACAGACGGAAAAACTAATGCAGAGAATCTGCTTAAGATGTGTTTAATGTCCGTGACCCACAGACCGACTTCGAGCCGAGAACAACTCGTCTAAGAAACAGTCGATGAGAATATCGATGAAATAATGATGATTAGCTTTCATCCTCGATGAAGCTTCTTCAGTGTGAGAATTTGCTGTTTTCTTCGTCTGGTTCAACAGGCTAACAAACTGAATTTCTTGTGTTTTCACATCTGAGGAAAATCTGATGAACATTTTAGGGCTGAAAGAGACTTCAGAAAACAGTGAATAATGTTTCAAAAATAAAAAATATTAATAAAGAAAGAAGAGCTCTCTTGTTGCATGTGTCAAACCATCATAAATACTAAAATATTTAGTTTACCATCATATCAAATGAAAGAAAAGTGTTCGAACAGCTGGAGGTGGAAAGTGTTTGTGGAGAAAAAAATGTCTCAAATGACTTTCATCAAAATTGTTGCTAATGAATTTTATGTTGACCAACTAAACGCTGACTCACTCTAAACGCTCATCATTTCGCTGCAGGTGTTTCATGGAAAATCACCTGGAAACAACGACGGGAATCAAACCCTTCTGTTAGTTTCCTGTCTGATGGTGAGGAAGGTCACAGCCTCCTCATCACTTCACACACGTGATGTTTTCAGCTTCTCAATGGAAGAGATGAATGACATCATGAAAAAATGACAACACACATTCAAAACTTCACTTCCTGTTCATTGTGTCTCCGGTCGGTTTTGTGCACAAAAAAAAAAAAGCAGATGGAAACAAACGAGTTGGCCTTTTTCACTCGTCTCTTAATGAAAACAGTGTTAACATCACTGCTGCAGGAGCCGAGCGTGAGACGTTCACTGCCCTACAGTCAATGATATCAAGTTCATTCATGTGGCTGAGGAGGAAAAGTGCTGAGTCATGCACAGTCACAGTGAGATGCCAGGCGCTGATACATTCAAAATGGTGGTGGGGCCGCCGGGTTAAAGAACTAGATTAGAGGTGGTGGGGGCTGTGGAGGTCGGACACACGTGGCCGAGCATCCGGTGTCCACATCAGTGTGTGCAGGGTTGGAGGTGGAGTGTGTGTGCTGGGCGGTGACCAGGTGAACAGGTGAGCAGGTGAACAGGTGAGCAGCAGTGAGCTGTGCAGCAGGTACGGCAGCCTGTTACATCATGTGTGTTCACGGTGACACTGCTGGCCTCTGATAGCGCCTCTGAGAGCGCAGCACCAAACCCTGCCGACACCACGCGAGGCCAAACCCAAACACTCTCAGATCGAGTTATTTAACATCCACACAGGTGCAGCAGCAGCAGCAGACGGGTGGAGGCGAGGAGGTCCAACAGTGAAACCATGCGGTCTGATCCGAATCTGATCGCTGTGGTGGTTCTGGTACCGACACTGCTGTCAGAAGGGTCTCAGATTTCTGAGTTAAAGAGGTGCACCTGAACGCACCATGAGGTGTCCCACACAGCAGAGGACAGAGGCAGCGTGCATGTAAATGACACCAAACGCAGCAAAGACTCAGCAGTTTTTTATTCCACGACTGTTTCAGCACAAACCCGCCGGTCGCCCTCTGAGATTTGACACTGCTCGTGGATTCTAACGTGTACACTTGTGCAGATTTACAGGTTTTTGTGGGATTCATTATAAGTATGATTTCTAAAACAAAGCTGAGCACAAACAGCCGGGATTATATTTAAATTTCATGAAATGATTCAAACAAATCCGTGTGGTTTGTGGCAGTTTGCATGGCTGCTGGGAA
The DNA here is from genome assembly GCA_029814665.1 of Acanthurus lineatus. Lineage (NCBI taxonomy): Eukaryota > Metazoa > Chordata > Actinopteri > Acanthuriformes > Acanthuridae > Acanthurus > Acanthurus lineatus. Next base: position 21,054,802 of record JAPZDV010000002.1, on the reverse strand, counting down.
ACACGGAGCGTTGGATCCACACGTTCATCTCAGCTGCCTGGAAACTGTTTACGTCCTCGGTCCCTGCTCCCGGGACAATGCCTGCCAGCCGACAGATGTGTTTTTGGCTTCTAATTTTAAATCAAACCGCTTCTATTTTTACATGGTATGTGTCCCGCCTGACAGCAGACAGATGTGATTCTGCCTCCCAGTTTTTAATCACAGCTTCCACTCTGCTTCCACTCAGTCAGGCCGTTTTGTGTGGATTCAGCTTTCGTCTCTCAGGTGATCACATCGTCTGACTCAGGGAAAAAGAGTCTGCCTCAACATGAAGCGATTATTCAGTCCATCCATTGGTCCATTTTCAATAATGCAAATAATCATTAGCATTAATCACCAATGTGCATCAAGTCTGTGCATATGAATATTTTACCACTGAGGTTCAGTGAATTATACGACGCAGAGACTCGCTGCAGCTCAGCGAACGATGGTACAGTCATAAATACAGTAGATCTGCAAACATGTGGAGAAGAGGATTAATAATAGACACAGAGATGTGTTGTTGGTTTGGAGATTTGCTTAATTGTTCCACTGACGAGCCAATACTGGTTCAACAAGGTGTAAAACTTCTGCCGCTGCTCGTTCAGATAAATTTCCTGCAGACGGACTTCTGTCAGTGATTTACAGCAGAGTGAATGAATGCACTCGTTTGGCTTTGAGTCCTGGCTGTTTAAAAAAAGCTGCCACTCCAGCTGCTGCACTTTGGAGGATTTGCTGCTTTTCTTTGTCTTACGTGATATCGGAAAGAATGACTTGTATGGACGACAAGATATTTCAGGACAACATTTTTGACTTTAGTGACTGTGACGAGAACTTTACAGTTTTTTTTACATTAGATTAACAATAACACAAGTCACTGAGGAGCCAATATGCAGATCAATCAATGATGAAATGAGTTTTTCTGCTGCTTCCAGAGGTTTTATGAATGTTTTGAATCAAAGGGGTTGATCTCGCTCAGTGTGTGTCAACACTTCTTGTTTTTACCTCAGTGTCACCTCACAGTAAGTTTGAGCCCCAGAAAATGTCCTAATTAAAAGTTCCTTTGTCGAAATCTCAGCAGGCAACAAAAAACAGACACGTGTCAGTTTTTCATCACGTGGTTTGAGGTGTGGAAACAGACAAAATGCACACATGTGATGGTCTGGGGTCTATGTGAGGAGAAAAAACCCCAACAACGTCAACACAATGGGATTAAAATGTAACAGAGGAATACGGACTTGCATGCAAATTATTCAAAAAGTTGTTATATTAAAGATGTTTATTAAATGCAGCTCTGCTTTGCTTTTATTTAAACTGTCATGATTTCAAAAAGCTTCTAGTCCTCCTTCTTTCTTATAACATCTCTGATTTACAACAGTACTGACGATAATAATATTAATAATATGATCATAAACAAAACAAAATAACTGCTTCTGATTACAATGCAAATCATTACAAACTGGAAAACTGATGCATTTCCAATGAACTTCAATATTCAAGTGGCTGTGACCTCTGCGCTGGAAAAGCCTCGACATTTATCAACCACACTTGAGACAGTTAAATATTGACAGCGAACAATAACAGCAACAGCATAAACACTTCGAGTGTACAGTTAAGATATCGGCTTTCTAACACAGCTTTCATTACAGGGCTGAAACCAGCGATCAATAAATCAACTAACTGGTTCTTCAGTCGGCCAAATGTCAGAAAATACAGCCTGTTCACCACATTTACAAAGAGTTTAGGGTGAACTCCGTAAACGTCTTGTTTTGTCCCACCAACAGTCCACAACTCAGAGAACTATATTTTACTAGATATTCAAAATTACAAATAAAACCAAAGTTCTAACTCTGGTTTCGCTCCTGTGAATCTCAGGTTCAGCTCAGCGTGTCGGAGCTGCGATCAATAAAGAAAACCAGGTGACTCATGACGTCCGAAGCTTCAGAAAGAGCTTCATGCAGTTTGACTATTTAAAACCTTTGATCAGCACATTAGTAGATGCAGAAAAGAGGCAAATTAAAGTGAGAACACGTCACCAGCTTTTTATTGATTATTATAATGCAAAATATCCGAAGTTAATGCAGCACTTGTAAACAACATTATTACAGAATTAAAAACGTGCAGCCTTGTTGGACTTTAGCTGCTCACGTGTCACAGTGACTCAGAGTTCATTTATTATATCGCTTGCTGGTTGTTAAATCTTATCTGAACGCGTCTTGGTTGGTGACTGTTGGATGGATATTACAGGACATTTGGAGATGATGCCTTTGACTATCGAGAAGTAATTATTTTTCTGATATTTTAGAGAAAAATCACTGTACTAACATAGAAAATAAACCACAGATAAATTTTTGATTAAGAAAAAAAACAAAGCTGCCTCAAACAATAAAAAAGTGTCCTTTCATTCCTCATCATGCAATGAAATGTTGTACTTTCAATAAAATAAAAAAAGTAAAAGACAAAAAAAAGGGGGGCGGGGCTGAAAATAATCGGCCGATTGATCTTTTGATCTTGATCTTTACAAACAGATCACGATCCCTTCTCGGGGCTCAGGTGACAAAGCAGTAAAATCCAGCTGTTTGGATGAAATCCAGAGGAACTCAGCTCATGTCAGTGCTGCAGCTCCTCCATGCTGCTCGGCTCAGTGCGGCTGCTGCTAGCATGGATGCTAAAGATGCTAATGGTCACCAAGGCTGCTGTCAAATGTCCTAAACATCTGACTGAAAGCTCCTCTGCTTGAGTTACAATATTATGGCTCAGAAATTAAATTACTAGTCTCCAAAAGCCCCCTGCTAGCTGCATCACGCTACATGCTACCACTGAAACAATAACACGGCGCATGAAGGCAGCTTTAAAATAAAAACAGCATGTTTTTGTTTGAGATGTTATGGAGGAGCAGTGGGGTAAAAGAGGGAATGTGGACCATACAAAATAAAATTAAACAGGTAAAGCCCAGCCAGCGACCCCTCTCCTCCTCGTCCTGCAGCTATTACCAAACATGTGTCCAGTGCACACCACGGAGCAGCTAGCTTAGAGCAGGCTAACGTTAGCTAAACAAATCAGCACTGCTTAGTTACGCACATAAACAACGCGGGGGGAAATTCCCCCATGTCCTCCATTCAATGTTCTCCGTATCCAACATGGTGACAGCGGCCACGGGCAGCAAACCGGCTCTACAGAAACGGTTAAACACACCGGACCGTATTTTCAAACGGGCTCGGGCGGGAGAAGTTGACGTCTGGGCTGCAGCTAAAGGTTAGCATGCCGTTAGCTCGCTGCAGGGTCAGCTAGCATTAGCACAGCAGGAGCACACGTTAAAATATCAACCTTTAAAGGCAGGAGAGTGAAAAACTCGTCCATCAGGTGGCTCACAACATCAAACATGTCCACGGCGACTCTCACTGGCGCCAAACTGACAGTTAACCTGTTCGTGTTAGCATTACAGCTATTTGTCCACGGCCAGCCCGTCTGGCTTTTATTGTTTACTTCATTGAAATACGCCGATAAAACACACCGATTTCCCGGTGATGCCGAGCCTTGAACCGCCACGAGCTGCGGGGACTTTGCGGGTCACAGCCCAGAGGCTCGCGTGCTTTTGTTTCCCTTTTCCAGCCCTAAATCACCTTCGCCGCTAACACGAGCTAAGCCAGCCCGAGCAATGACAGCAGGCCACAAGTCAACACAGGCAGCCACATCCTTTCTTTTACCGCCGACAGTCCCGACGCGGCCGCCTCCCGCACGCAGCGGCCACGCAGCGGCCCCGCGCCGGCAGCACAGCACGCGAATCCGCCTTCACACTCATTTTCACGCTCGTGGATTAATTGTCGATTACAAAAACATGAAACCTCTGCTTACCTGCACATGATCCGCCATTTTTCTCCATTTCATGCACCTCTCACTCCCCCGCTTATGGGTATGGAAAGTGACAACAGCGCCCCCCGCGGCCGCCCCGCGCCGCTGGGAAGACTCATTCATTCCAGGCTGCTGACAAACAGCAAGGTTTCACTCAGTGTGGCTGCAAAACTCAACAAAACTCAACAAAACTCAACAAAACTCAACAAAGATCTGACTTTACACAGTTTCCACGACTTTAGGCTGAACTCAATGCAACAGTTATTATCATTTTATTATTAATTAGACTCTAACACCTGAGAGTCTGACAGGAGAGGGTGTTTTACTTTTTTTTACTAAAATACAAAGTTATTAAATTATTAAATTATTGAATAATCAAAATACTTGATGATTACCTTTGTTTAAAAAAACATTAATCAATTAATCAACAAATATTTTAAGCTCTGGCCCATTTCAGACAAAATCAAATACCTTTTCATTAACATCTTGCTGATTAATTTAGATCTCACAACAGGAGAAGTACAAAAACAGTTCATTGGTCACCTTATAAAAACAGTAGAATACTATAAACAACATAATCCTAATATACAACACACAAAATTAAGCAATAAAAGGTACCGAATACAAATTACACCGAACAGAAGATTAATTAAATGAATATTGACCCAAAACAAAAGGACATTTACACAGAATTTTAATAAGCGAAGATAAAATGTTGTTATCCAACTAAGTTCAGCACCGTTTCAAACCGTCTCTGCCCTTTTTTTCTTATGTCCCTTATTTAAAAAATAAATATATTTATAGCCTTACAACGACAGATGATAGTAACATGGTCATTTAACTGTTCTTTCTATGAAACGTTCTTTCATTTAAAGTTCTTCAAAACTGATATTATTTTTTTATTATCTGAAATGAAAAAGTCAACTTTCTATATATTTCTATATATCAAGATTATGTTCAAATCTTTATGAAAGAAATGTTGAATATATTGGCAGGTTAATTATTATTAACAAAGTTTTTAATTTTACATTTATAGGAAAAAATAAATATTAGTGATAAACAATTAAACAATAAACAATGAAACAATTAATTTTAGTTGTTCGTTTTCTGACAATAAAATTATTAAATATAGACCTGTAAAATTCTGTTATGATTCAATATTCCTTACTTTTTGTTCGTTGTTTATTTTGAGTAAATTTTTATTTTCTTTATTGTTTTTTCTCCTGAAACGACTTGATGTCATGTCTGAACTCCCTTATTCAGAAATAAATTGTTTTCTAGTAAATCGTGAATTCATTTTTATGGGGACCATAATGTCACATATATTTCCTCCAGCAGGGGGCGACACGTTATTTTCGCAGCAGCAGCGGCGGCGTGTGTTTCTTTGTTCCGGAAGCAGAGAAAAAGTGAAAGCGAACAAGCAGGAAATTCCCATTCAAACAGCGTCGCTGAATAAAAGCAGAGAGCAGATGTGAAAATGTTTATTTCTCCTCTCAGAAGCTTGTTTTTGTTTTTGTTTACAGGCCGACAAACGCGTCTGATCGATAACTTCGTACTGATCAAATAAATGTGCGATGTTTGCGGGACCGGGAGAATATGGGAGCGGGATGTGATCAGTGGTGCGTTTCAGTGCGCCTCTGAAAATCTAACGCTTTGACATATCTTTAATTGCTTTTTTTAAAATAAAAAAATATGCATGTGATTAAGTTTGAGTGAATATTTTATTTTCGTTTCTTTGAGGAAAAATGATAAATTGATCTGATTAGAGCTGGAAAAAGCCGCAGAAAGCTTCAGTTAGATTTAAACTGATCAGTTCGGTTTTAGTGGAGGAGATCCCTCACTTTAAAGCAGGGCTGTGTTCAATAACCCACTTTAAAAATACCGAGTTCCGAGTCCTTAATTGACATTTTTTCAGCTCATAAAAGTGTAAATCATGAAGCTGCCACAAGTCGGCGCTACATTTTCCACACGATGATCTGAAGAGGAAATCATCCGCCATCATTAGACACCTGAGCAGTTTATTGTGCTGTTGCAGTTCCTGCTGTGGACGCTGGAGGGCAGCAAGCGCTGGGCACTCTGAGCCATGAAAACACGTGACGACACAATGCACCACCCATACTTCCTGTGACGACTTTCAAAATAAAGCGTCTCTCATGTCTTTCATCAGACAAAACCAGAGGTTAGTAAGATTTTCTGATCTTTTATTTGAGCAGATAAGGCAACAGCATTTTTTAAAATATAAGTAAAAATTAATGCATGTAAATCTCGTTTCAGTTCAAATAAATTCATGTCAGATTTCTCTGGAGTCTTATTGACTCCAAACATGACGTCGCTCAGTTGGAAATTTTCCCTTGTAAACACAGTAAGCAGAAAAACATAAAGAAATATGAAAGCCAGTTACTGTAACTATAAAGCATAAATAAAAACTGGCCAAACAACATGAAATTAGATTTATATTCATATATGTTTTATTTCTATGTGAGTTGCTGAAGAATAGTTTCACAGTTTTGTGTGGAGATGCTTTGGTGCGGCTCATCTGATCCGTCACCGGGTAGAAAGCTGTCTTCATGGCGCTCTGGCCTTTTCTCACCAGCTGTTGCGCTGCAGTAAAGTGGTCCACTTACCGTTGACATGTTGTCGATGCGCTGCAGCTTTACGTTGCTCAGATGTGTTTAGCATTTCATCATCAAAAGGACTCTGCGCTCTCTGCTCGTGTTGGAGCTGCAGCTGAAAATAAAGACGCTCTTTGATGTGTGTGAGCTCACTAAACTCCTGGTTTCAGCAAAGTGCAACGCAGCCTGTGCAGCTGAAAACACTGCTGTACTTTTACCACATAATGCTGAAAACACTGCTGTACTTTTACTACAGAGTTTTAACTGCCTGAAAGTGAGAGTACTGCAGTTTTTCTCTGACCTTTAGTGATTTGTGTCTGAAAACTTGTTGGGACACATCCTGGCCTTCAGGGGGCAGTAAAGTATCAGGTACATCAGTGTATCTGTCTGCGTGTCAGATGGATGTGAACACTACACACACACACACTAATATTCTCTACAAACACACAGAAACGTGATGCTGTATTATCATGGACGACACTTTCCAGCAGCATGAGGTCTGTAGATTTGATCCACTCGTCAGCAGCAACGTGAAAGCGATGAACACATTCATGCATCCATCGTTATAACCAGTAATATAAATATAATAAACACTAATGTAAAGGGCCGTTTGTCGTGATGAGTACTTTTATTTTTACCAACTTAAATTCATTTAAAGCTGATTTCTCTGTTTCCTAAGTGAGATATTTGACGCAGAGCTTTTATTTTCACAGAGAATTCTTACTGTTGTTATTAAGGCAAAAGATGTGAGCAGTTCTCCCCCCACTGTATGGTTGTCACTTTGTGTGTGTGTGTGTGTGTGTGTGTGTGTGTGTGTGTGTGTGCAGGTATTAAAGCCCACACACCTGCTGGTAATTTATTAAAGAAAAGAGGCTCTCTGCAGGAAGCTGCTTGCCACAGAGAGATGACAGAGAGCAAAGGCATGAGAGTGTGAGGATGAAAGTCAGCTGTTTTCTGCATGTGGATTAAACAAACACACTTTAACACACCGCAGAGAGAATAAAAGAACGAGACGACGAAGAGAAAACAAAGACATGATGGAAAAAAGAACGTTTGGAGGAGAGTGTGGAATGAGAGAGAGGAAAGGTTTTATTAAAACCAAACGGAGTGGGTGTCTGAGAGAAGATGGAGAGCAAACAGACGAGGAAAATGGAAGTGAACGAGGTCAAAAAAAGAAGAGCGACACATAAGAGGAAATCATAAACGGATATGGAAAGGAGGAGGGGGAGGAGGATCTGAGAGTGCCGGGGCCACAGGTGGCCCCTCTTGACTCCATCAGACGGAGGAGATTGTGGTCCACGGGGGGAGGAGGAGGATCGATGAGTGGAGGAAAGATGGAGATGGAGCAAACAAGAGGAAATGAGCTGCTTCAAACGTGTCCTCCTCCACCCTCTCATCCTCCATCAACTCCTACATTTACTCCCCTCAGCTGCCTCCTGACTTTCCCTCGTCCCCCCCTCAGATCCACACGTGTGCTCTGCACCATGTTTGATTCACGGCAAATGTAAAGAAATCTGTGTCCACAGCATGTAGCCGACATGAGCACCACGCTGGTGTTTAACATGCAGCGTTTCATGAAGACGATCTCTCCTGAAACACGAGTCACTGATCGATTTAAATCATGTTGATAAAAACAGTAATTCAGGTTTCTGTGTTTGATGTTTTCAGGTGTGTTTGCTGATGCAGATTATTAAAATATGAAGATAATTCCTTGGAGATGGTTGATCACACAGTTTATTTCGACATCCAGCCGTCTCAGAGTCACATGATCCTTCATGTGGAGTCGAGTTCGTGTCTCCTGATGAACATCAGTCATGTTCTCTGCTGGCTCTGTGTTTGGTCTCCTCCTGAGGAAACATCTGATCTTCAGCTGCTAAAAGCTTCACTTTGTTCTCCATCTTGTCTTTAAACCACAAACATGATCTCTTCCTAAATTTAACCAAACATGAGCATCACCAGAAATGTTTTACTTTAAAGTCTAACTGGATGTTATATTTTTTATAGACTGCAGAATGAGAACGTGTTGTTTTCACACATAAGTGAAGAAAAATGTGACAATGACACATTTAAAAAATTCTGTCACACAAGAAACCAAACACACTGTCTTTTCATACTTTATTAAAAATATTCATCATAGCAGCTTTGAACCTTCTTTTTGCACATCTGTTTTTTTAAACTGGATATTTAGTTTTTTGTCTTAATATTTCACAATTTGTTATCTTTAAATTGCACATTGGCTTTGTCGTCTTTCTTCACAGTGTTGTGATGCTTGTCACTTCAGATTTCATCCTGTAGCATCAGTGTGACAAGTAAATATCCCTGTATCCTTTTCATGCTTTTCCTGACCGTAAATCTCACTGACATTTCTATACCAGCCGGTCTGCACACAGCAGGCGTTAGCATCACTGTGTGCTGTGTGTGCGTTCACATTGTTCACATTGTTCACACTGTAGGACCACACACACACACACACACACACACACACACACACACACACACACACAAACTGCAGCAGAATGTATGATAAGATGTAGGCAGCCAGTTCTGGAGACATAAAGGCTGCTGTTTATCTGGCAGTGAGGAAATACTGCTGTGTGTGTGTGTGTGTGTGTGTGTGTGTGTGCGTGTGTGTGTGTGTGTGTGTGTGTGTGTGTGTGTGCGCGCGCGTGTGTGTGTGTATGTGTGTGTATGTGTGCGTGTGTGTGTATAAATGCAGGAAAGATAAACATGCAGCGGAGGATGCATCATTCCTCCCTTCATTCACTGCTCTCTCTGCAGCTGAGGAGAATAATGAACACGTTCAGTGTGTTTATGTTTTTTGTTTTTACTGTTTTAAATCAGTTCAGATTAAAATCACTCGAACATTTTCTGATCACACGCTTGTGGAGGCGTCATTCAGCTGCTGGTCGAGTGTGAAAACACTGAACATTTGAAGGGTTAACATATATTTGGTTTTTGAAGTCCTAAAGATAAAAACACGCATGGCTTCACCTTTAAAGTTCTGAGTTTGAAAGAGCTGCTCAACATAACGGACTGCGGCGAATTAATGGAGCATAAAATAACATAAGAGAAGATATTTCTTCGTTTTCTAAAAAATGGACACAGCTTGCAGATGTGAAGAGAGAAGCTGCAGGTTATCAGACGATCCACAGCTCCATTCATGCTGAACAACCTTCAACCTGTGGGGGTGACGTGGGAGGAAGAACTGACAGGATGGACACGAACAGGACCTGAAACATGACACGGCATTAAAAACATGCTGAGTCAATAAATCATCCCTTCATATTAAATCTGTGTGTTTTTTCTCTTCAGTCTTGTGGTTTTGATGAGTCAGCAGCAGCCGAACCTGCAGTAGGTTTAATAATCTGAGATCAGATCGATGATGTTGTTGTTCAGCTAAATGTTCAACATCTGTCAGCTATTTAATGGGAACATCAATACACACCTGTGTGTGTGAGCTGTACTGAGACGCTGCTCTGTGTGTGTGTAAATGAACATATGTCCATGAAAACTGAACAGGCTGCTGAGCACAGAGACGTTTCTCGGCTTGTACTCGGTTACAGAAGCGTGACAGAGCGAGTTTCAGCGGCGTCCCCGTGTGTCCACATGCAGCACGCCAACAGAAACAACATTAGCTCCCTGAGGTCCATGATGTGTTTTCAGACCTGCAGGGAGCTCCGTGTGCTCATCGACCACTCTGTCTGAGTCAGCGCAGGGCCGACTGCATGGAAAATTGACACACCAGGGGAATAAAGACCATATTCTGGTGACTCTGTGTGACTGTGTGTGTGTGTGTGTGGAGTAAAAAATCTGATTGCTTTCACTTCGAACCTGCTCGATTAAACCTGGTCTGTTGTGAAGGTTCAGTCAAACTCTGGGGGTGTTTGCATCTTTTTTTCTAACTGTTGAAGCTGATGCGATCACTTTGTGTGAGCTGATGAAGATCCAAACACAAAGTCATGAACAAAGATCTGCTGACTAGTTTTGTGATGAAGACGAAGCTTTTTCAGGAGATTTTTTTTTAATCTGCATCGAGGATGTCGTACCTGAACACAAGTGAAGCCTGTTGAGACAAATTTATGTTTATTTCCTCCATTGATTCTGGTGGATGGATGAAAGCTGTGGTTTGTAGCTGGGAGGCCTCAGGTTGTGCCCATCATGAACTGGCCCAGCAGTCAGCAGGATCCTTCGACACCGACGAGGTGAAAACACACACTTCAGTCCCTCAGGATTCAGAGACGTTTGACAGAAAACTCTCCAATATTCTGAGCCATAAATGATTTCTGTTACCAGCACAGAGTCGTGTGTTGTGGACCAGAATGCATTTCAGTCTTGGCTGACAGAACCACAGACCCAGGCGCGATGTGATTGGCCAAACCAGCCACATTATGTTCACCAGCCAGTGTTTCCACAGCCAGAGGAGAATCATCATCCTCTCTGTTATTAGTGAGCAGACTTGGCTCCGACAGCCGACCAGCAGAGTTAAAAGGGTTCATGTTGCATCCTGCTAAATGGGACAACAGTGCCATCTGTTGGCACAACAAGACCAAAGGGTCAGCGTGTCTCCTCAGAGGAGCTCGTCATCACTCGAACAGTTTGAGAAACCTCCTCCCTCCAAACCTTTCAGACCATTTCTGTGACTCTCACACACACTTCACACACACACTTCACACACACACATTAGTCCACTGTGAGGAGGCAACAAAGTGGGTCTGAACTTCTCCCTCAACTCTTTTTTATTTTCACGTAACTTTTTCCGTCACAATAGCAAACAAACAGTCATTAGTAGATTTCAGGCTGCCTCTCAGTTCTGCTCCACTCTGTTGTTGGTGTGCCCGCGCCTTTGGGGTGGTGCCGCTGCTGTAGGTTTTAATAAAAGCATTGTCTTTGGAAGCTGTCTAAAGGGACTCGGTTTCATTTTGGAGCACTGCTGCTGTTGCTGTGGATGTGGGAGGAGAGAAGGCTATTGCGCTGGGACATGGGGGCGGCTAGGTTCAGTGTCATTGCCAGGCCCTCCAAGGACTGGTGCTTATTGTTTGATAGTTTCAATATACAATGTGATGTGTGCGCGCGTGTGTGTGTGTGGGTGTGCATTCATGTAAGCACATGTGTAAATTTCTGTATTCCAGACTTGCGTAGAGGACAAAGCAAATTGCTGACACAGCCCACCATTTCAACTTTCCAGTAGCTACAACAAGTCTACTGAATGTTTGCGTTTTATGCAAGACAGGATATTACGGAAACAAACATGCTCACACAGACACACACACACAGCTATCTGGGTGACAGACGAAGAGTCTCTCTCTCTCTGTTGTGTTTTAAGATGGGTTGCTGTTAACCAGTCCTATAAAACAAACAGTGGAGAAAAGAAACACTCTGTGCGACTGCTACACTCATGAAAGTGTGTGCCATTTAGGGGATGCTCAGGATAACGAGCTATCTCTATATGACACACAGGTGTCCATTATCTCTTTGGGCTGACCAATCTGTGACACCCTCTAGTCAATAGTTTCTCCATCTGTCAGCGTAGAAACACCTCTGAAAAAGCTCCTGGAGGAGACATTTGTGTCATTTATGATGGACAACAAATGCCTGCTCTCAACAGGAGCACAATGTAACGCCCATGATGAGGTCAAATCAAATTTTATTGTAAAGATCTGAAACCACAGTGTGTGTGTGTCAGTGTGTGTCTGTGTCTTCCCTGTGTTTTCTGTCTATTCCCACAGGCACCTTCAGATCCCATCAGCTGAAGCAACATGGACAACATCTTTAAAAAGGCGAGAGGAAAGAATGAGTATGGCTATATCTGGGAGAACGTAAGAGAGGAAAATCCTAATTGTCCCTTTAAGTGTGTTCCCTCCTGTGGAGTGAAGGTGCGGTGTAACGGCCATCTTAAATCACAGCTTGGCCGCGGCCTTCATTAAAGCCATAATGCCAGGCTCTCCCTTTAATGGAAATGGAAGCCAGCGAGGCTGTGGGTGTAAATTAAAGTGTAAGGCCAGAGTAGGGAAAGATTTCCCCAGCTCTGACAGGTGCGGCCTGAATTAGCTGTAGTGCTGTTCAAGCAGTCAGTGGGAGAACACTGGTATTGATTTTAAACACTGTTGCACTTCCTATCTGAAAGGGAATGTGTATTACTAGAGCTGGGCACATCAATCACTCAGCATTCCACCACTCTCCCCTGGCACGTTTCAGATTTTGAAATGATAAACAAACAATAACAGACCCCAGCAAAAAAAAAAAAAAAGTGAGAGTGCCAGCTGAACTGTTACTGTACGGGCCTGGCTGATGTGCACGAGCGTTAGTCTTGTTAAATACATCTGTGCATGCATGTAATTGGTCCGCTTCATCTCATCTTCCTTGTGTTGACAGGATGCCATCTCTATTCAGGGCATGTCCTGCATCGCGTGTCACCTTGGTCAAACAGCTAGCGTCAGCTCCTTGAGCTCTGGCTGTAGCCCACTCCCATGTATACAACCTGCATGTGTCAGAGTTGTTACATGCATGCGGTGCAGCCATGCAGCGCGGTGCCTCTCTGTGTATGACCCCGCTGCTTATCTCTGCCTCCCATCATGCCCCGCTGACCCCGTCTACAGGCGCTGGCAGGGGGAGAATTAGCCTACTTAGCCTATTCCCCACAGGGGTCAACTCACACGCGGACATGCAGACAGCAGGCTCGCAATCAGATGCACACATGCCCACCCACAAGCACCCGAAGACGTGCGATGACAAATGATAAGACAGCACTTAACCCCAGGTGTCCCAAGTTTGACCTTTCACCCGTAACCTTGAGCAGAAAGCTTTTCATATAGAAGCCAGCCATCAATCAACTCCCATCAATCACACATATACAGTACACAACACCCTTTCACTCCCCCCACCAACCTTTCCTGGCCTCAACATCCATCACCACACTCTACCCTTTCACTGACATCTGGGAAAACACAAACACTTTACAACCTCTGCCTCTCTTTTCCAGAAACACACACACACAAACACACATACAGTGAGCGCACACATCTTGTCCTGCGATGATCGCTCCTCTCTAACATGGATTGTGTTGTTTTCTGTTGTCAGGTGATCTGCAGGTGCACACTTGGGGCTGCTCCCTGATGACATGTTTGCTGGGATATCAGCACCTGCGCTGAGAAATGGCATGGGTCTGAAATCCCTAAGCACAGTCACAGCTGAGACCACGGCGTAACAGACAGCTAGTGGTGACAGACTGTGGCCATGAGCATCCTGAGGACCATTTGGCTAGAAAGCCACTGGATCAAAAGTCTCTCACATCTCACACAAGTGTCATTTTTAGACAGTCTTGTCCAGAGGATGCCAGTTCTCTGACATTTGTAAGGCTCTAGCACCCTTTATAGCCTTTTTTTTCAATCTTGGCTTTTTTATTATTAGTTCCTCCATCAGCACTCATGATTAAATATGCTCAACATTAGTTTTATTTTGGTAGAGTATGAGAATAGAGGCTTGGGGAGGAGAAGAGCGTTGCTGATAACAAACAGGTGAGCTCAGTGCTCTTTTGGCCCATGCTCTATAATTACACCACAGAACCTATTCTAATTGGCAGTGTCTTTATGCAGAACTATTATCAATGTCCCTCCAAGGCAGTGGAAGAAAGGAGGGGTGGGGAGAGGGAGGTGAGGAATGGGTTCTATGTCAATGAGCCCAGGGTCCATTTACACATGGATGAGGACTGCTAATAATGCCAAGCATAGCCAGTCCAGCTCGCAGAAAGAGAGAAACCCAGGTTTAACATATCGGGCTGATTCAAAATGCATGAAAATGTAAACTTTAGCAAAGGGGACATTGTGTTAGCAGTCTGTATGTGCCGTAGCTGTGAGATGATTGTGTGGTCCGATGGTGCTACAGTTAAATTCAATCAAGTCCAAAAGAGGCACAGGATGTAAATCTTATGGCTGTCCAACATGAGGAGATTAACCAGGTGATCAATACAGTCAAATGCAGGAAAGCTGCTGTTATTTTATAAGATTGGTTATGTGATTACAAGACAGCAAATGTTGCAACAAAACATGTTTGTTTGCTTACATTAAACATTAGGTGTTAAAAGTTTGCTGGAAATCATAGGTAATGTGTTTTTTCATTTGCAAATCGGCCCTTTTTTTATGTCTGCATACATTAACAAACATCTGCATACATCATCCACAGTTCTGCCGCCCTTATTCTATTTTAAAAAATTACAGCAGTTTCTGGAATTTTGTTCCACATGTGGGTGTAACGTCTGACCCAGACGAGCACCCCGAGCTCTAACAGTGTTATTAGTTGAGTGGTGTGCAGATAGATAGGAACACATTAACATACCATTCAAAGCAGATGCTGCACCAGTGCATGTTATGTTAATTGACTTGCTAAAAGGCAATTATTAGTAAATATTAATATTCTATCACTTATCTGGAAAGTGTAAACTTTTCTGAACAGCCATCAGCAGCCTGTAATATTAAACATCCCACACTGAACCTGATGGAGGCTGCAAGCTGTGCAGAGAGGAAATGATCTTGAAGGAAAAATATGTAAAACTAAAAATGGAAATTTTGTCTCCCTGAATGTAATACTTTTAGGGCAATGAATCTTAGCTTATGTTTTAAAAGAGAGCGGGAGTGTAATTTTCTTACCTTGTTTTAGGGGATGTCGTTAGCCATTCTTCATGCTTTTCAAATGTTATCAAGTAAGCTGCGATCTCCTGTGAAAAAGAGAAGAGAGGAGAGAGGAAGGGAGTGAGGCTTAGATATGTCATCTTTAATCACTGTTCTCTTGTGTTTGTAATACATCGGTGAGACTGCTTCATTGATATTCAGACAGTCTAACCAGCAGCACAAACACAGGAAAGACAGAAACAGGGGCAGTGCCAGGGAGCTCAGGTAGGTAAATGGAGACTGGTAAAAGTAAAGTGAAAGACAGAAGTGGAATGCAGCTGAGGTCAGATCATCTTCTGAGACCATCTTTGTTACGAAAGCTTTGATCAAGTTCTCCTCTGAAGACATCAAGGTGCTCTCAGCAAGATTGACATCTCTGTGTTTGAGAGCGAGCAGCTTTTAACATTTTTGGTCCGATCCTCCCCCAAATCCCTTTGATCTGCCCTTGACACTCCTCTATGGATCAATCCACTCTTTAACCTTTGAATAATAATTACACGCCAGTCTCACAATATTGACATGTGTGTGTACTGCTACTTCAGAAAAAGGTCTGTAGATCCTCTGGAGTTTGTTGTGTACAAAGTGATGCTATAGACACTGCGGTACAAAAAAGCTCAAACTGCCACTGATATAAATAGAGATGCTTCAAACACTTTCATGTTTCCCATGTTTGCCCTGCCTACTGCATCAGTCTGAGTGTAAGGGGGAACACGCTAGACCATACCCGGCCATTTTCTCACCAAACTAATGGGCAGAACAAAAAGCACTTTGGATGCTGGTAGACAACCTAATGATTACCAGCGACAGCCAGCAATTCACTCTTCAGCAAGAACATTTGTCAGCTTCTCAGACCGTTAGAGAGAGCTAGACACAAGGACAGACCTTCTGCCACAAAGATATCTTTTAGTTTCTAAGGATGTGCATTTCTCCTCATGTTGGAGTGTCAACAAACCCTTAAGTGTGAATATGTTGTTCAAATATTGTCTTGTTTGGTCTGAGAGGCTTGAGTTTGGAAAAAAAAAACTCCTCAAGGGCTTTTTTTTTGTTGTTACTTAGCCTGTCCACATGGGGCAATAATGTATCTGAAAAAAACACCAGCCTTCTTTACAGCAGAAATTGGAAAAATATGAGGCATATGTGACAGCACAGAGCGATCACAAAACTGAGACCCTGTTTTTTTTTTGCTTCCTGTCTCCTCTTTCCTTCCTCCTTTTCTCTATGCAACTATGCAACACTGCAAAAAAAGGCTCCCATTGGCTCATCAAGGCCGTGTTACAAGTGTGACCTGGCAAGGAGACACAGCACGCTGGCGATAGCCCATAGGGACGCTGCAGGGCACAGCGGTGTGAGGGGTTCCCAGGCTGGCAGGGGTCCCAACAGAGAGGGGGTGGCAGCATGACTGGCACCCTTGCCACCAGGTGCAGGCTGGGAGATAATGCTGCGTTGATTAACTTCCTGTTCTCTTGCCATAATGACCGGAGGCAATGAAGTCATGACAAGATGGAGTCTTGAATTAAGAAAAAGATAGGAGGAGGATGAGGCTGTCAAGAGGAGCTCACGGCTGTTCCTCTGCTAAACAACAGAGAAAAAAATAAAGCAGTGAAATGTTCACAGAGAAATTACACTTCACTACCGGGGTCAGGATAAAGTTACTTTCCTCAGATATTTGTAAATTAATTAGACTGACGTGGCAGCGTCAGGAGTAATCCTTGCTATTGTGTGTTCAGTTTGGAGGGGGTAAAGTGATGTGAAAAGCTCCTTCAGTGACCTCTCTGCCTGTTAGCACACAGCCCCTTCCATCAGTCTTGTCTTTAAAGTACAGCCGCAGCCCCAGCCTCAGTGGCAGAGGATGAAATAGGGGGCCGCATGGTCTCGTACTTAACAAAATAAAAAAATACAAGCGCGCCTCTACCTCTGGCACCCCTCCCTCTCTGAACAGATGCCAGGGATTATTCCAACCCCCCGACCAACCATAAAGGTGCAATAATCTTATGGTGAGGAAACAAACAAAAACAGACGTGCAGCCATTAAACAGCTGCAAAGAGACAAAGTTTGCATGGGCGGCATAATGAGAGGCTAGCGTGCGTTCAGGTTGAGCAAACACGCTTGCGGGTTAGAGCAAGAGGGGTGGAGGGGGATGCAGGCAAGCGGTGTGCTGAACACTGATGGTGCATCAAAGTCAAACCAGCAGCTGTCAATGGGCCCTGGACTCTATCTGCTGACCTCAGTGCCTCTGGCCTGCTCTCCGTCGCTGGGGAAATATTCAGAGGAGGCTCTCTGTACACACAGCTCCTACCTCACTCTATAGGTCAGAATCCTGCTCGTGCAAGGCTGTTTGTACTTCCTTCTTTTATGCCTCAGCCTCCCCACTGACATGATCCTTGCCGGGGTTTTAACTCCAGGTGCTGCTGAAATAAACTGTACCAGTAAGGGCCGTCTTCCTCACAGCTTAAACTCCTTTCAAAGCTTGATCTAAATAAGTAACAATCAGTGCAGGCTGGCAGTGAACCAGAGAGTGAGTATAAGCAATACCTCCTCTAATTGACACGGTGGTTGCAAAAAAAAAAAAAAAAAAGGCCTTTCATTTTACAGAGGAAAGAACAACCCGGAGCTGTTTGTTGTAACTCAGCCATCTCATTTGTTTCTTTTGTCTCTGTAAAAGCTGCGACACACTGTTAGCAAAGGGGGCCGCCCCAGAACATGACAGAGCAGCCTTACAGTTACTGGGCTGATAGAGATGGAGAGCCGAGAGTGTTTGTATGTGTTTTCTGTCTACCGTGTGACAATCAGGGGGGCTGATTACTGGTTACCTGTCCGGGCTCGGCACGTTATTAACATGCTCTTCAGGAGGTGTCACTCCTGTCCTCATCAGTGTGTCTCCTCTCTAGTTCTCTCTTCTCATTGCCTCCATATACCTTCTCCAATCTGACTCTCACACACTCTTCTTTTTTTTTCTCCGGTCCTATAACCGCTGAGGTGAAAAGGAAAGCCACCGTAAGAAAATTTTCATTTTGAGATGACTGGCTTTTACTGTCTCGCCTTTCAAATGATATTTTCACTCTAGAGGTACAACATTTTCTCCAGAGAGAATCAGCTTTTGAAATGTCTACCTATTTGAAATCAGAGATGACACTAACATATTCATCCCATTTCATTTTCTTTGCAGGAAGGGAGATGTGGCAGCAGGAGCAGTAAACTTTCAGGGAAATAAACACCAGTTGTCCCTTTTTTGATGTCTCAAAATCAGCTGTAATGACAAATTTTGGAGCAACTGTCTGTAAACCTGATCAGATGAATTTCAATGGACTATTACCCTTTCTTATTTCAAAAAAGTCAGTCAAAAATGATGCCAGTGTTTGATGAAGATATTCCGTGGTAGATTCACTTTGACCTGAGGTTATATTGTTTCGCTGCTCCCTGCGTTTCTCTCTTTTACTCGCAACTTTGATTTATGGAAGAAAAGAGAGGTGCTGAGTGGACCAACGCTTCAGCATTTGGTTGACAGACAAGATCACTTGAAACAACTGTTCGCTGTTCCATTAGAGGGAGAGATAGGAGTCTTTTGGCATAATCTCAGGATGCATCAGACACCTGTCTCTAAACATCATCCATAATGTCTCTCCTCTCATTCTATATTCTCTGTGCATTTGAACTGACAGAAAATGAGAGGTGGGAATGATACAGAGCAAGAGGACAAAACTCTAAAGCACATTTCCTTCTGTACCACCCCCCCTACATTTAAATACTAACACTTACATCATAGTCTGAGAATTAAATCTTGGTTTTTAAAACCCACAATCTAGAAGACACATTATGTAAAAACATAGAGTAATGAGTCATTCTTTGTAGGCTCAGCCATTTAAAACCAGTTTTCATCACCCAAAAAAATGGATTCAACAATTACAGCCCATGTTTGTCCATTACAGTATTATTCTAGTTATACTGGTGCTCCAGTGACACTAATGAAAAGGCACTTAATGAATAGCTGTATTAGAAAAACTAACTTTAGCAACCGTATTGATTGCTGTAAAAGCTCGAGCTAATGAAATGAATATGAGAGAGCAGGAAGATACAAAAGAATAAATGGGGCGAAGTCCGGTTAGAAGAGCACAGCGCCTCCAGCCTGCCTTGTGGTGAAGTCTGGGGAATGCATCCTCAAAGCTTTGACCTTGCCCTGCACTTGAAAGCAGGAAGTGGATGAGAGGGAGCCAAGGAAGGGATACGGTGAGAGGAGCCCTCCCCGATGACCGGGGTTTTGCTGTGGGGAGCCAGGTCATCTGATATTTCCTCCAGGGCAGCCCAGGAAACCAACCTGCCCAAGGCCGCACACAAATGGACTGGCGGGGATTTTGGGGGGGAAAGGAAGGAGGGGAAGGGGGTTGCTGAAGCTTCAGGCTATCAGGAGATTACACCAAAAAATTCAAATGTAATTAGACACAGAAGAGATAGAGACTGGCACTGAAGAAAGGGAAGGAGAAGGAGGGTGTATGAGTTACTGAAAAGGGAGAGAATAATCAAAGAGGAGAGAGGAGGAACCAAGTTTAAAGTTTTTTTTCCCATGACAATGATAAATGCATTTAAAACAGGAGAAGCGTGAAGGTATGGTGATTAAAAAAGAACGCTTCGGTTCGATTCTGCAAGCAAAAGCACCTCTGCCCGTCGAATCATTTTGGGTTTTTTGTTTATAGTTCATGAATTCTTAATGCACTAGCAATAATGTATCACACACTGTATCTATGTAATCTCATATGGCCATATTACTCTTTTAAGCATGGGGGAAGTAGTGAGGTAGAGTGAATCTATTTTAGCAAGTTGTAACCTCCAGCTAGCCTTTAAGATTGTTTGAGCATGGCTCATAATAGGATGCAGTGAAACTGCTATTAAGACAAATGGTCAGGACAGAGGAGAGGAGGGAAAGTGAGATGGGTGAGACGGAAGCAGAGACTTAAGAGATTGAGAGAGTTGGGAAAGTAAAAGTAAGCAACAATAGAGTAAGGAGCTGTTGACAGCTGCACTTGGCATCTGTTGAAGAGGAGTGAAGCTGTTCTACGAGTCCCTGTGCTGGGTTAAAAAGATGCCCTCTCCAGCATAATGCTCATTAGAACCTGCATGGGGCTTCCCAGGAATGCCCATGCCAAAGGGAGGGGTGGAAGTCACACTGTGTCCACTCTGTTGCTCCTCTGTGAAGGAGCAACAGAGTTATTTAACTCCTACTTACTCACAACCTCAAACCATCCTGTCTTTTGACAACTGATATGATCGATATGATAACAAAAAAGTGCACCGTCATGGCTGGGAAAAAATTCTGTAAGCTCACAAACTTGCATGTTCACACATCACGGCCGGCATAGTTTCCCAAGACACACCTTCACCAAAAAGGCCTTAGCACATGTTTAAAACACACCTCAGGCAATTTAGTTCTGTTTCTCCATCTATTTCACCATGTACCTCCTCAGTTCCTGCGGTTTGGCTCTCTCTTACCATACAAGAGGTGGAAAGAGCAAGACAAGCCATCCACTGCCCTACATTATACATAGTTCTGAGATCAATTTGGCATTGATCCTGGATAGCTTAGAAGTTTTCCAGTAGTTGGTCAATGCTTCTCTCCACATTTCTGCTTGGGATGCTGGTCATAAGACTATTCTGAAAAAGGAGGTATTCTCCTGGGGGAGCCTTCTTCTCGCTCCTCAATGCTGCAAGCCTCCTTGCTCCCACAATCAATGTTACCCACAGCAGCTGCTCCACCAGCACACTCCTTTTTGTTTACAATATCATTTATATACACCATATTCTTTCTTACAAGCAGAAGACTTAGCAATAAGAATGGACCCTGGTTGGTGGAGGAGGGGGTCTTACTCCAAGTGGGTAAAACACACACACACACACACAAAACCATACTTTCTATATGCAGAATAAATGGGGAAATATGATGAAGACGTTTCCTTTAAGGGCACAAGGGGTCACCTAATGGTTTGTTCAGCATCTATGAACCAGCTGAACACCTACAGTATCAGAGATTTTTGACAGTTCTCCACCACAATAACTAAAGCACCAAATTAAATATCACTGTGTTTAATCATTCAAATAGAGTTCTTATAATAAGGAGCATAAATTAAGTGCCGTAAGGTTTTTCTTTTTCATTTGTCATCTATTATTGTATGGCAAAGAATTAAACTACGTCCCGCAACCAAGCAGGCAGCTTGTCAGGTAGGACTATTCAACATTTCTTAAAGCTTGGCAACTTTAAGAAATAACACAATAATACAAGCTTCAGTTAGAAAGAGACAAAGACAGCAGCACTGCATCAGAGGAAACACTTCATTAGGATCAGCTACAATAGCTTTGATAAGGTAACCAAGTTATTCACCACTAACTTCTTTAACTAGTTAAAGAGAAGCCATATCAGTGGTTGACTTTGACAAGTAACACAGATGAGATATAGTTTAATTAATATTTCTAAATTGCAACCTAATTCACATTAAAACACTGTTTAATAAATAAAAAATCATTAATATATAACTTATATTCTAATCACACAAAAGAGATTCATCCCAGATTTAATTCCCACTGCTCGGCTTGGCACATTCAGGCCCCACTAATGGCTCTAATAAAGACTTGTAGTGACAGATTAAACTGAGAAATTCATTCCGTTAATAAAATGCACATTATTTGTGATGTCGTCTTTTTATTTGTAGGAAAAATATTCATGCAATTTTGTAAATATAGGTTAATACAAAATCCTATACAAATTCTCATTAAATCTGGGCTTTTTTTTCCCGAGTTTACTCTGTGCCCCATGATAGAGTGTTTGAGGGGTAGAATACTCTGTCTCCCTTCCCACCTCCTGTGCCTCGAAATGAGAAGCTGCAGCTATACGCTGAGGGGAAAATAGGACAGACAGAAAGACAGAGAGACCAGAAAGAGGGAGCTGGCATGAGACAGGATTGTTTTGGCTCTGGTGCAATGGCTGCTGTCTTGTATGTTCGTTGAGAGGATGTAATTATTTGGCATTGAAGGACTTACAATGGTCAGCCACTGCCTTCCGCACTGTAACAATACACCTGTGCATGTTCGTCCTACATTTCTGTGCATTTGTACAGTCGTACTCTCGTGTCTGTGTTCAACAGAACAGGAGAGAGAGTCGAGGAGCAGCAGCAGCAGCAAAGAGAGAAAAGATGAGATAAGGAGAAAAGTGGAGAGATTTAGAAGAAAAAACCTGGAGGACTTATGAGAAGCGTTTAGGTGGGGATGGATGTACAGCACATGGCGCATTAGGGACACAGAATGAGAATTGGACATAAAGTTGACTAAGATGAAATACATCCATCTTTGTCAGCCATAATTAGGCAGCATTGGTGACCCTGTGGTTGTTGCTGTAGATGTGTGTGTGCCTGCTAATGTAAAGCCCATATGGGACCTCCTACTGCTGTACCCTTGAGAGATGCGTCTTGTGTAATGATTCTATTACACCTCTCTCTTCTTTTATCTCTCCCTCCCTCGTACCCCTCAAGCTCTAACTTCTGGCAAGACTTTAAGACGAGTTGAAGTTGGAGTTGGCAGAAATATGGAACACTACATTAGTAAACAGGGCAAAAAAAAAAAAAAAAGTGCATGTGCGCGCATGCGGACTCAATGTGGTGCACTGCAGGGCGCGGCGGGAAGCAGCCGGGTTCACTTCCTGGCTCCCTACGGCTGTCTGACCTCTGGCGTCCACGCTGCACGTCCTCTTCATCATCTATGCAGCAGGATGTCTGTTACCCCCCGCTGACGGCCCAACCAAGGAGAACGAAGAGTGGCGGAGCCTCCATGATGCTGACCTTACCTGAGCCCCACCGCCGAGACTCCAGGCTGTTACCCCACTCTGCTGCTGAACTTTTCTCCCCCTCAAACCTAACTTCAGTCCCCCAAAAGAGGGGAGAAAAAACTGCAGGAGCAGTCAAACTTACTCGAGACGGTGGTTTTCTCTGTGTCTCCGTTCTGTAATTCTTTACTGTATGTCTTGTACTTGACAGATGTTCTTGTTTTGGAAGACTGCAGATATTGAAAATGCCGTGTCAGATTGTACCGCAAACGGCCGGTGGATCTGTTTGACTCTGAATGTAATTTCATTTTGACAAAGAGTGCAGGCATAAATGCTACATTTGTTGCCTTCTTATGCGTTGTGTGAAGAAGATATTGTAGTGGAAATCCACAGAGAGGACATTAAATGTCATCTAAATATAATTGAGGTATGATTTCTCTCTGTGGAGTCATTGTGAGAATCTAAGCACTATATCCTCAAATATCACCCAAATTTTCCCAAAAGTCAAGTAGCGATGGTATCACGCATAAATGAAGTAACAATGGAATCTAGAAGGTCACCATTCACTTCATATCAATCAACTCATGTCAGTATTCATTTTAAGGCTCCTGAAGGACCTATCCAAAGAGGGGAGGGCCGAAGGGGTGAAACTCCCCCCCGTATTCCTCGAAAGGCAAAAATGAGCAGAGTTCTGTCTCACGTGAGTCTAAAAGCCTATTTATTTCAGGCCCCAGAATCAATTAACGCCTGCATTATCCTCTGGATTCGACTATTCAGTGCAGCCAAATGACTGGGGCACCCTTGCATGAAACCAATTTCTAACTTTCAATCCAAGACACACCCCAGAACCACCTACAGGTCTCCCTTTAAAACTGCAGCTATCTTTGACCCTGAAGACATGCGTCTAAGAGCTTGTGTTATATATGTGTGGGTTTATGTAAGGAGTATGCTGTGATAAGAATGTGTGTAGCTATGTGGGTTATGCAGGTAAGCTGGAGTGTTTTGTTTAACCTGTTCTCAATACGCAGCTATGGTGAACAAGCAGTAAAATATAAAATTGCAGAATATTCTGACAAGGGAACAAATTGTTAGACAAAACCCAAAGCCTGTACACCATGTTAAAGACTCCAAGAGAGGAGCTGTGAGCAAGAAACGAGGAGGAGGACAAAAAGAGGCAAAGAAACAGACTGGAGAAGGAGCAGATGATGTGTTAAAGGGTGAAATTTTATGTCTATAATGAAATAATGAACTGCAGTATACTTTGTCACGAAAAGAAACAAGATAAAATGTTGAGTCCACACTGTCCATCCACAGAGGGCAACACATTCTGCTCCAGAGACAAAGAGAAAAGACATGAAGACAAGACAAGACTGAAAATTCAGCAAAGGGATGGCCAAATCTCCAGCTCAGGCCAATTAGCCAGCAGAAAATTCTCTTTCCCCCCAACTACTCGTCAGCATGAAAAGATCAACCTTTGTCTGTTAGACTCATGCCTTTATCCTCTATTGCTACTTCCTGTAGACAGTCTGTACGACACACACATACTCACACACCCCTTTAATTCTTACACGGACAAGTTACATCCCTGCAACACACTTTTCTGTTCCTGTCATCTCTCCGTACGCCTGTCAGCACACATATGTCCAGAAACCCACACATACATACGAACACTGACTGTGCATGCGGGCGCGCAAACAGTATCAGTCAAATCCTCACATGAACTGCTCTCATTTTATCTCCTCTCACCTCCTGGCATCACACTGACTGATGTGATTGTTAGTTCTGGAGGAGGGCTCTCTTTAATTGAAGTGGATGTGAGTGCATGTGTGTGCCCATGTGTGTGCGTGCAACTATCTGTCCAGCGCATCGCCTGGCTATGGCCGGTATTGTTTGGCCTATCAGACAAGCTGTCAAGTGCTCCCTTTCCCTCTCTCTCTCTCTCTCTTGGCTCTCTGCCGCTTTGTGTTCATGTTACAATAACGGGAATGTGGGACTATGAAGGTCACAGACGCCTGAAGTCAAACCAGCTTGCTGGCATGCATGTTTCGTCTCCCAACAGCACACCCCAACACCAGACATCTATGTAACATTAACCATCCACATGAGCAACAGTCAATGACCACTGAACACCAGAAATCATCATGTTCAAGGTCATTTTAACCAAACCGAAGCTACAAAAACCCTGAAGTGCTTCTGTGCAGCTGTATAGGTTTCACTTGCACTTTTTTTTCACTGAGCTAACCTTTCCTCAACTTTCCTGCCTCTATCTGCATACTCCCATCTGCCTTGTGTGCATTATCAGTCTCCCATCTCTCTCCTCTAAAAGTTTGGCCCATTCAATGTGGAGGCGCAGGCTGCTCTTTGTGAAGGCTGCTCTCTGCAGACGGTAGGGAATCGATCAGCCAGACGCTCCAATGGCCTGCTCCTTTGTGAGCCCAGTCTGGCTCTGGGCAGCTTTCCTCTGTTTATCTCCCTCATGTCGCTCGCTGGCTACATGCTCTTAATTAAACATGCCGCACGGCTATTAATTGTCAACCAGATTCAATTTGTTCCCCGGGCACGCTGTGAATGGGCCTCTCCTCCCAGAACAAAGGTGTCCGAACAGCCATGTCAGAGTTGAACAAAAGGCCCAAGGCATCACTTCTATCTCCCACAGCCTGAGCTGCCTACAGCTCGGAGGCAGCCATTGAATTGGGTGTTATCCAGGCAGGTTTCCAGGTAGGTGTTCAAGAGTTGTTCAGAACACGCCGTTTTGTACTTTGCCACATCACCCGATGACATTCGGGCAGAAACAAAGCACTCCATCAGAATTGAGCTGCTACACCTTTGCAAGTTTTCATAATACTTTCACCTGCACTCATTTAGTAAATACTCTGTATCTACGTCATTTTTTAATCTTGTTAGGTCCTTTTTTATTTTTCATGGGAACTCTTTTGACAAATTGTGGAAACAAATAAATAACCCAATGACTGCTAAGATGAATCTGGGACTAAGCAGCTGCCAAGACGTAATATAATTCATGGCCATGCATCAATGTTACTGGAGACTGCTCCAGCACCCAGCCAGAGCCCACACAGCCAGGTGCCAACACATCCATCCCCTAGCAATTCCCTCATCCATCCCACCTCGCAGTCACTCCAGCCATCGCCCCAATCAATGCTTCCTTCCCAAAAACCTAAAGCTCTGGGCCCCAGCTGATGCCAAGGAGGTCTGGCTGCTGCTATTGTGTCATTGCCTAAACCCCTCTACAATAAAACGATAAACCTGCCCTCTTTGTGGCTCCTAAGTCACACAATGGGACAGATGCCAAACCAAGAGCTGTCCATGTACACTCGCACAGAGACCTCTTAACCACAGGGCCTCCAAAGAACTGACACGGTCAGGAAGTACTGTATCTTTACAGCTTTAAACCTATCTGCTTATATACTGAGTCAAATAAAAGAAAACAAGCATTTTCTAATTTATAATTTGGATAAACAAAAGCAGTATTGTAAAAAAAAAACTTGCTATAGTGTAGAAAGCCTTGTTCAAACACAGCGCTGTGGAATTTTTAATGAGAGTAAGGTGCCACAGCACATAGAGGGAGAAGGTCTTTTCCCCAGTGTGCTTATGTGCCTGCCTTTTCAGCAATCCCAATATTTTCCTGCTGGTGAACTCACTGAGCAGTTGAGGAATTACTTATTTAAAAGATAAGGTTTCCTCTGTTGTCAGCAAAAACCGGCTCTTGTCCATAACGGGAGAAAACCAATGCAGTGTGAAATCAAAGGTCACCCAGAGACAAATAGCACTAACAGGCGAGAGCAGGGGTGACAAACGCTCCCTCTCTGTGCTCACCAAATTAATTAAGAGTGGAGATTCAACATGACATCTCCAACACAAAGGAGAACAAGCAGCCTTGTTGTTTGTTTCAGCAAGACTTTTAAAAGAACAAACACACTTCCCTTTCTTTATTGTAATCAAAGGATGTTTACCTGCATCTCTCTTTTATTGAATGTTTTATATGGCAGCTTTCAGAAGTCATTGATCTCAATCTAGGCTCTGAGATGCTTCCGTTGAGCTTGCATCAGCCTCAAAACTCAGCCTGACTACAGCCCGGGATCCTTGGGGTACTGCATTAAACGCCTTACTCCAGGCAGCCTGCTAATCCGCAGCATTCGCAGGTGTCTCTGTCTGGCCGTGACCACAAGATAAGCCCGAGCCTTGAGGAGACAGCAGCGAGCAATAGACACAAAGTGCACATTTGAGTGTGTCTTTGCATCCGGTCCACAGTCAGTCACCCAGTTGAGGAGATGGGCTGAAAACAGCAGGTCTGAGACCAAGCCTGGATAATGACACCTCATCTGGGAACAGCTAGTGAGAAACATCTGCATCCCCTTATCTCTGCAATGGCTGCACTGTCGAAACGACATGACGATCATTTACTGGATTACCCTACTGTAAGCTGCTGCCTGATGTTCTTTCACAGATCAGTGTAGTGGAAATGTTTATACAGAGCAAGCTGGGACGAGAAAGAAGTCTCAATGTCTTAGATAAGCATGAAAAGCCAGCATGCCGGCCTGAGGCACGAATAGCAGTGCACTCACCTCACATTGATCCCAGTTACAATGTTCGGTCAACCAACTGCGTACCACAAATGTTAATAAGCTGGAGGTTTATCAAACCAGAAAATAATGATGAGCTGTTCTGTACCCGATCCATTTTACCAGTATTCATGTAGTAGCACAACACTCTCCAAACTCCCCGAATAAAGTCAAGGGCTTGAGCCACAAGGAAGACTTTAATTTGAAATGTGAAATGATGCTGAATGCTCACATTTTAGGCCAATTAATTCCATGTGAAAAATTGGAGATTTCAGATAGAAAGCTTGCGAGAAAATAAAAGTTTTGTTTAATTAGATTTACTATCAAGGGCAGTTAATTATCGCTAAGTATTATTCCACAAATACATTGCATTTATAGATGTTTTATTTATATTGCATTAACAACGAGGGGTCTATGCCCTTGATGCTGGTAAAATATGAGATGGGGATCATAGCACTTTGTCAGAATGTACCAATCACATGTAAGGTCACGTTTGACCGTAGCTTTTGGCCTTTTAATAGTCATTTATTGTTCATCAATTGTGTGCGTGTGTGTGTGTGTGTGTGTGCTAATGAATGCTTGTGAGGGTCTATGTGTGTGTTTTATGTGTTCTCTCCCCCCAGCGGGGCGCAGCACCACCCTGGCCTCACTGCCTCCACCCACTCATCCATCCCACTTCTTGTCTAATTAAACATCGTTAACATTCATCCCAAGGTCTTATGCAGATGAGCACAGAGGGAATGTGGTGCACTGCGCAATAAGAAAACAACTTGGGGGGTGGCAGAGAGGTGAGCACACGGATGAGATGGGGTTGTATCCGAATTGAGACGTGCATGGATATCTCCGATTTGACCTCATTCATCAATTAATTACCACCATTAGCAGGAGGTGATGTGGAACCAAAGCTGAAATCACTGCACCGTGGCATCTCCACCACAAGTTTGTTGATTGTGTGCACGCAAGCATATGTGTATGACAGACAGGCACCTATTAAGCACCAAGCCAAGTATGTTTAAGTGTGTTTATGTGTGTATGTGTGTGTGTGTACCTAAAGTATGACCAGAACGGCAGACAAATAGATGAACTGATAGGCATCTAGCCAAGCACAGCCTTCTGTGTCTCCTCAACAGAGCTGTGATCACAGGCGATCCTGTCATGTGGCTGTCACTCTATCATTCACAGTCACATATATACGCACACACAAACACACACACAACACTGTCACACTGTACCATGCCGCAGCCGCATAAATGCCTGAGACAGTACAGTACAATCTTTGAAGACACTCTGTTCCTTTGTCGCTTGAGGTGTAATTTGAACAGCTGAGTGTCACACTTTGTGCCTGTACTCAAAGTTTCACCAGGGACAAATATCACTGAGGTAACTTGATGTGCATGGAAAACAAGAATACAAAAGGGAACCTATTATTACTGGAGTCTGTTTCAGCAATGATGAGCAATAGCAGTTACAAGTGTGTCTGCAATCTTGTGCAAAGATCCAAAGAAGATGCAAAGAAGATGTAAGTTAATTTTGCCCAAAAACTAATTTTTCACAAAACATTTCTAATGCAACATTAAAGCCATTAACCTGGGATTTGCTCTCCATGCATTGTGCAAAGATCTTGACAGGGTTATTTATTACTTATAAGCAAATGCAATTGTCAAAGACTAAAACAATGTTTGTGAACTAACCTGTGCATGAATGTCACCGTACAGTATTTACTCCAGAAGGCTAAAATGTGTGTAAGAGGTGGTCGTAGATGATATGCACTGTAGGAGTGACTGCCAGGGCAGTGGGGCGGGTAAGGCAGCAAGGCTGTGTTATGTGCGTCGCACATGGACTCATATTTTTGAGGCCAGTCTGACGGTTGGCCATGCACGACAGCACAGCACAGCACAGCACTTCCTAAGATCCTGTTTGTAACTGTCTGTGGAACAAGAGCCCGAGGGAGGAGCCTGCTTAAACTCACTCACCTTCACCGCCAGTCTCAGATCCATCTTTGCGCACGGCATGGATCCTACATGCACTTATGCACACATACACTAAGAGCCAAGTACATGCACAAACAAATATATTAGCAAACACACACACGTGTCACGCAAGCTGTGTGCAAACATTGCACAGGGTCAGCACACCACATGTGGGCCTTTACAAAAATAAAGAATCCCCCTCAAAGGACCAGTGTCAAACAGGCATGCATGAAAAAACACAAAAAGCACTTTGCCCTGCATACATATCTGATGCACGACAGCCAAGGTCAGTCCAAATCCTCTCTCTTTCGGTGGCCACTTGAATCACCTTCAAGGATCAACAACTTTTATATGGTGCTTTGCAAGTCCCTTCAATAAACATGTTATGCTACTCGAGTTCCAGTGAGATAAACTAAGTGATAAGCTTATTGTGAGACAGTCAACAGTGGCATAGCTGTAACTAGGAGAAGGGGGGCGCTGTGTAGACAGTCAAGTACTGGGAGTGAGGGTAAGCAGGCGGGCTCACGAAACGATGATGAAGTACAGCATTAGTGCGGTGATTAACTCCTTCTCCCGCTCTTCCTCCTCTCGTTCAGTCCCATTTCCTCCCACTGCTGGCCGGGATTGGGAGCCTCTGATCAGTGTGTGTGAGATTCCCTTGACACATCGTCCATCTGTGTGTGTGAGCTGGTAAACCAGCAGGCCTTCTTCACCAACATGCTGTCGGGATCCCTCCTCAATGTCTCTCCATTACAAATCTTTCCTCTCAGGCTCTTCCAGCAGTGCTGAAACTTTGATGAGACAGAGCTTCATCTGGCATGACATGATGTTAACCTACTATGAAGGATAAGTGCATAAAAACAACAACTTGGATTTATGTAGCACACAAATCTAATGAAATAAATTTTGCATTATGGCGAAGGCAATCTCTGAATCATATCTTACACACTCTCTCTTTATCCTCTGAGGTCTACAATGTACAGCCTGTAAAATTCTGCAATGCTGTGATCTGTAAAGGCTAGTTTGTGTTTAAAAAGAAGTACAACATGTAGAACCTCCCCAAAGAAACTCGCCTACACAATAATATCTATCTGAGGAGAGCTTCAAAAGTCTACACGGTTAGACTAGAAACAATTGCTGCATCTCTAATAACTGTTACAGATTCACATTTAAGTGTGTTCACCTTGGTGTAAAGCCTTGTTTTACTATCTGTCAAGACTTGAACCTTTTTTTAAAAAAACGAACAAGTACTTTTCCTTGTTTTAAAAAAACAAAGCTTTTAATCTTGAAATTTATGAGATTTATTGGTTGCTTGTTAAGTTGGACTTCTTTGCAGAGGCACACAGGATATCAGAGGAGAGAACAGTCCAACTACTACAGCCCCTTCCAAGCAGCGATCAGAGGGCCAGGTGGTTGTGGCAAATGACCTGCACTCAATGGTGCAGTAATAGCTTCACCTCTTCACCAGAGAGGCTATTCTGTGATCACACAGCCCCCACTCATATCAGATTGCATCACCAGCCGCCAAGCAGGGAAGTCCTTTTTTTCTCACAGGTGCACAGAAAAAAAAAAAAAAAAAAAAAAAAGCCCAGTGGAAACCCAGCAAGCTAAAAACAAAGAATGAGTCAGACTCCTGTTATTAGCAAGTCTGCAGAAGCTCACTCCTCCAGATGACAATAACTGGAGCTTGTAATGTTCTGCAGTGTGAACTAATTTCACCTTTATTACCTATATCTCTATTGTTAGTAAGCTTTTTGTAGATCTAGATGCATGTGTATTTGCATTCATTAGAAAAAAGTGTTTGCATCACTCACAGAAAATACATTTCTTGGAGATTCAAACAGTCCCATATGTTTTTGCTTTCTTCACACGGAGAACGTCTTTGAACACAATACAGGGGTCAAAGACTCTCGCATGCACGGTGTTCTGAGAAGAGGCTCGGTGGTATTGAACATGTCTCATATACAAACAGTGATCAGACATCCCTCTCATATGCAGATTAACAAAAATGCCCCATGGATTGCACACAATGTGCAGCTCTTGTTAGGCATTCAGTAACATTCTGATGCAATTCGCTGCCAAAATAAACTTTCTTTCTGTCATTCCAGCATAAGTGAAAACTTCTTATCATTTCAAGACTGCTGCTGATGTTTTCTGCAATGAAAACAAAACCCCATGAAAGAAAGTCGCTCTTTCACACAGACTGGCAGTCAACCTTAATAACAGCAGCTCTGACTGTGTTTTGAAGGTTTTGTAGACTTTTCACCTGTAATAATCATCAGTATTAAGTGTCTTTCGTTGAAGGTGATTCTCACAGTGGGATGTGCATCTCCTCTTGTCTCTACTTATCTCCTGTGCCCTTATAAATTTTCAACAATTACATGCCAAGGTTTCTCTTTTTTTTCCAAGAGTAGAAATTACAGCTGTCTCCTCTCCTCTCTCTCATCCTGGCATCACTCATCTATTATTCAGTTTTTAATTTGGCTATTTGAGGTTTGTTCCCTCATTTGGTGACAAGTAAGCCTCTGCTAAACAGGCACCTTATCCATTACACTAAATCTAGCACACAGCAGACAGCATTCTGGAATTGACCATTAGAGGGGTTATTGATATAACCACCATTCCCTCTGGTCATTATCCCTCTAATTTATCCGTAATTGTATAGCAGCTTTTGGGAGTTAATCTCACCTTGGATGCAAAGAAAAAAAAGCATCTTCACTTTTTGAAACATATCCATGTTTGGGCAGTTTACACAAAAACCCATCCTTCAAATTATGAAGGGGCAGTTTTCAGTCTAGGCAAAGCCAAGTCTCCATTGTGGCCATTTTGCTCAAGAGCTTTTGTGTTTATGACAAAAGTTTCCAAATTGCAGTCGGCTTTTACTGAAGGCACCATCGCACTTCTGGTCATCGTTATAGAAAGATAGGCTTCTCTGATCTTCAGACTCCTATAATCATATGCAATTGTGGTAAAGTGAAAAGAAAGACATGGCTCTTTACGCGGATCTATGGCTCATTGTAGCTTATGTGTCACACGAGCCAAGGATCAATAGCACTCAATAGTCTATTAATAGGCAAGTCTTGGCTCTGTTCAGACTACAGCACCAGCCTATCCACTAGACCAGGCCATGAAAAGAAGAGGGTGCAATAGAAACCAATACTCGCTTTTCTGTTAACAGTGAAAGCCTCTTAATCATCTCAGTTTCCCATTGACTTAGCCCTCCTTGCTTCTCTCCCTCTCACCGAAGGCCCATCTTACAGGGGATAGTTAACCGCCCCCCACCTTCCCTCCGTGCCAGAAAATATGACTATGTCTATTTGGGAGTTTGGAAGTGAGGTCAGGGAGGTTTTCTTCAATCACACTGCAAAATAATATCAGTCTGGAATGGCACGTTTGGGAAATAGCGAACATCTTATGTCCAGTTGTACCTATGTAATCTGCATTAATTTATCACATATATTAAAATTAGGGAAATTTTTGAATTAAAGAACCCTCTTACCAATAAATTCTGACGATAACAAGCTGCTCTGTAAAAGGAGTGATTACGTACAGGCTCTTGGACAAGTACAAGAGCATCTTCATCTTAAGTGTAAGTGATCTACCTAATCGACTACACTATTTGATAGAGACAGTCGCCAAAATCAGACTGCAGTCGCTCACTCATGCAGACAATCAAAGGACACCTGAGTAATATAAAACAAATATTGCTATTGATCTGCAGTCTTTAATTTCCTCCCACCTCTAATAATGTTGGAAAACCAAACAGAGCTTCGGGCCTTCCACTATTTACCATCTAGCACAGATTACCGCATCAATTCTGGTCAAAGACGATCTATTGATGAATTCCTTTCTGTTTGTTTGAGCCTGTTATTTTGTCGAGTGCCTTTTATTATTAAATACTGCTCTCAGTTTAAAGAAGTGTTTGCCATTTCCCATCATTTACTTCACAGGAATAAATACACTGTAAAGTTGGTCCCATTTCTGTTGATTTTATGTCTGCAGTATTGCTGTATGTGCTGTTTGATGGGAGGAATATGAGAGGAGAAGGAGGGAGACAGTCACTCAATAGGATGATCTGATTTTCTTCTTTCTTCTCTTTTTCCCTTTTGGTTCTTCCACCACCTTGGGATCAGTCTGGTGGGGGATGTAGCTAGGAAGGGGAGGTGGTCAGCATCACATGATCTCCCCCTTGGTAGCTGAGCACCGCCCCCCTTTTGCGGGACGGGGGCTGTCACATTCGTCTTTGTCATGGTGTGGCGTGCCACCCATTCATCAGGCCTGCCAGCAATGGCATCCCTTTCCTCTGTGTGCCCGAAGACTGGGCACGTCTGGGCCTGACTGCATCCCAGATACACACAGAGAGCAACACACAGACACTCTGATGGATTCATTTATTAGGCCTTTCATTACCCAGGGGGCCAATGGTGAATCGCAACGAACTGAATGCCACAGCAATGCTATGCTGTTGCCCTCTAGGCCTACCGCTATCATGGACAGGCTTTCAGAGGACGGAATAATCTTCCGGACAGTGTCTCATTAGACACTAGAAACCATTTTGGATTACCAAATTAATTAGATGAGTAATTCAACTTCTAAAAAAACAGACACGGGGGATAATTTGCCCATGACCATATCTGCAAAGCAACAGACCTTAAAAAATGTTATACTACCTATCAGCCTTTACTCAGCAGGAAAACGATTCTACTCACATTTTATCTGACTACATGGACACTTCGTTTGTTTTACTATGAGGCCCCGTCTGCACAATTTCCATGGCTTTATGAACCTTGTTTTAAAAAGCCAACTCACAAGCAGTTCTTTTGTGCATGACAGGCTGCAGATTCCAAAGCAATCGGAGAGAAACCAACCGCAGAGTAGATGTGTGAGGATAGAGTTCAATACTGCCTGCAAAACTTAGTATTATTGATTGCCCAGGATGGTAAATTCAATATAGTCTAAAGAAGTTAGAATTGTGGATCTACAAGCCAAGCAATTCAATAGTGTTCATCCCATGCAATGGTAAGGATCTGGGCACTGTCTGATTCAATCCTAGAAGCCGTAGAGAAGGCTTGTAGGGATGGAAGAGCCAACAAATGCAATACGCTGCAGCTTCACAGAGGATCTTTGGAGTCAACAAATTTAATAGAGCCACTTTATCCCCTCATATGTTCCAGCAACTAGATTTAGAGTGTGGAGGTTCCCCCTGTGAAGCTCCTAGGAGCTGGGGAGTTTATCCTAAATAAACTGTCGTCTTTATTGCATCTTTTTCCAAGTCCAAGCCAAGCCCTGGTTTAATTATGACAAATCCACCGCATGTGTTCACCATGTTTGCCAGTAATGAAGGATGCTTAAAAGAAAATAGCTCAAAGCAAATTCTGTCAACAACAATGGCAGAGGGGAGACATCTCTGCCTTGCTGTAAAATATTTAGGTTTTACTCTGGGTGTAAACACTAAACTCCTCGCCTCTGATTTTACTCGGAGAGAAAATAGGCAGATGGGTAAAAGTGTCACAGCGATAAAGAGGTTTTCAGCCGATGAGAGAGATGCTCATTTGAGAACGGCGGTTGAAATTCAAAATCATCTAATCCTGCGAGACCATGTACGACTCAGGCACAGGCACAATAGCGACAAGGCTCTCATCTCACCCCGGACATTTACAATCAAGGCCAAATTAAGTGTGGCATGAATTAGCCACAGATAACATAAACTAGCGCACAGGGGATGGAGGAGGGATGTGATTTACACCACTCAAGAGGATACGATACATTTCTTTTCAATTAAGAATTTGAACAACGTCAAAGCCTAGCTTTAATATTTCCCATAATAAAAGAACTCATTTGAATATCTGCTCCATTCTCTCCAGATATTAGGATGAGGAATCTCTCGTTAAAAAATGAGGAGAAGAAAGGGAACGAGATAAGCATTTCTAATTGCTGCCATGTTTGTTTCCTAATATGTGACCCACGACACTAAAATTATGTAGTTTGAAAACAAAAAGGAAACTGGAAAAGCATTAAAGTGTGCGCTAGGAGGAGGCGGAGGCGTGCCAGGAATGCTCAAATACAAATTTAGCTGTGAGGAACCCTGAATAACACAGGCGCTGGTTGTAATCCCAACACTACGCTGCACTGTCAAGCAGCTAATAAAAATAGGCTGGTGGCAGATCAAGTCTGTGATTCAAATACATTCAAAGCCTTTCTTAACTGAACTGCAAAAATCCCATTCTGGCTCATTTTCAGGCTATTTTTTTCTTTTTCTTTTCACTCTCCCTTCCTGCCTTTCTCATTGTTCTCTAGGTCTCTCTCTCTCTCCTCTCTCACTTCTGCTCCCTATCTCCCCTCTCACAGTATCACTGCTAAATCTATTTGGAGCAGCCGCTGGGAGCAATTGAGCAGAAATGGGTTTGTGCACATCTTGAAAACTATGTCTGTCATAAAAACACAAAGGTTCAGCACAAAGAACTGGTTAAATATCCATGTGTCTGGCCACTGGTAGCCTGCAGGTGTCCTCAGCTAGGGCAACTGTTGACTTGGAACAACATCAGAGCAGCACACCCACTATACAGTAGCTTTGCTTTAGCAGTGTGTGTACCACAAAAATCAATTCTCTGTCTATCCGGACTGATATGTGTGTTACACAGGCTACACAATTGACCATGCTGAAAGCGAGCGAGGATGACCAGCATGTACTAATGTACTGCCATCACAATAACAATACCTCAGAACCAACAGCAGTGCACCCGTGGCTAGAGAGACATCACATTCACCCCTTTTTGACGAATCAAGTCATGGGGGTGGCACCATGTGACAGCTCTGCTTCCATTTGTTGGAGTGAGATAATATGACTTCAGCTAAAGCCCTCTGAACCTCAAAGAGCACGTTCATCTCCATGACTTTGAATTCATTACCCATCAAAGATAAGTCTCCTTTTCACACGCGGAGCTCTATTTGTCAGTGTCACCACACAAAGAAGAGGGGCAACTTATTCATGCCAAACATGCCTCCAGTTTCAACTTTTGGTCGCCCCTTTGAGCACTGTTTTTTAATTAAGAGGTTCCCTTTCTTCTCTTTTTTTTAGCAGGAATGTCTCTTTGATACCACTTTTCGCAGCTTGAAATAGTCACGATAACATATCTTTCAATTACAGTTTTATTGTGACTACCATCCGGTTGCCATTCAACCCATCTCTTCTCCTCAAGCCAACACGTACCTGCAAAGAGAAAAAAAATGACACACGGGTCTGCATGGAAGCAGCTCTGATTTTCACCCATCACAGACTGGCAGGAGCGAGGGGACCAATGGCTTTTATCTGCAAGCTGAGGGAACACGCACCGCCTGGATAGAAGCTGTGGGGTGGCGGCAGATGGGGGAGGGAATGTTGATGATTGGAACGGGCAGCATTGCGAGGGGACGGAGCTGACCCGACTGCCTCCATCCCATACCTCGGCTGCTTCCCTCTTCACATTGACAGGCGGGTAGATTGAGGGCTAAGATTAGCAGCCACTTTCTCACAGAAGGCCAGGGAGATACAGTATTGAGAATGAATGGCCACGTCATGTTGTCAATGTTGTAACCTTGGCAACAGACAGAGTACTATTTTAGTCCCCCCACTGGCCACCAGAATGGTTGGCAAGACGAACTGAATACTCCCTGCTTATGGCCAGTATTGTTCACACACACATCCACCCACGCACACACACACACATACACACACACACACACACATGTAGTACATACAGTCAGGTGTACATACTGTACCTAAGAGTCTTACATGTATTCAATTATAAAGCCTCTCAATCAATACTTAAGTACATATTTCTATCTCAAGCGTGTCAGCAGGTATAAATGACAGACGATGGCAGGACTGTATGAGATGACAAAACTTCATATTCCAATATAGATCATTTTATATTCAGATAATGACAAACATCACCATGTAGCATTTTTTGTAGATTCAATAGTTTATATGGAATGAGAACCTAGAAAAAAGGTCTGTTTTTTTATTACATTTTGATTATCTACTCATATTTGTTTATTTTCTCTTCTTTAATTTAAAAACCTTCAAGCGAATTCTCAATTAAGCAATTTGCCTGCATCCATGTTTTGTGGTAGAATGCAAAGTGTGGCATGGGAATTGGGAAAATGGGAAAACACATTGCCTTAGAGAGTGTGATATGGAACACAATGAAATAAAAGATGCATAATATACAATGATAGACGTTTTTCTATTGTCACACATGATACATATTCATATCACACATTCCTAACCAATGACAATCTGGCGCGTGTTTCCAATGACAATCAAGTCATACAAAGTGAAATCCATTCATTAACATCTTATTCATGTAGCTGCAGCCTAGCTTCATATCTACACAAGCAGAAGCCTCTAAATGGCTCATGTGTACATGTGTACTCAGCAACCAAACTGGTAGAAGAGAACAAAAACCCGTAAGCACAAATTCAGCAAAGCTTAGAAAGACAATATCAAAAGTATGCGTCCAGCGATGGTTGTCAATCTGTTCTCCATATCACTGTCAAATGATTAAAATGTTTCCAACACTTTGAACATGGCTTCAATGCATCACAATTCTTGCAAGTCCAGAGACAGTGCTCAATAAATCAGGACAACATGCTGGGACAGACAAGCCTTTGATGCCGTACATACAATATTCACAAAACTGTCTAACTTGCTTTCAAATGACTGTGAATTATTCACTCACCTCCCACTGTTACATAGGCCTGAGCAACCTAAACGTGGCAGGTTGTACAGGTTCTCCTCATCAAGGGCAAACTTTCATAATCTGTTTGTGTTGTATGAAATAATTCTTAATTTGCTTTTTTTTTTTCATGTGATTATTTTGGAAGCAGAGTGAAGTCAAAGCGCTGTATTAAAATCTAATCTTCAAACACCAACCTGGCTTCTACTGATCAGCCACAGGCTATTCATCACTGCCATTACCTCACCACACATTTTTATCCTCCTCCTCCTCCCCTGCCGCTGCTGGCCAGCTCTCCTCCCTCTCTCTCTCTGCATCCGACTGACCTCACCTCTCTCCCTCCATCCTGACTCCCCTCTTTTGATTTACAGCCTCCCGTTCAGCCCATTCCTCGCTCTTTTCCTCGCACCTTTCCTCAATTCATTCATTATTTCCTTCCACCCAGTCCCTATTTTTTCATCTCCATCTGTGAATGCATTCAGCCTGCTCTCATCTTTTTTCCATTAACTCTTTGCCATTATAATTCTGCTTCATCCATATGGCCCTAACAATTGTCTTCTGTGTTGTTACAGAGGCTTCTTGTTCACAGTCTTTGAAAGGCTGACATGATATGCAGCAGAACAGCATGTTTGGGGCTAAAGGGGTCATATAAAATCTACTGACTCCAACAGAATACATAATTAACATGGAATTATAAAAACCGCAGCAAAGTATATTTACAATTTTCGGTCACTGAGGAGAGCCAGTAAGTCAACACCTCTGTAACACAACTACAACAACTAGTGATAATCTAACATTTATGATACAATATTCAGATCACTGTTCAAGGAAGCTTCACAGTATTTAATAAAACCTGATGTTTTAGTTATTATTACTTATTATGGCACATTCTGTACATACAAGTGCACAGCCCACACTGACTGACTGATGACACCAAAAACCCGTGTTTAAAAGCAAAACATTTGTCAGAACTTTTTATATTACAATGTAAACAAGAACTTGATCATCTGTCAAATGCTGGACAAATAAAATCAGACATACAAAAGGTTCCCTTTCTTTTTTAATTCCCAAGTACTTAGCTTTTGTTCTATATTATTTTAGTTTACGGCATCTATTAAAAGTAAGGACAAAACCAGATTTTGTTGTGACAGTAGGAGCCTAGAAGATAATGCGGCAAATGATTCCAAAAGTAAATGTCAAGTGTGATTTGCTGGTCCAACACTTAACATCTTTGTTAAAAAGAATTCAATATACTGCAAAATAGCAGAATACTGGACTCTGTATTCTAAATTTTGCAGTATATGCAAACTATTCTCACCAGCAGATACCTGAACCAAAGTCACAAATCTCTTATTAAAAAAACAGCACATAGTTTTGTTCCAATATAACTTTTTCAGAGTTATCCAATCTTTTACAAGTATCATCCATTACCACACGGCTACACTGGAAAAGTGAGATATTCTTTACAAACATACCAGTTGTCTTACAGTTCGCTGTTCAGACTCGCACAAATATATAAAATATGTCTGAACATGGAGGCAGTTTTGTATCTCCTGTCTGGATGGTTTTATTAGAATACATCTCTCCTCCTCCTCCTCTGTGCTTTGTTCTTCTAACTTTGCCCGGTCCTTGTGCATACCCCCAGCAGGGAGTCCCACTTTTTTGCCTTTCTGAAAAAGTAAAAATAGCACCACTTCAGGGCAGTTTAGCCGCAAGTGTTTTTCCTCTCGTTTTTGTGGGCAACTGGAAATGCTCAGAGACAGGCTGACTGCTGAAGCTGGAGGATTAGGGAGACGGCTCTTTGATCAGGGCTGGGTGAGCTCTGAGATCTCTCTCACTCTCCCTCTCTTTCCCCCATATTCCTCCCTATTTCCCCTGTCCCACTCCCTCTTCCCTCTTTACCTCCCTCTTTCTACTCCTCCCTCTTTCATTATTCTTCCTCCCACGTTCCTTGTAAGATGCTCGCACTTTGGCCGTGCATGCTGGCACCCCAGGGCTCCCAAACAGGAGGTGGCAGTGTTACACAGTCGAGACAAATGGGTGCACTGAGGATGGCATCACAGGAGAGTAAGCTCTTGTGAGAGGGAAGCAGGGGATAAGGACAGCACATGAACTACACGCTTCTGTACAGATGACATGGGGAATAAGTAATCCCTGTCCCCTTCTGGTCTGACTCAGCAGTCTTTTTCCTGTCTCCCCCACTGGAGATAAGTCTAATGGAATTGCAGCATTAGAAGTGCCGCATCGCCACGGTTGGGTAAAACTCACAATACGCCTCTTTCTGTTATGACACAGATTTGTTCGCTGTCTCTGCCTACCGAGGGGCATATGTTGTAGGCAGCTGCCCTTCTTTACATACACTTTAGCGAAGTGTAGGAGGGTTCTGAGCGTAGCAGAGGTGGCTGCTGGGACAAAGTGGGTGCAGCAATTCCTTTATCAGACCTGTTTTTGATTTGTCTAGTGGATGAGGTGTGGGGATACTATCCACTGCTATGTAATGGCAGAGAGCTGAGGAGCCATGAGCAGTTACACAGACAGCAGCACATCTGCGTGCCGATGAAATATTCAGCAGAAAGACAGCTCTCCGGAGGAGAGCAAGCTACAACTCCTCCACACCTTCTCCACCAGCGTTAATGATTTATCAATAACTCTACCCACCTGCAGACTGCCAGGGATGTTGGGTGCACCTCATTAAAAACACCTGCCCAACACAAGGAGGAACCTGACATCAAAAATACATCTACCCAAAATACAGGGATGGGCGGGATTTTGCAGGTCTAGCCCAGGCATCCGTTTTTTACCACCGGAGATAGAGGGTTTTAGCAGCCCCCAAAGCACCTAACCACCCACTACCCCATCTCAAACACACACACACACACATCCTATAGTAATGTAAGTTTTGTAGCAACAGTACACAGAGTAATACCAGCGCTTCCACCTGTGCAATATGCTCCATACAATTCTTTGGTAAAGCACAGTAGAGCTCTCAAATAACAAATAACTCCATGGCTCCTCTGGTGAGGTTGTGTTTTACTATGAAAAAGCGTTGTTTTAATAAACTGTGTTGGCAGCTGCCTATAGAAACATTTACTTTCGAGGTTTCATTCCCAGAGAATGTGTAATTACCTGCTCAACTGGACCATGGCACAGTGATTACACCAATATCTCAGGTAATGGTCCAAAAATCTTCCCAATTTCCATTGCAAGTCTAAGCTGCAACCGTACGGTAATAGTGACTCCCTCACAGGAACATCTCTGCGTGCAAAGCGTAGGTTTGGGTAAAAAGGTGTCTGTGGATGACGATGGAAATGAGGAGGCAGGTGGTTTACTGTGAGGGTGGATGTTGAAACTATAAAGGCAGTGGGTCGATTCGTGGGGAGAACAAAGGGAGGGGCAAGCACAAAAAGTTCATAACCATAGAG
This sequence comes from Acanthurus lineatus, assembly GCA_029814665.1. Taxonomy (NCBI): domain Eukaryota; kingdom Metazoa; phylum Chordata; class Actinopteri; order Acanthuriformes; family Acanthuridae; genus Acanthurus; species Acanthurus lineatus. The sequence goes on along the minus strand of JAPZDV010000002.1, from coordinate 21,013,167 downwards.
GAAGCCTATTAACCTTGGCTGGTACTTTAAATGTCATTATTTTTAGCTGACACAACAAAAAGGCCTGCGAGAGCTGTTCTCTTAGCGATGCGCCATGTAAATCACTTTCGCAAAAAGGAAATTACTTCCTGGGGCCCAATGTTATTAATCTAAATTCTCTGGTTAGTCAAATTGTTGCACATAATAAATATGGAGCAGCTCGTGATGCTTATCTGCTGTGACATCCCATTCTCGCCAAAACATTTTTTTCCTCATTTTCTCTTTATTCATGTCTCAATGGCGTTCTTGAAAGAGACAGCTCTACTAAACAGCAAAAACACTGGAGGAGTAGGACGGGTGGGGGGTGGGGGATGGGGGGGCGCTTGTAGAAGAGGAGGGGACAGGGCCAAGACACTTTCTCTCTCGTTTACAGCCATCTTCCCATCTCTTGCTTATATGATGCCTGTCTTGACTGGCTTCTCTCTCTTGCATGTCTTCATCTATTCTCTGTCTCGGACTGTCTAGCTTTATGACACACACACACACATATACACCCGCACACACAAACACACACACTTGCTCACACACACACACACACATTTGAGCTCTTCTACCCTCTAGCTGGCAGCTGCAGATCTGGTTGCCAATATAGAGCGGACCAGATAACTCACTATGCTGTCATATTAGAATAAGCAGCCTTGACAGAGAGATCATTTGCATGCACCACATCACCAAATACCAAGTCGTCTCCTGTTTTGCACAGAGGCCATAACGTCAGACTGGAGACAGTGAGACACCGAGACACAGAGGGAGGAATAGAAAAGAGGGTAAAGGTGAGGGAGAGGGAGGGAGAAGGATGGCAATACACTGAGAGAACCCTATAAACAAAAAGAGCAGAAAAATCTGGTACACAAACACAGAACACAGCTGTTATTATCAAGCTGGAAAATAAAAATCTTCTCTTCAAAAACAGTGTGGCCACCCCTTGTGATAATGTCTCTATGCATGTTAAGATTGTTGTTACTCCATAGTGATTCACTGTCTCTGGGACTAGTGGGAATGGGTCTGGGACTCCAGTTGGGTTACCTGTGGGCTGTTTCGATGAAGTGTACATGTGTGTACATACATGAGTGTGTAAGTGTGTGTGTCTGCGTGCATGCCTGTCCTGATTATGCAGGTATAATTGTCGGGAGGTGGGGAAAGCAGAGCCTCAAGGTCAGGGTGGTGTGGCTCATCAGCTCTAGCCTCTATCACTTTAATTAACTCCTCCGAGGGGCTTAGGAGAAGGCCCTTGTTAAAAATTCACCACAATGGAGCCGACAACCATTGTACGAGAGGGAAGGGCAGCATGCACATTGCTAAAAATAACTCTACTAAGCGAAGCACATGACTACTAAGACAAGCCATTATGTAATTTCATTGGCTAGGAAACTAGACCAAGTTCAGTCCATGTTAACTTTTGTCTTACTTTCGCCCACATTTACTCCTTTAAAAAAAAAAACAGAGAAATACTACTCTCTCATTTTAAATTGTGCTCAATATCTGTAGCCCCATTATGCATGTCAAGGTCACAGTTGTGCCAAATTCATGAGATTCCTCTGAGATGCAGGAGTAGAAAAAAAAAGCTGTGTGGCATTGTAAGCCCATTAATGTGTGGAGGACTTTCAGACTGTGGTTGTGAGACATGAAGCGTAATGCTACCTCAGCACAGCTGCCTGAGAGGTGCGTTACCCTGTGGAGAGAAGGACAGGGTGTCGTGGCTGTCTGGCTAAAACACATACAGGGAATGTGTGACATGAAAGCACCTACTGAAGGTTTATAGCATATTTTCAATGCCAGTGAATCGCAGCCGTGGGGGCTGAGGAATCTTGACAGGTTGAATGTTCAGAGATATTTGTGAACTATGATCACAATGTGTCTTGAATATTTGCTTTGCATTGTTAAAAGCTTTTCGCTGTTAGAAGTGATACCATTATCATAACTTGCCAGGTTTAGATTGCAACTGGTTATTTCACATAAAACTTCCAGATTTGTATTTTTTTTTTCTCACTGGGAAACTACAGCTTAGCACAGGCTAGCCAATAATTGCAAGGTTGGCTGTTTGATCCCTGAGTCCCTCATGTCCAAATGTTTTCTTGAGCAAGACTGCTGTGCATAAAAAAGCATAAATGTACACTGATGTTATGAAATGTTGAATAGCAAAGGGTCTTATCTCCTTACACCAATTAGGATCTGGTAATATTAAAATCTGATGACAGTCTTGTTTGGTTGTTTGATCATGTTTCAATTAAGACTTTGCAGTTAAATCTAATTAAAACCATGTATGAAGGATTTAAAGCACTTAATCTCCTAACTCTTAATAACTTATGACTAAGGATGATTGTTTAAACACTGATTATTGTTGTGTTTAATCGTCAGACTTACAGCTTTACTGTTTTGGTTCAATCTTGCCACTTTCATGGCATCACTTTTAGTCCCAGCAGGCAGCTGCTTTTAGCGAAAAAGCTCTAAATACCAACTGTGAAATACCTGCTTAGGACCAAATAGCAGCTAAATACAGTTAATACGTTCTGTAATGGAGCATTCAGCAGATTAAGAGGCAGATATTTCCATCAAGAGTCGGTAGAGACCAAAATCAGTGAGGAAGGAGTGACTGTTGGACTTATATTTATTTGGTGGACAAAAATATGCCTTTAAAATGAATGATAATGCAGTCAGTAACTGCTGGATACCTAAATAAGAAACTGTGTGCTAACAAGATTGCCACATCAACTTAAAAAGTGTCTGTTTGCAAGCATTTAATTCATCTGCAGTATTGCTAAAAAAAATCCTGTGCACTACATTGCACTTTTCTGAACAGTTGTGATTATGATTAGGGTTAACTGGGACATAAAATGCTGTACTTGAGTTAAGTGCTTCAGATCCCCAGACAGAGAGCATAAAAAGGGCTGTCTCTGACTCACACCTGGTATTAAGTCAGTCCACTCAGTCAAAAAGAATAAACTTGACTGACAAAATCATGTGTGCGACCAAACACTGATAAACAAACTGTCTAAGACACAGGCAACACTTTTAACTTTGTTATCCAATTAACTGCTAAAGTGACCATCACCATAATCAAAAATCAGGCAATCTAATGGATGGCAGCATAGATGTCGGGAAACAACCACAACTGTTGTTTTATGAGGCCATTATGGGGCAGTTTCCACAATGAGACATGTTGCTGAGGGTGGTAAAGGACAGATCTGTATCAAGTTGTTTGTGGATCAATTTGAGAACTTTAATTAGCCAGGGGGTCAAGCCAGTCAGCTCAGCAGGCCCAGGTAAAGCTCATCAACGAGGGGGCTTACAGGTGCCTTCGGCCCTAATCTCTCCGCCCATCTCGCTGAAATTAAAGCAGCAAATGGGAAATTGATTTCTAGCCCCCCTGTCCATGGCAATATCTCCTTTTGTCTTAAGGACATTAGGTAGGCTTGCACTTGCCTAAGCTGTTCTTTAAAACGTTCATTATTGATACGGAGGGCTCGGCTGGCAGACAGCCAGGGCAACCATGAGGAGGATGAAGGAGGCAGGAGCTCTCTGAGCTGCTGGCTTTCTCGTGGCAACAGGTCGTTCATGCAACGATCCTCACAAAACAAGCTGAGTGAAGAAAGCCACTTTGACCTCTTTATTCTACTTCCAACCTGAGCTGCTGCTGACATGGCAGCTACAGCATGACTGAGAAGATTAGACCGCGCTCAGAGAGTCCGGCTCAGTTCTTCAAACAGAACCTCTCTCAATATCAATATAATCTGTCTGATCGCCTAAATCAAATATGTAAGTTCTAAGCGGAAGGAAAAAAGCAGCATGGGCTTGCCAACTTGAAGGAACACAAAGCTTCTAACTCCAAAGGAGAGAGCAGAGCAACTAAGAAAAAACAGGAGTGAGTCAGCAGAATCTTTGAACCGACAGGATGGTGAAGCCGTGGCTACTGATATCACATAGAATCAAATGGAGCCTAATTCATTTCCCTCCCTGCATGTCACTTCCCTCAGATCGCAGTTTTTTTTTTTGTTGTGCCGTGTTGATGTTTTCCACTTTATGGCAGGATGCCATTTGTCATTCTAATGAACTTCTCTGTGGGAAAAAAAGATCCCAGGGAACATTTCTCAAGATGTCAGGGAGCAGAGAATGTAAAGTGAGCAACACAGTTAATTCAAGTGGGCCTGCCCTGCAGGCAAGAGGCCTGCCTGTGTATCAGTTCTTAACAGGGACAATTCATGCCAAATTAAAGCAGGGAATAGAGAATTTAGGAACAGGTCCAGAATTGTGTGTTGGAGAGCCCTTTCTCTTCATTTGGGAAAATCTGACAGACAGCGCTGACAGTGCAGGCCCTCATCAACCAGCCTTAGTTTATCCAGGGAACATACCGAAGAAGAGATGGCCAGGTATACATTGTGTACCTTTATATATTATGTAGCATAGAACAGTATCACGGCCCTGCTGCCCCATTATTCAAGAGCCAAAGACACCCAAAGTGCCTATGGCTAATGTTGCTGTGAGAGTGGTACAAAGTGTGTTCTGCACTGTCGAAGGAAAGAAGGAGCTAGCTGGTCTGTTGTGTGCACGTGATAAATCTGCTGGTATGCCAGGGCTCTTTTCTCATTTGTTAGGCAGCCATGTGTGAAAATGTTAATGAAGGCCCATATAATCTAGGAAATTCTCACCATTAGTATTTCCTTCACGTAGCCGGGCTTTCTGCTTACACACTGACTATTGTGCGCATCAATCCTTCCACTGTCGTACTAATAATAGACCTAATTGCCTCAGTCAGCCCACTAGTTTTCTCTGCCCCTCTATGCATCTCAAAAAGGAGTAAAGGACTGTCTTATGACAAGACCATGGCACAGAAGAGGGAGTAAATCAGGCTATATATAACAAGCAGGCACAAATACCAGTGGCACTCTGTATAGTGTCCATCATCTACCTAGCCTGCATCATCTTATCTCATACAATATTAAGCATCCAGATGCCAAAATATTTGCCAGGGTTCGGCCAGACCTTACAACGCTTTTTCCCTCTATCTCATCTATTATAAAAAGGGCGAAATAAAACTAGACCTTGTGACATGATGTCTGCCCCTGACCTCAAAGACCTGCAATATTTGCTGTGGTTCCTTTGTCGGGGACGAGTCTTTGTAAGTGCAGAGCAGTTTCTTGCCTAACAATATTTGGCTATTATTTTACTTCACCCCGTCCTTGTACACATAATGTGAAAATATGTAGATCCCTTTTGAATTTCCTGCTTGAATTAGCATTCAATGAATCTGCATGCCTTTCTCCCCTCTTTGCACAGAGAGGCAGAATTGCGTAATTACTCTAAAAGGAGAGGGAGAGGTGAAGGTTTGGCAGTCTTAATCTCTCAGAGTAGAGCTTCTTTAAGGGAGTGGTGACTGCGGGGCCAAAACATCCATAAACCTGCAGGGAACAGCTAACACATCAGAGCATGTTGGTCCTGCACTTCAGCAGGGCAGCCAAAATGCAGGCAAAAACATTAAATGTATCCACTGTTTACAAAGTCTGGGTCACAGAAGTAAAGACTGGACAATTACTTTTGCACTTATCTTTAGACGACAAGTGTAAACACTGAAAAAATGTTTAAAGCTTCTCCTTATATACCACGACATCACCTAATTAGTTATTAACAATAGCTAATATAGTAATCAAAGTATTTTCGGTATACACAGCCGTTACAGTATCGTAAGAGATAAATCTGTTCAAATTTTGTGTCTACAAAATAGTGTCCAAGGTTTTTGCTTTTGCAGCTTACTATTAACTAAGGATAAGATAAAATATGCCGGTGTTTATTAAAAACAGTTTAATAATTTTAAAGTTTTATGAAAAAAAAGTAGAAAAAAGGCACTGACTTATATTTTTCATTAGTCGACCTGACTTTTTTTTGTTCAGGGCTTTTTCAAAAGCTTCCTTTATCCATTGCTCAATATAACCTTGTTGTTATAAAACTGTTTTTTTAATACCATCTGGACATTACTTAGACTTTTTAATGCACAGGTTTTTAGTCTAGGAAGGTTAAAACCAAACAAAAGCAAAATTTATTTTTACAGTATTTAGCATTTCTCACATAAAATGGTGAATTCTGAATTCTTCCTGTCAAAACTACTCAAACCAGGAACACAAACATGCAGCTCATCAACAATAGCACTAAAGAGGACAAAGAGCTAAGCAGTGAAATGAGACCACTTCAGTATATTTTTTACCGTAACAATAGAAATAACTGACATGAGGAATAAGTATAATAAATTGAATAAAATTGTTTTTAAAGGTAGATGATGTAAATACCAAACTTTAGACCAAAATTAGAGCTGCGCCAAATTATTCTAACAGTATTTAGCCTGCATTTGAAAGGCCGTGTATATGATAAAATTAATTGGAAAAAGAGGGTTTCATCTGAGGTTTACAGGCAAAAATGCAATGACATCATAGTTATCTACAACACTGCTATATCCCAACACTCGTACAACAATCATAATGAATTATTATTATCTAGAGTTACTGCTAATTTATTTACCATGAAAATGTTTTTATTGGTTTGAACAAATGGTTTTATGACAATGCACAAATTAAGATAAAGGATAAGGACAATAGTTTTGCTTTAAGCAACAACAAGATAACCAGGCAGATGCATCTTATTTATGTATATTTCTTTTGTCTATTTAAATGGCCTCTTGCCTTTTTTAAGATTAATCTACTTTGGTCCAATTAACACTGAAGTGGTTCTCATTAAACATTTATCTTTTCTTTTGGATAATGTTTATCATCCCACTAATGCAGCTATATAATGTCAACTTCAGAAATTTGAATCAGATGGAGTTTCTAACTAATCGAGTGACCTCTAAAATCTTCAGAGAAGCTAATTTTTTGATTTGTAGGCCCTTGGAAAATGCTTGTGTGGGATCGAAATGTTATCTTTTTGCTCATAAATTCTCCGAGTTGTGAGCTTCAGACAGCATGCAGGACCTTTTCTCATCTTTTGATCCGCAGCCAAACACAACAATCTCACCCAAATTGCTTGTACTGTGTTGGATGTTTAGAATGCGTGTGTTGATACACAAACACATACACCGGGCTTACTTCTCACTTTCTCCTCTTCTCTCTCTCTCTTTTCTCTCTCTCACTCTTACAAACACATACACAAACACACACACAGACACACTTTCATACCCTCTAGGCTCATTTTGGATTTTTGGAAAGGAGACTCCCACTGCAGCCACAGATAGAGGAGCAGGTGTGCTAACCCCGGGGTCCGGAAGCCTTCCAATTAAGACACATAGAACCAAAAACATTCCTCCACACTGACCTCGCCGGCAAACATGAATTACATACCGACTTTCTCTGAGCCGTCCCTCCTGCTGCTCCACCCAGCCTAGTTTTAAATCAATTTATGAGCTCTGTAATAGCCCAACTTCATCTGGGCCCAGCTGTTTAGTGACAAAGATGCAGAGTTTTGTTAGCAAATTACACCATGCACTGGGTGTGTATACTCAATGCGTCTATCTCTTTGCATGTCCCTGGGTTTCTTGGTTTGTACTTGTTCATGTGCACGTATACTTTAACTTTATTCTCACTCTCAAAGACTGTGTGTTTACTATTACAGTTTCAGGCCCCCAAGCATTTTTAAAAATGGAGGTGAAAGTTGGGTACCTGCTGGGCTGCTTTACTGATGCTGAGCCAAGTTCATGCCTCACTGAAAACATCCCATGCAACCAAAATTAGCAGCTATCAACTACATCACTTTGATATCCACCACTGCAAAGAAAACACATTCAACTAGATAAGATTTTCAAGGGAAGTGGAGGGAATCAGGACGGAACGAGCCACTGTGTTGATTGCCACCAAAGGATGTCTGCATAGCACTGTAAAAGGGGACTGATCTTTACTTTCGTTTTTGCAGGTTGCCCATTAACACCAACCTTATCAAAGTCATTTGTCTCAGGACTTGTTGAACATCTCCAAAATGCTCTTTTGTCTGTGCTTGAGTGACACTGTTTTCTGAAAGGTTAATTGCTTCTTGTAGTAATAAAAGGCCAGATTCGAGACTGTGATTGACATAAATAGAGGTGCTCTCCCTTCACACCGAGGTTTCCACGACGTCCATCCTTGCTGCCAGGTCAGTTTCAGACAATTGTGATTTATTATTAATGACATTCAGTGCACTTCCCGTGACATTCTTTTTATTGGGTCTTGTGCCTTTATGTGGCCCATCTAAGAGAGACGCTTGTCCGCCCATGGCCAGCTTTATGGCCTAAGAGGGAATAAATTGTCCAATGTCACAGCCACAGCCAACAGCGACTTATCTGATGCTGAAGATCAAATGATTCATTCCACAATTGTGCATGAGAATTTACTTTTAAGCAACAACAATACAAACAGCAGTGCAATAAATCTTTTGCCTCTCCTCTCAGTGATTACTCTTTGCATAGTATTGGACTTTACACACAGTAAGGGACAGAAAGTTGACATAGCCATTTGCTAATGTAGCCTGTTGTGGAGAGGGAGCAGAGGATGGATTGGGCAGATGAAAGCGTAAAAAACCGAGAGAACAAAGAAGAATGGCTCGGGAAAACTTTAACAGCAGCTGAGGCCAAATGGTGATGCCTTATTTGTATTCACTCCTCAGTCCACGAATTCTCCCCAAGCAGCTTTGGGGTTGGGAGATTTTGAAAGTTTAAGAGAAGCGTGCGCATTAGATAGTGCTGCAGTAGGTGTGTATGTGATGTGTACAGGGAAGCTGAACCTCCAATGGCTCAGCAGGTTTTTTTTGTAGACACCCTTGGTAGCGTGTGCCAGGCCTGAAGGTCAGCTTGCCTCCTCATCAGCCCTTTTGTGCGGGCCACACAGCGCACAAAGCAGCTGGAGGCTGTAGTTCTGGGGGTGTTGGGCGGCCCGTCATTGACCACCACTCCCTGCCTAATTACCTCCCTGCCCTGGCCCTGTGTTCATCCAGCCCTCTCCGGTAAGTAAGGCTGGGCTGCTGAGATGGCTGGGAGCCTAGCCTCATTAGATCCTACAGAGTCCCTCTGACTGAAGCATCATGCACACACTGCTAGACACCATCATACACTAATAGGCAAGGAGGAAGGTAGAAACAGACAATAAAACATGTAAGGAAATGCATCACAAAGGCAGTCATCGAAGAGTTCACCCAAGACATATTAGTCTTCTAAAACCATACTTATGCTGGGTGCACACTATGGAAATTAACGCTTTCTTTCACCAAGGTGTCATGGTAGTGATTCATTTACTCAGCATCTAGGTGGTTAGTCCTCTAATGGGTCCACTAAACACATAGACACACACACACACACACACACACACACACTCTTACATACACATCACCACTATGCCCCCTTCCGTAACAAGCTTTGATTTCCACCCATGTCAGCAGAGTTTCCCTGTCAGCGTCTTCCCCGCCGCGACTGTGACGGAAAAAAGCTACTTTACTTAAGGGTTTTATTTGTTTGCGTGTTTGTTTCTCGCTGTTCGCTTTCATCTTTATCTTTTATGACTGCCCTCTTCTCCCTTTCAAACTCCCCAGAGAGACAGGCGTGGGGTGGGGAGAGGTTGTGGAGGGAGGGGTGTAGGAAAAAGACAGAGGGGGGCTCTTTTGAAGGAGAACGAGGAGAATTGAAAATGGCTGGTGTTGTGAAGGAGGCAAGATGAAGAAAGCCAATCTGCCTGTGAGGGCAGACGAGTGGGAGAACGAGGGACGAGGAAGTAGAATAGGAAGAGAGAGAGAGGAAAATTCTGTTGAAGCCTCTTTGTGTATGAAGGAGGGAAATTGAGAGTAACGGCGTAAAGTACGGTCTGAAGTATGACTTTGACAGAATAATCCTTACCCAGGGAACCATCTCCACTATTCTAGGACTGCCAGGCTGTTGGTAAAGGCAGAGGCCACAGGGAGGTGCTGTGACAGAGGGGGCTTTGACAATAAAGCTCCTCTCACTAGCAGCACTGCTCATCAAGCAGTGTGCCGCTCCAGCTGTTTTCTCACAGAGATAGAACTGTAACGATACAACTAGGTCCTATAAAAACTTTTTGCTCACGTTACAAGAGTGGATGGCGGTGGAAGTTTCAAACAGGCCTTGTTTTATCACCTTTTTTGATATTCCTACCTAAGGCTGTAAGGATCTAACTCTCCTCATGCAGATTTGTAATTAAGATTCCCTTTCTCTCATCAAGCCTCTTTGTTTTTCCATTCACAGTTCTTCGATAGTCTGTTGTCTGCAAATTCTCCAGACTGCGATTGTCATAATTGCACTGCACGAATGGAATCAAAAAGGGTTGGAAAAAAAAAGGAGAGGGGGACCACGCTGCACAAATCTTTTGATGCTAACTAAATGAGGAACCATCTAAACTTCACATTCACGCCTTCATCTTTCTACACTTCTCAGGCACGGATGAGTGTCATTTATTTATTTGCTGGTTAATTTGTTTAGCTGTTATACTCTGGGGCATCCCATGTTATAATAAAGACTGAGGTGATTTGTTTTCTCTCTTTCATCGGTGTGCCGCATATGCTGTCCCTGAAGGTTTGGTCCATACAGTGACTGTAGAATAGTAGTCAGTATATTAATCAAGATGTTGATAAAGTGAAACATCCAACATACTGCCTGGTCCCACCGGTCTGCATCCCAAAATCCACTCTGTCATGGGGTCAAACTTTCCTACAAAAATGCAGAGTGCAGCCTCCGCTCTATATATATTTGATCCATGACTGCTCAGACTGCTTACAGGGAACAGTCACTGTCACATGACCTAAGTTCCCAAATGATGTCCTTGACTTTGACCTTCACCCAGCTAATTTACACTTCAGTGCAGCTTCACTTGTCTCAAACGTAAGTTGGTAAAAAAGGACCCTAAACAGGCTGTTCTGGCCCCCTGCTGCAGAGATCGGCCTCTGAAGGGCGACTTTGTGTGTCCCAGGAGAAATTTGGCACTCGTCAAATCTCTGCTGGAGAGTAAAAAGCTTTACCAAACCAAAAAAAGCAAATCAACAACTGCTTACTAATCTATTCTCCAAAACCTTTGCCCTCTTCTTTCCCCTGTTTCTTTTTCTCTGTGGTTCACTGATCAGTTTGCTCCTTTGTCGTACCTTCCTCCTATGTCTTTTTTGACTTTGAACCTTTTCACTGTTTGCTGCACAGCATTTTTCTTTTCCTCTCTCTCTCTCTCTCTCTCTCTCACTCTCTCTTTCTCTCTCTCTCAACCTGCTTTTTCGTTCAAGGCCTTTTGAGAGGGGCCATTCCCCCTCGACGTTTACAAATGAAATGAATGAAAACCACTGGTACGTGACTCCTCTACAGGGAGACGCTCCATTATACCTTGGTTTACTCAAACAGAAGCCTCCCTGTGATTGGCTATAAGCAGGGATACCAGACTGAGAAGGGTTACCCTAGATAGCAGAGAACGCAAGCAAGTGGAATAATGGCAGGCTTAGAGAGAGAGCCTTGCCCAATGTTTTTTAGCTGTTTGAAAATTGATTTATTCTTACCGATCCAACAAACCCCATGTATTCTCAACCAATGGATGAAGGATGAAAGGTATCATTTGTCAGAAACCCACCGGTCCACTCATGAGAACAGAAATTGTTTGTGAACATGGATAAAAATCTCGTATGTACATGCCACAGTTATGTGTCATCCAAGTTGCCTTCTCTCTTCAAAACAGCAGACACTACACTGAGAAATGGGGTAAATTTTTAGGGGCAAGGTGCATGGGTTTGCTTTTTTATATCTCCCTCTGTATTCTTTAAGATAAACTGTAGTCTTTCCTCCAAATAAACAAATAAATAAGAAAATGAAAATGAAAATGCACAATTGTTTGGATATTTTTGGGAAAAAAGGGAGAAGGATTTTGTGAAAACGGCTGGATTTAATATTAATGCTTAAAATGAACAGAAAATTTTGTTGCATGTCAAATACCACTGCATGTACACCCAGCAGCGACGGTTCTGATAAGAATGATAACAACAGAGAGTGGGCAAGAAAAATAAAAATAAGATATCTGGAGCAGAGAGCAAGGAGCTAGTCCCTGAAAACCGAATCTACAAGGATCGTTCGTTGTTTGAAAGTTTTTCAAATTTAGGGCAAGTGATGTTGAGTTAGAACAAATTAAAAAAAAATCCCACAAATTGCACTGCATGAATGCATGAAGGCCAAGAAGAACAAGCCTTTTTTTGGCTAAACATAACCTCACTAAATCCCCGTCCTTGTCCAGCCACAACCCAGACATCCATAACAGCGACCCTGCACAGCGCGTCACAGTAAGTGGCTCTGCTGTGTTGTCTGTCTGTCTGTCTGTCTGTCGGGTAAAAGGTTTTGGTACAATTTTATTTCTATTTTGCTTCTTGGAGATACTCTGTGAATAAGAAGCATCTTATTTGATGCAATTACTGGTACATTAGCAGAAATGTAGTACAACACTGAAGTAAAAGCAGCGGTCTGTTTATTTACATGTGAAATAAAAAATATTATGTCCCTATGGTTAAAAATGTTTCTGATTTTTTTTTCATTGATCAAAATTTTAGAAATTATCATTTGGACAAAACTGTTCAGCCTATTGTGACAGTAAAGCACAATAGAGTGCCTTGACAAGGAGTGCATTCAACCTTTCCAATGCTGTGAAAAAGGAGAAACATCTCTTTTTCTTTCATCCTGTATCCCATAATGGCTGTTCTGTTTTCCTCTCCCCTGAGGAGGAGTTAACAACCTTGAAGCTTTGTAAACATCAACGGTACGTGGAATAAAAAGTAGATTATCAAAGGGATATTTCTATGAAAGCAAACATCTGCTATGATAAGTTATTGTCATCTTTTATCTCTTGATCAATTCATACAGCAGTTTTCTTCTTTGTGACTACACCCATTTTCCTTTTTTATTGTACTGTTATCTTGATAAACAGTGATGTTTATCACACCCTGGCAATTGTTTTGATGTTATTCATGATTTTCAGCACTTTAAATGACATGACAAAGGGAGGAAGCAGTAACAATCTTGTATTGTTAATATTAGTGGAGCGACCAGGTAAGTCAAATTAGTGGAAAATAAAACAAGTCGCCTTTGTGGTCGAGGAGCCAAAGCAGATGCCAATCAAGTGATATGAAAGACAGCTCTGAGCCCTGGGAGAGATGTGATGGAGTTCAATGTGAAGGCAAGGACGCTCTCCTCAGCAGACGACAAAACAGTAATACACAGGGCCGTGTGCTAAAATAAAGCACGATCAATTCAAACAACAACACCACTGTGCTGGGACCCCCCCCTTCCCCCACCTCATCCAGAGACTTTCCAGCCTTTCAGAATCCTGCACTGAAAGCTGGCCCTCTTGCCTCTCATTGCCTCCCCGACTTTTCTCCCCGTTCACACACAGCCTCACTTCCTCCCATCATAAATCTGGATAAATCCACAAACCACTGTCTGGCATGCTCCATCTGTCTCCCTCACTCATGTACAGCTAGAGAAAACCTCTCTGCATCCCTGCCTGCCAGCAGGCTGTCCTCCAGGCTCACTTAAAAAGAATGAAACACAGAGAAAAAAAAGTACCTTGACTGTACTCTGGAAAAAAGGATGACGACCCAACTCTACATTATATCACTACTCATCTCAGTAAAATACGACTAAAACACACAATACAACAGAATAAGGAAAACCTTAATTTGTATTTACTCACCCTTGATGCAATTTAATAGAGATAGCCAGATTTGATGCTGAATGAACTCACAAATAATACTTTTGGTGTGAAGATTTCATAGTGCAGTAAACTTATGGGTCATCTATTCTGGATCACTTTGCTTTTGCACCTAGAATTTTCTTAAAAATGTGTCCTGCTTTCAATGTTCACATGAATTAAAAGCAAACTGAAGAAAAAGAGAAAAATGCTGCAAGCCGTTGTGCTCAAAGTGGCAATTACAACAATGGAAATTTAGTGTTTTTTCTGACTGCTTTGTTACTAAATTTACCTAAATATGATCATTTTTTAAAATAGAACAGGCTAAATTTTTGACTAAGGCAGAATTCAAGTTTCAGTTTTTTTAAGTGAGACTGCAGAAGTGAATTCAAGCCTTACATTTAATGGACAGTGTCAGAGGTGAGCAGCAGGCAGCTGCAGACAGGATGAGTAACACTACAACAGGCATTTGATATCCACCAACAGGGAACACAGAAGGAGGGCACCCTGCACCCGTGGTGGCATACTAAAACCCTCATGGAAGCACACACACACACATATGAACAAACCCTGCTCCAACAGACAGCAGCCCAGCAGCTCAGACTGGGCTCATTACATCCCACCCACCCCTTCTCACCACTACCACCGGGTCCTGACCACATAGTGGGTCGACGCCCAGCCATGGGGGGCCGTGTGTTAGCATTCAGCAGAGTGAGAAACAACAACACCAGTGGGCTCATATCATCATCCACCTCACAGCTCCCAGGGCCTGACATCTCCTCACGGTGCTATTGTTTCGCCTGAGCGCTGCTCTCTTGCCCTTTTCTCTCCACTACAGTGATCAGGAAAGGGCTCCACAGTCGGGGGGTGGGGGCTTGTTTAGACAGCAGGGGACCCCATCCACACTCAGTGGCAAACATCAAATATGATTAGTCAAGGGAGGCAAAGGGGAGTTTGACAGGAAAATAATCTGACCATTCAAGGTGGCTGGAGTATTTTATCAACTGACTGTAACACTAGATACATCAGAGCAGAAAAAAAAAAGATTTTGTTTACCTGTCGATGGCAGCGAGCGCCCAGGAGGATCCACAGACATGAAACAAAAGAGGAGAAAACCATTAGTTCATTTGCTTTGTTTACTAAACTTTTGATGAAGCAACACACACATAATTATAAAAAAAAGGAGAATCCACTTAAATTGAATATTTCAAAAAGGATTAAAAAAGGAACATTTTGACTTAAGCAGGCCTGCGAAAGCTTTGTTCTTTAAAGCGCATCTATTAGTTTTTGTTTTTGTTCTTAGCTGCTGCATGAGCAGACAGGTGAGAGACTGTTCCCTTGCAAACAGACTGTCGCAACATGTATTTCTGGATAAATCAGTTTTAGAGAGAACAACAGGAAATGGGTTTTTTCGACTGATTAGATGCCTTCATACTGCTAATGTAAAATATCTCATAATAAACAGTAACTTCTGTGTTGACCTTGCCAGCCCAAGGACACTGTCAGGACCACACTGAGGCAGGCGGGATCAAGCCACCCAATTTACTGTATGAGACTGCTGACACTTATTGATATATACATGCACTTCCTACAACTACTGCCATAGTCACATAGCGAGTATAAATCAAAAGGGCAGCACAGCACTTTTTCTAAGAAGAGGGAGTGAAAAAGTGCTACAGAATAAAATTTATTTAATAAAATAAAATAACTTTTCCCACACTCCCAAAACTTTCATTTCCTGTAATGAAGGGCTATTTATGGGCCTGTTTCTTAAATGTACAGCTATGATAGATTATGCTTTAATAATTGTTTTTATAGAGAAAGGAAGGCCTGAGTCAAGTGGCCTGTGGGTGATGGTTGGTGGAGGTGGAGGAAGGTTGTGGCAACTCATTCAGGTCAAGAAAGCCACACATAAGCTAGCTGTCCAGAATGATTTTCCTTGTGGATGTTGTAAAATATGCTCATATATAAATATATGTTACTGTATGGCAATTTCTGATATATTCATATTATGCTCTCATCAGTATACAGCTTACCCTCCATGAGACCCTCTCTAGCTGCTTGCTATCCACTGTTACATTCACATAACAGCATCCGCGTTTTTTGCATTCTGTGTAAAATGAGCCTGCAGACGCAACACCACCTGTCATCAACGCAAACAGCCTGCTATCAACAAAAACAAACTAAAAACTGTGTCACACCATTAATGTAGGCGACTTGTGCAAAACCACTTGTCTCACCATGATCATGTTTGCGCTGCGCTGTAATATTGCTTTCTTTGGTTCCTCCTTTTCTTATTTGTATGAGATGGAAACAATTTATTTCTTCTTTACAAATAATACAAAGAGTGATGATGAAACTAGCAAGGGCATTTGGTGTGCTGTCTCTTAGAAGACAGGAAACCCATTGAATTTCATGAATAAATGAATGAATTAAAATTTATTTAATCATACTTCAGGAATTCCCCCCACCCTCACATACGCACACACACACATACACACACACACACATGCTGCAGGACCGCCAACCAACCACTGTTGGTAGTTCGCGCTTGCAAACAAACACATGTAATCTCGGAGTACACAACGACGGGGGCTCACTATGGCAACAGCACGTATCACCTTTTGCAATATGTCTCTTTGTGCATGCTTCTTCATTAGGATTCATGGATCATCAATGAAAAACAATTTTTGTTTCTCATTTGGCACCACGAGAATGTTTGTACACCAATATGTGGGAGGTGGTAATATAGACCCTTCATATTTAGACTAAGTAGGTTTTTGTTTTGTTTCTCCTGCTGAGGCTGTAAATGTATCTGACCATCACAAGCGACTGCGAAGCACAGGCCAAACATAGTTTCATGTTCACCGTATTCTACTTCTGAATAAAACATGGACTTATTGGCATTAAGAAAATAAGACTGAATTGTAAGCCTTTTACACAGCATCAACACACACACAAAAAACACAAAAACATACAACAAATCACAGCTATAGTGTAGATTGAAATGTTATGCTGATAATTTACTATACCTAGTATATTGATTTACTCTTGGTTTGATAGATTAATAAAATATTGGGTTACACATACACTGTTGTACAGTATTAACTTGAGAATAATGTCCAAGTCAAGCAACTCATTACCACTATGACTCTCAATGCTGGTGGAGCTTTATTCAAAGTATATTTAAAAAAATAACATTTAAGTGAGGAAGGCCAAGCTTTACATTTGTATACTTATTCCTTCTTGACAGCGCAACAGGAGCAAGCTGTTTCAAAATGAGTCTGGAGACCGCAACATGCTCTAATTGATATGACCTTTAATTGCTCATTCAGTGCAGACGAAAGAAGAGGAAGACATCAAGCCAGTCCACTGTGGCTTGGGCTAAAGAGGCACTGTGTAGATTGGCCTACACTCCCAGGCCCCGTGGACATAATTAAACCTGAATAACAAACACTTACACAAGTGCTCTACTCTCCTGAACAGGATTCTGAAAACATCCAGGACACCAGCTCGCTGCTCTTTTAGTTGGTCCCTCAATCAGAGTGGATTTGTTCCTGTGTTGAGAAAATAATTGGAGCCTGGACAATTGACAACTATGGTCAACATAAATGAGGTTCTGTTATCCACGGTCAAAATTTGGTTACTTCTAACTAAGTGGATCTGCAGTTCATCCTAGCTATTGGTAGGAGGTTGGTGACTTTTTAACATCACAGCTGCAAAACCAATAAGAAACTTCAAAAGGGAGGGAATTCAAAGCTAACACATTTAAAATAAAGTTAATTTAATGTTAATAAATCGCGGCCATCTCCCTCAATTTGTTCGATGCTTATATATTTTGGTAACAGGCATAACAAATACACCAAATGCACAATAGAAGACTAAAACTCTGTCTAAATATTCCCTCATCCAGGTAAGAATAATTCTGCGTATTAAATGAACCCGCTCTGCAGGCACGTCCTAAATTCTCTGTAAGCACAACATAGAGACAAACTGTAAATAGAACATCTGCATTGTGCTCTCTAACATTAACAAAAGGCCTCTCTGCATTTTGCACAACAGCAGTCCACAGGGGGGGGGAAGAAAGCTGTCCACATATGTTTTGTATGGAGAGCGTAAGCTGAACTAGTGGACCTTTGCATGGAATTAGACACCATTAATTAATTTACACTGAAGTCCACAAGCCTTTCCCTTTGCGTGAATGCTCAGCTTCAGGTTAGCAATGGGTTCAAGTCGTCCACCGGGGCCGTGACAGCAGTGTGTTTGCCTACTATGTATTCAGACCGGCAAACTGCTGGTCACCAGATGATCCCCCTGGTGGGCCTTAGTGTTGGCCTTTTGCAGACCTCCATCATCTCCACCTGCAGTCTGCCTACACCCCAGAGAGCTCCCACTAGAACAGTCATGAATGCAGGTGCTGGACGTCTAGACGAGGGGCTCATTAGCTTTCCTGCCGCTTACCAGCTAGTGATTGCAAAGGCCTAAGCTGCCTTGCCTGGAGGGAGGGGACAGGTCCTCATTGAGAGCGTGCTTTATTACAGGGGCTTAGGTGGGGGCTTCAGGATTAACACATAAGTCTCCCACCTTCATGGGTGCGAAGATGACTTGTAGTGCTCTGTGCGGCTGGACGGGGGAGTGGAGCTAAGGGGGGTGGAAACAGCTTTTCTCACTTTGCATTGATAGACTGACCAGAGGCTTAACACACACGTCCTGAAGGTCTGGATGGATTTGTGTTACTTACAGCAGTCAACCTAAATATCTAAAGGGCACAGACAAGTTTTCTAAATGTTAATTTAAGTTAATTAGTTTTAATAACTTTGGCTTCCCTGTGTGAACCTGTGTGTTTGTGTGTGTATAACATTTCCAGACATCACTCTGTGAAAGACCTCACAGTGGCCTGTAATTGTTTCAGCTCTGTTTTTCACCACAGGGGAGAGCTGGTCAAAAGAGTGGCAGGCTGTGCCCTTTCCTCCTACGGGTCTCTTTAAAGCCAAGCTGCCCTTCAAACTGATGCCTGAGTTTGAGCTACAGGTGAGTAACATTTATACAGCTGTATGTGTTATGCTTTATAAAACAAATCTGAGCATGTTGCTGGAATCAGGATTCTTGAAGCATGTTTGACATATTACTCCATATTAAATGTACAGCACATTAGACCAGTGATTTCAGTGTGCATTATAAGTTTTTGGACTATTTCAAACTTTAGAGGTTCACACTTTCAAAACAGTCTTTGCTTAGACAAAAAAAAAAAGATTTGAATTGCAAAATCTGAGTCATTTGCATGCCTCCAAATTCAGTACATATAGATGTATTTCTAATCTAACTTTCAGATTGCTTTCAAGCCTAATGTTTATAGTCAACAGAAGCTCGCACCTCTCTATATATTACCACAACCACTTTCCTCAGATGATTAAGCGATAAGAAAGAAAGTCAAAACAATAGTGGAACAAACAACTTTTCTCTGCTGAGCCTTTTGCATAATTATGATGCCCGAGGGCCAACTGATTCACTGAAATCTGTTCTCTGTAGGGGGAGGGAAACCTAAAATAGCAGCCTCTGATTGTCACACAATTGGCTTAGACTGCACTGTGCAGCTGTGCTCTGAGCCTGTCTGTCTGTCATTTAACTGATTGCTGCATGGCTGCCAACCTATCAGGTGCATCATCACTGGGATGTGGGCTGCTAAGCACACCAAAAAAAATTTATCTCCAACTCCTTCCAGTAACATTGGGTCAAAAATGTGTATATATAGAGCACAGTGTGCTGCTGCATTGAACAGATCTTCAAAATGTATTCCGATTTTGATTACCATAATGCCACTATGGCATAGTTCAAAGCTTGGATTGTACAGCTGCAGATATGAGCAAAGACAACCCCCACCCCACCCTTCTGTATTAGAAGAGAGGAATAAAAGGAGAAGGATAGAGACAGAAGAACAGACAGTGAATTCCAGGGCAGTCCTAGTTAATTACGAGGGTACAAGTGTGATAAAACACCCAACCAGCTCTGAGGCCCATTCCTTCCTGCCAAAACATTCATCATTGTTTTCAAAACTCATAGGAATATGCAGTTCACAAGTCCTGGATGTAACAACCTAATTCAAAGTGCTTATAATTTATATACAAATGTTACTGAAGGTTAACACCCAATACAGTGCAATATTAATCCACTGAAGTTGTGAAGTTTGAGCAACAGCCTTTGTTTTCTTTCACGAGCTTTGTCATCAGCATGAAAAGTAATGCATAATTAATGAAAAGAAAATTCACAGCAAATGTATTTTCCATTATTTTATCCTTTTGTGTAAATTGTGGCAATTTTTCAACACTGAAAATCTGAAGTGGTTATAGTCTTGAAAATTATTACATTTACACAACATCAGGAAGTAAATAATGGTTATCTCAAAACAGATTTAGCACAAAAGTAAGTGAATAGTACTGTGAAAAAAAAACAATTAATAGCTTAACATCTTCAGTAATGTCAAAAACATGTTCACTTTGTGTCAACTCCATGTCAATATTTTAAACAGTGGCAGTGTGTGAATGCATAGCAGTATCTCAAATATTAATTAGCCTTGTGTATCTGATTACTGACATGCCTGAAGTGAGGTGATAAAAAATTCCTTGTGGTTTATCTGCTCCCTTCTCCATTGAAAAGAAGGTACAGATAAAACTGGTATCATGAGGTTCATGCATGGTGAATCATGTCCACGGTATTTTCTCTCTCTTCCGAAGTCAATAGGCCTGTAACGTGAGCACAGCACTGGGCTGTCTCTTGGCAGGCTGACTGAGCCCGCTAATGAAAACAGAGGAAGGGAAGGGAGAGAAAAAGAAACAGAGAGTTCTGTGTGTCTGAACAAACACAGGAGGAATACCTTCAAGGTCACCGTCAGGCAAAAAAAGAGGAAATGAGAGCGAGGGAGATAGAGTGATCGAGGAGAGGAGGAGGAGACGCTGAAGAAGACGGGCAAAGTGCTGATGAGACGGGGAATTTAGGCTCAAAGAGAAAATAAAAACAGAAAACTTTTCAATGCCTTTTTCTTTGGGGCCAGCGCTGCACACTAAAACATCGCAGCCAACAAAATGGAATTAAAATAGCTCTTAAATAATTCTTTATTTTCACAGTTCACTTATTTTTTTAAGTGCAGCGGATTACATAGGCTTTACAACAATAAAACAATGCAGCGGGGGTATCCTACTGGGCAAACACACAAATGGGCTTTGTTTCATTTTTATGACCGTTTTAACATTACTTTATCAATAACAAATCAGACATTTTTGATAGCTCAGCACTCAAAGTAATAGGCAACAGAGCAATCCATGGAGCATGCTAAAAGTGTTGGAGTAAAATGGGCTGTGGCTGCACAGCCGTGAAACAGGAAAAGAAATGGGAAGAGGCCTGTCATAAGAACGTCAGAAGCTGGACTGTTCCAGAAATGCCCAAGTGTGGACATACACTCAGGCGTGACGTTACAGCAAACCTATTATCTACTATTCTGTCACTTTGGCTTTTCCACTACAAACTTGGGACCAGATTCAATTTCAGCACCAGAGATGTCTGCTTCTCTGACCATCACACAGGCACTCTCTCTCTCTCTCTCTCTCTCTCTCTCTCTCTCTCACCCTTGCTGAGTGGGTGTGTCCCCTCAGGGAGAAGATGGTGCTTTTTACAGCACTTCTCCTAACCTTAAAAAAACACTTAGCACCAGATCCTGAGCTGATTTTTTTTTTCCACCATTAAAGGCGTCAGTGCTACCACTAATCAAAAACTGGCATGCAAACAGAAAGACGATGTTCTCAGAGTACACAGCTGTCAAAAAAGATAGGTGTCCAAATGGAAACTTTTCAGAAATAGATACAGTCATTCAGCTCTCTGGGATTTATGATGAGGATTGTCTGTGATATGGGTATGAGACATTTGTGGTGCAGTGATAGTGCATTCAAGATAACAATTCAGTCTTAGTGAGCTTATCATTAAAATTCCATCAGGGAGATATGGCACAGAGAAGATGGTTGAAGAAATGCCCGAGATCTAAGGACAGGAGGCCTTACATCACAGGCAGAGTGATGCTAGCTCAAGCCCCTGCTTTTGATCTCTTCGTTTACCTGGAGGAGGCCTGCTTGAAAAAACACACCAAAAAACTGACCTGTCAGCTACAGAAAGCAAACTTTCATGTGACGGCTGGCTGTCTGACTGTCTGTGTCTAGTCAGGCATCCCAACCATATCTAAACAGGCAACTATATGCCTCTCAGTGAATCAAAGAAAGGCTGTTATGATAAGAATCTTGTAGTTTCTCAGACGCTGATACACAAATATAACATCTGTGCTTACAAGCACAGTACAGTGGCATAGAGGATGCACATCCTCTACATCAAGTAATTATAAAGACTACCCTCTGTAATTTTTTCATGTGCCCAAAGCTGCCACAAACAGGTGCCTCCTTTACACTGACTTTGTGTTTTTAAACTGACTCACACAACTAACTACTGCCTCGGTGTGTAAGATTTCTAACAAATAACACTGAAAAATATGTGGCAATACCAGTCATTTATGTTGACTGTTATATAGCAGAATATCTTGCCCACTACTCAGAGGAGTAAGGAGCTCTCAGACCTTGTCTCCTGATCAGAGACACATTTGGTTGCAGTTCTTTACTTTGCTGCTGGCTGTTTTTCAAAACTCGCAATGGTGGGTCACACACGCAACTTGTCCTCAAATGTTACACCCCCGTACCGTCATGGTGGTTTCGGCATTACACAGACATTCATTCGGCACTGTTACTACCTCTGCTGCTGACTGAGAGGCAGAACAACAATGACACCCAACGCCGCTTTGTACCTTTAATTCAGAACGGTGAGGCGGAATAGCGGCGTACTCTTCCCGCCTTGAACAGACTGTGTTAAAGGGGCTCATGACAGTTGAAAGACGTACGCCGTTCCACCTCTGTCTCAGTGGTCCTTTGTGTAGTTGGTGTTGTTGTTTTTCACCTCTTTTGTTTCAATGGCTTAACACTGCACTCGATCAGACTCTCGTCTAGAGGGACCTGTGTGTTCAGTAATAAACTCACAGAGGAGAATTAGGGAAAGGATGTTACACAGATCAAAACAGAGGACTCCTGGGCCTCTTACGCTCTTCAATCAATAGGCAAGATACGGCCAGTCAGTATCAAGAGACAAATGAGGACATACAAATAGACATTTCAGATGTGACAAAACTTACTCACACTACAAATCTACTGCTTAACTGTTTAGGTTGACTAAAAAATGATATAGTTGGTTAGTTGGGATTATATCATATAATTATGCTAGACTGTATACTCTGTATGCATGAGCAGATCAATGCTTTCAATGCTTGCATACTTAATACACAGCCAGGTCTTGTTTAAAATGAATGCAACAGTTTGCACTCAACTTGCATCCGTATCGATGCATGGGTGCCTTTGGTTTCAAAGGTAGCCACTTTAGGTAATGCAAGTGTCCCTCCAGACTATGCACAGTCATACCCTGTATCAATAAAGGTCTGCTTCTGAGTTTCTCAGCTGGTGTGGCCAATTAGTGTGAAATTTGGTGACAGAACTGTGGAGGAGCTAGGACAGTCCTTGTGTAATTATTGATCTAAGTTTACTTGCCTGCTTGGCTACATGTGCGGAGGAAAGGATACAGAACAGGGTTGTTCTCATGCAGCGCCTAATTAATTGTGACATAATCTGATACTATAGCTTAAAGTTGTTGAGGATTTCTGATCCCCCCGCTGGTGTGTGGACTTAGAGTGCTGCTCGTTGCACAGTAATTGCAAAGCTTTGGCTTGGTGTCACAATTAGAGTGGAAACCAGCCTTATTATATCCACTGTTATAATCTCTGCCAGACCCTATTTACCCCTGCTCTAGTTTGGTTTCCTTTCTTTTGACAGTGTTCCAGTCTGTATAGAAAAACAGACACTAATCCTCTGACTACAGGTTTTTAATAGGGTCTCATGCAGGGCAATGCATTGGCATACATTCTGGCTTTTTGCAGGACAGGTGCAATTATTATTGTGACAAGACAATAAATAAAGAGAGGGATATCTTGTGAAAGAAGATTTGCGGTAAATGTTAGGCATCATATTGCAGGGATCATGTGGCAGTTTAATTGGACTGATAAACAGTGTACAAGTTTATTGAAATACACTGACTTTGCATATTGTTATGTAGTGATTTTTTTGCTGTATTTTCTAGAAGAAGGAGCAGTTTTTTTCCCCAGAAACAGAGGCCTCTCTTATTATTTCATACATTGTGTTGGTCTGAAAGACAGCCCATTTCTTGATATGATTGCTTTGCGGGCCAGAGAAGGACACAGGTGTAACGGCCTAGCAAAGTCATTTGTAGAACAGCTTGAAGGAACCTCCTCTAGTGTCTTATTAGACCCTGTGGGTCAGACAAAGAAAGCACAGTGGGAAAAGCACACAATGCATGCAGTAATAACATCTGACTTCTTTTCACGATTCTGTGCCACATCTCTGAAGAAATGCTAACCAGCATCTTTCCTTTTCCGACCTCTCTCTGGGATTACTTCTAACCAGTCACTCTCTGAAGGCTCCTCCACAGCGCTTCAGCCAGAAAGACACATAATATTTATCAGAAGAACAGAGGAGCTGCACTGGAAAAAAAAAAGGGAGAGACAATTTAAGGGGTGTCTTTGATAAAGCAGTGTTTTTGAAGCACAGCCCGTTTAGCTTCAACAGGACAAGAGGAAATAAGGATGGGAAAGTGTGTCTTGCGACGGTGCTCCACATCAATACACACCGCAGATACCTGGATGCCTCCCAAACAGAGACTCTGAGACCGCCCCTCCTCCCTATAAACTTACGCTCTTTGATCTTCCCTCTCTTGAATGTAAAGACTGTTACTGCCTGCACCACAGAGAGTTCAAGCACCCCACAACCTCCATCGCACTCACTCACCTCAATATCCACTATGTGCTTCCTCACTTGTTGGAAAACTTTAGAAAGAGGGCAGAGGAACTTTTACTTAGAACCAGATAGTCATCTTCTCTTGAAGGTGGCTGTGCTGTTGTGAGCTGGTAAATTGGTAGGTCAGTGGTTTGATAGCACCATTTACCGGTCAAATGATCACTTCTCTGCCCCCTTATCCGGTTTCTCAGTTTTGTCTTGGTCTATGAAAGGCAGAGGTAACACAGCTTGTTTTTAACCTGATTTCCTCGGCCTTGGCCAATTAACAGGGCTGCAGCAGCAGTATCAGTCGAGGGTTAAATGAGACCCAGGGCACCCGCGAGATCCTGCAAGAGCCCCTGCTGACAGATTCAATCTCCCCTACTCTCCACTGTTGTTATATCTGTTTTAAATCTTTCACCCACACTTTTCTTTTCTTTCATTTTGCCAGGCTTATTACACAAGAACTTGGAACTGCAGGATGATTTGTGCCTTCTATCATTTAAATTTAGCTGAAGTTAGGTGCTTGAAAAAAATTCTTTTGTAATATCTACATTCAGAGCATTTGTCATGACTGTGACTTGAAGCATTCTTGATGTTAACTGACCTCTTTTTTTATGCATAGTAATATTTTTTTCAACCAAATCTCCATGGTGTTTCTTTGTTGCTGTAAACAAAGCAAAAGCACTTTATGCTGATGTGATGCATAACTATCTGATAAGCTGGTAATGTATAACTGCTCTGCAATTTGTTTTGAGCTGCTTAAACATTATGGCTTACCGGGCATTTTCTGGTATGAATTGAATCATAAAGGCAATATAAGTCTGAGGTTTTTAGTTGCAGTAAAGTGGATGAAAAGCCACTTTCACAAATTTAAAAAAAATCTATAGGAATATCCACTGATATGCATATGCAAAATATTTTAAGTCTTCTGTTTACTCACATTTCATTTCCTACTCAGTCCCTCAAGAAGTATGGGAGTCATTTGAATAAAAATGGAGAAGAACAAACAGAAAGGTGGTCATTTTTTAGATGGAAATACATGGCAATGCAATGTTTTTATATGCTGAATAGCCGTTATTTTCTATGCAGCAGCCTATCTCATATTTTGCATTTGTTCTAAAATGGTCAGATTCATTTTTGCCTCCTTCCCCATTTTATAGGATCACTTGGCACACCAGATGACATTTACATGACTTATTTCGAGGCAAAGGAGTTTTGTTATGTTGACTCTATATGTGTTGATTGTTTAGGTTTCCTCAGCTGTTGTTTGTGCACAACAATTTGCTACTCTTGGACGCTGTAATGGATTTTCCTTCTCTCAGATTTGCAAGTAGTTTGATAAAGGCTTTTGGCTCGTCTTTCATGGATAGTTTGGTTCTATTTAATGTTCAGCAGCAGAAAAGACAATTCTTGGCAGCGCTGTGTCGTCTAAGCACCAATATAAAGGAGACACAGTGGAGTGGTTTCACCGGTCTCAGCCAACTGGAGGTGGGCGACAGTTAGGGCTCTCCCGTCCCGTGAGAACAGAAACTGTTAACACAGCAATGGCTCCAGCATTGCTGAGTGGCACTAACAGGGGGAGGGGTTGTGTAGTGAGAAGACTCACCTCTCTCTACCCTCCAGTTTCCCTCATCGAGCAAAAAAGCTTTCTCTTGTCTCTTGGTCGGGTGTAATGTGCATCAGGATCTCTGGAATTCAATTACTGTTCCCTTTTAGCCGCGCCTGTAATCTTCCTGTTCCAGTCATATGGTCTGGGTGCCGGCCAGTGTCACACACTTTGCCCAAAATGATTTCTTTTATGACAAGCCAACAAGAGCACACACTGTATGCAGTAATAGAACAGATATGGATCAATTCAAACCACCATTTTGCCTAAACTTAATTACGTTACATATGGGGAAATGTTACTATACACCGTCAGGGTATAACAGTGTAGTCTCTAATGAGTGTTCAATTAAAAAGAGAGAGCGCCCACAAGGCAAACCAGGTCCAACAAAGCCAACTGAATGCTTTCCAAATGACACAGTCTCTTCTTAAACTGAAGTCTTGAATCTACATTTTCATCGAGGATGATTAAGGCCTACATGTTTCTATCTAACTTTGCTGAATGTGAGAACTCTTTAGGCTGTCCTCAGCTGAAACTCAACCTCTGGTCATTTCTTTGAACACTTGAAAAAAAATTGTGACATCTGCCTCCGAGTGAGATGATAAGAATTGGCACCACTTTTATGTCGATATGGTAAATATTTACTGCCACTAGAAGATGTTTGTTTTTATCTGGATTTCATTACCTTCTGATAGATCAAGGTCAGCTGTTTTTATCTGAGCATAAACACAGGAAACAGCTAGCCTTGATCCACCAGAGGGTAATAAAATCCACCTACCAGTTTGCTCATTAACACATTCTTTCTCATTTGTTTAATGTGCACAGAAAACTAAAAGTGAAAACAACACATGATGTTATCGGGTTTATGCCTAGTATTTGGCCATTAAGCAAAAATAGTCAGAAATGGTCTACAGTACTAAAAGGAAGTTTTTTAATCTACAGATGGCGAGGCTAGCTGTTTTCTGTTTGCATTCATTCTCAAAATTTCAGACTACTCCTTTAAGTAACCCATGTTCAAGTTCACTCGACCTGCATACTCTTCAGACTGTCTAAAGTGATTGCTGTCTCTCAGAGGCAAAGGCGGACACAGCATGACATTGAGTGTCGGCCCATTTGCAAATGCAAATTAACGTCTTTGTACTCCCTCATGGCAGGGTGGTTCGGCTCTGCTCAGTCTGATCGGTCGATCAGCCGATTGGCCGCCGCAGCGTGACATCGGGTTAAATTTCTCCAAAGTTGACTCTACTTCAACTTTCTGCTGCAGGGCCGTTTTTTTTTTTTTCTTGGAACCTCCTGCTGTCGACACCACAGCAGCCTAAACAAACTACCTACATTAAAATTAAGAGGAGAATCTGCGTTTTCACTGCAACACCTAATTGAGACTGAATGAAGACTTTCAATAGCAGGACAAAATTGAAGGAGGAGGTTGAAACAGTCGGTAGTCAGGCATGCAAAGTGCATAGCTTAAACAATATATACCATTTTTGAAACCTTTTTCTGTCAGATTTAACGTTAGCCGAGTAGTCCCAGTTGCTAAAACCTACCAAAATCTACAAAACATTCTCTTCACCTTCATTTGGGCAATGCTGATAGGAACATTAGATCAGAAGACACTCATAGAGGTTTGTTTGGGAAGGTGGTGACGGTGATGCCTTTTGTTGTTCTGGGTTGGAGAAACTCTTCCTGAGTGAATTGTTGCTTCGCACAAAGTTGGAAGAATTGAGTGAGAAGAGGAGAGGGAGGGTCTGTGGGCACTGTCATCACCTCTGACAAACATGCAGTTGTGTTTAATTATCAAGTGTTTACTCTCCTGCCCTGCACGTCAATCTCATGGACCCCCAAAAATCTGACACACACTGTGGCCCCACGCTATTAACTAGAGTCAACAGAGCAATGATCTGTGCCTCGTGTTCCTGTCTTGTGATAGGTGAGGATCTGCACCCCCACCCCACCGCTCCACCTGCCTCTCCTGTCTGCCGGAGTTAATTTATCTGGGTGATAAGCAGGTGGACGAGGGGAGGAGAGGCCCTCAGACTGAGCTGCACTGTCAGACCTGGCAGACTGAGTGACAATGCTAATAGCCAGGTCCCATTAACCTCACCACACGCTTCACCTTTATCTACCACACAAAAGACTGTTTGTTTGCTTGTTGGATGATAATATTTGCCTCGTGATTTGGCGGCCCCAGACATGACAAATATATTTGTGCATTTTGAGAAGGCACCGTGATTCAGGTGAAGAGGGGTGCTGCTGAAAGGAGACAGTGCTCTCTACAGCCTCAGTCTGTGATAAGGAGTAATGTTCTTAGCCTAATCTATAACTTTAAAATGGAGGAATATTCTTGTTTCCCTTTTCTCACTTTAAATGAGCAATGTCCTTGCCTCCCATCATTCTACCACGGTCTTGACTTACGACTATATAACACAGTTCAGCATTAGAAAACACAATGCATATGCACCTTGCATTAGTTCATTTAGGGCGTTTATGCTCATCTTGGGGCCACAGTCTAATCATAAAGAGGTTTTGTGTTTTGTATATGGTCGAGTCCTGTGGTGAGCCCAGTGCTCCAGAGCTAGGCAGAAGACTGAGAGATATTGCTTTAATTGGGGAGTAACTGATCCTGCAAGGCATTTGGGTGCCAGACTTTAGCATCAATGCTTCTTGGTGTATTCTGCTGCGCAATCACAAAAATGATATTGGGGGGACAGCAGGTGATCCATAAAAGCTGTGTTTTAAAGCCTTGTTAATTATTCCTTCAGAAGTCTAATGAACAATGGGGATAAAACCTTGTGCAGGGCAAATCTATTTGTGGGAGAGGAGGAGCCAACTCTCTTTCAGATACAGTACTTCAGAGCCTTTATCCCATCTCATCTGTCAACATGAGTCTATCATTATTAGGCTCACACATGCAAGCTTTGTGCTTTGATCATGCCCCCGAATGTAGCTAGTACAATATTTAATACTCATGTACACTTACAAGGATACGGTGTTTGGATGGAAATATGTGCTCAAAATGGTGTCTTCCATGCATAATGAAGCAGATGCCGAAGATTATATAGTTTGGCACAGAATTTGAATATGCATAGATTATCTCTAATTTGATTTAGCAGCTGGTGTCTGGGTGCGGATGTGCACAGTACATCACTTACGAACACCGGGACCTTTGCATTCTTGAATTTCGTTTCATTGTAGTTTATCATATTTCCCTGTGTGGAACAGACATCATATTCTGTCTTTGGCTGGAGAGGGCTTAATACACGGCAGGCCTGCCAGCTCTTTCGCTCCGTAAGAGATATGAGAAGAAGGAGATTAGCTCAGCTACTCATCCGTGACCTTGATATTACGATGAAGATGGATAAGAGCTTTCTCCCTCCACCTGCCCAAAGCCTGAAAGGCTGTTTAAACAGCAGGCCCGGTAGTCATCATCCATTCAAAACAAATGTGTTATATAAGGGTCCAATTTTTCAGACATTCTATTCAGTATCCTAAGTCAATTAATGATGTCATACACCGGCAGAATAAAACAAATGCTCGCTATGGACCCGGGAGAGAGAGAGAGAGAGAGGGAGAGAGAGAGATGATTATGAGGAGGTAAGGAGTTTTTCTGGAAATAGTGGTTATGCAGTGTTTTGCCTTATAAGGTCTTTTTTGATCTAACTTTATTTAAACAAAGCTAAACTACCTTTTAAAGCTTCATATAATAAGGGTGCACTTAAAAATGTTCCACTGATTACTAAAAGGTTATTTTAAAATTTACCCTCTCTGTGGCAAATTGTTAATTCCATGCTAACAATATCACAAGATTACTAGAGTGTGCTTTACGCAAAGCACATTATCTGAACCCCAAAAAAAAAAGATCTTAAAGCAACTGTTTGAAATAATGAGCAGGGGCAGAAGTGATCCCCACTTCATCCTCACCTAACAAAGAGATTAAAAAAGGCAATGTGGAGCTCAAGCACTCCACAAATGCTGACTGCACTAAAAGAGGCTGGTTAAGTTAAGGCACAAAAACATCCAAACTGATGTGTTGCAGATTTCTGGTATGTTTTGTAGGTTGTGATACAATTTAAAGTTACCAAACACGATAATCTTTTATTTTCACTTTCTCTTTATGATGAAAAACAAAACAACAACTGATAGTAAATAGCAGCAAAATAATAATCGTATGTTCTTTAGTAGTCTTAAGTAAAAAAAGGTTCGTTTAAGCCACCAGAAGTTTAAAATATATATATCAGTCTCATTGCTATGTATTTTATGCACAACATTTAACATACATATTTCACATATTCCAGTAAGATGAAGGGACCTGGCAGATTTTTTGACCTGGTCTGTGACAGGCTTTATGTAATATGATGTCTCTAAAATGTTTTCCATCATTATGGCACTGCTTGTCATTTTAGTACTCATTGGTTATTCAGCTTGGATGGCATGTCTACAGCTTGCTCACTAAAAGCACCTGCAATTGTCCACTGTGGGCTAGCATGTCATGGAGGAAGTGCTGAGAGGGCATACCTTTCTTTTACCAGAATGCACTGAGAGCATTGAAGAGATGGCATTAAGACATAATGAGTAAAAAATGTCTCTCTTACACCGAGCCAAGAAGCTGATGGGATTTCCATGCTAGACTGAATCTCAGATGCATTCGGCAGACAGCAACTGCTCAGGACATATTTGTCTGTTATTGATGTAGTAGTTAACTGCCATTGCTGTATTTTTGAAATACGGTAAATGCTGTGACTGTGTTTTTATTTTTTATCTCTTTTTCTAGCTCCAGAAAAACATGTTACAAAGACTGAAATATCAAATTTAGCCTTGGGACAAGAAAAAAGCCTAAAATTTGCTCAAAAATGAAAAACAAATTACATAACTACAGTACACGACAGTCCATGTAAGGAAACAATTTGTCATTTGAATTTAATCAGTTTCAAAAGTTGAAAATATTAATTTTTATTTTTTCATTTATGTGCTAAAATTTCACTACAAACAATTAAGAATCTAATTATAATGATGGGCATTTTAATTTTGCTTGTATCACACACATGCTACACTTATTGAGTTAATTTAAGATCAAAGGAAGAGGGAGTTTCTACATACAAATGAAAGACTCTTCACACAAGTATAATCAGTAATTTAAAACAGTTTGAAAGAAGTCGGTGCTGTGTCCCTTTCAAGACCTGCTTATTTAAGTCCCTGGATTTGGCTAATAAAGCCGAAAATGCCCTTTGACCATTAAGTGAACTGATCTTATTTTCAGAGAAAGACTGGTGATTCATACAGTATGCAGGCTCAAATGCACTAGAGGCTACAAAGGCAAAAAAAAGAAAGACACGTAAGAAGAGAAAAGGAAAGAGATGAGAAAGAGGAAAGCGGGGGCAAAAAAAGGGGGAGTTAGCAAAGTAGAAACAGAAGAGAGGTATAGATGGAAAGCAGGATGTGATGGTGTGCCAAAGTTATCCACTGATCCATGCCGAAACAGATGCATTTGATCACAGCAAGTCTCGGGCTTAGAGCATAAATACATAATAAACAAAAATTAATGGAGGCAGGCAGCATGCATGTGTTTCATCGGTCTGTGAGTTACCACCACAGTGACTGGTGCAGGGCAGAGGCATCCATATGGATGCTGCTTAGAGAACAGACTTGTTAACATATCTCCTTCACTGCTCCTAGCAAAGCGTTACAGAGATGGAATACATATCAGCCACATTTAATAACAACAATACGAGTCTATGTGGGAGGGATCTAAAAAAAGACCCCCAACATAATATGATACAGCAAAAAAAAAAAAAATCCTGCCAAGCATGTTGTTCATGCCAAATTGGATCAATATCTCTGGGCAACTGTTACTATGTAGTGCAAAGCACTTATTGTAATGTGCTGTACAGGATATATACAGTAAGTACTCGATACTTTGTAATGAAACTGGTTATACGGAACACAAACACTCTAATAATTTGAAAATTTAGTGGTGGTCAAAGGTCGTGTCTTAATCCAGCGACAAGTTATCAGGACTAATTCTGCAAGTGTTGTGAGCAGAGTTTCGGAGAAGCAACCAGCAGGACTCAAAGCTTACATTTGAATTCTATGGCTTGCAATTAGAACAACCATTTTTCCCACAAGTGCAGCAGAAAACACGAAGAAGTCAAGGATGATGAATTAGTCTAATGATTCCGCAGTAATATCGCTCACAGACAGAGCTGGAGGAAATTGCCGTTCCCAAGCGAAAGGCCTAAAATTACCCCTTAAGATACGGCTGAACTTTTGCCATTGCACTCTCTGTTGCCAACATTATTCAGTGAACCCTCTTGTTTGGTGTTGATATCAATTGGATTCTTGCTGCCTCCTATGACCATCATGGCAACGTTCTCTCATTCCCCCTTTCACCTTTTCTTTTCTTTTGCCCTCTCCTGTCTGTGTGATTTCATGCTATAACAAGCACACAAAGCCCAGTGGGATGCTAATGCTGACTGCCACCTCCCAGCCTCTATCCTCCTCTCTATTCCCTCTGTCTGCTTGTCATATATGACTGCCCCATCTGAGTCAAGTCTGGGGCGTGAAAGGGGAGGTATGTATTGTACATGCAGTCTCAGAAGGCTGGCCTCTGTTGTGGAAGGGAAAAGGCAGGGCCAAATATGATAGAAAACACAACATACACACGTAATGCCATGAGGCCTCAGGGGTGAAGGGCACAAGAGTCAACCCAGCAGTTCAGCGGTGAACGCTAATTAGTGCATAGCTCTGACCTTGACAAGCGATCCTTTCTCCTCCGTCAAGAGGCAGTTGTTGCCACAATGCAACACAGACTGAAAGAAAAGCCTCAGCTGAATGAGATCTATTGATGGCAGGGTGAGCGGTGAAGAGGCAAGGAGACAGGAATAAAAACATCGCCACAATGCCTGACGTACTCCCTCAGCAACTTGCTGTGACTTTGGCTTGTTGCACCCTCATTTGAATGCATTACACAACCTTAGAATACAAAAACACAAACCTCAATAAATAAGGCCTGTGTGTTTCAGGCTGTGCCAGTCTGCGCTGATCTGGGCCTTTCAGCTCACTCTGCATGATTAACAGAGGTGGGGACGTTTTGGCTGAATAAATTAGAAACTCCACTAGCCATCCACTTTTAAGAGTAAGGCAGACGGAGATACACAACCGATACGTCTTTGTTTTGTGGAATCTCCAAAGGACCCGGTAATTGAATTTTCACAAAAATTTCATGTTTATGCCACAGCAAAAGAAATTAGATAAAGCTTGAGGAAGAAATGAAATGTGGCTGTCACAAAAATAACTCAATGCAAAGCCCCTCAAAGCTAATATATCAGAAACTGTCTTTCATTCTCCTGATGCACAGTCAGCAACACAGAAATCCCGAAAAAACATTAGACGCTATGAGGCATTCTGTCATAAACTTTCCCTTTAAGACCAAAAACTGCACCCAAGACCTAGAAAATATTCAGTCTGAGACAGAACAAATTGAGCCTTTTATTATTTAAAAAAAAGCACTTACTCTGCTAAAACTCATTTTACTGTTTTTACTATCAATATTTCCTTTATTGTTTTTCATTAACCAGGACAACCAGTTTGAAACCGAGCTGGAGAAATAGAAAGGACCACTGGCTACACAGATGAAGCATTTTTATACCACAGTCAGCCAAAACAGAATAGAATAGAACTGAAAATGTGTTAATGTAGGCGTATTACTACGGGTACTATTACGAAGACGAAAAAAATGAACTCGTCCACTGTGAGTGTTTAATAAGTTCCTTTGAGATAGGAATTTAAATCTCTGAAAAGTTATCACAGCAGCATCAGTTTTCTCCTCCATGTCAACATTTGTGCAGGTCATGGTATAATTAGCACAATGCTACACCATAGAGGATACAAGTTATGCTAAATGGAATGGGAGCTTGTGTTGTCTGATGTTTTGGCAATAGTTTTTTCAGAACATCTTGCCAAACAATTCTGCATTTTCTGCCAGCTGACTGAATCTTCGACTATGAGGATTCATTTTAAAAAGCTGAAAAATTTATAGTTTGATATGTTTAAACTGTACTTCCATGATCCAACATTGCACTTTAAATTTTGCAGTGAAACATTTTTTAAAACAGTATCAAAGTTGACGTAACAAAACCAGGGATATTGTCTTTTTTATGCTATTAGAGGCTAATGTGGCCTCGAGCTGATAGCCTCAAGCAGAGATGAGGAGCAAGCTACTGAGGTCTGGTAAACACACTTTCTCCAAACTCCACGCTATGAAATTTCTTTTCATTCTCAAACTTGTATTCTCAAGATTCAAATTTAACATATTTTGCACAGCTCCCTCTGGAGCCACAAAAGGCTTTATACAATTGTTTACACCTGTGCAGAACTACTCTGGAAGACCTGTAAACAGTTTTTGATGTGTAAAATAGGTGCATTTTCCCTTTAAGTAAAATACTATATGCATAACAACAGGCCAGAAATGTTACGTTTGTATTAAGTTTATTGCTGTGCAGCAATTTATTGAGAGCAATACCTGCAACTATAGTATAGTATAATATAACGAATACAGTATAACATCATAAGCCAAAAGCTGACAATAGTAACTGCAGAATAAACACAGAGGCCCGGGTGGGACAGGAGCATAATACAGTAGATACTAGATTGGCTGTAATTAATCTGTGTGCCTTTTTCCTGGATAAATTCCTTAATTTATGACTTTTTCATGAGGGGTTTCATGTATTATAGAGGCCAGAGGGAATGGAGAGGAATGTAAATTAAGAGTCAAGCTTGTTAGAGGGCCAGTTTGACTGTTTACATGCTCCACTTGTCTGGGGTCAACTTTAGTGAACAATTCATGGTGGAAGTTTCTCCGTCTTTCAACTAGTACACTGCACAAAAATGCATCTGGTGCCAATGGATGTTCAGCCACTCACTCACTCAACCCCTTTTGGGTTGTCTGTTCCTGTTGTCCTCTTCATCTCCTCCTCGTTTTGTGTCTGCCTTCTGTTGGAGACCTGTAGGTCAAGGTCCCTGTGCCATAGATGTGGAACATCGAGTTTTCAGGCCAAACCTCCCCCCTCAGAATCATCCAGCTATTTTTAAAGTATGACATGTGAATAAAAACTTTCAAGACTGTTCATGTTGTGTACAAACAGAGCACTGCACATGTGCCAATCATCATTAGCATCTGAGTTACACACCTTTTAGTGACCATTGAAAAGCGCGCATTTGCAATTTTCATTATGAACCTGAAGTTTGGGTCTACAGCTACAAACCAGAGACCAACTTTTGTTGGGGAACAGATAGAAGTCACATAGCACCAAATCTAGCAAGAGGGGGAGTTGGGGAGTGACAATTGTGTTGCTGAAAGCGAGAAACTTGTGCATTTCTAGTGCACTGTGAGTGGGTGTGTTGTCATTTTGGAGAGCTTCAGAACTTCACAGTAGGAGTAGTAGTACTCGATATTAACAGTCTGACCCTGGGGGACAAATCACGATGCACAACCCGGCAAATGTCGAAAAACAACCAGCATGCTCTTGGTTGCACTCCTGACTTGACATGCCTTCTTCAGTCTTGGAGACTGTGAGCTCCCCTGCGAAGACTGCTGTTTGGTCTCTAGGTTGTAGAAGTAGACACAACTCTCATCACCGGTGAAGATCCTCGACATAAATTTTGGATCATCTCAGGTATGTTGACAGTGATCCTCGCAGACTCCGACACAGTGCTGCTTCTGCTCGGAAATTGAGAAATGCAAACACATCCGAGATCATGCGAACAAACTTGGAGTACTGACTCACAGAAGTCATGGCCTGCACTTGCTATATGCACAATACTGTGCAGTGCTCTGTTCATGTCCAACAAGAACAGTTTCTGAGGGTTTCTGACCACATCTCATATCAGTAGAAAGCATTAAACAGATGTGTGATGAGTAACCGTCAAGCACAAATCGTAAGAATCTCGAACACAAACTTTATGAGCCCAAGTGTTGAATGATACATCACTTTGCAAAAAAAAAAAGTAAAATCTATTATCAACAGAGATAACCAAAGTCCTTGGCAGTTAATGGATGTCCGTGTGGAGTATGAGAGTGTTGTGCGAAGTGTGTTTTGTGAGTAGGCAGCCATAAGGGAACTGAGCCATGTCTGTGTGCTCAGCAGAGTACATCAGGACTGAAAGGGACATCAGAGACTGACGACAAAGGATTATGATGAGGATGATGTGTGTGTGTGTGTGTGTGTGTGTGTGTGTGTGTAGGTGTTGGGGTCACTCTCCAGTCACAGGGTTAATGACTACCAGGATGGGGGAGGCCTTCTTACTTTAACACGGGCCATCCATAGCTTGGCATTTCCCTGTCAGTAGACCCGAGTCTGGGAAGGGGGTGTTCAGTCCAACGGATAATGGGTATGAACATAAGAATAAAATTTATCATGCATATTAAACCACAAAGCTGGCCTCAGAATATACAGAGTGCATAAAAGGATGCGCAGAACGTGGTGGGAAAACAAAAAAGAGGGGAAGAAACCATAAAGCGAGGAAAGCCCAGGCCAGAGCCAACCCTCCCCCAGCTGGGAGATAAAGATGACTGATATCTGCTCCACTTTCAGCCCAATCTCTTTAATGGTAAAAGGAACCAAGGATAGGAGCAAAGAGAAAGGGGAGAGAATTGAGCACA
The DNA here is from genome assembly GCA_029814665.1 of Acanthurus lineatus. Lineage (NCBI taxonomy): Eukaryota > Metazoa > Chordata > Actinopteri > Acanthuriformes > Acanthuridae > Acanthurus > Acanthurus lineatus. The sequence goes on along the minus strand of JAPZDV010000002.1, from coordinate 20,976,279 downwards.
AGCAACTCTTTCTCCCTCAACCAAGTTTATCACAGTTGAATTGCAGACATTGCACTATCTTCATCACTTCGCCCCGCCCCGCCTCGCCTCGCCTCGTCTCCTCCTATATCCCTGACTAACACAGTCATGTTTGCGGTGGCAGACAAACACCAACATCAGGTCCCTGGGCAGATGTGTTTCCCAGTGTTCTGCACAGAAAACGGATTGTTCAAATGCTGAATAATTACCATGATAATCATCTCCATCTCACAAGGGTCTGAAAATGCATACCTGACATCTGACATTTGGTACCCATGGCTCCTCTCTCAATCTGCATAATCATATTCCTACCTAATTTCCATGCATATGTTTGGGAGGGAAAAAAAACTAAGTTGAATTTTTTGCATTGTGGTGTGGGCATAGATGGAATACGATACAGTGTAAGCATGCACAATAGAGCCTAAAGGATTAGTCGATTATCGCCAGCTATTTTAAAAATAAGTTCACCCTTTGGGACATTTTTTTAAAACAAAAATAATAAGAAATATGCAAAAAATTCTCAGCCTCAGCTTCTCGAATGTCTCTGGTTTCTATCACTGTATAAACACTTTATCTATGGGTTTTGGACTTGTGGTTGGAAAGAAGAGAATATGGTAAAATCACCTTGGATTCTGTTAAACAGACTAAGAGATTAATTCGGAGAATAATCAGCAAATTAATCAATAATGAAAATAATCCCAGGTTTTAACTCTAATGCACATTGGATACTTCCTTTATACTGTACTTTAGACCAAAAGTGTGAAAGATTGCGTTGAGACCTTTAAGGCATTGTACAATACTCTACTTGTCACCTTTGATGTACAAATCCTGTAAGTATTACCCACAAGGAGGTATTTAGACTGTCAGTAAGTGGCTGCTCATAGGCTCGGCTGGGATGGTACAAGAAAACAATTACTTCCCTTTTCAAAGACATTCACATACTAAAGGTGCAGCTACATTATAGTAGCTCCTGTACATTAGAGTTTCTGAAAAGAAAACATTTTCAATACTATGGATCATCTTCAGGCCATTATCACTGTAAGATATACAAATGCATTTACAGTTCAGCTCAGTGCATAAGCATTGGGATGTGTAGGTTGTTTAGTGTTTAGGTGCTATGCTGAAACACACTGGAATGAAAATTATACAATGATTATTAGTCTAAAGAGCTTTTAAGGGTATTCAGATTCATTTTAATAAAATATCTTTTAGATATATCTCTTATTCTTTTCAAATTTCAATAAAAAGAAAGAGAGGATGACAGAAACAAGACAGAAAGGAAGAAAGTAAAAGAGAAAGAAAGAAGGAAAGAAAGACAGAAGGAAAGAAAGAGCAGAGAATCAATTTGATTTTCTCTGCAATGGATCTATTTACAAACACAGATGACATTAACTGTTGCAATAAATTTTCTGCTTGACATTCAGAATTTGATTAAAAATTTTGCATGTAAATAAATAACTGCTGTGTCATGATGTATGTTTGAGAATCCACAGTAACGGCTATTGCAGGTGTTTCTTTTTAAAAAATGAGGACAGTATAAGTCAGACAGCTCCACTTCAAAGAAGCATCCAGTGCAGAGGTTTTTTATCAGCATTATAATGAAAGGAATAGGGCCACGTCAGGAGCAACACTCTGTGTCTTGGGTATTGAGCCTATGCATCAAGAGCAGTTTGTATTCAGTGCTCAAGAAGGTACTGAGATGTATAATAAAAACACATAAAAATCTTTTTATAAGGGGATTTTACATCAATGTTTATCTCTGGATTTCATGGTTTGAACATCTTTACTGTCCTGAAACAGCTTGCATGGGATCTGCTACACAGACACAGCACAGTATATCAATTACCTTGGTAGTGAGTGTGCTGCTGCAATGCACAGTAAGCTTTTTTTTTTCACACGTTTAAGACGTTTATAAGACATTAGGAGATAACAAGTTGAAATGGTGAGAAGTGATTAGGCAGAGCACTTGGCAGATATGAGAGATGTAGTTAGTCCCCGTTTAGCACTTGCACAGTATGTCTCCGACTGAAGGTAAAGGCAAGTGGGGGCTTCCTCTTCTCCCTCTCCACTATCCTCACCATAACACATGGCCCACTCGCATATTCACAGCTCTGCAGAGTAGCTTGGCTTCAGTGTGAGCTTCAATCCCTCTCACTCTGAATCATACTGTGATGGGACAGCAGTCCAGCCTTTCATATTTCCTCAAAAGGACAGTCACTGATACAAAGCTTGACTGGCAGCCAGATCCATCTCTGTAGCTTTTTGTTGCCTCCACCTAAGAGAAAAGCCCTTAAACTGTGATGGTCACTCATTCCCCTGAAAGTCTATTGTGGGCTTTATGACAGAGTGGCTCAAGCGAAGTGTCGCCCCACCGAGGATCATCTGATGCGGTCTGCCATGGGGTGCCTGTGTTTCATGTGTTACACATTGCAGACCCAACAATGCGGGCCCTCCCATGTCTCTCCCTCCCTTTGTTTCTCATTATTGAGCTAAATGGAATTAAGAGCTTTTCTATCGGGATCCTTTTTTCTGCACTCGCCCTTTTGAACAACCTGAGGGGGATTTTAACATGCTATTACCCTTTGACACAGTGCTGGTATTGGAAGTAGGAGAGTTGTGAGGTATTTAGCCAGGGCTCCAGACAGTGAAATAGAAGGCAGGAAAAGACCTGCACTCTCCTGCGAGAAGAGATGGAGAGGGCGCCTGGGGGCAGCAGGGGTGGAAGGCCCCAGCCTGGGCCCTGTCCACTGCAACCTACCAGACACAGCCTGAATCTCATTTATTCCTGGTGACCTTAAATAAAATGCTGGCTACCCCTGTGGGCCCCATGTGGGGCCAAAACCAAATGGGCTGTGTTCTCCACTCTTTCTACCCCACTGCTAGAGAAAATGAGCTCTATCTGTGGGGGAACTCAGGACCATGTGACTAAATGCCCCCTTCCCTGCATGAGTTTCCCCACAAACTCCATTCTGCGGCTAATCTGCAAAGCTGTCGTCTTTTAATTACTTGCTTTTGGTGCTGGAGAGCTCCAATGTGGAAACCTTTCGATTCAGTTTGCAAAGTTTCAGCTTATATGCCACCAGGTCAACTTGACAGTTTGTAATTTGGGACATTTAAATTCTTTATCATGAAAACGTCCATCTAAACTCTTCACACAAATGCTCCCCAAGGTGACTTTTGGGCCGTCTGACAAGCATGTTAATTAATTACTGCAAAGGAACCGATAAAAGCAATGTGTAATCCTTGCTGATTAAGTTAGGTTGTCAAAGCACTGGGTGGTGACAAGTATTAGAGAGGTGAGAAATTGTTAGATGAAGCTCAGTGTGTGTCTTTTTATATCACTCAAGGTCTCACAATGAATAATACAATGTATCACAGATTCATATTAAGTGCTTTGATATTTGAAACCAGTTAAAGCTGCTATCTGTAATGTTTCAGTTAATAAATCATTAATTTCAAGACGAAGCCAGTAGACTCAGAGTGTCAATCTCAAACACCACATTTGTATTTTCATGCATTGAAATCGAGCATAAGCTCTGATGTATCACACTCAGCTAGCAGCCACATTTGCCATGCTTTGCATTGGTCGGTTCACATGAACAGCAGGCGTCCACAGCCCTCTACAACAGTTGCATCATATTGCTTTTAACAGCCTTCTGTTGGTAAAGAAAAAAAAAAGAAAAAAAAGACATATTTTACCTTAATTTATTCATCTGATTTATTAGTTACTTGGTTTGTTGTTTTATTTCTTTAAAAATATATATCTATTCTGTACAGTCACTGTACACTTTGTTTTTCCACCTGTTCCACTTTGCTCTCCAAAATGCATGAATTTTCCAGTCTAAGCTAAGAAAGTTGCCCATCTATCAAGGGCACCTTTGTCATATGAACCCACGCAGGGTGCTGGTGGTTTTCAAGTGCCCACTACACGTCCAAGCAGAGCCAAAGTCTGCATGAGCAACTCTAATTAAAGTGGAGTTAATCACAAATAGCTGGATAGGGCCACAATTGAGGCATATGTTAAGAATGAATTACTAATTAGAGCGGCAAGCAGCGAGACAAGTCCCAGACTGCTTGAGAAGTCCCGGCACGTTACTAATATATGAAAAGGTATAAACAAACAGCAATCTGGTTGTTTAGCTCCTCCATCCCACTTACAAGGATCCAATTATGGCAGATCCCTGGAGCCGCCAATACAATCAGGCAAGAGTGAGTCGGCGTTATGATTAACTGAGAAGGCCACATACTCTCTATGGCTGCTCCAGTCAGCCAGCAGGCTTCCTTTGACAGGGGCGGTTATGTGGCTCAGTGAGCCCCAGGGCTCCACTCCCATTACAGGCCAACGTAGAGCCCAACACAACAGAACACAACAACAAAACACAGCCAAAACCTCATATACTGCTTTCAGGCTGTGTTGTAATATGTACAAGTTAATTCACTGGATGGCTTACTTTTATAGGGCGCCCCGCAGGGTGTGGTATAACACACAATTAACACTGTAAATTCCTTGAACAATGCTTACGGCACTGATGCGTTTGGGGAATACACCTGTTCCTTTCCCGGTGTTTTATGACTTAAAAAAACCAGAATGAAGGCCCTTATATTTGACACTTGAGCTTTTTTTGCTGTCGCTAGAAAGGTAAAGATGCAGCTTCCCATTAGCTCTGAATCAGAGCACTGCAGAAGTTGCTAATCTTGGTTTGACAGCATTTCGTCTGATCAGCTGGTGGGTTTTGAGACTTGAACGTCCACCCGTGAACACCAAACGCACAGGTAGCTTCTTAACAGAATAGCTGTTAAACATAATAATTCTACAACAAATCCTCTCCAGTGCTGCCTGCATCCATACATCCAACTGTGCTTTTCACCACGCTTTCAGCAGGAATATCAGTGTGCAGCCGAGAGGTAAGCTGGGCGATGGATGAAATGTGCTTTTTTGCCATTTATCATTCAGTGCTGGAGGTCGTGTACAGTTAGCCATCTGGATCCTGGGGAACTGTAAAACATTCTCCCTGATATCAGACTGCAAGGAGCAGTTGAGCCAGAGAAAGAAGCAAACATGTTGCGTTCTTGTGCATAGACAGCTGTGCCAAAGAGTTAATGAATTAAACAAAAGTAATAAATTGTTTTCGCTGATTGTTTGTAACAGGTATTGGTTGTACATGCAGCTTGCTTAATGTTTTCATCATGTGATATTAGGTAAATTTTGAGGAATTTTAAGTGTTGCTGTTTTCCTTTTTCCTACCCACAGGCAGTATGTGGTACACTTGTGTAAACTCAAAGTAGAGAGAGGATCACTCAGATCATCACCAGCCATCCGGCGCTAACAAGAAAGACACCTGCAGACATGCCACCGGAGGTGAACAGCATGATATAGTCAGTCCTGCACACACCGTGTACACACACACACACTAACAGGGCACTCTGCAGGTGGAAAGCAGCGTGTTACAGCCTTAACTTTAACCTGTGTGGTGCTGCATAAGATACTCACAATGACACAGCCCACCCCTGACGCCTTTGTTTCATTTACTCTGACTCAAGGAAGCCCGGTCGTAAAAAAAGAAAAAAAAGAAAGAAAAAAAAAGAAAAAAGAAAGTCTTCAGTGGCTGGTACCAGTCCTTATAAGCTATTTAACGTCCAGTCCAGCTTTCCACTCTTTGATCTAATCTGGCTCTTCCTCCTGCCTCGCTCCTTGTTTGTTCTTAGTTATAGTGTGGCTTATTTCAATGTGCCTGTATGAGTGTGTATTTGTGTGTGTGTGTGTGTGTTAAAGTACTCTCCGTTAGTAGAGCAGCGCTGGCCAGCCAAGTTTTCACTCCCCTCCCAAATGATTAATATACAGTCTTATGGTGAAGCTGCAGGGACAAGAGGGAGGCTAAAACTGGAGATTTTTCTGTGGTTTAATTAGTGCATTCCTGGCAAATTCTCCATCCATAATTATGGCCAGAGTTCTTTCTGACCTTTCTGGTATTTTCTGCATGTTTGGCTTTTATCAGATCATGTTTTATTCAGGATCTTTGTTGTGTACATTCTGTTCAGCCTGTCTCTGCTGCCGTACAAAAAAAATATAAAATAAAATAACATAAAAACACTTTACAGGTTGGCCAAATGGCACTTCTATCCTTTATGATTTCCCTTTGATTCTTTTTCTCTCCACACTCTCTGAAATTACAAGGTTCCGCCATGAAGTGACGGGGCCAATGTGGCACAGGCTGAGAAGCTTGTCCAGAGGGCAGACATCCATATTTATGAACATGTCATTCTGTTTGCTTTCATAAAATTCAATGTTGCACAGCTAAGGAAAAAAAAAGAAACATTCTAACAACATGGGAATATCTTGCCAATGTCCCCATCAGCTACCCAATGGAAAAAAAATAAACTGTATTTTTCCACTGAGGTGTTCTTTTTGACATCAGGGAGGAGGTGAGAGGCAGAGTGAGTAAAATGTATATTTCACTGGGAAAAGGATAGAAAAAAGATGGAAAAAAATAAAGCTGTTCAGAGCTTGCACATCAGTCGTAATAACAAGCATAACACCAGCTTACTAGGAGATTAATTATGTCAAACTAGGATCTGTATGTTGGAAATGTAAAACTGTGATTTTAGACAATTTCCATAACAGAAATCTTTCCACAGTTAAGTTGCATGTTTTAATTCTCATTTACTAAACTACATGGCAGAGAAAAAGAAAGAAATCCAGATAAAAAAGCAATGCACGAGCCTGTCACGGTTTATTGTTGATATGCCGTGCTCCTCTGCAGACACTCATAAATGTACAGCCTGCACAAACTATAGACATGATAAAGAGTCATAAGATGAGTGTCTATGCATGCACATAGGCATCCACACGTACACACAAACACAACACTGCACATATAAGAGCAGAGGCAGCGCTGGGGGGATTTGGGCTGCCAGGGCCCCCGTGGGGAGGCGATGGCTTCCTGTTTGCAAGCCTTTCTTTAGTGAAAATGCTTAAAACGGGCCAAACGAGAGCAGTGCTTATCCAGCAAAATTGCTGCTAGATGGAGCAGAAAGTGCACAAATTTTCTATGACACCCCAGTAATGAGGTTTTATACTGACCCAGGCACAGTGAGTGGAAGGGCTCGCTGCTCTTCTTCTCCTCCTAAACTCAGTCAGCTCTCCTCACCCTCTGTTTGGGGCCCCACTACAACAGCGGCATGTGTTCAGGCAGGTAGCAGAGCAAAAAACACACACGGCTAAATGAGGGGCACTCATCAAGTATTCATAAACCTCCATTATACTGCTGGTTTTTACTTAAACTGTGAGAAGATTAAGTAACTTATTTTCTTTCTTGCACAGAAGGAATATATTTTCTACCTCTGAACATCAGAGCTGTCTGGCATGAAACTGTGCTCACTTCTTAACCAGGTCTTATCAGAAATGTAAGCGCAGACAGCAATTTTCGTGGCTTTATTTGGTGGAGGTGCACATACAAAGCTCCAAAATATCATATCAACCCTTTCAAGTATGTGCTGTGCTTTGCCTTTTTCACTTTGATATAAAAGTTTTATTTTGTATAGATTTAACTGAACATCAAAATACAGCTTTTAGTGAGAGTACGGTAGAGTCAGTACTGGGGGAGGTTGTGACGCACACCAATATACACGGGTCAAACTTTGTGTACTACCCAATTAAGGTGAAGCTAGACCAATTAGTCGATGAATTAATAGGAAAAAATTATTTGCCAGTTATATTGATAGTTGAGTGATAGCTTAATTAATTTCGTCTAGTAAAAATGCCAAACATTCTCTTGTTGCAGCTTCTTCATTCTGAGCATATTCTGCTTTTCTCTGTTTTATATCATTATTAAATTTATATCAGTATGTTTCTGACTGATGGTCAGACAAAACAAGATCTTTAATGACGTCACCTCTAGCTCTGGAAAAAATTGTGGTGGGATATATTATGACATTAAATGGAGCAAACGATTAATCCATTAATCAAGACTACAATTAACAGATTGATTAACTTATTAAATCTTCTGAGCCAACGCCAGGATCGAAAATGTATCTGACTTCTCCAAAATTAGTTCAATAAAAGCAGTTTTTTTTTATTACACTATTTGTACACAATTATCTTTTTAAATAAAATCATCTTGGTTGCCACAGCAGGATTTTTTCTTTTTTATGTAAATTGAACATAATAAACAGGTATTTGTTTTCCTGATCCAATGTGTTTAACTTTTGGTCACTGGCAAAAGTACTTTCGCACTAAATAAAGATTGTGCGAATGAATTGACTATAATTGTTGGCTTTTATACAAAACTGTACAAACAGAAGTGCAGATGCTTTGATAACTGTGCGTGCTTTCTGTTTGATCAGAATCTCCCTGAAGACATCTCCCTCCCAGAATCGTAAGTGCCTGAGGCAGTGGCCCATGATGCACGGCTCTATATCCTGGAGCTGGAGCAAGTAAAGGTCAGCACTGGATGTTTGTGAAAACCGGGGTGGGGGGGGGGTTTGCTGATCTCTGAACGGTTATTGTATTCGTAGAAAAGCATATGTGTACCATCCAGTGTTGTGGCCTAATACAGACATTCAGAACCAAAGAAAAGAAAGAGCAAAATCAACATCTATCTGTCTTTGGTGCCTGAGATGAAAGCAAGACTGAATGTCGGTGCCTTGAGAGTCGGAGCTCAACGCAGGCATTGCTCTCTCATTAGTAATATTTTTGTACGTCCATCAGGATAGCGAGCATCAAGCTATTTTAAGCAAATGCATCACCAGTGAGTTTTTGCAAAGTGTGCAGTCCTCTGATGAATTAAAAATGTATGCTGAGATGGAAATAACTTTGGTACGCATCATAATAATTATCTTAAAGGAAAATTCATATCATTTTTAAAGAGAAGAGGGTTGCTTGTAAGAATTATCCATCTAAAGGATTTTAATAGTTCAGTAAGATATGCCTTGCAAACATCTAACTACCGCATCGGCACCATTTAGCCCTGTTTTCTGTATAATCTGTCTGAGGTGCCAAGATTCAGTCTGTGCTTTCTGACAACCATAAGCCTCAAAGGCCACTCATAGTGCATTAAGAATGTTTTCTTTTTGACAGACATCAAAATGTGACCTTTAAATGATTCTTGTTATCAAGGAAGCTGAACAAGAAAATCGATAGAATGCCACTGGAGAGGAGGGATTAATGCAGGGCAAATTGATCATTCCATTTCATTTTCATCTTGATTTGATGTGCCAGCCGTACACACCTAATCTGACCACAAACTGCTTTTAACACTTCAAAGGAGAATCCTTTGAGCAGAAAAATACAACAAGCTTCTCAGTTACAAAAATGATCGGGCAGGAGCACGAGCCTTTACTGACAGTTAACCTTAATAATAAAGAGCCTGTTTTTCTCTTTTCTTTTCGTCACTTCTCTGCGCTTTTATTTTTATGGAGGACCTCAGCGCTGTTGCTTCCAATCACCACAGGGAATACACAATGGCAAAGCTCATTGTCTATTTCACACAGTTTATGGGTCCATCAAACTGCAAAAACAAATACATTAATCATCAGAACACATTGATAGATCATTAATTATTGTACCTCAATGTTGATGTCACACGTTGTTGAATCCTTTCATGGACAATCAGAGCACTTCGGCGGAACTTTATTAAACAAGCTGTTCATTTACAAAGTCATGTCTGGACGGGTAGGCAACGAGTCAGAGAGATAAAAGACAATATTTTCTTTTAAAGAATCTTTTAGTCAACATTAAAAGGAATATATCTGCCATGGAAGAATCGCACGACTTTCCCATGTTGCTTTCCCCGCACACATCAGAGATTGGGAGCATATTACCGCAGAAATGCCAGAGCTCGACAGATAACTGCGATAACAAAGATAGCAAATCTGGGAAATGAAAAATGGCACTTCTCTTCTACAAGGAGATACATCAGTGTTTATTAAATCAATGCCAGACAGAGGAATCTGAAGGTAAAATAATGAACCACTTATAAATGATCTTTGCTTCACTGGGCCTTACCTGATCAGGGTGTTCAGGGACCACCAATGCGAGGCATATTAGGAGAGGTCTATTAATCCTAGTGCCTCTCATAGCTGACTATAAAACGCGTGAGTCCTCTGTGACTTACTAGGCACATCCTTTTTAATTTTTCAATGTAAGAAAAAAAAAAGGCAGGCACACAGCTCTCATTGATTGGGTGTGAAAGTTTGGGTTGTCTGTATATTTCTGCTGTAACAGTGTGGATATTACATTATGGTGCTCTGGGACACACATTACACCGCTCTGCTACCTTTCTCACAGCATCCATGGCAACTAGGGAGGCTGCTCTCCCCGTAGAAATGTGCTTTTAATTGAGTGACATCTAATCAAGCGGTGAAATACAGCAGTAGAGTTAACAAAACAGGTCAACGAGGGACAAGGACTACCAGCTGCAATCGCCGTGACAGTACAGCGTTTAGTTGTGGTGTTGACCAGCTTGTATTAGTCTGGTTTTAATGAACAAAATTACAGGGTTGGAGGTATTGCTACAAGATCCATGGGTGAATGTGTGATTGGATATGATGAGCCCTTCTTAAGACTACACCAGCTTGGGGAGGAGGCATGTCTTTGATGTGCTGAAATTACTGGAGCTCAGAGGTCTCACAAGCTACGCCTTAACACATATTAAACAGGCTCGAAAGGAAATTTTTCAACGTCATCTTTTTTTTTTCTCCTCTCTCTCTCTGTTGCTTGTTGCATAGTGTGCCGGGCTTGGCTGACTGCTATTTTCTTCCTCAAACATGGCTTGTGGTTTTAACTGAAATAGCATTTCTTCCTCATTATCAGATGTTGAATCAGTGCACAGGGGGACACCATCAATTCCCCTCCACCTAAAATCATCTGTGCTGACAGCACTCTGTAGTGACATACATAGATAGAAGGGGTAAAGGCAGAGTCTCAGTAAATCTTCTGCCTGCGCTTTGGGGAATCATTGCAATTCATGATCTTTTCTCAGTATGCTAACAATAATCTTCTGCTCGCTCTGTCTCGCACATCACCAGGCATAGCAAACGCTTGTCTTCACTGAGTCTCAGGAAGAATCAGCCTCTCCTCACCATGCAAATTTCGGGCTGTATCGCTCTTTGTATTACAACTATGTCCTCAACCTTTTCCAGTCACTACTTTTCATACAGCTGGCTAATGAATCCAGTGCTCAGTGGCAAGCTTGACACATACTTTCATTCTCACAGAGGATTTTACTTTGATACAACCTTGAGCTGCAAACAACTGGAAAATGGACTTTTGCCCCCCTTGCTATAGATTACAATAATTCTCCAAGACACGTTTTAAGGCTCTCTAAATGTCTCTCCTAAACAAATGCCCTATTCCGGGAGCAACTCTGCCCTTACTACGAGAAAAAAGTACAAGATGCTTTTGTTAAGTAGGGTATAACAAATGTTTCTGCAGTAAAATCTGCTGGATAAATAAAATGCAAAGCAAGTGAAATTTGTCTGTGTTGTTGTGCTCCACTATGTGCAGAACTGCAAAGTGAGCTCTTAATTGGAAGCACCTTCGACGGATGCTACTGAGGGCAGAACTTCAGCCCTTCGTTTGTGCTTTACTAGCAACTGAGCTGTAGTTATATTAATTCGATCTGATCACAGCAGTGAACTTAAATTTCTATAACTTTTTGCTTTTGTTAATACAGCCGGAGATTTCTTCTATGTATCTTTGACTCACCAGCTCATCTATTTTTTTAATAAATGAAACAGGAACAACTTTTCGGTTGAAGGATTTAGCATATGTTCTGCATATCGATATCATATTTTTTATGTATTTTATTATGTTTTATGTATCTTATGTTTGAGTCTGTGTGCAGACTAATTTCCCTTTGGGCACAATTAAGTTAAAGTTGGAGTTGAAGTTAACTTTAAGACAACAGATGGGTCTCGTATATTATATTTGCTCTACACCGGGAAAAGATGTGCTGCATATGGACCAGTAAAGACAAATAAGGTTATAACCACATGCTCAGGTCCATAAATTAATTACTGACGTTTAAACTTCTCTTTGTATTTGTGTTTTGTTTCACAAATGCCAAACATTTCCTACATTAAGGTGTAGTTATGGAACGTAAACAAAAGATGTCCACAAAAACCTGTTTTGTTGAAATATTGGTAGTAAAAACACAAAGCTAGTGTGCAATTATCTTCTTATTTCTTCATTAACATTAGGACAATAATCTGGTGACTAGCTTGTGATTGCAATCACACTTTAAAATGTTTCTAAGGCGGCATGTCTTATCATACTGATGGTATTATAGAACCATTTTGTCTGCCTCACCTCCAGCGTGAAGCTTTGATGGTGTCAAGTGGGAGACGACAACCAATTAAAAGAAAATCAGTCAAACAACTGGGGGTCAGATCTCAAGATGCTCCCAATCACTCATAATTTCCTGTTGTTATGCTGCATTTCTACTGCTCCTGATTGGAGTCTGATAAGTCAGTGTGCACAATAGTCAGTATATCTGTATATGGAACTGTACCTCATTAAAAATAAATCCCAACGAGGTCCACCACATCAACAAAACACTCTACCTTTATGTCTTAAAGGCATAAACGCATGAAGGCAGATGGCCCTCAAAACTCGACCGTATTACCTGAAGCAAGCAGGGCATAGGCAAGGAGCCTTTAACAATGCCTGTGCCCACAGCACTGTACGGTTTGTACCTCTCTGCTTGTTTTTAAGAATGCAAAGGCTGGGAGATGATAGGAATGGCATGCGTGGGGTCTGGCAGGACAAGGCAGTAGTCCTGATAGTGTTTCTGTGCACGTCCTGCTCTGTTAGTCATTACTGTGTGCAGACGAGGGGTGATGTTTACTCTGCTGAGACAAGCAAGTCTACTGCTCTGGGTTGCAACCTTGTGACTTCCTTCTCCCTCCTGCTGCCAGCTCTCCTAACGTCTAGCCCCGGCCCTGCCACTCCATGGGCTCACTGGCCTATTGCTGCTGTTAAATGTCTACCATCTACCAGAATCTGGTTTTGGGAATAAATTGGGGTAAAAAATGGATGATGCATTCCTGTGCATATTTTCTGCCTGGTGGGTGTTGAGGCTGATATTTCAGGAAATAATAGCATAATACACACAAGGGATATAATACTGCAATGCATGGCTGTGCCATATTTCCTCCCTCTGTCTTAAGTTTCCTTGTCTTGTCACTTTCAAACATTACCTCCACCCACACACATACGAGAACAAGAGAAAGGAAGAGGGAGATGGTGAGAGAGACTTACTGCAGTACACAATGTATGAAATAGAGAATTGTAATCCTTGGTAATAGATAGAAAAAAAAACAATGAAAACATGGTTGAATGGTTTATCATATAAAGAAGATGAAGAAGAAATGAGAGTATAAAAAAGAAATTAAAGATGTTAGCAAACACAAGTGACAATTTATTTATGCAATGCTAATGGCTCAAGGACAGTGGAAGTAACAGAGCAAAGAAAGAGACAAGTGTGAAACAAAACAGGGCACAAATAAATTAAATTAATGCGACAGTTATAATGTTACAAACTGAGACAATTATAAGAGTATGAAAAGAAAGGAAAATAGGGGCAAGGAAGTAGAATAAAGTTGACAGTTATGATAGATAATGGCATGATTATGATAGATAATGGCAAAAGGGTAAAATCAATCATAAAGCACCAAATAAAAAATGAAATGATTACCAAGCTTATGCAGGAGGTCAGGGGTCAGAGGTCAAGTTCAATATAAACACGGAAACCATTATGGCGTCTGCATGGATGTCTCTGGAAGAAATAAACAAGGAGTTGATGTAAGTACACTTCACTGTAAGTGCTGTTTAAGTCCCACATCCACTTGACAATATGTAGCACTCAAACATTAATGTGACACAATGCTGTAGTAAGCACTGATTCACAGCAGTGCACAAACCAGAGAAGCTCAGTTTCCTTAAGTGGTGGTGGGCTATTTCAGGGTTTAAGGAATCACAGACACACTTATTCCAGCCCTTTAAAACAATAGAAGGCATCTTTTTATCATCCCGTTACAGCATCGAGACCATAAATTAAGCGTTTGCTCATTTCAAAACCTCTCAGCAAAATTAGGTAGAAGCAAGACACCAATGCAATGCTAACACATCACTCATACTTTATGTTTGATGCTTACATGCCCACCCCTACTCCTGTGCTTACACACAAAGCAAACTCTAAGCTTACACACTAGTAAGACAAACAGTGTGTTTGATTTTTTTTTTTTGTTCAACCAAATAAAAAAAGAATCCTATAGTAGCCGAGAAAACAGTCTGTGAGGCTCCAGCACACCGAAGACAACAAAGGCATTACTCATTGCCAAATAAAGAAAAACTACACAAACGGCTGTGCAGTCGAAGCAGAAAGTATTCATCCATTTAAGCTTCACATAAATGCTTCACTTTTATTTATTTGATATTGTTTGCGTGAAGTGGATAAGAAATATACCAAACAAAACATATTCTCTCTGATATTATTTGAATGTGTTTCTCTTTGTTTTTTTTACATATTATATTGAAAAAAAACACTTTAGACTTTGAAGGTATTCTTACAGTTTTCCTCTTTTAACAATGTTCATGTCGTCCATGTGCAATTATTGACCATACAGCACACTGCACGTCCACATGTAGTGCAGTATGTAGTGTTTTTCACTAGAGGATACAGAGACAATGCAGGTCCTGACATTTTGAAAGGAGGATATTATCCATGCCCAGTTAAATGATAGCATTTAAAGATGTAATAACGCAGAACTGCAAATTTTACAGTGGAGCCCAATAAAACACCCACTAAAACACTATCTCATCTTCAGTATAATAGGCTGATGACTCATTTTTTAATTGAAGTCCAAGAAACTATACTTCTCAACTATTAAAACCTAAACCAAAAGATCCACCAAGGAGCATCTAAGGGGCCAGATGTCACATTTATCAGCAAAAAAAGACACAATATAAATGGCTGTACAAGGAAGAAACAAGTTGCAAGGCCCTCGACCCAGCCTGAGCATGAAATCCAAACAACATTAGATGTAAGGCAACACTCAGGACAAATTAAGCCCTAAGGCAACATAGCACTGAAACAAAAAGGGAAGTACCTCTCGAAACCAGCCTGGGTTTTATTGGTGTCTAGCACTTCAAGAAGATCATGCACAAGCTCTCACATAAATGCATTTTGAGATTCCTCTGTAGTGATATAAAATTTGCAAAAAAAAAAAAAAAAAAAAAAAAAAAAAAGCCCAAGGGTTATGGGAAAATTTTTAAAAGAGTATGCAGAGGTATTTTGTTATTTGAAAAAACCAAGAAAAAAAAAAAAAAAAAAAATAAAACA
>JAPZDV010000002.1:20946914-20960820 GCA_029814665.1 Acanthurus lineatus | reverse complement strand
CCACATGCCAACAAATAACTCAATTTTGAGATTCCTCTTTATTTATAAAAACTTCCAAAAAAAAAAAAAAAAAAAAAAAAAAAAAAAAGCCCAAGGGTTAGGGAGACATTTTGAAAAGCTTCTGCATCTGTATGTGATTAGTTCCACTACCTAAGATAAAGCATGCAGAGCAAATGTAACCTCATCATAATCTATGTGTCACAAAGGCATGGGAACACTCAAGCAGAAAACAACAACAACTGCTGTACGCTATAGCCTACCACTACTACAGCGCCTAGCGTAAACCATAGTCCTGCCAGTGTTCTCCACCCATCATTAATTGTCTGATCATTGTGGAACAGAAAACAGCACGGGTTTGAGCAGACGGGAGATCTCACAGGTATTAGCTGCTAATTGCCGTCAACCAAACAAGCAGCACTTTCTGGAGAAAACAATCTATATTAATTCTTCCTACTCTCCCCTGCAGAATGCACATTGAAACTTCTTGGGCGCACAAGATAAATGCTTACACCATAATTACAACTAATTGTGCAAATAATTGCAAAGTTCTTGTGCCACCTATACCAACAATAAAACAAAAGCAATCTATGTGGCTCTTGGCTGTGAAATTGAAACAGTCCTTTTTCTCTGGTCTCTGTCTTCTACTCATTCATTATCTAGCATTTGTATCTGCTCCGTGGTTAAAGCTAGATTTTTGCAAAAGTGAGGGGAAGGGAGATGGAAGGAGGCTGATGACAGGGATTCATGGATGCTCTGAATGCAGACATGCTGTTCCACCGTCTCGCCTCTCCCAACAAAACATTTGAAAAGCTTCAAAGCCCAAAGCTTTACACTTTGGAATTCGTCTTTTGATTAAATCCAAGTCTCCTCTCTTTAAAGGATGAAAAAAAAAGAAACAAACAAAACATCACCTGTAAATCGAGATAGCCTTTTTGAGGAAGGTTTTTGCACCTAATCCCTTTCATTTCAGGTCAGTAAAATATTAGTGCTTTCTCACTGCTCTGATGGTCAAAGCACATTTCAAAGATTCTGTGTGCCTCTCCAGCAGAGGGAAGAAGAGAAAGAGAGAGAGAGACAGGGCAGTGGGGAGCTCAGGCAATCCCCCATCTATTACAGGCGAGCCAATCATCAAAGACAAATTACAGTACACTTCACTGGGATATGCTAATTTCAAATTAGATGCAAGTCATCAAAAGATCAGCATTGCAATATTTTGCATCTACAAATTGAAAATGTCTGCTTTCAGAGCAGGTTTTAATACCTATGCAGGAAGAAAATAAAAGAACCCTGTTCAGGACAACAGAATGCATGTACATTAAGATTCAAAACAGTATTTTTTTATTATTGTTTGCATACATTGTGGCATTATTAAAAAAAAAAAAAAAAGATGTAATGATATTCGAGATAGAAAAAATAAAAACAACACAGTGCTGAAAAAAGGAGCAAAAGCATATGTAAAGGCCCACACAAGGTTCTGAGGAGGAAAGACTGAATTATGCTCTCTAAAAACACCTCACTTTACCTCTGTTTTGGGATCGTTTGGTGTCAGTATTCACAATCATCTGTAACTCAAACTGTGACATATTTACTAATCATTATCTGTGAGTCAAGAATTTCATGGTTGCCTTATTTTCTGTCTTGTCTTGTTACTTATGTGGTGTACAGAACACAAAAGGAGTAATAGTATATTGTATTTTGTAGAGACACTATCTAAAACACATTTAAATGTCATCGTTTTTACATATAATGTATATTCTCAATCCCTTTTTGTGTTCTTTGCAAATCCAGAGAGACAGAAATGTTTCCCCCTTTGTGCTGGTAAGCTCAGTGTTCTCAGTGTGCATAGCTGTGGCTCTATTTCTGCTTTGGACCTCAGTTTTATTGGTGGCTATAAAGAGCTGGGTTAGTATGTCCTTTTTCTTCTTTCTTCTATTCGAAGTTAAAGTGGTTTGTTTCCCATGGACATTTAAGGTTGGGTAAATAAAAACTGTGAATTTGCACTGAGGTCTCTTGTGCCTGACTTGTTTGATCTCCAACAATGTTCCAGTTAAATTCAGATTATAATTAGATTGTTGTATTGGGATAGATTGTTGTGCAAAAGGTATCGTTGCAGTTAGAAATACCTATTTATATGGATATAATCTGGACTGTTGTTAACCTGAGACTCATTTTTTTTTTGTTTTTAGATCAGTCTACTTTTTCTGTGTTATTTTTATTCTTATATAAGTTTATCATGTAAACAGCACTGTGGTGTTTTTCCATGAACAATCTGCATATGCTTACCCACTTGAGAATAAGCAAATTGTAGGAACGTCTAAATTTAGTCACTCTGCAAAACAGCATCTCTCAGTTTCTTTTGTTCTGCAAAATGTTATTACATATCAACAAACTGTTCTCTGTTTCTAACGTCAGATATTATTGTGCATATTTATAATGTAATTTCCACTGAGATCATAAAAACATTGATGACTTACTGTGTGTGTGTTTTTTTAAGTGTATGCTTGCTTGGTGATCCTTATTCTTTACAGCTCGGAAATTATTAATGTGCTCATGATTTGTAGACTAATGATTTCAAAAGGCGACACTGAGTGCATTCTTAACAAATCAATTGCAACATCTTCAACGGTGCAATAAAAATTAACATATGCAGGTAAAGATTTCCTCTCTACGCAGACAACAAACTGTTAAAGGCAGACAGCAACCTGAAGCTGTGGGCTGCTCTGCACAGCGATCTCACACAATGTCCTCTGTTCGGTGTCTTCAGTCACTGCACGTTTAAAAGGCTTTTACACTCAGTTTTTTTTTTGTATAGGCTTAAAAAACAAGGTGCTAGTAGGCAGATGTTACCAGCAGACAAAGCCGTGCTAGTATTTTGGCTAAGCTAAATGTGTCCAGGCTGCAGCTTTATATTGAGCATATAGATAGGTAGTAATATAGTTTTTATCATTCAGCTATAGTGAAAGAAATAGCAAACATATGTTCTATAAAATGTCAAAACTGTTCAATTTAAGTTTATTTTATAGACAAGTGAGAAAAAATGTAACACTTCTTTTGCTTCATTAATTTCTTTTTTTTTAAGCATTGTTTTTTTTTTAAAAAAAAAACTCCATGTTTTCTATTTTAATTTATCTGACTTTTCAGAGAGAGTGATAAGCATGTGGTGGATAAATAAAATAAATGAGAAAACCTTTTAAAAACTCAATAAATATCAATAAAGTTAATGTAAAACAAAATTTTACTGTTTTTTAACAAAAGGACTGTATGCAGGACTGCTTTCACATGCTCAAAAACTGAGCTTTTCTGTTCATTCTGCTTAGTAGCAGTACAAAAAGGTTAATAAGTAGTATAGGAAATACCCAGATTTATTTATTAACTGAATTCCTACTAATTCTTACTTCAGGAATATATCTTAATAATCCAAATCTTGAGGTTTTCACAATGTTAAATGAGAAAACTGATCACTATGGATATCACACTCCTCTATCACTATTCTGCCTGGGTTTCCATTGTTGATGTTAGGAAGATGACTGTCAAAATGCAGTTAGTTTAAACAATAGAAACACAGACAGACAATTACGGAGTCTTGAGGGAGTCAGACTAAAGAGCTGGTCAATATTTCTGTGCAACATATGCATCAAAATGGCTGGGTCAGCTCCAGTATCTTGCTGCTCACTCTGTTCTCTCCCTTCTAAGTGCCTCTTCTCCCAATCTACGTCCAAGGGGAGTACAATTGCCACATCACTGAGGTGTGAATACGTTGATGAATTCACCCTTTACATTTGACACCTGATATGTAAAAGCACAGCTTATGTTCAGAAGCAATGAGCGGCGCTATGACAATGTCAATATTTCTCGACAACATGCAGAGTAGGCATACAGACTAATGACAGACCAAGTATATCAGCAAATGAGTGCACAACAGGCGCAGAGGACTGAGGGGAATTAATAGCTCCAGCAACAAATGACCTGACAGGACAACTGCAAACACAGAGAGAGACAAAGGGGCTTGAAAACATGCACACAGAAACATGGCGGTGGTACACATTCACATACGCACACTACCACAAACACAAAACCATAGGGCAACATTTCCTCAACAAATACAACAGAGGAAACCGAGATACATCCACAGCATACAACGTTTCCTGCATGTCACTAGTGGTAACATGTGAAAGTTAAACAAAGGAACATTTGAAAGTACCCATGTTGCCGTGTTTCAAAGGCCCCTCTATTAACAGTGTCTTTTTGTGGAATAAAAACGGCACTCCTCTGTGACTTTCACCCATGGCAGCCTACTTTATTTAAGGGATTTGTGGTCAGGTAAACAGATTTTTATTTCTTTAGTTCTTCAATAGAAAAATCCCTTACTGACGCCTCATTTGATGCCCCCCCGACACCCTCCACCTCTCAGTTCTCATACTCCCACACCCCCACCCTCCAGCATAAGGCTTATCATGAAAGCACAACATGGATATATTGTCAAGAATTCTTTTAGGTAGTCCTGATTGAAGAGGCTGACTTTTATTCTCTCAAGTACACCCTTCCTCTTTTCCCTCTGCCATGGTACACAAGGGTACCATTATGGTGGCTGTGGACTTCATTCATTCATCATTCTTCTCACCTATGAAGCAAAACACACATATATCAACAACAGCTGCCCTCCCTCCTCTCTAAATCACACTTTGTTCTGCTGTGCGTAAAGGAAACTGCCTTAGCTTTTGACATCAACACCCAGTGAGCCAAACGAGAGGGATGCAGAGGCTGCACTGCACTGTTTGAACGTAAAAAATGGTGGAAAAGCTACCAAAAATCAATACGATCAAAATTTAAATCTATTCAGCAAATTGTATCTATTTTTTTCTTATAAATATGGTATTAAGTCTATGTCTTTAAAGTTAAGCTAAAATTAGTTGAAGGAAAGGTACATTTTAGTTAAGATTTAGAGTATTTGTTTTTATTTGCTGCCATAAAACTTATAATGTCTATTAACCTGTGGTAAAAATGGGTTTCAGATGTTTTTCTGACATTTTTTTCAGACTCTCCCACAGTAAAAAGTCTCATTAGGAAAGAAAGCAATTCCCTCAATCCAGGTGGTTAATGATTGTGCTCAGTGTAGATATCATCATAAGTGAGCCTATCCAAACAGCTTGCAGCTGGTTAAAGCACTGTTGTGTCCTCTACATCTTTCACAGGGTTTTAGCCTTAAGTGTACTCGTACTCTGACAGTTCGCAGGTGATATCATGATTCATTATAATAAATATGGGCTATTACAGCAAAAATCATAGGCCGCATATTCTGAGCGATGTCTGAAAAATGACAGGCAAAATAAATATCATTATCCTCTAAGCAGTATAGCACAGAAATACATTTTTAAATGGTCGATTATTGGTAGTTTCCAAAAAATGGGAGTCAGTATGCAAGCTAAGAATGCCAGTAATGAGCCAAGTTTGTTACCAGTCCAGCAGGTTGGTAAATAGGCAGTTAATAGCACAGAAATGCTAATGACAAGTACACTGCCAGAGTCTCATGTACCTCCTGTGAGTAACTTGGTGTTTGGGTAATTGGATTACTCTTGTGAGAGTCGCAGTGATTAAATCTACAAAAACAAACATTCACAGGAAGAAAAATATTTGGCAACTGGGTATTTCTAGGTTTACTGCCAATTTAGCATTAAATTCTTAATTATCAGAAAATTCAATACTATTTTGCTCATATAATACCTCCAAGGTTGGTTTGTTTCTTAATAAATCCTCCTCTTAAACAGCGTAGTAAAGCAGAAGGACATAATAATTTAAATTAAACTGCAAAGACACTTTTGCATTAGTTCAAGGCTGCTTTGGATTTACCTCAGCTGGACACCTTGTCTTAGTAGATGGCACATGACTGGTTTGAATACTGCATGTAGAAGAGTTAATTGTTGTGGGATTATTTGCCATTTATTCATTACACAAGCAATTTCTCTTGCATTATTCATCTTCCAACAGGATCCGGAGCATGTTTTAATCATATTGAATGCAGATAGACAGTGCTGTGTCACCACTACTTTCAAATGAAAAGAAAAAAGCCACCCCAGCTTTGTTCAGTGTCACAAATGTTAAAACTTGAACAGATTAAAAAACTGTCCAGGTCCAGATCTCACCGACATTTTAATGAAAATAGGTGTTTACATATATTTTTTTTCTTCTTTGTAATGGGGTTTTAACATGCTGACAAAATTGGCAGCCTGGCTTTTGAAGCCTGACAGACTGCTGTAAATGTAGCTATGATACGCTCACATGCAACACAGCAGGGGGTCCTGTCGTTTTTATCGCTGAGGAGGAGAGGGTGAAGATCAGAAAGCAGAGAGAATGTATCCTCTCTAAGACACAGGCGCGTGCCATGGCACTCTTTCTGTCCTGTACTGAAGCTGTCACTATTGGTGTCTGGGGCCATGAGGCAGGCAATTTTAGCGTTGTGGTGTGAATCGATACCCAATCACATCACGTTCGCAGGCAGCATATCAACCTGAAGAGGCCTTAGCACAATTTACAGCATATTGTTTTTGGCCCTGGGAGCAAACAGGCACAAGGAGCAATAGAAGCATCATGGCAGAGCAAGACAAGGCCTTGTCACAGCCATAACGGCCTTATCTCTGGTCACAGAAGTACTCATATTAAACACTGGAGCCAAGGAGGCCTCAGAAACATACAGAGTGCATGATGCAACTGCTGTTTAATTTCCACTGTGGAGTCCTATATGGTGGCTTGCTTTACTTTAAAGCAGGAATTCTCATCTAAAAGCAAATACTTTTTTGAGAACATCGGCCCACCAGGAGGCCATTGTCAAATATTGTGTATAATGCACATGTGTATGATATGTTTTTGATATTTTCATATGGAAATGAAGTGTTTTCTCAAAGTTTGAACAGAATGACAGTGCCCTAGCGGTGCAAAAAAAGTGCAAGTGGGATTTGAAGAATCAGACTCCAGGAGGTGGGACAAACTCATCATTCATAATAAAAAACATAATGTTTGTTTGTCTCCAACTTGCATTTTTTTCATGCCAACAAGTGGTTTTATTCACACCTGCAATCATTACCTTCACACAGCAGAGATACCACCGTGAAACATTCTGCCATGCTGCGAGCGCGGTGTGTTGCATGAATTAGAGTACTGAGCAACAAGATATTCTCTTGGGAAACAAAAAATAATGTGCATAGACTTGACTATTTACACTGAAAAGCACTTGTACAAATGCAATCAGCCTAAAAAAACCAATAGCAGGTAATTAGCTACATGCCTCAAGCTGTCATATAGAAAGAGCAATAAACTCTCTATACATATATGTCGGCACAGAAGATACAATTAACCTTCAAAACAGAAAAGAATAATGTGAATAACAATGTCTTGCATAAAATTGAGTGCAGGCCTTTTGAACCTGTACCGTACAAGCATGTTTCTTTATAATTCACAGTACATTGAGAGCAGGTGTGGAGGTGACGTTTATCAGTGTAGACGCTTGAGTGGCTTACATGGGAGTAATCCACCGTTCTTTAGTGTTCAATCACTAATCTGACCTGGATGGCACAACAGCAAATGGGGCCATTATAGTTAAAAATGAAAGACATATTACTACTGTTTGACTGATGTGGCTATTCCCCAGGGAGAATAAGCCACTACTTCACTTTCAACAACTACAGCTGACACAATATGATGTCCCTGAGATGGTTGTTATGGCTACCTAATTCTCTTAAAATGATGCTTTTATTCAGTGCAAAACCAGCTGAAGCAACTCAAGGGCAAAACCGGTGAAGCATTTTCCTACACAGCTCAGAAAAATATCAGCTTTATCTGTGTTCTCCGACTTCTCTTTTGAAATGCAGTCGTGACTAAGGTGTATTAGAGCTTGGTTTGAGATTTATAACGTAGTGTGAATTCATTTTTTCAAGTTATGGTGGATTTTTGTAATAAGTCTATTTTATCTACAGCAGCAACTAATTATTACTTTTCATTATTGACCAATGTCCCAATTATTTTTTTATAAAATCAATTAGATTTTTAAATAAAAAAGGGAGAAGGTGTTAAAATATTAAAAAAAAAATACATCACAATATCCAAATGATTAAGATTTCATCTTTATATTTTGTCTCATCCTTATATCACTTTTGACCCAAACTAATCATCTGGTATCAGAATGGATGTTTTGCTTAAAAATCAATAAGTAGCCAAAAACATTGCTAACTATTTTTTTAATTCACCTAGTTTAATTTACTTAATTCACCTAGTAAAAGCCTAGTTGCTCAATCAAATATCTCAATCTGTCTTTATTTCCCAGTTGAGCTGAAACAGAAGATGGACTTAAAGTTGGGCACAAAGACAAAACAAGGTAAGTTCTCTTTAAATGTTAAACATTATTGAATACACACTTTCTCTTGCACCAAAGTATTTTTCACTAACTCCCACCTTTGGCATGGGAAGGATACAGACAAAAACATGTGACTTCCAGTTTAAGTGGAGTCTCTAATGTCACTTCTTTTCCCCCAACAAGGAAGGTAGGAATTACATGTTAGGAGGTTTCACTCTGTAATTCAACCCCAAGACCAATTCACAACACCTGCAAAAGCTGCTAATTGCAGTGGTGAGCAAGTTCTTGTATCCCAGTGCCCCTGAATACCTTTAGTTTTTTTTACATCAAAGTAACAAAGTAATAGTTTTAACCCTTTACACCTTCTCTTCACACATTTAATACAGAGGTTCACAAATCCAAAATATACCAGGATTCATTACAATCAAATGTAAGCTGTTACTTTGATATCAAATAAAAGTGTGCAAGTAAAAAATTACGTTTGAGTGACAAAAATGCCTCTTTCGTGAAATAAGCTTCCTGATTTTTCATAATCAGAATATTAGATTTAAAATGGTTAATTGCTACTACAAGAAAGAAACAGCACGTGAACAGTTGCATGCTTTGGCTTTTACTGCAATGTCGGGTTTGACCAAGCTTTGATCACCTTTTGTGCTCACATTAAAAAAACAATTTAATACAATTCAAGTAACTGCTTGAATTTCACAGAATTATATCTTCATTTTTATTGTATTATAACTATCATTTCATTTTTAAAAACTAAATGTAGTCTCAGATCTATGAAATGGCACAGCACAATCACATTTATTTGTGTAAAATGTATTAAAATTACATGTAAAATGAGAACATGCGGTTCATTTTTCCTCTTCCTGAAACTGTAATTTGATAACAACCATTACAATAAAGGGATAGGTGTGTGCATATGTTGGTCCTGGAGAGATCGCAGCAGTGGCTGAATTCTGACATTTCATATCACAGATAGCAACAACTAACATCGTCACATCAATTACCAGCTGACAGACCTGTACTTGAATTGTATTCAGTATGTACACTAGTGCTCAGTAAATGCGACGGAACAAACTGCTAGTAAATGCAACTAGTAATTCAGGTTTTCCACAAACGGCCCCCTTTTATCACTGTTTCACAGAATATGCCTCATCTACCATAACGGACGTTTTGCACACAGTGATCAGTGTTCATATAAGACATATAAATGTGATTTTTCATCATATCCTCACGCACAGCATATTAATCAGCAGTGCATCCCCTGCCAACCAGACCTCATCCATATTCCTGCAGGCTTATTGCAAGGGGAGCCGGTGGTGATAAAGCAGGATCAATATGCAAAGCTGGTAAAAACACAGCAAGTACAACAGCATGGCACAAAGGCAATGGCTAGAGAGGACAGGAGAGTGAGTGGAAAGATGCCTGGTAAGCCGAGTTTGAAAATCACCATCTACAGCATGTTAATAAGAGGGGAGATGGTGAGGCTTTCTCACATTCTGCTACAGATAAAAAAACATTAAATGTACACTGATACACTGTGAGCTAATGGCAGGCACAGATATTATTCTATTTATAGCGTACCATGTTTGCTTGACTTTTTTACCAGGTGTTGAAAGCTATAAAAGTAAGTAAGCAAAACCTCCCTACCCTAAATGCCAGAAGGTGTTTTGAAAAATACAGCAATAGTAAGTTAACTCTTCAGCTACTGTATGTTTTTCTTTTTTATATCAACACAGAGCAAAAACTGTTATGCAGTTCATAGGTGCAAAGATTTTTTGACTGCGGCAGTCTAGCCTTACCATAGCTTGGGACACACTGCCTTTAAACCTTTTTGACAGGTAAACCTGGGAAGGCATCAAAGATTTTCTCTCTTTGGCATAACTCAAAACTGCCACAGAGAATTGAGTGACAACTTTATTTCTCATCTGTTACATAAATCAAGGAAATACTGTGAAAGTCAGCTCTACAAACTAAGAAATTCCCTGTGCTTTCTAAGCTTCGAAGGATTTCTTTAACAAAGTTTCACACAGGAGCGAGAGAAAAAGTAATTTCTTTGACAGGCAGACATTATGTGATAGAGGAGACTTTTCACTGCATTAAAGAATGGGGCTCCAAACAACAAAGAGAAGGTAGCTGTTTAAAAGGCCAATTTTCCAGTCCACATTGTCATTGTCACACTCTTAACTCCAAAGGCAGACATGCACTCTGGCATCAAAGGCCATTGATTTTCTAATCAAGAGCAAATGATGATTAAGGCATATCTGCCCCCTTATCTTTCCGTTTAAAATCCTCCTTTCTGGATTCAATTTGACTTTGGCTGTTTTGCTGCTGAGGGGAATCAGGACAGTCAAAGGCAGAGGCACCTTGTAGAGACAACAGGCAGTGTCATGAATGATTAGTGGATCAGAAAATGATCACCCATTCTCCCTCTCCCTGGGTCAGGAAAAGCTTGCACTGTTGCCATGCTTTTTTATCAATGGACATAGGAGCTGATAATGTTAGTCAATAAACTTCTCATTCCACAAATATTGTACTGAATGTTGCGATTGAACGTGTAGTGCCCGAGGCATGAGGCAAAGCTATTCCTCTTTCCTGAATAAAGCAGCTTTACAAAAATGTAAACATGGAGCTAAGCTAGTTCACCTACTACTGCTAGAGCCTCCCACCTCAATACTCTCTTAAATTCCCAAGCTGGGTAGCAATAAACAATGTTAAAAAGGTTGGGCAATGAAACCCCCATCTCTTTTACCTTGATAACATTAAGAAGTAATACCACAAAGCAGAGCTGACTCACCCTAAGGGTGCACATGCTCATTTCTAAGCAGACTTCAATTATCCTAACTTTCTCCCCTGGTTGGTCTTCCTATGTATATGTTTAGCCTTTGTGATTCACCTGCCTGAGGATGAGGGATTAACTTCCACCCCTCTCTCTAAGCTTGGTTTGGACTTTAGGTTTAACTGTCCTTCAGGACCAGCCTGGAGCTCAGCTTAACAATGAAGCCCAAACCCCTCACCTCCTTGCAGTCTCTCTTTCACTCCCCCTCCATTTCCTCATTCCATCTCAGACCAAAAACATTCGCTGTGGGGTATAAGAATCAAAGACAGATGGACATCATCAGCCCCCGACCTTCAGGCAATGCCAATTCAATGATGCAGTGCAATGTGTTGTGTTGTTAAAAGTATAGCACTGCTGGTGATGAAGTAAACAGACAGACATATAGTGCAGACAGACAGACAGATACACATTAAAAAACATGCAGTTCCCAATATATTTGATGAATAGGGGTCATTGTGTTACAGCTGTTTATGCTAATTACTCCAGTTTAATGAGTTATTACTCCAGGTGTAATTCTCACTTGCACAGCTAAATAATAAGAAGCAAGGTCACTAATTTCCAAATTCATCATCTCCATCTAACAACTTCCAAGTGTTCATCAGAGCCAAACAGCATTGCCTTATTGTTATTAGCACGTTTTCCCTTAAGCCCCCAACTCTGTGATGTCACTTTACCTGAAGTGATAGTTAGCAGGGCATCGTGACAGAGATGAGAGAATTGAGGGACATCTTTTATCGCACAGCGAGAGTTGACTTGTGAGAGAGAAACTAGCAGGCCGCTGTTGGGTGCATAAAGTCCTTTGCAGACAGATGGGAAAACAGAGAGAACTATTTTTTTCTCCTACGAATTTCCCTCTCTTATGGATGCCAGCATATGCTCAATAAGTTTTCCTCTCCACAGAACCAAGATATAGGAGGATCTCACTGAGATTTTGTTTGCCGTATTTGAATCCTGAGACCCAGGTGTCTGACAGTAAGACATAGGCTGTAAAACCAGGATTAGTGTTTCATGGAAAGTCTAGCATTCATCTGAATGCACAGGTCACTCCTTTTACAAGTATTATGCTACTTATCAACGATCAAAGCTAACTCACGTCTTTTACATTTTGTCAGACAAGTCAAGGTTGAATTTTTATCTCTTAAATGAGTCTGAATTTAGGGTCATGCTGCTCGTTTTGATTTTTTATCTGAATATGTAGCTCTGTCATTCTCATCATCAGATTGCCGAACTTTTACCAGTCCTCCTTATTACCTCCACCTGTCCTTATCAGCTGAATACTGTGTACCCATGTAACCTGCTATTTGCTGTGGCTAGATTTGTGTTTTCTTATGGAGAGGTTTCTGTAGATTTTAACCTTAATCCTATCAGCTAATGTGAAGGCACTGATCCGCACCTGTCTTGAAGGTTATCTGTGCATGTTTCACACCCACAGGCATTCATTATTTACATAGCTGCTCCCCTGAGGCACCAGCCACCACAGGAAGTGTAGATGGGAAATCTACCTCCCAATCTGCTAGCGACACATCCATATCTATACTGCATGGCTCACTGACTTAGGAGGATGCAGTGTCAGGATTATCATTCGCACCCTGGAAACTTCATCATCATCGGCACAAGCAGCTGTGGCAGTGTCATCATGCAGGCGTGTTTTCCTTTTAAATCAAGGGTTCCCCAACACTGGAACCTTTGGGTTGAGATGAAATAAAAAATGCCTTTTTTAACCCTTTTCAATCACATCCTAGGTCATATTGTGCACCTGCTGAACAGTATATGCCAAGAAAAAGACAAAATATAAATTTTGTTTGTCAAAAAATCAAAATCAACCATGTTTTACTCGGATAAAAAAATATGACTGTGCTTATGTAGGCTTGCACATCTCAATTTAAGCAATAATATTATGACAACCACCCATCAATCTTCAACTTTTAGGCCTACAGAGCTAAGATTCATCTGTTAGCTACCTAGCAACAGCATGGCACGTCAGCTTGTTGTTCGGTTTATTTACTTTGAAGAATGTGACATCTGTGACAGCCACAGATTTTGTGCAAGGCATTTTTCACTGGACCAGCAACTAGACGGAACAACTGCATTGGCTTCATTTCTCTCCTTGAGGGATACTGCTATCCCATCTGTGTACAGAGATCACATAGCAGTAACTAATCCTCCACACCTGTAGTTGCAAGGTTACCTCTGCCTGTTTTGGTTGCAGGAATGATAAAAGCATTGAAATTTTTAGGTTGTATGTTAAGTAGTATGTGGTATAAGTGCATACTTGTATTTAACTCATTATGTCCACCACCATGGTTATTGACATAAAAGGACTTCTCATTTTTACTACAGTACAGCAGTGGTTAAAAGTAAAAATGTAAAACAATATTTGATGTTTTTTGTGGCTCGTTGGTCTAGGAGTATGATTCTCGCTTAGGGTGCGAGAGGTCCCGGGTTCAATTCCCGGACGAGCCCATAACCAGTGATATCATGACATTTTGGTCATGAGGACTACTGAGTCAAGGTCTGTCTTGTATCTACACTTCCTTGTGTCACATGTCAAAGAGTTTTTTTGGCACACCTAAGAAGAGAGACTGGAAACAGGTGGATAGCCAATCAAATTTGCTTTGACCAAAGATGTCAGCAAAAGGAGTTTCCCCTATCTTAGCTACTTTTATCTGTCTTTGCTGAAACAAAAGCGAAAAATTAAACAGCAAAATAAAGCCAAACAT
>JAPZDV010000002.1:20900806-20939937 GCA_029814665.1 Acanthurus lineatus | reverse complement strand
AATGAGCTTATGGGGAATAACCTTTGATCCAGTGATACACTTAAATGTAGAACGCGAAAGGTCAGGGCAACTCATGTCTAATATTACAAAAATAAGAGATACATTTTAATCAAACTCTTAATAGGCCAACAACCGTTAAATTCACTATGTCCAAATAAAAATGTTGCATTGTATATATGGAAGAAACTTGACTTAGATTGTCACCTGAGGATTTAAGACGAGGTGTGTAACAGTTCCTGATTTAATGCAAACACCATGTTACCTAGTCACCCTTGCTTCTCGATGGAGGTTTCCAACAAGAGAAAATGACAGCCCGATCAGCTGTGCATCCACATTCATGTCATCCTGCCAAATGTTCAGGTTCCTTGTCTGCAAATTTTATAAATGCTTAACACAGGCAGCAGGAGAGCTAAAAATAAAAATAATAAAATAATACAGGCCGTGTGTGACTCTGTTGAAAAACAGGTTTAAGAAGGCCAACTATCAGTTTGGCTAAAAATTTTTAACAAAAGTGATTAAAGGATGGACATACGCAAGAAAACACTTTACTTTAAAGCCTTCCCCACTGCTTACAAACAAGGTCAATGATAGCTCTAGTTCTAGTTCCTCGTCTTTGACAATGAGAGAGGGTTTAATCAGATGAAGGCCTAATGCAGCAGGGCTATAGAGGCACTGCCATGCCTGGAGCTGTCCATCAGATAGAAAAGGGCATGATGGGCTGGGATCCAAACAGTCCCACAGAGAATCCTAGCCTGCTGTTGTTGCTGGCTCCTCATTCTCAAGGACCTTTAGAGATCAAAGTCCAACACACAACAAGAGAGACAGCGAGAGAGAGACGGAGATAGAGAGAGATGGACCAAAGAAAGGGAGTAGGGTAAGCAGGAAGGATGCCATGAATCAAAAGAACCCATGTGGCCTTCCAGTGATTACCCAAACACCGGGCCTCCTACTGAGTCCAAAGAACAGTCAAAGGGATTTCCTGGAGAACGTCTGTGAAACATCCATTCTGAGTCAGGGCAGCCTCTTCCATCCGGTGCCAGATGAAGTATCTTCCGACCTCAACTCCATCCCAACATGTTACATTTTGTAGTGTGGAAATGATGTGCTCCTTTGATACTCTTAAAAAGGGTCTGCTTTCCTCTGAGGAATAGCTGAAGTAGTCTCTCTCTCCCTGCTTTCACTCTCTTAGCAAAAATAAAAAGATACATGGTGTTCTTCTGCCGGCCAGCGCTGTTGTTTAACCTTGGTGAAATACAAAATGGGACAAGCAGTAGAGCCGAACAAATACTGAGCTACATGAAGCGTTACGAAAGAACTCAGAACATCTAAAAATGGACAACAAAAATATAACGAAAAGGGCAGCCCCCTAAATATGAACTCAGCCTGAGCTCAACCCAGCAAAGGCACAGTTTTATTGCAGACAAAAGGAGTTCAACTGAGATGGTGTTTGTTCAGATGGATGTACTCCATCAGAACTAGATGGGATGCCGTGTGCTTCAAGTATACATCCATCTGATCTGGAACCACAAGATGGTCAAAATACTACTGAGATCATGATTTCTATTACATACAGCAGTATACTTGATTTCAAAATAACAACAGTCTACTTACTCTATAAAAAAAAGCCTTCAAACTTCTAAAAACACGCTTTTTAAAAAGACCAGTCAATGGTCCTTTTCAGAAGCTTATAAAGATTTTGAAACCTTCTGATCTTCAAAATGTAGCCACATTGAGCATTCAAGCTAAAATTTGCTTACTGGAGTTTGAATAAATAATCATTAATCAATGCAATATCCTACATGATCCAGAGTATTTCTGTAATTATCATCTTTACAAGGTTAATAATTAGCTATTTGTCATTTCTGTCATTGACACTGCTATCCAAAAGTATGTGTAACTGCAAATTAGTTGCATTTAAATGGAAATTCTGGGAAAGACTGAATTAACAAGTGGCTCATGCAGTATTTATCAGTCAAAGTATTCGCAAATTTTCTTTTCTGCTTATTTATTTTATGATTTTTTTCTTTTCTGTTCTTTATTACAAGTTGTCTGAATGGTATACAGAGGAAATATTATGTAGATAAAAACAGTGTGGGTAGATTATGCAAATATTAATCTTAATGTTCTGTTTGGGGTCTTGGAGACCCAGGCCCTATTTAACAGCCAGCAATCAACATTGTTTTATCACTTAAAAACTTGATGACTTCCATGCATTTTATTAGAATTCCTTATAACCACCACTGCTATTATGAACGTCTGCACACTATTTGGTTTTTACTTTGCACACTTTATCGACTGTATATTAAATTCTACATCTCTTTTTTTTTATAAAACAGATATATTTATCATATTTTTACTCTAGTTCAAATCCAAGATTTGCTGTACTTGTTTACTTTCTATTTTCTCTTGCTATGTTTATTGTGCACTAAAATATCAGGGCATATTCTTTGTATGTAAAAATATATATGGTAATAAACTTGATTATGATTCTGAAACTTAAGTAGTAATGAGATACTGAGGAGTATTGAGAACCCCAAAAAAGTGTTAAATAACAGTTTCAGAACATGGAAAGATCGGCTTGATTTAAGGATAAAATAAAGTCTTTAATCATAAAACAAAAATTTGTCGACAGGGTGTCTTAGGAGCACCTTGATATTAATATGTTTGATAAAACTGTCAGATCAATACCACTTGTCCTTAGAGTATGTACAACTAAAACACACAGTACATCCAGTAAATCAGTGATTAGGATAAAATACTAATGACTGGACAGAATGTCTGTGTGCTATGTGGGGTAGTTTTACACATTTCTGCAAACTTAAATGTGTGATGTCAATGTTTACAAACACCTTAGCAAACTCATGCTAGAATTAAAGGTGCTACCTTAGTCTCAGTGAGAGGCTCTTTTTGAGAAAAGCTGCTTTTTTCTACACTGGCAGCACAAGTGTGAAGAGATGCTTGACTGATAAGGAAGTAAAGGCTCCTAAATACAGAAAAGAAATGCCAAAAGAGAGAAGCCTGGAGAGGAGACAGTATTTTTCTATTATTTCACTCATTTTATGAAGGGATGAATGCAGCTGGAGAGGCCTAAACAATTTGCACACAACCTCTAAATAGGCCAAGTTTAGAAATTCTGATATAAAGTGATCAGTAGATCAGTAAATAAAGTTTAAGTTCAGTCACTGACCTGCGTCTTTCTACTGCAAACACTCATTCTCTCCACTCTGTGTCACCTATTGTGTCTGAGATACACTGCAGAGCATCAAACTGCGTCTTGCTCTCCTCTCACAATGTTTTTTTTTTAAAGATATTTCAACCTGAAAAAACTTGATTGTACATGCAGTGTTCCCAAAGCATTAAGCACACTCGCTGAACAATATAGCACTGGTCATGAACAATACGTTATCTTAAGTAATATGCATAATTCAGAATAGAGTAATTTTATAGCTTTCCAGTTGCAGCAGCAGCCTTCTTGTAAGCTGCAATCTCCTGACACCCTTCTGACAGAATGTTAAACCACTTTTTTTTTGTATTCTACAGGGTACAACCGACAAGAGTAAAGCTGACATTAATTTTGTTTTGCAATTTCTTTCCATGCATCTTTTTTGTCTACTCTTGTCAATGTGGTACTAAATTTCCCCTTTATTGCATGTTTTCTCTGATGTATCTCCTCTGCGAGCAGAAGATTTTCCTCCAAGCTCCAATTTGTTTTTCCTTTTTGTTTTCATTTTGGCCAATTTCCTGTAATTTCCTGTCTATGTTAATGTATAGAAGCAGTTTGTTGTTAATTTCATATCCTTTTAATTGCTGCTGGAGATGAAAAATAATCATAGAAATTGTACTCTTTTTATAAAAAGTGGATTTTTTTCTGAACAACATAATATCCAAGATATTAACAAACTTGTGAATAACAAAGTTATCAGTATAGCAAATGTAGGCTAAATAGATATATAACATATGCTAAAACTAGATACTTTCCTACACTGAGAAAGCTTATATACATTAATGCCACTGAATCATCATTCAAAATAAGTTCAAATGATAAAACATTTTCTACCAAAATCATTATTGTAGTGATGACACTCTTCGCCAAGTAAAGAGCTTCAACATGTTTTGAAGATTAAATGTGGACAAGAAACACCAAGGGGCCAGACGTGTATTTGACAAGCTGGGAGACCGGGCCGAAAAGTGAATGCGATAATGTAAAGTCCTGCTATTTAATCCCTCTCATGGCTGGCAGAACAGAAGTATTCATTCATGTGATCATCTAGTGTGTATGGAACAATATAACAGTTTATTGGAGCATAGACGCATACATCAAATGCAGATCTCATTTTCCTTTATCTAGTAAATAAAGTTAAACTCCATTACAAAATGGTTCCGCACAGAAAAAATCCTGACCAAGCAATTCAGAGAAAAAGGTAGCGATCTTTCCGTCTATACCTGAATAGCTTTGCAGCTCAGTGAACACATGAGGGAAAAGAGAAAGAGAAAGTAGATAAGAGTAAAGGAGGGAAACCAGAGGAAGAGAGAGCTGGAAAGAAATCGAAGACACAAGCTGGGTTCAATTTAGAGGCTTCCCACAGGAGGTGGAATGACCTGTATCTGCTACAATAGAGGTCATGCAATTTTTAGTGGATACCCCCGTCTTCAGAGGATACTGAGGACCCCTGCCTTGATGTGCACATCCAGAGGAAAAAGCAAAGGGTCCCCGTCGCACGCAGGACTCCCTGAATGACCTGACTGGTGGGTTCCTATTACAACTGCCTCACTACACCGTAGCCTCGCAATTGACACTTCACAGTAAGCTACAACACTAGCAATCAACAAAGCTATCAAACTCACAGGAAGTTACTATGAAGTCAGCCATCCGAAGAAACTCTACCAATTCCTTATCTCCTCGTCTTCTACTTTCCAC
Organism: Acanthurus lineatus; assembly: GCA_029814665.1. Lineage (NCBI taxonomy): Eukaryota > Metazoa > Chordata > Actinopteri > Acanthuriformes > Acanthuridae > Acanthurus > Acanthurus lineatus. Next base: position 20,935,019 of record JAPZDV010000002.1, on the reverse strand, counting down.
TTTCACCAGCCAAACGATGGGAAAGCACCATGAAATACATTTGGTAAACTGTAATTGTGTGGAAACTACAATAAGATGAGAGTATGATCACAGACTCAACACATAAATTAGCCTGGGTGTTCTTATTAAAAACATTTTGAAAGGAAATAGCAAAAAGTTGTCACTGCAACACTGTTACTGAAAGAGTGCACTTGCTGAGAAGCCAGAATAAAGTGTGCAGGCATTTTGCCATCTTAACCTCAACTGAGTGGTTCACTGAAAAAACTGATATAAATAAAATCTGAACCCTGGTTTAAAGAGATCCCCACGGGAAGCTATGCACCTACTCTGTTCATTGATATATTCACAGCACCTGCACTGAAGAAACACTGAGTGCATCTTCACCCAGAACACTGAAAAGATAAGCACCAACGACAGACAGATAAACAAACAAACAAACAAACAGATAGATGGACAAACATGACCTTTTGTTTGCCCCAGAGAAGCTAATGAACATTTCAGTTTAAAAAAATGCAATTGGTGGAAGTCATTTAATTACTCTCCGCAGAGAAAGTCATGCATGGCAGAGAGCTCAAATGAAAATAAACATTTAATCAAGCATGACCTTGTGTTTGACTATGCTCTGAGCACTGATGTCCATAGAAAAAAAAAACAACACAGTGACAGTTCTGGTTTGGCAGTATTATAACAAAAATGTATCAGAACTGATAAAAAGGACTGCAATTACTAATTTGGCTTAGAGTATCCAGATATCTCTGATACAAGTCAATACTTAACCATAGGTGAAAGCTTTTATCCAGCCAGTGTTTTAATGAGGTCAGGATTCTGTCAGAAAGAGATGCTCCAGCTTTTGCACCAGGAGTTTTTCAGCCACCGTCTTCCTCCTGCATTTCTCTCCGAGCACAGTCACCACATACTTATTATAACTTGAGGTATATATATTTTTAATAACACACATATCAAATTAAAGAAGTTAAGGTTTCCCACAGTGTTTGCAGAGGAGGCACCCTGCCTCGGCTGATGCGAAATATATAAAATATTACATATTTATTAAAAACTGAGAAGCAAAGGCTACGTATTCAATAAGCGTTGCCATCAATTAAACTGTCATCAGCTACTACATTAATAACACAATTAATTGCATCATGATTTGTCTAATTCATGTCAGCATTGCACATTCGATTTGCAGTGATTGATCAGAGCAGCCCTTTGCTGCAAAGCTTGAAGTTTTTATTGACCTGCTGGACTTGAATCATCAATGGCTGTGATCAGATGGCGGGGGCAGTGCTTTTCACCTACGCTAACCAATTTCCTTGGCAAAACTCTGTTGCAAGTCGCAGGAGAGCAAGAAGTAAACTGGATTAACATGGCTCAAAGGACCTGAATTAAATTGATGCAAAGTTGTGGGTTTTTTTGGATCATTTGCAAGTGACGGTGCAAAAAAAGATGAGCAATGCACCAGAAAAAAAATCTCTTCAAAGAGAAACTTAAAAGTGAGGCTTTGTTTTAGTAGCAAACCTGACATACTACCTGTGCACACACTAATCACCCCGAAGTTTAGTACAGTACAGTACTGGACTGAGAAAAACACAAACCTGGATGGCTGCTGCATTGCATTTAAATAGACTAGAGATACCACGGTGAACTGGAATTTCATTAATAGTCAATGAATGAGTGACCCTTTCATTGGGAAAGATCTCCATTACACACATGTGAGATGCAGAGCCATTGTTGTGTTATCCTTTCATATTTTAAATTAAAATATTTTAGTTAAAAAAACACTGAAAAAGAGTCATTACTGTTTTCAAAGAACAGTTGAATGAATATAAAATTATTCATTTCCCCCCATTATTCTGTTCAAGGGAGTGTATTGTTGTGTAAAATCATCGGCAAGGATCCAAGATAACACTGTGGCATGGAGCGGGTTAACACAAATTAGGTTTTAGTCTGAGATAAGGAGTGAATGATTACACCACACTGCATCCAATTGTGCTTGTCATTATAGCACCTATCTTATAGTGTTACTGACAGTCTCTCAGATTTATCCGATCTCGCCTTTAATTTCATTTGTTGTGGTTTTTGATCGCTGCTTCCCTGCCTATTACACCCGCTGCCCGGTGAATCCACTAAGTGTTTCTACTGGTGCCGCCGCTCCGTCCTGAGCAGCGGCATATTGCATGTAGGCACCATGCTGTGCTGCTGCTGGCGGTGGCGTGAGGCAGAGAGGATTATTCCTGACGACAGGGGCATTAAATGTGTAGCAGGCCGGTGGAACCCTGAGCTGATGCTCTCTTGTCTGTTTTGGTTCAGTACCAGTTCAGAAGCAGTCCCTTCTAAGCTGAGTGGGAGCTCACAGTACTCAGAGCGTTGTGCCGTTCATTAAAGGCTGACGGTGTCACACCAGCTTAGGCCTAGTGTCCTCCCTCAACCAAGGCTTCATGCTGTACTCCTCTGCCTTTTTAAGACTGAGTGACTTGGAATGTAGTCACTTTTCCAAAATTGGCAAAAATTTTGGTTTGTCGATGCTTTATAATGTCAAACATATGAGCCACTTTGATAAAAGTCAGTAAGGTTTATGTCTACAAGGAGGCTAACACTGAGGAATCCAATCCAGCATGCTGCAAAAGGGAAAATATTGTCCTCAGGACTCCGGTAGCAGGTCTTAAATACTGACATTTAAACTCAGAGTCCACAAGAGCTGCTACAGAAGTACATAGTTAAGGGGCAAACTCAAACTGAATAGCGGAAAACTCTCCTCTAAATAATATCAGCTTCTTCCTTTGACTGGTAGTTTTCCAATGGATGATACACTTGCTTGGAATCCTATAATAATACACAGTCTGAATCAGAGCTCCAAACTGAACAAGAGTGCAAGAAGTCCATCTTTAAAAAAAATAGCACTGGTAAAATTGCAATTCTCCAGCACATCTCAAGTCCTGCAACCTTCATGCCAGCATAACCAAACATCAGGCTGACTCTGTTTGATCTTGAAAGGGATATAAGCCTTAAGCCGTTGCTGCGTGAGATGTCCTTCTTTAAAAAGATTCTAATCTCAACCGAAATGTCTAGCAAAATAGAGGTCATCGTGCCAGAGCACCCAGCAGACAATAGCGCTTCGCTGCAGACCTGAGAGGAATTCTGTGAGGATTTGTTCCTCTGTGTCTCACCTGGGAGACATGGGGACATCAATGGCTGAAAGAGCAGTAACAAAAACAAGGTAAATATAGATTACCTGGAAGTTATTTTTATTTTGCCTTACAAACTTACCCACTATTACGTTTTTCTCTGTTTATTACACATAAGAAAACATAGAAATCTCAATATTTGCACAGAGAAAAATCCAATCAGGACCTCCTTTTTTTGTTTCTTTTAATGATACCTTGTTTTTTTCTCTCTTTAATTCTCAAGCACTGCCAAGTACTTCTCTCTCATTGATAATTTGAAGGACGATAGCATATCTGTATCTTGCACGCTGCTCATGATTTAATGACATGAGTACCATCAACCTTCTAAACTCCCATTCCCTCCCTTGAATTTTGATTCGATTGGTTTATCTAATTTTCCAGTAAATGCTTAAAATGTATTCTTGCTCACCTTTTTCTCATGAAACCACACAAGGGAATCATGAGAATGAGGCAGAAATTAATAGTTCTGCATTAGCTTCACTCTACCTCACCAGCATAACCACAGCCCCCACTGGTTCTCCTCCAAAATTAATGTTTCTAAGCAGCAACTTGTATCCTCAATCATTCCCGCCAAGAGTAAAATGAAGTGTGCACCTCTTTGTGAATGAAAACTGAAACAGAATTATCACAGATTTGAATGAAGTGCGCAAGCAATTGCAAAATGTGGGCGGAAGGGGAAATGAACATAAGCACTTTATGAATTTTTCTTGTTGAAGTAGTTTTGCAGTCATGCCACTAATTCAAAGATTGCCTTCTTAAGGGTCCACTGGATAAATGAATGTATGCAAACACTGGGTAAATGCATCACAAGCTGGCTACAATGAGGAGTTTTTCAGGTCTATATTTGCCAATTTGTAAAAATAACAATGGAATTAAAAATCTGAATTTCCCCCAAGGGGATTATTAAAGTAAGTCTTCTTCTAAGTTATTATAAAGCCAAATAAAAATCAGTTCAAAATGTTTAACAGCTGTTTCATAAGTGCTCTCACTTAAACAGTGCAAGCTGCAGTTTTAGACAAGTCACCTGAGGTAACATGATCTATTTTCTTTATTTTTAATTCATGTCAATATTAGAGTTATAAAAATATAAAGCAGATCATACCTCTAACATGAGTTTTCTGGTGGTTGGTCTATGTCATATTTTAAATAAGCTCAAAGTGCCAACAACAATAGCTTTCAAACAAGTCACCAAACTGTGTGAGCAAAATATATAATATCATATGAATATTAGAAGCTTCAACCTACCAGACTACAGAGATTCTTTAAATGTTAAATGTGGGAAATTAGTGCATTAAGCATGCTGAGCTAGTGCCAAAAATATGCACTGAATTGATGAGGTGTCACTTTCACTAAGAGTCACACAATCGCACCGACAAGAGCCTCTCTGATCCCTCCCTTCCTGCCTGTCTGCCACCAATGAGGCACAAACACTCTGATTTGCATGGTCTGCACAAAAAAGAAATGACCTTGATTTTAGCAAAGGTTGCCTTGCTCTCTTCAACCCTGGAAAGCTTTATTGGCATGCATACCACGACACCACTGGAGCCGTCTTTTTTGCTCATTTTTTCCAATATCCTACTCACATCAGCCCGCCAAACATCCACGAATCTGCAGCCCAGTAACACAACATGGTGCTTTTTCCTGAAAATATGTCCGTTTTGATTAATTTTGGTAATAAATGACAAGACATGCTAACAACTGTGGCCGACAGCATTTATCCCCACCAAATGCTTAGACTTACATTTTGAGATCAATTTCAAAGCCATGTTAATTAATTTAGACTGCTTGCAGCACAATGCAGGTCAGAGAGGGCAAACAAGTTACAACATCAGCCAATTAGAAACACCAAGCGTTATACATTTTTTTCATAACTAGAGCAGGGCGAGTGAGCAAAAATATGACAGATGGAGAGTTGGACAAAAACAGCAAGGGACTTACATTATATGAAGCCATGCGTATTTCATGCTATATTAATCACCACTGTAATTTTGTCTATTTTTACAGATTCATGTCTTAGCCACATGTAATTAAATCCCTCCTTAAATATACTGACAATCAGTGAAAATAATATTTAACTGTCAATGACAGATTGCCTTTTAGAATATCCTGTTCCTTAGAAACAAGCCTCTCTGGTGCCTTATCATCTGGTTGTTTTTCAGTCAATTAACTTTCATCACTGCAGATGACTATATTTATATGGTCACAATGTGTTAATCAAAAGCATGGATGGTTGATTTTTGCATATTGGTTTTAAGATTTGTCATGGTGTGTATTTAGGTCTAATTACAACTGTTATTCTCTGAAAAAGAAAAAAAAGTTTTTATTTATCAATGAAATGATAAATTCATCAACCTGTCCCCTGAGAAAAGAAGCAGATTGGCAAATAAATCCTGCAACAAATGAAGCAAAATACAGTAAGTCCCTGTTAGGGAAATACACTATGTACAACATATTTAAGATTTTTTCCACTAAGTAAAATAATCCAAGAGCAAATTATTATGTATAAATAGATCATGAAGACATTTTTTAATTGCTCTAAATTTATTATTTGCAAAGAAAATTATTTGCCTCTTTTTTTTTGTCCGTTTGTTTAAGAATATGATTTCATTATTTTTTTCTCAATTAGAAAAAGACTACACAAAAACTCTGATAAAATAATGTTATCTAGTAAGGTACATGCCTGAAGTAGACTGAAATTTTTGCAACAATAACTAATGTTACAGGTAACTTTTCAAGAGACACTCTACATTCCTTCATAAAACATACTTTTGATGTACATACAATGTGAGTAATTCCAGAAACATCAAATAAGACAACATTTCTTAAATAACTAGGTGCCAAAAATAATTTAAAATAACTGGCCTCTATGAAAAGAAAGGAAAGGATAAAGGGCCTCTGACATGTTTTTACAAAAGTAAAGAATTTTTATATTTGATTATTTTTAAAAGATAAAATGTAAAGTCTGTGTTATCTTTTCTAATTTGAAGCCTTGAGCTTTACAACAATTTTAAAACCCTGTCAACGTTTACATCGAGAGTCCCTCTCAATGCATGATAAATACAGCAGCAGTGAGGGTTTTTTTTAGACTCAACATGAAATCGACATTAATCTTCGATTTATGCCCAACAGGGTTTTTCTGCAAACCCACAGTGAACATAAACTACAAGATGAGACAGATATTTTACAACTGTCTCAGTTTAAAGGTAAAAAACTGAGGGAGTTTTTATTAATTTAGGCTGTTTATTTTTACATTTAACTTAGAAACATTTATGCAACATGATTAAAGGTCAGGCTATTTATGCAAAGCCCAGTGGCGATAAATTCTCTATTCCAGGTAAATATCTTGTGATGAAACTAAAAACAATTGCCATGGTATCAGATGAAGCTTTGAGTCAATATTCAGACAATCACTCTTATGTTTAGAGGTTGAATGCTCAGATATGTTTCTGAATTGCACTTGAAATGTAGTAAGTAAATGACCAAATCCTGTCAGATCTTTCATACAATTAAACAATCATGTTGAGATGTCTGAATGATGAAATCTGAATGGAAAGCAGCAGAGAAAGACCTGTCTGAAAAAGGGCTGAGAGGAAAACGTGTCTTTTAGACAGATACCTGTGTAAAGAGACGGACTGAGTAGAAAGAGGTGCGACGAGGAACAGTGGCCTTACCTCATTAGTGTTCCACCGGTGTCTCTCCTTTGGCAGCGAGGTGCATTTTGGTAGACATTCAAGCAGCTTCTTGGGCAGGTATATTTTCAAATGTCCATGTTCATCTACAATAAGAGCAAGACAAAACAGAATATTTAGCACAGGCTTCAGTGCTTATTGACTTGCTTGTCTCCCTCTTTATCAGTCTCTCTGTAGCAAAACGCTGACTGTAAAATAACTATCCCCAACGGAATTAGGAAATTAATTTAAGAATAGAGTATTGCATACATTTTATTTTGTGCTCAGCTAAATTATTTTACTGTGAAATGCTTTCTATCAGGGGAGTTCGCCAGAAATTTTTCACTGTCAACTTGTAAAGGCTGTGTCTATTCATTATTTAGACACAATAAACACCCTTGAGTGATTTTATAGTGTATGGGGATTTAGTATGAGAATCTTTGTGCCGCACGCCAGAATGTGGTATATTATTCAGGGAAATAATTACAATTACCAGGCCCAATGCTTACATCATAATGCATGTCGTTCAATCTACAATTTACATTTCACAACCAGTTCACAAGCATTATAAAACAGTAAGGTTTAAAGGCGCCTCCATGCATGGATGCATTTAAATGTTCATCTCGTTCTCTCGCTTTCTTTCTGCTCAAATATGCAGATGGCTTAAGAGTAAACAATTTTTTTTTTTTTTTTTTACAAGAGACAAAAACATGTTGAATTTATATTATCATGAAAAATCCTATTATAGTCTTGTGGTATTTTTTTTTATCAGAACATAAGATGCAGACTTGTATAGCAATAATTTTAGCAATTTACATACTAAAAGGGGATATAGTAAGCAAGGATCTTATCATTGATGAGCTTAATTGCAAAAAATCTGGGTTTGTCAATCACAGTGAAAAGACAGAGGAAACCTCTGAAAGTTGGAGACAAGGCTACAGTGTTGGTCAAAAATAAAGCAGGTGCATCATCATCAGAAAATCTTTGTGGAAAAGGTTTATGGTTCATTATAAATGGTGACTAGAGACTTATGTACGACTGTGTTGTTGAGGAAATATTTCACCATGCGTATCATCAAAACTCAGCAAACAAACAGTATGAGCTTTTCTTGTTATTCAAGTTATTCCTGTCCCCTGTACACACAGGCTGTGAGAATCTAATCTTTTGTATATACCAAACCTCTAATGCATTCCCAGACTGTAACACGAAATATTGGATGTAGAGTGAGTTAATCCAGGTAATGTTTCAGCATGTGGAAATGAATCTATTAGTCTGCTCTAATGTGTGTGGAATGAACGTAAATAAATTCACTGAAGGTAACACAAAGTGCTGCATTTATTTGCAATACAATTTAGCTTGAGAATACATTACAACTGGAAAACAGCACTCTCTCACATTTTTACAACTGAAGGTTAGGATACTAGGGCAAATAAAGAGAGAGAGACAGAGAAAAGCCTGAATATGAGTGCTGACTATGGATCCCTAGGGTGGCTGATATCAGTGGTTGACTGGGAAAAAAAAAAGAGAAAAAGTTCAACCAAAGCAAAATACCACTTTGAAGCCAATACAAATAAGCCAGTAGTGCACTTGATTATGGGGATATAACCAGAGTGTATGTAGCTCGCTGTGCATCAGAGCAAGAACAGAGTGTTACTGCTCAGAAACCCCCATATGGAAATTCAGTGGGAATGAACACAGTTGGTGTAAAGAGATGGAGCTGGCTTTGAGCCTCTGAGTGTGATGTGTAAGGTGGAACATCATCACTCCCCAAGGAACGTAGGAGTAGATCTGTTTTTGCCATTTACATCTTCCAATAATCCTGCACGTAGACTCTGTTTTATACAAGCTGCACAGGTATCTGTAACCATTCGCTTCGCCCAATTAAGAATCACATACAGCATCTGCTCCTAGATGCCACCAGAGTGGTTTCATTGTCAGAACTGGAAAACATGCTACAATTGAATGATCAGGGAGGTACCAAGAACAAAGGAAGCTATTTTTACATGTGGTCTTATTGTAAAGCATGATCTTAAAACAAGTTAGAAGCTGTAGTTAACTTTAATGCAGTTCTGCGTATGTGTTGTCTTTCAGCAGAAGGGTCAAGGAGAGCAAGGGCCCTTCAATATTAAAGCCCACGCAAAAATAAGAAACCACACTGGATACACACTCAGGCACTGCATGGGTCAGTACAAAGTCTTGGCCATCTACCATATTACAAAATGTGCTCTGAAGATGTGCTCTGTGCAACCGACAGACAGCAGCAGAAGCAGATACATATGGCAAGTCTGTCTCTGCACAGATTATTCAGGATTCAATGCTGCCCCCTGGCACATCCTCCTATGACACCATTGAGACAGAGCTGAATTGGAATATGTCTCAAGTATGTTGAGGATTTTTTCACAGAGAGAGTCAAGATAGAAATCTACCAGAGGGGGGATATGTCTGCTCAATCTGCCAGCAGGCTAAAATACGTGGGATGAGAATATACAGCACAGGGGTTCTTGAGAAATGCAACAAAATCTCTCACTCCTTTTTTTATTATCAGTTCACAATCTTCTGATTACTCTAGTCATTACACAACTTGTTTTTGTCTGTTGTTGGCTCTACAGCTCTCTCTGTGATGAACCCCTGAACTATGCAAAACAAATCAGCTCAATATGCTGTGCACATTAAAAGGTGACGCAACTGCAACATGCATTTTAGTTTGCGACGCCAGTCTTGTTTTTGTCGGCTTACAACCCCCCCGAAGCAACAGAGAAAACTCTGTAAACACAACCGGACTAACAAGGTGTTAACTGGGTTTCACTTAATCCTTTAACCTTATATGGATGCTCCTAAAATCAGGTTACCAGCTCAAACTGAGGATTGATCACATTACTAATGTGTATTCAAACATGCTAAATGTAAAAAGACAAAACTTTTTTATGCAGACAGTCTCTTGAGAGCACAATATTTGTGTCTGCAGTTGAGACAGAGAGTAACTTCTATTAAACCCTTTCTGAATTTTTATTAGGTTTTTGCATATTTTGCATAGAACTAGAACTTTTCACCTTTTTATTTGCTCATAAGCTAATGTTAGACAGCCAATTAAAGGCCTGAGCTTTTAGTTTGGGAATTATAGGTCCAATAATGCTTTGGAAGACACTAAAAGAAAGAATAAAATTGCCATGAAGTAAACTGAGTGGCTGTGGGCTACAACTTAATAAGTTGAGTGCCATTCTTTAGGTATATATTTATTTACATTTTGGTGAACTGACACCATTTTAAGAATGCTAAATTAGCTCCTAGCAGCTCCTGTTTGTAATGTACTCACAGATGAACAACTCATTATTACTGTATTTCCTTATTTTGAAGAAAATTGTAATAAGCATGTTGTTATAATCAGGAAAGTTCAAAATCAATTCTGATTTTATGGAAAGTTTATCGATGTGTATGTATGAATTAATATCACAATTATAAGCATTTGTGTATATTTAGCCTTTGCCTCAAATCTCTCTCTTGACCCCCACAACTTTCCTTGCATGTTTAAACCCCCTGCTATCTAAAACATCTAATACAGTCAGAGCACTTTTTCCAGCAAATTTGATCTGATATGAAACAAACACTCTGGGCTTTAAGAATGTGATGGTGTTCACATTTTCGGTGAACAGCACAGAGCGCATACACTCTTTTGTATCCACGGTCTTCCATTTTTAAGACAATGACACTAAACATATGCAGAAGGCGAGTAAGTTGTTTTTGTGGCCAAACACTTCAATGTTTTTGACAAGCCAAGTCAGTCACCTAACCTCAATCCAAGTAAGCATGTGTTTCACTTGCTGAAGACCAGACTGAAGGCAAAAAGGCCCCAAAACAAGCAATAAATAAATATGGCTGCAGCACAGGCCTGGCAGAGCATCTACAGGGAACATGCCAAGAGTTTGTTGATGTCTATGGATTTCAGACAGTCCCTGAGTACAGAGGATTTGGAACCAAATATTTCATTTAATGAGAGTATATATCTTCTGATCTAGGACATCAAATATCTAATAAGGCATCTGCCTTATATACCTATAGAATTTAATTTTAGAATAAACAGATTAAGCCAACTATTTTTTAATGTGCATCAGTGTTTGCACCAATTGTCGCTGATTTTATTTGACATATTTTTGCTTTGACAAAATCATTATTTATTCAAGACAAGCTGGTGTGGAAATTAATTTTTACTGCTAAATCAGCACTAATCTGTTGAGGAAAAAGGTAAAGACGGCGAACCAGGAGGCCTGACTCGTGTCAACATAGCTCACATACGGTCGAAGCCTTTTGAGAGCTTATAGCACATTAACATTAGATTATACAGTGGGCCACAGTGTTCAAGGTTTTATCTATCTCAGATATGAACGGCTGTGTTTCTTTGAAGAGCAGGCTAACTGTTGTCATGTTTCAAACAGTGCTCTTTGCTTTGTGCTAATAAATAAACCATGCGTTTTAGATATAGCTCTTATTTTTTTTAGATGTTCAGTGTTGGCCCTCTCTAATCTGGGAGTCCTTGTCTTACTTGAGAGGGGCCTTGTTTTTTACACAAGAACGTGTCTTACAGAGCTTTCAAAGCACACAAAGGTGAACTCGACATAACTGCGTGAGTGAGTGCTGAGGTTTCTTTTTTTTACAGCATTATGATTTCTTTCTTTTAGCTGCTATTTATCTACACTAATAATATTTCGGCTGCTCTCTGTCTACTGTTCCTTCCAACGGGCATTTTCACAGATGGAAAGGAGGAACTGTGAGTGTTCCAACAAAATCTTTCTTACTAATTTAAGATCTGTCTGCTGTGGCACAGAAATCCACATATAGTAGTTTGTGCATCAGCTTAATCAGCCTGGTTGCAACAACAAAAAAGGTTTATAGTCTTTTTTTGGTGATCCAAACCTGTTTTATTTTAGCAAGGAGGCGTCATTTAGCAGGCGAGTCTCTGACAACAAAAACAGCTATACTGAGCCAAAGCATGATCTTTGACCTAATAAGACCTAAATCCACAGAAATGTCAGGCTTTAACTTGAAAATCTCAAAGGTTCGGTTTGCAGAAACTTACACTGTCAGCATTAATTCCTTGCGAATGGGCAGACTGAAAACAAATGAAGGCTGAAGGTGAATAGCTTGGATGCCAGATTTGGACTAGGTTTACAGAGTAAATCAAATTTTATGGTTTGATCAGTGCATAAACAACAAATTACCCACAAAAATTTGGCTTTGGAAATGTAAATGCAACTTTATTGTTACCCAGAAGCTCATCAAAGCCTGGTAGGAAGTGCACTTCTTTGCATTTCCTGTGGACTCCCTGTAAGGTTTAATATTTATTCTGGAGTCTAAACAGGAGGTTTAATGACTGCTTGTACATTAGCCAAGAAAGAGATACACAGAAAACTACTATTTGGTTGTAAAACATTAAAGTGCAAGACAGGCTGATACTAGAGCTTGTTACATGAGAGGATGTGCTGAGCTGAGCTGGCACGCTGGAGCCAATTACATTCTAGGTCTTGATGAGCGAGCTTGAATACAAAAGGCTAAACAGGGAGAGGAGCTCTGCTCAATACAGAGGCTACAGGTCTGCAGCTTTCATGTTGCCATCACTGGCCGTTCATGTGCTGAACAGAGGCAGCCTGTGCATGCCCCTTCATAATTCACATCACCCTCTGTCGAATGGGTATAAAGATATATATATTTCTGTGTGCTGATGTTTGGATTATCACTGATCCTGGCTGCTAAGCAAACACTTGGGCCGAATTTAAGGGTATCTGTCATGCTAGCTTGCTTCAGCCCCACCCTAGAGACGAGAGCGAGGGTCATGAGACTGGAAAGGCTGACAAAAACAAATCTTTAATCAATATCCGAGCCCTGAACGCAAAACCCTCTCTCTTCCGTCTCTGTCTCAGAGCGCTCTGGGAGTGACAGTTTTTCTTTTTAATCTGTGCCCACATTGTGGAGAAATTGCAAGCTAATGTTTTGGCTATGGATCATTCAACAAATCGCTGCTGGCGGTGCATACCCAAAGTAACAGTTTGAATGCAAGCATTTTCCACAACAGTACAGTGGCTAATATGGCTTAAGGATGTGAAGAGCAATGTAACAGTATCTGTTCTTTTGTAGCTATACCTGAAGCATGAGGGGGGAGGCAAATCACAGGAGAACAAACAGTACTGTGGATAAAAAACTGGCTCTCATCTCTTTCCAGTAAGAAATGCTGTGAAACTGAATTAGGCCTATGGCAATCTCTGTTATCATTAGGTTGGATGACAGCCATCCACTGGGTTGGACCAAAAATCCCCCTAAGAGTTTAGCTCCAAAATTAGCCCTGGTTAGCCAAATGAGCTTACTTTAGAATATTTCATCAAGCGGGGGAAGAAATTTCAAGCCTGAAACAGAAACTTACTCCTTCGTCTTCTGCACATAAACAGAAGCCAAGCAGCAAGTGATCTATTGTAGTGATTGATACTTTATATGGATCAAATTTATATATATTGTTTAAATTAAAATAGCAAAACTCTACCTTAATCATCACTTTAGCATCGTGAAGTAATTGCCTGTTTTATATCATTTCCAATGTGGCCACTCTATTATAAATGAAGGGTACTCAGTTTATATGCCAACACTGAGTCCTTAAGCCGCATTGTTTCATCTGGTGATGTACCCTCATTTGTTACACCCCCTGTAACTAACAATAGTGTTTGTTCCAAAAGCTTACTTTTGAAGGAGCCACAGACATTTTGATCACTTAATCCCTGTATTATATGGACAGAATGAACACTCATACACTTATGCAGTCACAGTGAGAGGGACAGAAACAATAACATCACTTATTATTTAAATCATTGTACTTGCATCTCTAGCAGGGGATTTAAAAGAAACAGTTCATACAGCATGCAGTCTCCTTGGAACTGATGTGAAAATATAGTCAGTAATATAACAGGTATCTTAATTTAACAGCCACAACTGGAATGCGAGGGATGTGACATGCATTTAGTATAATGACTGGTTCTGCAGAAGGAGAGATGTCAAGAGTTCAGACCAAAGGCAAAGGTGCAGTGGCAAGTTAACATGGTGAAAGCAGTTACAAGTTGCTGTCAGATGAACAGAAAAAATCTAGATATATATATATATATATACAAAAAAATGAATGTGGTCGAATGTGAAGCAGAGATGAACTCAGACAGTCAAGGTGCAGTGGTCAACTGATGACATGCCATCAATTAAAAGTGATCAATCTGGTTGTGAGGCATGACAGAAGAATGAGAGGAGATAAGGAGGGGGTTTAACCAGCAGGAGACTACTGCAATGGTATTTAGAGTAATGGGGTTTTGCCACTGTAGTCTTCAGATTAGGACACCACTAATTATTTGCAGCCAAATATCATGACTTCCAGGCTCATTTAATATTTTCGAAGCAAAAAAATGTATCAACCTCTAATATGTTATCAACTTGATACAGTTTTAAAACTGAACACAACAAAAAATCTATTTCTCTTTTGCCCTGTGAAACATAATACATTTTTTCATGATGTTTAAAACATCACAAAAGGTTGCAAAATACTATTTAATTTGCACAGGCCTTGAGTATCTCTATTATTGATTTTATATTGTACTAGTAAACAGAGCACTTGATTGGACAAAGTCTATAACCTACTGCTTGTGGGAGACCCTGAGCTTTACTACAACGCAGGGCAATATAAGGAGTGTCAAATTTCCCTGGCAGTAATAACAATCATTGGCCCATAGTCCAAGGGCTGGTCTCCCTACAGCCTGATGGCTCTTGATGGGGACATGGAGAGATGTATGTAGACTTAAAATAGCCATGTGTTAGTGTAGGACTGGGAAACCAATTATCTTTATCATTTGGCCTATAGCCTGTTCGATAACACTCTCACATACAGTAAAATTACTAACACCCACAAGCAAAAAAAAAAAGTCTTACTGAACTTCTCTATGGCGTTGCTATGTTACAACAAAACTACAACAAAGAGAACATTACATGGCTTTCAGCGATGGCTTCTAGGATGAGTGTTTGACCTGAAACACACACAACAGCTCTTGTAAAAGACCCAAAAGGTGTTGTTTTTTTTTTCCTCACAGTGGGTAAGATAGAAAAAGAGACTGAAAGCCAGTGAAAAATTTGAACTAGACTAAATTTGACTGGGCATAATTTCTTATCCAGCTGTGGAATGGCCACATAATATCAGACATGTGCAGGGTGGCAAAATTCTTTGTTTATATTCCCTCAATGCTGGATGCACTATGATTTCATGTGGTTATAATATTATAGTGTAATATAGCATAATAAGAGAGGACTGTCAAAAAGTCAAACAGCTTAAAAAAAATAAAAGCTGAGGCCTATTACTGGAAGTTCAACAAACATGCACACACGGTTAACTGCCTGCAACAAACTGAAAATGACTCTTTATATGTTCTCAGCCCTTACCAAGCTCACCCATCCATAAAAATCCCATCTCAAGGAGAGCAGAGGTGAGGTCTCTCTCTCCCTCCCTCCCTCTCTTGCTCTGTTCTCTTTCACTTTCTCCCTTTTGCTTACACATGCACACAAACAAAACCCTTCTTTCTGTGTCATAACTACTCCCACAATTACTCAGACGATTACTCAGATCAATGGTTTACCTGCCTGTTTGAGCTGCTGTATTCTGCTACAGAGTGTCCTGGTGAGGCAGAAAAACCTCCAGGCTTAACGTATTAAAAAAAAAAGGGGGGTGTCTGACATGGGGTACAGGATACTGTAATACCACGCAATAACATGAGGGAAAATAGCAAGACTGGCAAAACGTATTGTCAGTCACAGCTGTCACACATGAGGGGGTAACAGGAAAGTCTATCAACAATGTCCCCGTTACAGTCTGCATCCCCATTTCATAGATCTGCACAAGTGGTCCCATGCCATTAAATCTCTCAAAACATTCTCTTTTAAAAAATACCAAAAATATCTGGTGCGGCAGAGCTCTCCTACTGACAAAACTTGAGTGAGGAGTCTAACAAGGGATTCTGGGTGATTTCAGACTCTCTATTTAGAAATTACAATACATGAGCACACTTAATTACCCAGTCTCTAGATCAACAGAGTCTCCGAGCAGTGAAGAGACTGGTGTATTTATTAACAATGAAGGGGCTCCTTTCTGCTGAGAAACAATCTGCTTTACAGAGGACAGTTTTTTCAATGGGTAGAGACAGAGGCTAAAATTTCAGAGGCATTTTCTGAGGAGGAATGGAGGGAAAATCACCCGCAAATAAAATCAAGACTTTGGCCTATATTTCTGACTGATTTGTTTTGGTTGTGACAGAAAATAGCACATGTACACAGACTTGTAAGTGCACTGAAGCAATTCCCACAGAAGCTGGTTTTTACAAGTCATAAAACCTCAGCTATGATGTTGTGTTGTCTTTGTTCTTTGCCCCTAGTCTACAGTTCTCACAGAGCACAAATGCAATGAGAGAGAGGCAAAGGCAAAGACTAATCTATTTGAAAACATATCGTAGCGTACTGTTTTTTCAGCAATGCATAAATATTTTTGCACACAATTTAATCTTGTGAGATTTTAAGTCTTATGGTTAACTTGGGTTGATTTTTCTCCCCCATCAAATGCAGGTTTAAGAGAGGCAGAGAAAAGGCAAGTGCAGGGCCATTATTGATGGCTCAAAATGTAAGCTTTCTCTCTGAGGGTCTGCTCAGGTCCTGATCCCCTGGCCTCAACCTGAAACAATCACTCTTAGTTAACGACAACACTTCAGCTATTGACAGCATGATCCCGTAAAGCAGACACTTCAATCAACAGAGCAGCCGGAGGAGGTGTTGTGTTGGAGGAGAATAAAAGAAGGAGGGGGCATGGGGACGGATGAAATCAAGAAGTAAATAAATGAATCAATGAATGAATAATAGATTGGCCAGCTAGTGGCCTCTTGGAGCAGCAATGCAGTATTAATAACTGACTCTTACTGTTCGTCTCTGTGTCATCACTGATACTCTTAGGTGGACCATGGCCAGCATAACACACTGCTGATCTGTACATTCGATCCGGATTACGAACTTTCTTCAGTCCTTCAGGAGGCAAAGAGAAAAGTAGAGAAAATCGAGGAAAAGAAGCATTTTCCGAGCCTGTGATATCTAAGTAAACTGCCCATGCAAGCAATATCAACAGAGACTAGACAAGAAATACATTTAAAACAAAAAACAGCTGTTGGTCAAAATATGATGCTAATAATATTATTATCTATAATAATAGTAATGTTAGTAATCACAATCAATTTATCTTTTTTTCATGTATAACAGTGAGGTTCTCCATTGACTGGATATTTTTGTACCTATAAAAAAAGCAGTAATAAGGGTCACTGTAGCTCTGGCCTCGTTTGATGCGGGTCAATAACACTCCCTATTGTATCAGTGGTAAACTGGATAAATCAATACAATCAATCAGTGGAGACCGTGCAAAGCAGTCAGTAAAGGTCTATTACAGGCAGGCATTAGGAATGATACGTCTCAGCAACCACAGACCGGACCTGGGTCCCGTCTGTCCACACCTCACTGATTCAATTCAAAGGCTGGGAGAAAAAAAAATGTAGCGCCTGATTCAACACAAAACCGCGAGAGCAAGTCGTCCGACATCGGGAGGTGGTTAAATTCATCCTTCTTTAGTACAAAACAGCCGAGAAATATTTATACCATTGCTGCACAAGCACTTTTGTAAGTTAATGGCTGACTGCGTGCTTACTTGATGTTTTGCTGCCGCTTCGCCCTGAACTTTGAGTGAAATGATAACATCATGAAACTTTCTAAACTGCACCCACTTGAAAATTAAAGAGAAATATTACTTCTTACACAGCAAAGGCTGCAGGCCTTATTCACTATATTTTAGAAAGCAACCTTTGTTTATTGTTTGTGTTGCCACAAAAGTCCTAATTGCATCGGATTTATCTATTTTCTATCTACTCAAAACACCTGTGGGAGTTTTATTTGTCAGTGAACTTCCCCTTCATCATCGGCCTTGCATTCATCTAATTTCAAATTAATTTTAATGCTACACTGTTTTGCTAGGTCTACAAAAATCCCTGACAGTGCCGACATAAACTTCAGAGGCTGAAAGCATCAAGGTTTAACTTTAACACAGTGCTTCCTTTCCTAGTGAATCCAAGCATCAAAGGTTTAGCACTGCAGCTTGTGTTTACAAAAGTGCTTGTTTCATTTCTCAAATTTGGCTCTTGTACAACAACATTTGGTATGACTTTCTGCTCTAGTAGATTCATAAGACCATCGGCTATAGTTTTATCCAGAGCAACCTCAGTGCAAGACGTATCAAGTCTGTCTTTTTTCAGTGCCCTCCAGGCCTTGTACTTAAAGTAACGGACCCACAGTGCTTTTTATGAGTGTGAAGAAAAAAATACCCTCAAGGGCCCTGACAATCAGTTAGGCTGGAGAGAAATACCCCAGGATGTAAACATTACACCGCTGAGTGAGACTGGGTCATGGCCCCTGGGTTTAACACAAGATGTAACCCTCAGTTGTTATGGGCCATCATAAGACCTGCCAAACAACTAAGAGGGATCAGCACTGCCCGCATACCACAAGGACAAAAGGTTACGGAAACACCGCTCAGCTCTATCAGTGGCTACCTTACATCCAGGGACATGTCATATAAAAATTGTAATAGTGATCTTTA
The DNA here is from genome assembly GCA_029814665.1 of Acanthurus lineatus. Lineage (NCBI taxonomy): Eukaryota > Metazoa > Chordata > Actinopteri > Acanthuriformes > Acanthuridae > Acanthurus > Acanthurus lineatus. The sequence goes on along the minus strand of JAPZDV010000002.1, from coordinate 20,916,477 downwards.
TTATAATAAATGTTCTACATTAATGAACAGCAAAAGCTGGATGTGAGAGTAAAGACTCAGCATGAAATTTCAATGTAAAAGCTATACGGGTCGGGTTTGCACGGCGGGACGACATCACATTTATATACAGGTAAGAGTCACTCTCTCTCTCTCTCTCACTCTCTCACTATGCTCCCCTTGCTCCTCCTCCTCTTTTTTCCACTGACCGGCCTCACAGGAACACTGAAAATAACTTAACCTGCTCAGCAATGGGACTTTCAAGTCAGGGTTTTCAGTGAGAGCTCCCTGTGTTGGAGACTGAGAGGCACCAAGATTAACAACTGGAGCCTATTTGTTAAGTTCAGCTATGTAGATGAATACATTATGGCTGTGCACCACAGTGAAGTCATTACTATCATAAAACCAGATGTCTTCATTTTTTGTCATAGCCACAGACAGATCCCTTATAGTAAGTGTGCTTCTGTAGCTCAATACCACCCCCTGGTGGGACTCTGTTTAGTGGTTGGCACACTGACATCCAAACAACTGAATTCCCAGTCTTTTATCGTTTCCCCTCACATGGACAGAGGCAATTTGTTTACACTCATTTGAAACATTAAAGCAATTCTACATCAAAAAGAATTCATGTTTGAGGTTGCTGACACCAAACTCTGACAGAGGTTTATTCAATTTCCAAGCCTGCATCAATACAGTATGAACAGCACAGACACAGCTGGACCTAATAATTTATGTTGAAATCTTCTTTTTTTTCTCTCTCTCTCTCACTCTCTCTCAAATTATACAGCCAATTTCAGAGTCTGGCTCTTTTGCTGCACCCTAAAGGTCAATATAAATCAATAAATCTAAAAATATCAGAAGTTTAGGGAAAAATGCAAGAACATGCTGTATTAATGATCTATTATTCTACTCAACTCAGCTCATCAAAACACAAAATTTAAAGTTTAACATATAAAAGTGTGGCAGAGCTAAGACTATTAAAAACGATTACATTAAAACTAAAAGGACAATTTAATTATACATTCACGTGAGGTTAGCAAGCTCCAGTATTTTCAATGAGATTCTATAAAATATATTTTTAAGTAGCTTCATGTTTTTATTATCTGAGACTGTCATTCTTGTCAAATGTGAAACAGAGACTGTAAACACGAAACAGGTCTGGTTTAAAAGCCTCTTCACAGTAGGAAGCTGCCACCAACGACTCCTTAAGAATTAACGTATTACATATTATCCTTATTTTCATATATTGCGTTGTTTATTTACTCACCCAAAAAATCCATGGGCCCAGCTGAATGAGAACAAATCTCTTATGCATACGTTTAGCAGTAATGTAATCCTACTAAACAGGAAATAAGTAAGTCTAATGCATTTCATTTTAAGTTAGTGAGCCGTATTAAAAAAGCTGAAGGGGGGGAAAAAGTCATTATTTTGTCCTATGTGTAAAGTAGTGTAATAGGCAGGCTGCTGGAAACCTACTCTCCATCCTCCCTGTTTCCTCTGGTGTGATGGCATTTCATTTCAAGTGCGATAGGGCATTGCAAGTCGAGCGGGCATTACAACGTTTAGATGTCCGCGTCTCAGACCCAAATATAGGCGAACTGGTAACCCGTAATTGACATTTGTAGAGACATAATATTCGCTCATTTAAAAAAAAAATACATCACTTCTGACTCGCAAACACTATCCGCTGGATGCAGAAAATTATCGCGCTTCAAGGGGGAACTGAACGACCCTCTCCGAGACGGAAAAAATATAAAATAAAAAATTAAAAAAACTAGAGACTAATACATTTCTTTAAAAAAAAGAAGACGTCCATGTGATTATCCAAATGTCTTCAAAACAAGCTGCAAATATCGGTTTCAAAAGCGAGCCGTTTTGACAGATAAACTAACACAACCACGCCGCTTTTTTTAAAGCTGGGTAATAAGGAAAGAAGTTAGTCGATGCCAATGACATGTTGTCATTAACTTAGCCTTGTTGTTAACAACTTGAATTGCTCGACATTTGACAAGAAATCCTGAGCGAAATAAATGGTAAACGCGGCACTTTAACCACGCTGACTATTTGTCCCCGTGGCGTGCTTTAAATGTGGGCTACGATGGGAATAGTAGCTGGCTAGAATGCAAGCTAATATTAGCTGGCTAGGTGATGTCTCCACGTTTTAGCTGCCTATTCGGAGGAAAATAGCGGAGCCGTTTTTAACCGAAATTTTTTCCACTTGTCCTCACGCGTGTGTCATCCCCGCACGGAGTTACAACTGTTCTGAAATCACACAGCGGTCATACTAGTAAATTAATCCCATTATATTTCTCTTACCTTCCGGCTTGTTTTCGGCAGCCATTTCCCCTTCACGCGCAACATCCTCCTCCTCCTCACGACCGTGGGTACCACGCGCGTGCACGGCGAGGACAGCACGAGGAGGGACTGGAGGAGCAAGCGGCGAGTCGGTCCGGCCGAAGCGAACTTACCATTGGCTGCGAGGCTGTGACTGACAGAGAGGCTCCGGGATGAAAAACACATCTCCCCTCACCTTGACACCACCAGCCGTGTTTTTGTTTTTTTTGCAGTGAATTTAAAACAGCTCAGAGGCGCTGCAGGTCTGGCATGACGCTTTTTTTTTTCTGGTGTTGAAAGATGGTGACGCGTTATTATATTATAAAGATTTTTTTTAAGAAACAACAACATCAACAACTTAACGCTCAGTAGGTGAAGCTACATGTTTTATTTTTTATCAAATACTAATTATATTTTGAACATTAAACGTTTGTCTTTGAGCTGTCCCACCGAAGTTGTTGAACACTGAATAAACTGTTTCAATCCTAAGTAACAAAAGCTGATTTTCAGTCTTCCTTAGACCGTTTTGTTCAACTGTTAACTGCTTAATGGCCTCCAATAAGCCCTTTTTTCACATAGACTATGTTCTTAACTCTGATAAATAAAGTCATACCTGTTCAGTTAGACATGTAACGAAGGTCTCGTCATTTTTTAATATCATTAACAGTCAATAAGCTTGAATCTGTGCGTGGTCATTCTGATTTTAGGACTTATTTAACCGGATAGCCTATATACATTTAATCCACTCAACTGCGATTTCAAGGGATCAGAACATAAAGCCTATTACAAACAATAAAACATGCGAGACATATCTAATAGTCTAGGCTACGCAGTCCATCCAGTCAAGTATCAAGTGTCCAGATTACATTTGAAAGCCTGTGGACGAGTTTGTTCTCTTGAAGACAAGTCTAACTGATTTCAGACAATTGCACCATGATGCTGAAGGCTGCGGGGACTTCTAATAGATGGATCCAACCTCTTAAGCGCCCATTAGGGGCCGGTTGTGGAGTCCTAAACAGCTCTGTCAGGTACTGAGCGGTGGGTGACGCACGGATTTGAAGAGCACTGCCAACACAGTTACTTTAACTCTGTCCACTACACCGTCAAGGTTTTCAGCTTCTATCATCATTGCGCGCAGGCTTGACAATAGTATGGCCGCGCTAAATGACTACGGCCAATCTAATTACAGACCATTGTGCTTAATAGACTTTGCTTTTGGCACTCGCGTCAACTATGGCATTTACCGTGAGGACAGCCTTCATCTTATAGGCCTATTAACATGCTGGTGGCCGTCAGTGCTGAAATGCAGTTTGAGGTGGGGGTGCTGAAAGGACAGCTCCTCTGCAGCCTGCTGCTGCTCGTGCGCCCCGTACAGTCAAAGGCTTATTGTTATTGCAAAGAAAGCAATAATGAACTAATGAAAGACCTAATGTAGTGAAGTGATTTTCCCCACCCTTGTCTTAATTGTTCCTGGGTGGATAGGATGCAGGAAATATCCGTTCAGAATTAGGCATGCATGTAGGCTACCTATCTTCAGTGTTCATTTTATTGAACCGATCATTTAAAACTGCACTCAAATCATTTATTTATTGATAAAATGTATAATTAACTTAGGTAGCTGTTCTTTCATTCGCAAAATAAGAAGAAGAACAATAATGACAATGTATCAAACATTTCATGGCATTGAAAATGAAAACGTCTTTTGGTTGGTTGACTGCAGTGGGTTGACTGCATAACACCACTTCCATCTACTTTTTACTATGGAAACAGATCTCGGCCTCATTCCTCATAACATTGCCAGTAACGACGAATTACTGCTCTTTTTCATTGTTTTCCTTTTAAATTAGTTTTGTAGTTAAGAACACGAACATAACATTTCAGGTTATACAGTATGAGAGATGCAGAGAGACAAGCTAAAGCGCACGTACGAAAGGGGGCACAAATAGACAATAGCGTACACGAAATAATAACAATAATGATAATAGTTTATTAATGTTGTTAAAATAAATTAAATATGGAGAGAAAAAGTCTTTTGGGTCTTTATAAGAAAGCATCAAAGATGTTTTAAAAAAGTTTTCACATGATAAAATATATAGAGGTCGAACATCTTAGGCAAATTTTTGGATTTATACATTTTGAGTATCTGATTTTCTCTAAACTTGAAGACACGACTGATCTCGAGTCTGAATAGTGGAGTGTCCGTGGTTTCCAATTAAAAGGAATGACTCTTTTTGCAGGGAGTGTAGCCAAGGCCAACGCCCCACGTTGAAGTCCAGACAAGGCCAAGTTCACTCGTAAAACTCCACATAAATGATAGCGTAAAGGCATACGTAAAAGACGGCATGAACAAACCGTATGGATGCGGTTTCTGGGTTGTAATTCCTCCCCGACGCAAGGTGGCGATAGAGTGCGCAGAGGAGTCCATGAGCGATGTAAGCGACACGAAGAAGTGATGACCGGGTGTAAACATGGCGTCTGCCTTGGACGATGAGGAGATTCAAAATGATGATTATTATTCCCTACTAAACGTCAGAAGAGAGGTACATTGTGCAGTTGTGGTCTGAGTAAATATTTGTGCCGGTGCACGTAGCGGTCAGTCTATAAACTTTCTCCGGTTAATATTTAACGGTCACTTGGATATTCACATGTAACTTTAGCTAGGTGGCTAGCCTGTGACCCACGACATTGATTTTTATGCTGTGACTCTTCGGCTGAATACTTCAAAAGACATACAACAGGTTGTGGGGTTACGACTCTGAGTTGCCAGCAGTGGTCGTCTGTTGATGAAGATACAGTATCCCGCTTCATGCGGTTAACCGGAAACTAGCTAATGTGAACAAACTGACATTTTTTTTCGGTTTGATAATATCTTTGACTGTGGACAGTGCTAACCAGCTAATGCTAAAACTTCTTTACCATGAATTATGAACTGTTAATTACATTACTTCCATGTGTGTGGATCAGACGCCTTCAATTTCTATTATTTCATCAGTATTGCAGAAAACAGTGTGTTGATATGGATATGACATTTTGAGGGTTGGAACAGGGACATTCTGTTCTCTACAGCGACTAAATTTACTGGTGCAATAAAATGTTTTTATTATTAGACAATTTGGAAGTAGGTGAGCGGGCAGATAGCATATGGAAAAAAAGTGTACATCAGAAAGAGTCATGGGCTGATTGTCAGTACTTTAAAAACCGAAACCTGATGGATTAAAAGTAAAAAAGCTTACATGAATGAGATTGTTTATTTTTGACTATGATTATTGGGTTTATAATTGGGGGTTTTGTCTTAACGTCCGTCTCTCAAATTTAATTGTAATCTTAAACTCAAGCAACAGCTGTTTTCCGCTGAGGCTGTTTTGACTAAAGTCATCCAAAAAAACCTGCATTTCTATTATGCCTGTTTTTCATGCAGGATTGGATATTTTACCAAAAGTTGTTGAATTATTAGTAAATTAAGTTGTTTGTAGGGGAGTTCATGCAACGTCATGTAGCGGCGTTGTATGTTGTTTATAAAGTTTTCCTGCAAGTTTTCTCTTTTACATTTCCCCCTTTTCAATGCTGTGCTTTAGGCAACACAGGATGAACTGAAGGCGGCATACAGGCGATTATGCATGCTCTATCACCCAGACAAACACCGAGACCCTGAACTAAAGCGTCAAGCAGAACAGCTTTTTAACCTAGTACATGAGGCTTATGAAGGTGAGAAAAGTTTTGATCACATCATAACATCTCTTTACGGAGCTGATGTTAATTTGAATATGCTCTGGTCTAAATTACAGTATTTGGAAACATAAAGTATTGATCCTTGATCTTGCTGGTAATTGTGCCATGTCCTTTTAGTGCTTAGTGACCCACAAGCACGAGCTATCTATGATATCTATGGAAAGCGTGGACTTGATGTTGAAGGATGGGAGGTAAGTTCAATTTTGACTATAGTGGCATATATAGTGGCCAAACCTACATTTTGATAATGTAAGTTTGTACTGTGTTTATTGTGTGCTAGCGCAGCAAATTTGATGTAAGTTTTACATCTGGTATTTATTAAGTTTTTAAAAGTAACCATAATGTAAAAATAAACAAAAAATGAACAAAAAATATCAGAAGAAAGGACACGAATAAAAGTTATACTGTATCGGTCACTCTTCATGGTCTTAACTGTAGAATAGTTCACGCATGGAAGACTATACAGTTAATCCTCAATCATACTATGCAGCGTAATATTTTGACAATCCAGTCTCTTGACAAAATGCCTGCATTCTTCCAACAACACTCTCCTGTCCTGTATGACATTGCCTCTGTCACTTAGTTCTTCTTTGGCTTTATCGCTGTTTTCTGAATCCTTCTATGGTCAGCTGTACAAATAATGAGGCATATGGGAGCGTGAAATTCTGGCAAAATTTCTTTTACTGTTAGTTTTTATCTGAAGTCTGTGAAACGGCTAATCCACCCATATCTTCTTACTCCAGGTGGTGGAAAGAAAAAGAACCCCTGCTGAGATTCGGGAAGAGTATGAGCGTCTTCAGAAGGAACGAGAGGAGCGAAGGCTTCAGCAAAGGACCAACCCAAAGGTATGTTCAGGGGGAGATAACAAGCTTCACATTGAACCGAATGTAACATGAAGAGTTATTTGGTATTCTGTGCTTTTTATGTAAATCATTAATTAAGGCAGTATTAAGTCTTAAACCTGTTATTTTGCAGGGAACCATTAGTGTGGGTATTGATGCCACGGACCTCTTTGACCGGTATGAGGAGGACTATGAAGATGTGGTTGGAGGAGTCCCACATGTGGAAATCAACAAGATGCACATATCACAGTCCATTGAGGTATTATGTCTCCCCAGTTTTTACACGAGTTTTCAAGTCCAATTTACTACAATACATTTAGGAATTAAAGATTTGTTACAAAAGATCACAAGTGAGACCCTTGTCGGGAAAGATTTTGGAGCTTATTTTATACTAAAGAACTTCTGTTTTATGTGTTCTGTCACAGGCTCCTCTCACCACAAGAGACACAGCAGTTTTATCTGGCTCGTTGTCAACACACAATGGAAATGGAGGCGGCACCATTAACTTGGCCTTGAGAAGAGTCACCTCAGCTAAAGGGTGGGGTGAGGTATGCTGCATTTTCACTGGACACCATATGAACTCATTCTGTAATGCATACTATAAATGGCACACTTCGATTCTCTGCCACAAAACAACATCTGTCTGCCTCCGTTGTACAACACGTAGTGACATTTTAAGATGTGAAATTTGATCTGTGTGTCTGCAGATAGAGCTTGGTGCTGGAGACACCCATGGCCCTCTCTTTGGAATGAAGTTATTCCGAAACGTGACTCCACGATTGTATGTGTTGAAGTGCAAGAAAAAACAAACAAACTCATTGTGTTTTTTTCTTTTTTATTTTACAACAACGTGAACTATGCAGTGATTTGTTTTTCCATTTCGGTTTAGCTTTGTTACCGCCCAATGCGGGCTCCAGTTTTCATCCCGAGGCGTGCGTCCTGGGATTACCACAGTGCTGGCCCGTCACCTCGACAAAAACACTATGGGGTATTTGCAGTGGCGCTGGGGGATCCAGTCGTCTATGAACACCAGCATAGTCAGGGACACCAAGAGCAGCCATTTCACCTTCGCAGTGCAGGTGAGCAGCATATCTAACTGAAATTTTAGCCAAGACACTGTTTAATCAACAGTTGCTTGTCAGAGTTGTGCCAAAATGATGATTTACTTTTTTGTCTCTGCAGCTTGGCATTCCTCACACTTTTATGATGATGAGCTACCAATACAAGTTCCAGGATGACGACCAGACAAAGATAAAGGGCTCAGTAAAGTATGTTGACAAAGAGGAATGTGTGTTATTTGATAAATGAAAGCATAAATATATATGAAAACCCTTGTTGTAGGTCATAATTAGATTGTCCAATATCAGTGTGTTCAGCTCAAATTTCTCTCCGTTGACATATGCATCCTTTTTGTGCAACAACTGACAGCTTCAATTCAAGTAAACTCTTGACAGAGCGCGGCAGTGACTTTGTCTTTATGGTACAGATCAGGTTTCTTCGGGACTGTGGTAGAGTACGGTGCTGAGAGGAAGATCAGTCGACACAGTGTCCTGGGGGCCACCGTCAGCGTGGGAGTGCCCCAGGGTGTCTCCCTCAAGATCAAGTAAGTGCAGCTCCTTGCTCCAGTTTCCTGTTCAGTGTAGTTTCCTCAGAGTTTTCCTCACAGCACTGTTGCTTTGACATCCCACGGTAATCAGGACGTGACACCAGTTACATTAATTTTTTACAAGTTGTGTCTGTACCGAGTGAAGTCTTTGAGCATATAGACAAGGAATTGGCGTCCTTAAATGCTAGCTATTTCTGTGATATGAGTCGTAACACTTTTACAGAGTATTTACAGCGTTTGTCTTCTTATTTTATAACACTTCAGAGAAAACTGGCAGAGATACACATAAGACAGTAAATTCAATAATATCTAAGGTATAATCGGCACAAACTCACTGTTCTGTCTAACCGAGAGTATGGCACATATTTTCACTTTGCCTCTTGTTCATCAGAAATTCCCACAAATATTAAATAAAGTAACCAATTTAGCATCCAGCCGGTGTTCTTTGAGATATCAATAATGAATTCAACTTTCTCTGTGCAGACTAAACAGAGCCAGTCAGACGTATTTCTTCCCTATTCACCTGACTGACCAACTCCTGCCAAGTGCTGTATTTTACGCCACAGTCGGACCACTGGTTTTCTACCTCGCCATCCAGCAGCTTATTATTCGACCCTACGTGCGGGCCCAGAAGGAACAGTAAGAAACCTTCACTTTACCTTGGTTGTTTCATTCAGGAAATGTTATTGGAAGAAGCACCACATGTATTATTATGGCCAGATTTTATGAGCTCATTTTATTTCTCCATTTATCTTTGCACTCAACAGAGACTTGGAGAAGCAGCGGGAGAGCTCGGCCTCTAATATAGCCAAGAAGAAACAGGAGGCAGAGGCTGCTGTGAGTATTTTACAGGCTCACACACAGCTGTAGCGCCAATCCTACATGACGGTTCAGTGTTAGATAAGAGATGCTGGTATCATAGGTGACTGTCAGGAAAAATTACAAGTCCTGCACCAGCCAGACGAAAGGGCTGAGATGGGATTAGATAAGATGCAAAGTCTTAATGAAATTCATTAGTATAATCCATATTATGTGAAATCTCATTCCTCATGTCTGTCTCCTTTCCTTTCTCTGTGTGCCTCTTTCATCTCTAAAGGTCTTGCTCATGCAGGAGTCTGTGCGCAGGATTATTGAAGCTGAGGAGTCTAGAATGGGTAAGATCAGTAATATTTTAGGGATGAGCTTATCCTTGGAATAATGTTTTTCAAGCAGGTTGTGAAACTGTTTGATTTTCTTACATTCTGAACAGTTTCTCATACATTTTGGGTAAAATATGTCAATCCTTGGCTGAATCTGGAAGTGCAGTTTCTGTGATAAGATTTTAACTATGTGAAACAACATTAGTCGGCTCTCAGCAAACATTTCACTTTTGTTTAATTTTTGACTACCTTACACGCTGAAGTACAATGTGTGATTTTGGTGATCGTCTAGAGCAATTCAGTGAAATCCAAAGGGGCTGAACACCTGGCAAAGGCAAGACCTGGGTGTGGGCCTTTCCACTTTAGTAAAAGGAGACTTTGTGGATATTGTTCAGTGTGATTTTGTGGAGATAAGGGTTGCTTTTAAACAGGGTTCAGTGGATTTTTTTAATGACCCTTCAGCTTCTTTTTCGACTAGTGATAATTGGTGCTTTTTAGCTTGTTTTTGATAAGTACACTAACAAAAAGCTCTCAGCAGACAGTATAATTTTCACCGGGGAGAGTTTGTCAAGTGATAATTGGCTTATGACATCTGTCACTGCAGAGGTTGCTTTGATTTTAGTATCATCAGAGGTCCCCTAGACTTTGCACTTGTAAAGTAACAGTTAATAGCAGTGCGTGTGTGTGTGTGTAATGACAGACACACAGCTGTGCGTCTTTATTCAATGGACAACACTCTATGAAATGGCTCCAGTATTGTTTATGCAGCATGCAATTAAAATTAATTGTGATGTTGTTTTTGTTATATACTTGCAAAATGGTTTCAACAGACAAGTCTCAAAATTAACACTGGTTCTGTTGTGAAATATGTGGCTGAAATTGCCGGCATGAAAGACTCAAATTATTCCATAGTGAAAGGGAGGGATTAGTGTTGGACTTTTAATATCAGTCCATTAAAAATTGTGTCTGTTTGTCTGTTATTCTTGGATTTTTGAATCTGTTCTTAAATCAAAGTAAGTTGGCCATTTTGTTAACTAACTTGCAATTTGGAGCACATTTATCCGTTTGACTGCCTATTGATTAACAATGTCCTTGATGCTGCTTCCTTTAACCAGGTCTCATCATCCTCAATGCCTGGTATGGCAAGTTTGTGACAGACAACAGTAGAAAACACGAGAGGGCAAAGGTCATTGATGTTACTGTGCCTCTGCAGTGTCTGGTGAAAGACTCTAAACTCATCCTCACTGAGGCCACAAAGGTAAGTACAGTAATCCAGTAAAAGATTTCTAGTTCCACAAATTTTATTCAAAATCTAGACATTAAAGTAGATTTTTCAGCTGTAGTGTTACTGTATCCATAAAGTAATTTCCTAGTATGTAAAATATTGATATATGGTACATATACTGGTTGAAAAGATATCACAGGGCTACAAAGTGATATCCCTAATGTGCAGTTTGATGCTTTAGTCTTCTGCTTGTGTGTGACCTCATGTCATCTCTTCAGTCAGGACTTCCTGGCTTCTATGACCCCTGTGTGGGGGAGGAGAAGAGCCTGAAGGTGCTGTATCAGTTCCGCGGAGTCATGCATCAAGTCCTGTCAGCAGACACAGAACCACTCAGGATACCAAAGCAATGTAAGTCCCATGTAGTATTCAGCAGATTGTAGGGCTGCACGATCCACTGGCATCGTGATGTGCAGATGTGCAATAGTCAACACTGCAGGAGGTGCAATATCAAGACAAACTATCTCACATTGCTACAGTCTTTTAGCTGCTTAATACAAAAGAGGACCCTCTCCTCCTTGACTAACATACAAGAAAAATCCACTTAATATTACCTAATTTTATTCAGTTTAAAGTTTCTTGGATACGCTGTGTTTGATCAGTTCACACGATGCTTTGGTGAAGGGATGCATTTCATTAACTTACCTGTCAACCAAAATAGGCCCTATTTGTTGCCTAACACACTCTAAAATAAGCACCGCCTCTTCTGGTCGTTTGATAAACTGATCAAGTGCTCTCCTTTGCCAGAGCACACACTGAACTGATCACCGTGCATGTTTACCTGCCTGTAAACACCAATGCAATGCGACATTATCTGTCACAGATAATGTCGCATGGATGCCGCATGCAGGCATTTAGTGCCTCGAGGTATTTTTTGAGTGCATGCATTTCCCTGATCATCAGCACATTGCCCTGATGATGGTCAAAGGTTTAAAAAAAAAAAACATCACTGGGCTGATCTGTGCTCTAATATTAGAAACACTTGACACCCTTGAATCCCTTCAGCCAAGATCTTTCCACCTTATCATACCGATGTCATAGTTGCATGCTATAAACCAAAGTTTCTGAAAGTAATTTTTTTAAGAGCTTGGGGGGGCAGAGAGGCCTTAACCAAGTGTAGTAGATGTATGAGGGGAGTCTGTTTTATTAGAGTAGGATAAACCTTTGCTTAAAGTGCTTAAATTAAAAAAATATATAAGTGGTAATATTAGGTATATGTACATGAATAAAAAAATTGTATGAAACTAGTGAAATTTGCTGTGTTTTCCACATTGTGTTACATACTACAGAAAAAAATGTATTGCAATGACGTTTGTATCCCAGTATTTTGCATCATTTGCACAGTCACTCTATGGGAGTTGTGTCACAGTTTTGCCCCCATTACTGAGGCATTTATCTGTCTCAGTTCAGGTTTAATGATTTGGTAGACATATACTCTCTTGAACTGTCTAACCTGCCCCTGTTTCAGATGTTACTGACAGCTGGGGGAATTTACTTAAACCCTAAGCCTTTGTAGATGCGTTTGATGCAACATATCTTAGCATATTTTATCTTCACTCAGAGAAAGTCTCCTAAAATCCACTGAGCTCTATTACCTGCCAGCAGCGTCATTTCTGACTTCTTTGTTCTCGTTTTCCTCTGCGCAGCTCACAGGATTGATGCAGACACATAGGAGCTCGTCTGCTGACCAAAAAGACTCATCTCCCAGCTGTTTGACAGAAGATGGATAAAGCTGTTTTAGATATGGCATGGTTTTAAGTCCCTGTTACTCAGAAATCGTGCATTTACCTTTTTGTCTTTATATTCATTTAAGTATGCAGAGCGGAGTAAATGCATCACAGACTGGATTGATGATAATTCAGTGTCCATGGACAGGGTTGTGGCCTGCTTGAAATTCTAATGTGACACCAAAATCAATGGCTACCATCTTCCTCCCAGGTCTTCTAGCCTCATTGGTATCCATTTATTTTTGGTATGGCTTGTAATTTATGATTGAGTCCTATTGACTGTATTGTATACAAACTGCAGTGCCTATGATTGAAGACATGTATGCACCTCTGTTTATTTGCCATATTATTAAAATCAGTCTCTCTCATGTTGCTTAACTATTTTGGTGCTTTTTCCAAAAGGAAAAAAAGTGATGAATTTTGTTTTAATGCTCTTATGATGACATTTTTCTTGATTGTTTTGGTTTAACTCAGGCAACTAACTGTGAATATCCTTTATCTCCGGTGTGGCTGATGCAAGACAGCTACTGAAATGTGTGAACTTCAATATAAAGGTTGTTGGAAGTACTAAAAACAGCTACATGAAAGAAAAAGAAAATCCACGTGTGACAAAGGTGAAACTGCACAGCTTCAGATTTAGTTCATCCTGGGAAACCTGCACATGGGAAGTGTTGTGATTGGATAGAGTTTGAAAGAAAAGTTTATGTCTGTCGTTTTAAAATTATGCTGCATGGCAATCATCTTCAGTTAATGACTGTGTGCAATCTCTCTCAGTCAAACTGTTCAGTCTTTCACACTGCAGGTCTTCTCCATATGACCCTTTTCTTGATCTGGGTCAGATGTTCATGAAGCTTCCCTCCCTTCTCTTGTTTTCTATTTATTGTGCTATAAATAGGGGTAGATTATCTGAAAGCACTAAGAGCCCAAAGATTGTTATGCTCCCTGTGAAAAATACAACCCTGCCGTTACAAGAAACATAATGAGTGGATCATGCAAAGAGGGTAAACATAATGACTAAAGATTTCCAGAAACCCCAAAAACAACATTTCAACAATGTGTAATTCTTCAAATTAAGTTAGACAGTTTATTTATCAGGCAAATCCTTTTTCGTTTTTAAGGAGTGCAATTATTTTAACTCTGTTTCAATACCCATAATACTAAGTATGCCAGAGGAAGATTTAGTATGCCCCAGTACATACTGTGTCAAATGCAGACTGCCAAAAATTCCAGGATGTCCTTCTACATCTGGTCACATTTTGCAGTTTGCAAGCTACCATTCATTTCTGGCTGTATGTACTTCGTCAACTAAGCTGCAGTAGAGACTATAATGAACAGAAGAAGTACGTGATTTGGGACACAGCCATTGTTTAATCATAACGAAAGTGATGACCAGTAGGATCAAAATAATCTGGCTTTAAAAGATGATATGAATCAGAGGTATAATACTTTCTTTTTCACCAAAAAAGCTTGGGACGGCAGTCATCAGAGTAAAAACAAGTGTGACTCATACAGTCATCATTTAACATAGAAATCAAGGTTTAAATTTCAGTTGAGTGAAAATGTATTTTGGCCTGATGTGTCATGATATCGTTAACAATCAGAGGCTAATTCCATAAATGTTGTATTTTTTTATCTGTTCTTTGTTGCTGAAATGATTATGTTTTAACAACACTTCACATTATTTTTCTGTCCATACAAGCAGGTTTCACTGAAAAAACTCTGTCCTGCACATTTCTCTCTGCCCACTCATGGCAGTGACACAGACTGTAAGAATGTATTTACCAAAAGAGACATCAGCTCTTAGTCACATTCATTGAAAGGTGGGTTGAGGTCATGTGAAAGCAAACAAACAAAGCAGCTGCTGGTGATCTGAATAAGATAAAAGTGAAATATAAGCCTACAAGTCACAAACTTTGTGTAAACATGGTTGGTTAACAACACACTACATGAATTTATATGTCGAGATGAATTAAACTGTAAATACTCTTAAACAACTTTTTTGTTGCAAATTAACTCTTGCCATTAATTTGATTTTAGTTTCACCGCAGCTTCTCCAACTCTCAGCATCATCAGTGTGCACATATAAATCAGTCAACAATATAACAGTTATGCTCACTTTTTTATTTTGTTTATGCTTAATTTACAACCAGCAGATTTTGCAGGAAAGCATTTTCAAAAGCAAGAATTTTGGTTTCTCACAAAATGATACTGCAGGGTAATAACACCAACCCGAACACCCACATTACTCTGAACTCAAACTCCTGCCAAACAGACAACTTTAAGAACAATTCCCTTCAAGTTGGAACTTAAGTTTAACTGTAATTGTGATATAAAACTTCAAATTACATGTTTTACATTGTATTTCTTTGATTTTCTATTTTTATCTGTTTATTCTTCTGATGAAATTAAGTGAGCTGATTCGTCAGAGATTATTTACCAAATAAATAATAGCTCCTTGGTTATTATTATTATTATTATTATTATTATTACATATAAAGAAACCTTAATTTGACCCCCTAAACATGCTCAAAATCTTACCAAATTTGGCACGCACACCAGGTCTGGCGAAAAATTTGATAAAATGGAAAAACTGAACCCCTAAATGCCAAATTGTGCTCTCTAGCGCCACCTATGCACAGAAAAAATGATCACTCCGGCCCACAGGAAAGTCATAGAGAGACTGAACAAAATCTAATTTGTGGTGCTCATCAAAACCTAAAAATCACGCGCTGACACCCTTGGGCCATAATCAACAGGAACTCAGCAATTTGCTCTTGAAAATGCAACTGACGGCCAAAATTTCACTTTGAACAAAGTCTTTCTCCTCCGAGGGCGAGCAGGTTTTCAAAAATCTTTTCCTCACTTTCCTGCCCTCCTCCACTCTACCGGTCACGTGACTCACTCTGGGCAGTGGAGCACTCTGCAATACACATTCATTACAAAACCTGAGAGGTAGCAGAGAAAACTCTGAAACTAAAACTGTGATAACTCAAAAACAGTACAAGATAGCAAAAT
>JAPZDV010000002.1:20890579-20900706 GCA_029814665.1 Acanthurus lineatus | reverse complement strand
CTGAACAAGACAACTTTAGTGGTTTTAGTGCGCAGGAGGAAGATGAAGACAGCGATCAATGACTTTTCTGGTAGGCTACTGTATTTTTTAGCATTTTAACCAGCCGTGTTACAGGCACTGTCTGGAAAAATACATTTATTGAATTAAAAGTTAAAATAATCTTTCTGTGTTATATTTTTCTGTGTAAATATCCCATGTTACAACGTGAACATCTGCGGCTTAAAGACAAGTGCGGCCTATGTATGTAAATCTTTTATCTTTTTTAATTTAGTGGGTGAGGCTTATATTCAGGTGCGCTCAATAGTCCGAAAATTACGGTAATTTTTACTTAAATTTTAACATTATTGGCTTTCACTACATTTGGATAAAACTTCTTAAGACGTCTTTATCAAATCAAAGAAAACAAGACTCAGTTTGATGACATCACAGAGTAGCTTGGAATCATGGGAATTCAGTGGCAAAATTAAATGTACTATCACATTGAATAAAACAATGGTTTTCTCTGGCTTTGAACATTGTCGATGGTGTAAATACACAATGAAATATATTACAAAGATGTGGTTGTTTTTAGACATTTTATTGTGGAAAATGATACTCATTTTGTTTCACCAACTGGTCAGTGAACATGCCGTATTCAGTGTCAAGTCTGTTTATATAAACTATCTGAATCCAATCAAATGTTAATTTATGATACTCAGTTGTATTAAAATGGGGAATGATGTAAAAATGAGCTATATATATGAATCCATCAGTGGGTTTTCTGATGTCATTATGTGTGGACGCATCTTCGATAAGGCTGGAATGAATGCTACTTGGCTCTGGATGAGAAAAGATGGTGATCTCTCAGACCATAAAGAAATCTGTCACCAATTGTTATTGTAATGCTGCAGCACTCCTGTTTGACAACCAGCATGAATGAAATATTATTTGCACTGCTCTTCAATGTGGAAGTTGTGTTTCTTAAACTATATAATAATAATAATAATTTAAAAATAACTCCTGCTGAGGATTTTTTCTTTTTCATTTCACATGCAATGCTTAATTTATATAACAAAAAAAACAGACAATTTGAATTTATGTTTATTCATAATACTGGTTTATTGTAATGCTAGATACAGTACAACTTTGATGTCAACTTGAGTCAGAATCAAAGAGTCCAAGAATCTCAGTCTTAACATTTTACGGGTTAAGTAGATTTATTTCAGTGTCATCTCGGCCTCTCTAATTCTCTGTATCAGTAATGCACACATTGTATTCAGTCAATAAGTTATGAGTTGTTCTCACTATATTTACAAGTTCAAGAAGGCCATCCAGGCATGGAAATAGTAAAAGACAAATGCAAATAGTGCTAGTTCAGTCACTCAAAAGTATTCACAGGGTTTTCAAACAACATATAGCATTTCATATGACCTGTCACAATGTGTTATCTGACCTTTGATGCTATGATGTTAATGATGCTGAAGAGCTGCAGCAAGTATATTCAGCTCACAAACTAGTTCATTGGCCTGGGGTTATGGGCCGAAATGTTCCTGCAAAGTTCAGCTCCCGCGGTTTTTGAGAAGCATTCATAACATGCATCACCTTCTTTAAACTCCTGTCAAAAAAAAAGTAAGTGACTGGTAAATTGTCAGGCTTTAACTCCTTGCATGTAGTTGCTTCGGTTGGCAGCGGCTATTTTTGATACGACTGCCAATGGAGCGTTAACATTGCATTTAAAACTGATGCTTCATATATTTCCCCCTTCTTTGTCAACTTCTGTGGATTTCTACTCTGACAGGTGTCAATTTATCAGGTCTTGTTTTGGCAAACTCGAACTTTAGTGGAGCATAGCCTAGAAATGTCATATTACATCAAATTTTTTTTAAGAACTACCCAGAGGCTATGTTGACTTTGGACATGAAACTATTTAAAATTCTGTGAGTTTTGATTTTTATCATTTTTAAAGAAATGTTTAGTGAACAAAAAAACTGAGGTCTTACTTTAGCAGGATTTATACTGTCAGATACTCAACCAGTGATTCAAGAACAAAGCTATTTCAACCACATGCAATTTTTGTGCCAGGGTTGAACATGAAGTGGAAATTAAAAACTTAAAGATGCTGTGTACATAACATTTTGCACCAATTACTGTAAATTTCCTAAAGAGAGGTCAAATTGGTTCTATGTATCGTATGTGAAGCTATGATGTCGAGTTTAAATCGTGCTTAGGAAGTACAAGAGTGTATGGCAGCTTAGTAAATGCGGACTGAAAGACAATAAAAGGTTCCTTAAAAAGAATTGAACTCGGGCCACCTGGTTAAAAACAAGAAAACCTGCAAGATCTAATGAGATCTGTTTTAAATACAGACTGCACTGTATATTGTGGCTCATCACTTAAGACTTAGTAACTTCAAACAGATTTGATCACATTTCTCAGCCATACTCAAACAAAGTCATGAGAGATAAAGTGAGAAATTGAACTGTGTTTGGTGCAAAAATGTCACATACAGAAACTTACAAGAAAATAACTGAAAAGTAAAAAACAAAAACTGTGGGGCATATTAAGACATTATTTGAGAATCTGACAAATCCATCATTACCAGCTTGTTTGTGTTTTACAGAACAGTCGATAAAACAGGGTAGCTCTATTAAGATGCTACTTTATATTACTTCTAGATTAATACTTATCCAAAATTAACTCTAAATATAATGTGGTCTAACTGGGACATTAAATCATTGTTTTTCCCAGTTTTCTGATATATTTTACATGGTCAGTGTTCACATCATGTAAGAACATTTCAATGGCATGAAATCATTACAAACAGCATCAAATGTAACTCAATCTTAAAATCACGTTCAAAACATTGAATATGTATTCAGGTTACGTCAGTCTGTCAGAAGGCAAATATTTCATGATACCTCAACTCATGTTGGAATGTGCTTGTGCAGCAAACCTCTTCAGTACTGTTAACCTAGATTTGAAAACTGGTGTGGAGAAGGCTGCGATGAAACTTAGAGCAGAACACATTTACGTCTTTTCTTAGGTTCAGGAGGCTCCAGGGCAGCCAGTATTGCCTCATCAAACACATTCTTTAATCCTTTCTGTGGAAATAAAATATTAATATTCAAAACAGGGCTATGTTCCAATTACAAATGAACATCTTCAGGAAACTAATTGCAAAAGAAGGCTGAGCAGAAATTGAGCAGGGCGATCAAAATTTTCCTTTATTCAAATAACATTATACAAGACTCTCCTTATGATCAAGTTTTCTGGGTAAAGACAAAAGCCCATGGAAAATTTTGATGCTGCAGTAGAAAAAAAAAGTTTTCCTGTCTAAGACAGAATGTTGGATGAATGCTTGTATAGTACAACTAATGCTTGATAGCTGAATACTGAGATAATACAGAATGTAAATAAAAATAAAACAAGATGAAAAAAAACCTCAGTCATGTAGTTACACAGATTTGCACACAAGGTGAAAGAATAATTTAAGATTGGCACTCTTATATCAGGCAGCACTGAAATTTTTGATTAGGCCAAGTTGAAAAGAAAGCACACATGAACAGAAGGGAGAAAGTTAATGGGCACAAAGTTTTTAAGTTTAAAAGAGCATTGTGATTATTTTAGTGTCAGACATCTCTTTACAATGAGTAAGCAGCAGACGATCGAGAGGCAAAACAAGATGCAAGAAGACATCAGAACAAACAGCACTTTCTCTTTCTTTGAGTTTCAGGGGGCTCTAAAGCAGCTAAGATAGCCTCATCAAATACGTTCTTCAGTCCCCGCTACAGAAAGGAAAAGAGGGGAAAAAGACAGGCACACAACACAGAGTTAGGTGGAGTTTTTAGCCAAATGCTGTTAGCAAAAGACAAGGCAAAGTATTCCCACCCTTGTTAGAAAAGTAATATTTGAACACACGCATGCATCTCCAGCCTTAAGTGATGTTTAATGGGAGAACTTACCTGTGTTAAGGCTGAGCACTCAACATATTTGACTGCCTTAAGGTCACGAGCAAGCTTTTCAGCTGTCTCAGGGGTGATTGGCTTCTGTTTGTTCTTGGCTAGCTTCTCCACTGTGGAGGGGTCATCACGCAGGTCGATCTGAGTGCCTACCAATAGGAAGGGGGTCTTGGGGCAGTGGTGAGTTATTTCAGGAACCCACTAGAAAAATTATATAAAAAAAATAAAGACAAAACACTCATCACTCAGAGTTAAATGCAGGTTATGGACGGAGGAAAAAGGAAGGACATTTTACTTGAGTGAACAAAAGTTGTCATGGTGCTGAAATTGATAAGGAATGGAACAACCATAAATATATTTGTTATCTGTCAGTAATACAAATATTCATTTGTACAAGTGGACACTTAATACTCAATAAGTGTGTATGTTCATGTGAATCCTCATGTTATATTTTGTTAAATTTGTTTATTTATCTATTTTCCCATATGCTGTGTCATTTGGCCTTAAGATATGTACATAGACACAAACACAGACTTAACAAAGCAGGATCCCCATTAAGCTAAATATTTCTGAAATGCCTCCGAAAGTATACTCTCAAATTTTGCTTATCAGAGTGCACAATTGAATCCCATTCATAATCCCAACATTTATGCTCTGTTTTGCAAATTGGAAACAGAAGTACAATCTAATAGTTGGACTTGCTTTTTAAATACCATGTAGTTCACACTTGTTGAAGGCTGTTATTTGTGATGATAGGATCCTATAAATTTCCTATGAAAAATGGTTTGCAGTGTTTCGTGACAGGAACTGTCATGAAAATAAATACTGAACAGCACAACGCGCTGCATGACGTGCCAACATCCCGATAGAACCTTAATGGGAATTTTGTTTGCTTCATATCAAATTTATCAGATTATCTATTAACTAAAGTTGTACGTGTTTATTCAGTTGTTATACATGTGAGGGGTAATACCCGATGAGGCATCCATTATCAGGAATGATAACTAAACTATGACTCTGCACATAGATTGGCTGCAATTGCAAAGTATCATTCAATCAACCACACCGTTGTACAATAAAAAACTTCATATACTCTTTGTTCAAAACAAATTCCATATCAACAGAAATTCACAGTTCTTAATGTTGTTCTAACCAGTACATTGATGGACAATTCATCATTCTCATGAGCATCAATCAATGTGTAAATCTTAAGTTCTTACTAAACTACTTTAACTCCTCCTTTACCTCTCACATAATTTTATTATGCAGAACAGGATATTATAATATGGAGGATGCCATGAAGGCAGTTTATGTTAAGATAGCTGAAAGGAGAGGGTGTTAATAGATTTGCGGGTCTACAACGCCACTGCTTTAAGTTAGAACAGTATACTTACCTTTTCTTTAACATTCTCGAATGAGGAAGGTGAAACAACTGAGAAACAGACTAAGAAGACATCTGTCTGTGGGTAGCTTAGTGGTCGTAACCGGTCATAATCCTCCTGACCTACAGGGAGACCACACTTCAAATTAACTTGCCATGTGACAAACTAATAACTGTATTTAAACCAACTCTATGTAGCTTCTGTACAAAAATAGAGATAGGTGTGAGACTCAACAATCCACTTCCTTTCTGCAAAAGTTAAATCATGTTGCACTAACTCAATTATGAATGTAAATAAATGAAAAGCAATAAACATAACTTACCTGCTGTATCAAATAAGCCAAGGGTGTATGGCTCACCCCCAATCATTACAGTTACTGCATAGTTGTCAAAAACCTTTGGAGAGCAAAAAGATTGGCATTACATTGTTTTTAATTAACCCCTCTTAATTTCTAAACCAACACATGCCTACAAGCATGCATATCATTGTGAAACACACCAAACTTACTTACAGTTGGTACATATTCTGAGGGGAATTTGTTGGTGGTGTAGGAAATCAATAGGCAGGTTTTTCCCACTGCTCCATCACCCACCACCACACATTTGATAGTCTGCATCGTTGTGCTTTTCTGGTTCTGCTTGTAATAACGTTGACTGCTGTGAGAAGTGACAATACATTAAACATGTAGCGTTATGATTGACATTTTATTCTTAAAAATGTTACATGTTAAAAAGTGACATAGTTCTGGGTTATCTAGATGTCCAAACCTCAAAAACTGCTAATGATAGCTTTGGCTAAGCAAGGAGTCAAAGGGGACACACCATGTTTCCAACTAGGTAACGTTAAGTGTCACACCCCATACCCACAACTGTCCAACGTGCTAACGCTAGCTATGGACAACGTTTCTAACTTACGTTTTGGCTTATTTACCTGGTTAACTTCTGTATTACCTGATTAACTTCTGAGCCAACCACACAATGTGACAATATCTACTCAAAAGCGGTACTGAAAATGAAAATTTGTTTGTGTATCGATTAGCGAGTTAAGCTAAAGCACTGCTAGCAATCAGTTGACAAAGCTAGCTAGCTTAGCAGTCGACGGGCTAACGTAAGCTCGTAAACTATTACTGGCTTAGTTGCTGTAACGTTACCTGAGTTTCTGCTAAGAAGGCGAAGTTTGAAACGAATATCGAAACTCGTATATGTAATGTACCTGCATACAGATTTGTAAAAAATATTAGAGTTACGTACCAATGTCCCACCGTATCTCCGCTAGTTTATGTTAGCAGTCTGTTTCGCCGGGCGTTGGCACCAGCGAGCAGTAACTTGCTACAGTCAGTGAGAAGCTTCCCCGACTTCCACCGCGGCTGTCAAGCTAGACAGGAAAAATACCGGACATCACCTTCAAAGTAAAACATTTTAAAAACATTGCACATCGCTCAGTAGAAGAGATATGTACCAAAGTAAATTCAAAGATGTCAAGGTTTGTATCTATAGCTGATATATGGCTGAGGATTTGTCCAAGTATAAAGGATTTGTTTAATTCATTAATAGTTGATACCTACTTGTGCTTCTACTTTGAAGGACGCCTCTCTCTGGTAATGGTGGCTAGCTTGACAGGAGTTCATGCGAGAGGTTCCTGCAGCAGAAGTGGTGACATCACCTTTTTAAATCCCCTCACCTGAATATGAGCTCTTCTTCATCCACAGGACACTATAGCTAGAAGGTTATCCTACACAATAAAGTTCAGATTGATCGATTTAGATTTGACAGAGAGATAAGAGAAATTCAATTGATTGAGTGATTTGATCTAACATCTCATTTGTAGCTTATTTACTCTGCTGGTGCTAAGAGCCCAACATAGAAAATATGATAAGAATACACTGAAACTGACCTCTAAAACACTGGTTTGCTTTTGTTTTTCATACTAAGATATGTTTTAAGGGTACAGCTACTTTTCCAGAGGCCTTTTTGTGAAGGCATTATAGTATGTCACAGTTGGAAATTTTCATGGATAAATAAAACTAATGATGGCTGATATACATTTAATTGCTTCATTTTTAGGGTTCAAGTATTGTGTGCACTGCTGTCACACTGTAATGGCTTACTGGAACTCAAAGAATCAAACAAAGTTATTGTTAGTGTTACCAGTAACACTAACAATAACTTCACCTCGACAAGTCAGAATGTATTCAGTAAAAGAGACCTTGAAGGTGTCCCAAATGTTCTTCCATTCACAGGTACATACAAGAAGGTTACAGACAATCAAAAACAACCAATGATGCAATTCAATACAGCAATGAATAATTCAGTACATGTCCAATCTACATAAACTGAACATTAGGTTCTTTACAAAAAAGAAAAGAAAAAAGATTTTATGCAGGGTTATTGCATTAGATTGTACAGGTGTGGCTAATATACTGTTAATATGTGCTCTTCTCTGAAAGCAAACATCAGCAAACACAATTGTCCAGCTTCCTGTGGCTACATCGGTAAGGTAATAAAATCTGCTTGACAAGTATCACAAATCACTACTTCCTCTTTTAGGGAACTAATAATGTTTTCTAAAGAATTTTTTGAAACATTATTTGTGTCAACTGGAAAGCACCAGTTTTCCCAACTTGAGAAAAAAACACTCCATATCACCTGTGGGTACCCAAACTCTGTAAACTTTCTTTAATGAAAAAATTAAGCAGCAAACCACCATCATTCCAATTCATTATATGTCCATGTTTTGTCTTTTAAAAGCAGCACAAGAGTTGAGCCTTCAGTTATTCAAGAGGAGATTTTTATTCTGCATGGTTTTCAGATCCTATGCGTGCAACCCTGACCAATCTTGTAAAATCCCCTTGAAATGGTGGTTAAATACAAAAAGAATACCAACCTCTGAGTGTCCATTTAAAATCAGCAAATGAATTAAATGAAAACCTAGAGCCTCAGTTCCCCAGAGGTGCTAATTTTAAGGTGATTGGATATTTAAAAGTTGTACCTAAAGTTATCTTAGGTCCTGGCACTGAAATTAATGAGGTTTTAATCATTTAAATACAAAGAAAAAAGGAGTCTGAAAACCTCTTTCTCACATGGTTTATTTTTCAGTTTAATTCACACAATGAAAGAATGTCCAGGGGAACAAATTATTTTTTTTTTAGCCCTTGCATGAACGTGTTTATAATTCAACCATTATTCATAATGATTGTTTTTCCAAACTTGTTCATAAGAGTTTGGGGTTTATTGTTGAAACTATTGGTGCGCCCACATTTTATTGCAGTCTTTATCCTCCACGCAATGATATGTGTTGATACCAAACAACACAACATCAAAACAAAGAGGATCCAACGTAGAATGGCCCACCAACTAGTAAAAACAAACAAAGACATAAAATATGAATTGAATGATTTAGTTTTTGTATATGACAAAGAAAATACAATATATCCTCACCATATTTCGTCTTGTGTCACTGGTGATAAACTGGTTGGTGTGTTTGTGGTGGAAGATGTGGTTGTTATCGCTGTGAGAGAGAACAAAGAAAGTGTCAAAAAATATAATAAATGACATTTCAGATGGATCAACCCTGTCATCTAAAACTTGCAGTTATATGCAGCTAATTTTTACCATCTTATGAGGCCAAAGAGCTGAGTTTGGTAAGTTAGAGTCACACATAAGAGCTTTTACTTTCTGGGTCAGTAATAAATTAGTTCTATTAATACAAGAATTTCAAGAGGCAGAAGTAGCAATGCCACACATATAATAATGGCGTCTGAGCTAAACCAAGCTGAGGTATACCTGTTTGGGAGACACGGAGCCTGACACCAGTGTGGACATTCTTCCCCAGTCTGGCAATGACACACCAGTACATATCATCATCACTGGCGCTGAGAGAAGTCATAGTTACAGTGAAGACTCCCGCCATCTTATCATCTGCAATGAAGCTTCTCTCATTAGGTCGGTTTTTGGGTGTTTTAACCACGATGGTGCACAGCTCATATACCAATCCCCTGCACCAGTACTTGGTATAATCCCTAAACTGTGGGTCGTACTGACAAGAGACTGTCACGGATCCTCCATATGCTCCTGTTACCACTGCTGGAGCCGACAGCTTAACTGACTCCACAGCATGCTTTGTCAGCCAGAGGAGAGAGAGAACCAGAGCTGCAAAAATACAAAGAAAAAGATTTCACATGGCATAAGTTTATCGTTCTTAGCAAGTTACCCCGCCATTACACATCTGCAGTATATTAAAAAAAAGGTGTTATTACCATAAAAGAGGCCAAGCGAAATCCCTGAGGTCCTCATGATGGGAAGGGAGAGAATGTTAAGCAGAAGCAAAATGTGCAACATTTGAAAGGTTCCTCTTATTTCTCCCATGCGGTAAGATTGTGCAATCAGAGGGGGGGGCACTGAAATCAGGGTGTTGGCTGTGTTTATTTGTACAGACATGTGCCTGTAAGGGCATTACTTTGTTAAAATCCCAGTCTATAAATACTTCTCCAATCTGTAAGACACTATAGTGGAAACTGAAGGCCAGTTTCTTTAAACAGCAGGTGGCACTAACAACCAACTGTCAAAGGACATCACATGTTATGGAGAGAACCAATCATCTTATCAGATATCTCTATTTTTTTTGCGCAGTTTAGAAAGCTAGGTTACCGAATACTGCATGAAGCAAAAGAGGCATGGGAAAGTTTTTTTTTTCCCACAATCATGCAATACATCAGTTTTACTATTGCTACACAAGCCTATCTATCTATCTATCTATCTATCTATCTATCTATCTATCTATCTATCTATCTATCTATCTATCTATCTAT
>JAPZDV010000002.1:20875822-20890479 GCA_029814665.1 Acanthurus lineatus | reverse complement strand
CTATCTATCTATCTATCTATCTATCTATCTATCTATCTATCTATCTATCTATCTATCTATCTATCTATCTGTTGTTTTCTTTTCAGCCTATCAACTGCCTTATGAGGTGCAGGCTAATCACACTTTGCATAATGTTTTCTAAATCTAGCTTGGAGATATAATTTGCTGTGAGACAAACAATATTATCATTTGCCCCATTGCCTCACATCCATTGCATTTGTCTATATGTGCATTTGATTACATCCTCCAGCTTTTGTACCTCAAATTTGAAACCTTAAGCCACATCTTATGCCACACTGTACATTTTAATGGCTTGATAATGATGTAACTTATGTCGTATATTATCATAAAATGTAATGATTTCTTTTCACAGTATTTGACTTTGGTTTTTAGATTTTTCTTTTTAGACATAAGATTCTTTTACAGAATATTACTTGATTATTATCTTGATTATTAACTCATTCATAGTAATGGAATAGATGAACAGTCTCAAAGTTTAGGAAGTGGGAACTAAAATGACGCTAATATATCCTTTAAGGTCATAACCCACGTAGGAAAATGGAGAACTATGTCTGAGAAACAGCACTAGTGTTGTTAAGCAACAACAAGGTTACACCACACAAACCATAAATTTGTGTTAAAAACATCCTTTATATGGCTTCTTCATAACCTATTAACCCATTAACCAATGCAGGACTGTAATACAGGAAAATTGCAGCATGGAAATGAGCTGCTGTCATTTACTCTGGAACTCATTTTAATTTTGTGAATATCTAGGCACTCTTAGATGAAGATCACAGTTTTTACTTTTCACTAAGCAGATGAATAATATGAGTTCATCTATGATACATGAAAGATGATTTACAACTCTGGGAAAGAATTTTTTAGGAATTAAGTGAACTTTCCTGAGATGATTAAATGATCTTTGTCAAAACTCAAATTGGACTGTTTTTACTCTTAACTATGAAAATCAGTGGTTGAGTGAAACCACTTTTCACTCACTTTCAGTCCCCTTGATATTCGTCTGACATCTTTTGCAGGCCTCCGTGAGAGCCATGGCAGGAGGCTTTATGGTTTTTGGATTGTCTGTCCGTATGATGGTGCATCTCATCCTCAAGAACATAATATCTCAAAAGTGCCTTTATTGTATTTCATCAAATTAAGAGTAACACAAATGTCTACTCAGTGATGAACTTATTAGATTTTAGTGGCCAAAGGTCAGAGGTCAAAGGAACTGAGACCTCAAAAAGCATATTATTGGCCATAACTCAAGAGATAATACACTCATTATGGCAAAATTCTTCCTACAAATGTCTAATAACATGGATTCAAACTGTGATGTGGTTATTAGTTTTGATTCCTGAGACACACTATAAAAAGCTGGTTTGTTTAAATAAGCCAAAAGGCATTACTTCTGCTTTTGGGTTTTGGCTCTGCCTGGTTGTTTTTCCCCCAACACGAGCACATCTTTAAATATTTCATCATCTAAAATATAGAATGCTGCATTATAATGGAAGCTAAATAATTTGAATAGTTCTCCACTTATCCTGTGAGTGCTTTGGATTTTAATGCAAATTCCTCTCCATGACATATTACAATCCTCTCTCAGTATAGTTAAGGTTGTCAAACATTTTTACCATCACATAACTGCAGTCTAAACAATTTTTTAAAGTTAAATTTGCTTTGCTGTTTATGTGAGTTGACTTCTAATGTTTTTTGTCACTGTTGAACAGAGACAGTAAATTGCTGAATAACATGAAAGGCATATTTGATAAGATGGATTCATGCACCTTAAATCACAAGTAAACATCTGTTTTCCCTCTTGTTCTGCTGCATTTCCATGCAAAGATATGCCACTTTACAAAATTGGATTTAAACATTTACATTTTGTTATTTCTGATATGAGCTAAGAAGTTTAATTACAATTTTTGCAGGTCAACCATTACTGGTAAAATATAAACATTTGTGACAACTTCTTAGATGTTTAGTGTTTTGTAAACAAGCCTTGGGTTTATTTTTTCATTATATTTGCTCTGGATTATGCATGGTTTTATGAATGAGTCCTTCACATGGGAAGAAAATGCATAAAAAGAGAATATGCCTGGAACAGTTATACAGAATCATATTTCAGTCTTTAAATGAGAGCATTTGATAATCTTCTCTAAAATCTTTTGGAAACAAACCCCTTTTTGGCAGATGTCCTGTTTTTCTTAATCAAACTGAGTGTATAAAAGCGAGTGCGCTCGTAAGATGACCTCCTATAAGGGAAGCACTTTTTGTGACAGATAAGTCAGTGCTGCTTTATTTTCTTAGTAGCAGATGGTCTCCTAGTAAAATTTCTAGGATTTGAATATACCGTACGTTGCATCCATTTTCAGAGGGCAGTTTTTGAGCAGTTTTTCCAAAAATGAAAGATAACTATGTGACTTTTAATTTTACAGCTCTGGCCCTGCAGCTGCAGCTTGGTAAGCAGTCTGAATGTGGGATAAAGTGTGGATGTGTATATTTTCTTTTATGGTCAGAAATTGCTTTGCATAATTTTCTTGGTGTGGAAATGACTGATTTCCTTTAAATTAAAGGCCCATCCTTCATGCTGTCGCACTACTTCACAAACTGGGTGCAAGAACAGACCAACTTCAACTATTTAAATGCCCAGTGACAGCGGCCCATACCTGTGTAACCATCCTCTGCATACCTTTACCACCATAAAGACCAACTGACTGGCCATCTTTGGGTGAAATGATGTGGAGCTTTGCAGTCTGTTCAATGCCCTGAAGAACACAGGAGTCACTGAGAAATGTTTGCTTCTGTTCTTTAAAGGGAAATAACCCCAATAAAGTTAATGAAGTTTCACTAATAAAGGACAATTAGCGAAATGAGATTGTTTTAGTCGTCACAAGCGGTGTAAAATGTCAGACTCCTTGGCAGGAGTGGCTAACCTAAGACTCCTCTGTCTGGTGAAGGATGAACTTTGGGTCTATAAGGGAAGATATTTTACATGCATCAGCAGACTTGACACATTAAGTTCTCGCAAATGGTGTTGAACCCTGCCCACCGTCAGACCGTTATCATATCAGTCATTCCTGAGGAAGTAACAGTTTGATGGGCTTGACATAGCCTGGGAATATCAAACCAACAGAGAAGGCTCTCCTGGGGAAAAGCAGCGCTACTCTGGTTTTCTAGAGGTTTCTTTGCTATGTCAGTATTTTCTCAGAAGGCTTTAAATAATTTCTTACCCAATAGCAAATATTGCTGCTCTAGCTTGCCTCAAGTTTTTGAAGTCACAAAAAAATCCCTTGTGAGTTTCCTCTGTGTCTTGTCCAATAAGAGATGCATGTAAGCAAAACAACTCACAACCTGACCATGAAACAAACCATAGATAATGACTCCTGGATTTTAGTTACGTAATACTAAATATTTAATAACTGTTGACATTTAACATGAGATGAGAATTGCCTGTGAGACTGAGGCCAAGCAAAGCAACAAGGCTCATTTCCTGTTGCCCCCTCACATGTCAGCGGGAAAGGACTCCACTGATTCTGTTTATCAGAGTTCTAAACTCGGTGAGTAAGTACTCAACGCAATATTTGTGGCATGTCTAATCTTGCCCACAGCAACATGATGGGTCACAGCTGAACAGGGGGCTCTTAGGGCCCCAAGAGCGACAATGTGACAAACTAAGTTTTAATCAGCCAAAATCAGGCTTTTTAAAGAATAAACCTGCAGTTTCTCTGTAACTTTAAGTCTCTAAGCTTTGTCTTAAAATAAAATAAAGCATGCATGAAGTAATTTAGTTTTAGACTCATGTATATATTCCCAGCTTCTTTTATTCAGGACTATTTCATGTGATGCTGGAACTCCAGGAAAGTACACAAGAGGGAACAAGCTTACTTGGAGGTAAACTTTCTCATTGCTGCATTAAAGTGATAAAAATAAGCTTGAATGCTGATGTTGGTGCGGGGCTAATATTCTTATGTATGCTTGATAACAGAGCAAGCTGGTTTATCATAATATTACAGACTTCTGATAAAGAAGTGTATGAGTTCCCGGGCTGTCATTAATGCATTGCTTTGTGAAAATTACAGATTTGCACTTTTTTTGAGAGATGGAGCAACAGAGGCTTGGATTCAGGCCCGGGATGTGCCATATGTCTACAAGGAAAGCCAGTGGGTGGGCTATGGCAACATCAAGAGCTTCCGGCTCAAGGTGACAAACCTGCACTGAATAGTTGTTTAACTATTTGTCAGGCCAATCTCTTGGCCGTTGTAAATGATCTATGACCTGTCAAGACTTATATTAAGTATAAACAAATGTGAAGTTTTGTTGCAAGAGGTGACAAGAGCAAATGTATTAAAATTTTGGTATTTGATTTCTCATTTTTCTGTCTGTGGGACATGCTGCTGACTCAAGGTCCTCTGATGAAGCTGCCACTTTTCAACCACAAAATACTTCCTACAGCTCCCCCTTCTGGCTGTCTGTAGACTGACTGGCTGATGAAGAGGATGACTGCATGGGCATTTTCCACAACCATGGGTGGTGTCTATTTAATGCTCACAAAGAGGGCCTTTATCTGAGACAAAAACACTTTTAAGCCACTTTTTCATGGGTGCTAAATGTAAAATCAACAGTACTCTCAGAAAAATACTTTGATTGAATGATTAATCTGTGTTTAGTGTTTTTAAAACTGTGTCTTACCTGTCACCCTCCTCTTTCAATTGCAGGGGTGAGCATGACTCCCTTGGCAGCTAAAAAGGAAGGAACACTTAATTTGAGCTGGTTTAGTGTTTGATAGCTCCTGTTTTTGTTTAAACACCTCCAAAGGCTGAAGTTTAGCGCAACTGGTTAACTGTTTAAAGACTGGATGACTCTGTTTGACATTTGTTTTTAGTTTTTTAGGGGCCATCCTCTTTGAGTACAAAGTCCTTCTTCCCACATTGGATGTTTAACAGTGTGAAACCAGAGGCCTTTTTTTTTAGAGAATTTAAAAGCAAAGACAATAACCATTTAAACTATTAAAGGTGTGCTGTATGTATGCATGCATGTCTAAAATATAATGTCAGAAATGTGTCTGTATTATTCAAAATCACACTCTGTGCACCGTGTAAGTACAGTTGTTTTAATAAACATATACAGTATCTATATTTAAATGTGCATATGCCAAAAACATGCAAAACACACTGAATATTATCAAAACAAAAAATTACAGTTTAAAAGAAAAAAGAGAGAAAAATGATCAATTATTCTACATGAAATTCTAATCCTAAATGCTGTGTTGTAAATTACAAACCTTAATGCAATACAAGATGGACAAATTTGATGAACACTGTCCATGATTTACAGAACTGAAAAACAATCTACGATTTTGAACTACAGTATTTACTTTGCATATGTAATTTTCAGCACAATAAAAGTATATCTGCACATCGTTCATTTGGTAGACTTTGGCAGAACATTCAAATTCTTCGATGATAGATTTGTTGTAATACTTGATCTCCTCCAGTAGCCAGTAAAGGACAAAACAAAGCTGTCGCCTCTCTCAGCTGCTTTCACTCTCCTCTTTCTGTTCTGGTTTTGCGGATCCATTCTGCTCCGTCGCTGGTTCCTCTACCATGGCTGTCTTTTTCGTCGTTCCTGTTTGGACGCAAAGGAAGTTGAAGTGGCAGATGTTGAGCTACAAACGAAAGAAGACAAACCTGTGGTGGCAGTGTATGAGGGTGCTGGTTGATATTATACCTGTGAGGTAATTTCTGTGCATTCGATGGAACAGCAGGAGACCAATGAAGAGGATAAAACCGATGCAGGCAATTATCATTCCACACAGCAGGAAGCTGTAGCTGCCTTCAGTCTGGATAATCTGGGGAAGAGATAGCAACATTAAACTACTGAACATGAATCCAAATCTCCAAGGGCTCATTTTTATGCAATTATGAGCTTATTTCTCTACTTTTGCACGCTCTAATAATATGAGTGAACATGCTTATCAGACTTACTGAGCCAACCAGAACCTGCATTACCATCTCTCCCATTCCTGCACTTGTCACCAGAACTGATGTTGCACATCCTGCACAAAGAAATGTATGGTTTATTTCCTCTGCTTGTTTTGATTCCATTACTGTGTTATAAATGTACTATAAACACATCATTATACCCTGATAATCAAGGATGTCTTCGGTGTAGGCGAGCATACAGGGGAATATGCTGCTGAGAAAAAGCCCACATAAACAGGTCCCGACGAATAGAAACACATTGCTGGTGTAGAAAATAAGCAGCATCAACACAGTAACAATAGCACCTGCCTGAAAAAAACAGAGAAAGGGGAATATCATCAGTTTACTGTTTGACCTTTAAGTTTCATGGTGTATTTCTCATTAATAATGTGATGGCATTTTAAATGTTTTATTGGCCTTACTATGTTGAACATAAGCAGTCTCACAGGCTGGAAACGGTACGAGAGAGGAATGGACAACAAACGGCCTGCGGTGATCGCTGCCCAAAAGATACTGGCCAAGTAACCAGCTGTCTTATGATGCAGTGACATAGGTGGTGCCACGGCGTAGGTGTACACAAATCCGGCATATGCACCCTGAAAGGCAAAGGCTGATGCTTTCACATGCTCTACTCTCTGTGTTCTATGTCAAACTGATTTTGTATGCGTTCATAAAATTTTATGCGGAACATCGTCTGTAAAATGCACATCATAATTTATCTGCATCCCTCACTCACCACAATACCATCGGTCATGAAGAGCACCAATCCACCGAGGATATGAATCATAAAGAAGGATACTGGCAGCCCACGCAGGTTATCATTCTGACAGCAGCTAAAGATATCCCCATGGCCTGTAACGGAGAGAAAAGTCAAAAATGACAGACTGTAGCACACAAACTGGCATCTGTACTGATTTTTAAAAAGATCTAAACGGACTGAAAATCCACAGCGAAATGTGCGCATTATTATCTTAAAATATAAAAATCACTTGTTCTGTGTCTTAACCTCCGGCTTCATGCTCCTTCTGCTCCTCGTCAGGGCCCTCAGCCCCCTGCTGGCTCTCCATTGCCAGTTCATCTTTGTCCAGGAGACGAGGTGTGCCGCTGGGACAGCATGGGATCAGCTGCTCCCGATACATCAGGAACAGGACTGCAAGGGGCACGGGCAGCTGAGGGTGCACAAATGATATTCAGCTTTTTCACATTTGTCATTTAATCGGATAGAGGAGCTATGAAAAAGTAACTATCACCTGCACATCTACTACTGAACATCTGTTCGGTGTCTTACATTGATTAGTGCCATGATCCAGAAGGCATAGTGCACAATGGACTCCTCTTCCCCACCCTCATGGGGCAGGTGGCTTTGATTTATGTTGTGCTCTGCAATCGGACTGTTTCTCAGCATGTTCCTGAAATGATGCATGATCTCAGTGGCATTCCCCGTGTGATTCCCACAGCCCGTCTCTGAGAGAAAAGGATCTGCAATCAGTGGGCTCACCAGGGCTCCAAACCCAATAAAGAAGTGAAGGGCCTGTACAAAAGACCAAAGTCAGACATGAGACTTCTTGTGGTTTTTATGTTTATATTTGTCCTGATCCTTTTTGAATTATACAGTTTATATTGCCTGAAATGTGACTGTTTTTATGTTACTACTTCAACAAAAAATACAGGTTTTCTAGGCTTTTTCACCTGAAGGAAAACAGCTGAGTCCTTCTGATAGATGGTCACCAGTTGTATGTTTGCGATGGTGTCAATGACTCCCATTGCCAATCCAGACACAGCCATGGCGATGGCAAGCACAAGCACATTATTGCACAAAGGGATGATGGCAAATATTATAGAGATGATTAAAGCAGAGACAAATAAAGCAGCTAAAGCGCTGAACAACCTTTAAGAAAGAAAAGAGACATGCAGTTATACAGATTACCGATGCAAAAAAACACAAAAACACAGCAGTGTCTGGAGAATAATATTCCAGATGTGAGCCAAAGATACTTACGTCCTCTTGAAAACACCGCCAATGGAGCTGCCAATCAACAAGCAGAACTGCTGGGAAAAAAATACCCAGGTAATCTGACTAAGTGTTGAGTTTGTTTGACATTGCAAGTCCAAAATTGTAGGTCCAAGGAAAGCAATGCAGAGTCCAAAGCTGAAGAAAACACTCCAGTATGTCAGTGTGTGATGGGCATTCCTTTTAAACAGAGTTACGATCCGCTCATCCACAAACATTTCGGCAACGATAAAGACGAGTACCTCTGTGAAGCAGACTACCAAGGATTTTTAACTAGTAAGTATTATAATATCAATACGTGGCAGCAGCTCTGCGAAGCTTTGTGGATGCTTGTTGTAGTATATTGAGTTTCTTGATCTCTTTTAAAGCTTTTAGCCTCCTCCTCTTTGGATTGCTTAACTAAAAAGGTTGTCCTCTCGAGTTAATGGGTAAAGTGGAGATTCTTCCAACAATAATATGACCATTTGAATAATGTCAATGATTAGCAATGAAAAGGAGAGTGTGTGTTGAAATGCTACCAGAAAGTGTGCATTTATTTGTCATGACACTTGCAGTCCTATCAATGGAAAATGTTTTATTCAGAAAGCAGTGACGCATAGGTCTCTCATGGAAACGTTGTCTTTTCTTTCATAATCTGGATGAGTCTATGGCACTGATAACTATAGAGGCTTGGATGCTTAAAATTACATCAGGCTATAAAAAATATAAAAAATTATAGACAAAAACTTTATTAAACTTTTAAATTTCTCTCCATCGATGCAACATTATTTTAACTTTATTTTATCTCAGCAAGAAATTAAATGAATTTGTTTCAAAGAGTTTTCTACAATGTATAACTATTGAATATGACTAGTGTTCACTATACCACATGTGAAAGCAAAGAAGGAATTTTCAATCATTTTATTTCAGTCACTATGACTGACTTTATAGGAGGCAATGTCGTCTAGGGACATTACTGGTCCTCTCATAAAGAATCCTACTGACTTTAGTGGTCTTTTATGTAGTGCCACCATCAAAACTTCAGTTTTGGCTGATATTTTAATCTATTACACAACTCCTGGAAAACTGGTGACATTACTATCAGTCTCAGCTGTACTCCGTGTTATGTGCTAATTAATAATGTTAGCATGTTAACATACTGAGCTAAGAGTTGGTAGTGGTAAACATAATACTGTACCTGCTAAACATCAACATTTTATCACAGACATTGTGATGTTAGCATTAAACTCAAAGCAAAACTGTGCCAAAGTACAGCCTTATAAAGGCTAGCATGGCTGTAGACTCTTTTCTTTTCTCTTTTAAGTATTTTTATTTATGTTTACTGATTGTAGACTCCAAGAAAACGTAATTTCTCTCTGTGATCAGTAAATCTGTCTGTCTGTCTGTTTCCTTTCTTTTAATAAACAGTATTTTTGACAGTTTATGAGAGAAAAGAAGTAAGTTTTAATCGTATTTTTTAAATCTTTTTAAAAAGTTACTTTTAAATTTCTTAATTCCTTTCCTGTTGAGCATGTGTGTGTGGGTCTAAAGTTCAGACCACATACTGAGGATGGACCATATGTGTGATATGACACTATAATGTTTAGCTTGACCCCATTTGAGAATGAATGGCACAAGGCCAAATGCTTTTTCTGTGCATTTCAAGGCTTTTGCATGATTCAGATATTTGGGAATTCTCGCACTTAACTGCAATTTGGATTTAAAAAATGTCCTTCTTAAAATGAATAATTGTGATAATGTGTTGTATTTGACTACTAGCAAGGAAGAACTTGTACCTAATCCCTTTAATGATTACTTGGGAGAAGGAGAGCTCTGCTGGTTGTGGCCAAATATGGGCTTCCGGCAGGGTTGGGAAACTAAAAAAAGCATTACGAAAACGGTGAGATTAGTCATCTTTGAAGTTACATTTTATGAAAGACCCAGGAACCATAAAAGGCTCAAGGATTTTAATTTCTTATATATATGCATGATATAGACAAATATTTATGAATCATTGTGTTATTTTTAATGCATGATTTTATGCATAATCTTCTTCCTTGGTTCTTATCTTGCTGCTGCAGTAACGTAATTATCTACTTTTGAAGTTCATTTGTCCCTAAATACATAAGTATGATGCATGCATCCATGTTAGCTGTTTTAATTTAAAACATATGCCTCTCTGTTTGAACCAATTTCAGCATGTGCTTCATTTGAATCTCTCACTGAATATGACACATATTCCTGTGACTGCCTGTTTTTGTACACATTGTTGCATGCCAGAATCACACAGCCTGCAAATCTAAGCTGTGTAACTGATTTGCCAAAATGCCCTGCAAGGTGGAGATGCTGGTCAGGTACTAAACTCTGAGAAATATATGTGTTTTTACAAAAGGCATTCATTAACATCCACTTCCTGTTCTGGAAATATAGCAACGCAAGATGGCATCTCCAGGTAATTGTCAACTAATGTGAGCTCGTAGGTGTGTGTGAGTGTTAAAAATCAACTGCAACTTCTAGTTACTGAAGTAGGACATCAGTTTTTAAATGAACTTACTATTTACACAGGCTAGATTAGGAGAAGGTTTTTTTATTTAGGGAACTGAAAAGTGCCTCGAACACCTGTAAGTGACTTATTATACAGCTGCTGCACATTTTTTTTTTTAAAAAAAAACATGATCCACAGTAAACTAATTTTTATTTTTTTTGTTAAGCTGTTTGATATAGTGTTAAGTATTGATAAATATCTAAAAAAATGACTATAATTTGGCCAAAAGGTCTATTCTCAATATCTCAGTGTGTGCACAGGAGGCTAAGAGCTAGTATCAAATGCTTTTAGTTCAATGACCAAGAGGACTACTCAGGTTTTCAATCTTAAGAAAGTCCTTTTCACAAGCAGATGTTATTTAGTATGAGGGGTTTGCAGAAAACAAATGTTTTAACAAAATGCTGTATCATGGCTCTACATAACAGGAAACTAGGACAAAGATATCTGTAAGCAGCATTGATATAATGCCACAAGAAATCACCATTTATTGGTAAAAGAAACTGTAAACTTGGCAAAAAAACTGTGCAAATTTACACAAGGGGTTCCTGTTTAAGTGTCCAGTAAACTATGATACCTTTAAAAAGCTGATATCTACAGCCATTTTTCTTTAGCAAAGCTGCTCTTAGAGCTTCAAAGTAGAAACAGGAGCTTATAGTGTTGGTGTTTTATTAGAAGTGCATTATGCGATATCAGCCAAGCATAATGAGAACTGATAAATTACAGTTAAAACAATCTAGTTGGTGAATTTACTGCAAAGGAGAAATAAGAAAAAGAAAAATAGGTTTTAAAAACACTCAAAGTTTAACTGCAATCACTGTTTTGATCACTGTTCAAGGCTCACTAATGTCTTTTTGAAGTGGAAAACAAATTAAGAATTGTAGGGTCACTCTGCACAATTAAGTTTAAACATCCAAGTGAAATAATAGCATAACAAAACACAGCTTGGAGACAAGCAGAGCCATTTCCAGTTCCTACACACAGTTTCAACACTAGATGGTGCACAAGTGTTGCATTCATGCACAATTCAGGACAAAATCAATACAGTTTGACTTGTTAGAAATATAGTACTGTAACAGAGGGAATAAATAAAATATAATGATGGAGGAAACAACAGATTCATGGATTGTATCACAAAAATGATAACTGTCTCAAAAATACACTCAAGCTATTGTTCATCTCTTTCTTTCTCAAACACACTCAGAGCACAACGTTTCTTTGTGAGTCTGACACATGCTTTTACGGATGGCAGCTGCTTAAAGAGACAAAACATCAGTAACAGGGCTTAAAGTGGACAAAAACAGCATTGCCTTGCTCTTCTCTGTCTCATCTCCATAGGCTGACATTTAGCCAACTCTCAATCAGAGGCCTGAGACGGTGCCAGGACAATGTGACGGGAATCATAATCTGATTGCTCAATTTTTTTTCTCTCAGCTCTTCTCTCTCCTCTACTTTTTGCCTTATCTATATCCTGTGTTCCTTAAAGGTCCAGTGAGCATACGCAGAAAAGCACATGCTGCCATACATGATAAAAAAGGAGTAAATGACATGGATTACACTCTAATACCTCCAAAGCCCAATCTATTTCCTCGCAAGCCAGTGGGAAGTGTATATTTAATCATACCTGAGTGAGCATCATAAACATTTCAATGCTTGTACCTGTCACGTCAAGCAGAAATACATGATTCAGTATATGCATTAACACAAGTGAGGGGATTAGCTGAAGTAGACATGACACAGGCTCCTCTTAGAAAATTTATCTGTCACCTATCCACACTTTTCCAGTCACTCCCCGTAGCCCTGGATGGAAATGCCCTGCAGTGCACCCTCTACAATCTCCTCAGGCCCAAAATAGAGGCAAGGATACGTGGTATGCAAACAGACATGTCTGCAGGGCAAAACAGTGCTTCTCTATGAGGCTCCGTGGTTTCTAAGTCATAAAGAACTTGTGAAACTACATGAGGGGATCATAAAGTTATCTGAACATAATTATTTGGAGTAGTTTGAGAAAATGAAGTGTCACTTTGATGTGAAATCGTTTCTATAAAACTGATTGGGAACGGTCTTTGAGCAAACTCTGTCCATTAAACGCAGATGAAACCAATCCAAAGATCATAAACCAGGGATTGAAAGTGATATGATTTTTTTTTTTGAATGCTAAAGCTAAACCGTTGTATAGAGCAGCCCCACCCTGTGTGCTCAGGGCCATGTTTATATACAATAGTCCTGATTTTACTCCAGTTACGTTTTGATTGGAAACATAATTGCTTCCTGGATCTTGTCCGCTCGCATTTACTTCAATTATTATTTTGGGGTATTAGCTTTGTTATGATATTGGCAGGTGGAGATAGAGAGAGAATGGCATGCAGCAAGGGCTTTGGGTGGGAATCGAACCCAGGCCAACACAGTAAGAACTCAGCTTCAATAGCACACCCACTATTAGATCACCACCGGGTCAAAACAGCTAAAATTTTTTAGTTTTAGCAAATTAAGTTATATGGAGGTATTTTGGTTGAGTTATAGGAAATATGTGGTTTTGTTCACATGGCAAAAATGTTCAGCATGTCTTAAAGTCACTGTTGACTTTTTTAAAATATTTAACAAACAAGTAATCTTTCCATAACTTTAAAGGTGATATGGACAAAATTCATACGTAGTATATCATCACTAATACTAATGTAGGTATTTCTTACTTGCTGTGTAGTTGGTTTAGATATGCTGCGTTGTACTTTTATACTTTATGATCAGATGTGTTAGCTAAGAAACCTAACGCTATGGCAATTCCTAAGCCTCAGAGGTCAAGGATAACATGTGAAATCAATAAAGCTTTTCTGTTGGCTCAGAGATCCTTCTGCCATATCAGATCTTGTCAGTAAACTCACTCAAATGCAAATATTATGATAATTTTTTTACCTGTCAAATTTTTTAAATTATCTCACCTCTGTATTTTTTTTGGCAGGAAAATAAAGATTTTCATTCCGCACCTTTCTAAAAATTCTGTGGATGTGTAATTTTTTAAAAATAATTTGTTTTTATGCAGTTGCTGTCTACATGACCCTCAAAGAATAAGATCACATTTTTTTCGAGTTTGTCTCAAAACAACAGTCAGTTGCACGTGAATGCTGAACACTGAAGCTGTAGTCTTTGGTGTAATCATTTTCACTGTTCATACTGGCACATAAAACACTACTACTACACTGTACTAAAATAAATTCTGAAGTTTATCCGGAGCGAGTATGAGGCTTCAGCAGTCTGAGTTAGTAAGATCGCAGCAGAGAGATCTTCTAATACAACTACAGAGTTACAACAAATCTTATTCAGATGAGCGCACATTAGTTCTTTCAGCTTGTCATTTGAGCTTCCTTCTGTATTGGACCGAGTACAAACCGTATTTTTCAACAGTCCAGGCTTTAACATCATGTGAATAGAGGTTTAAGTTGTTGATGCCTATCCAAAGACTTCAATCGCGAGTTCCCACCCAGGATTTCTAAAAGCGCAGCAGCCGATCACATCTGGAGGCCTCTGAAAATAACGGTTTCTGTCTGCCAATCTTCACTCTGTTCTGTGGATGAATAGAGTGATGCTGCATCTGTTGATCCTTTTTGCATTGTATACTGACTAATTATACTCAACTGCAGTGTATTTACGCTTGGTCTTACCACTGTGATCATCTTATACTTTCACAAAATATATCCGGCGGCACAAAAACATTTGTGCCTGATATTCATTCACTGTGACATTTCTATGGGCTCAGCCTTTCACACCAGACTGTACTCATCTTGAGATTTTGGTCTGCAACTTGTTCTTTTGATGTAGGAGAGTGGACTTTAAATCTTCTCTGTGGGATTTTGAGGACAACAAATCCTGATATATATTATTCATCAGGTGCCGCTCAAGTCCAGCTCACAGGGTTAAGGGCTGTGAGAGGAATAATAAAAATACTGCCCTTTAAAGCCTCTGCTAAAATAGATATATTCTTGTACTGTCTCCAGATAACAGTTAACTGAAAATATTTTGTTAATTATCTAAAAAGACCAGTAAAATAATTATTTTCCATCAGTCTTATTTAAATATTTTTCTTTTACTGCCAAAAATGAGATGAAAGCTAAAACTAAATTTTGGTGAAAAACT
Organism: Acanthurus lineatus; assembly: GCA_029814665.1. Lineage (NCBI taxonomy): Eukaryota > Metazoa > Chordata > Actinopteri > Acanthuriformes > Acanthuridae > Acanthurus > Acanthurus lineatus. The sequence continues at coordinate 20,875,829 of JAPZDV010000002.1, read as the reverse complement.
ACCGTAA
>JAPZDV010000002.1:20833589-20849343 GCA_029814665.1 Acanthurus lineatus | reverse complement strand
TGGTTGGGGGTGCCTGTGTGGTGGTGGTGGGGGCAGTTGTTGTGGTAGTGGGGGCCTGAGTGGTGGGTGTTGTGGTGGCGGCAGTTGTTGTAGTAGTGGGTGCCTGAGTGGTGGTGGTGGTGGGGCCAGTTGATGTTGTTGAGGGTGTTATAGTGGTGGTGATGGTAGGAGTAGTTGTTTTGGTGGTGGGTTCCTGAGTGGTGGTGATGGTGGTGGGGGTAGTTGTTGTGGTCGTGGGTGTCAGCGCGATCGTTGTATCTGTATCAGCAGATGTCTGTGTTGTTGTAGACGGAGTTGTTACAGGAGTTGATGTGTTTCCTGGAGTGGCTGTTGAAGTGATTTGGCCAGAAGAACCTTAAAATAATGAGAATCAGATACTTTATTTTTCTTTATTCCTCTATAACACTACTCAGTTGTCACATTACATGCCAATATCGTTTAGCAAGAGTACACAATTTAACTTGGCATTACAAAAGTAAATTAAACAAAAGTAATCACCTTTACTGTCAATTAAAGGTGATTACAAAAGTGTCAGAGTTGTTCACTCGAATGCACACTTTATAACACCATAACATTGTAGCCACTAACAGGATGAGATTTGCCCCTCTTTGCCTTTTGGTTACCTTTAACGAGGAGACTGTGTAGATGGCTGATGAAGGGGTAGTTTCCCTGTTTACAGAACTTTCCGCTGACATCATCCAGGTCAAGAGACCAGACAAACGCGCCACCAAAGTTTTTAGCTTTGAGGTAACTGACCTGAGAGGTTGAGGAAGAAAACACTTTAACAATGGAAGTGATGTTGACAAAATATCTATGTAGCTTAATTTGAGTTCAAACTGTATTGCAAAAGAAGTTACCGAGCAATAGATTAATCAGACTGATGATTACCTTGGTACCAAGGCTGTCCATGTTGTCAAATCCAACCCACTGATTTTCTGTGGTGGCAAATGGAACTTTCTGATCAGGAATCACTTGGGTTGTAACTCCGTCAAGATAAATGCAGGTCTGAAAAAGAAGGATCAAATGTTACATTCAGATCTGGACTTTGTTGCAAGAAACATTGCAAAAGTAGTAAGACTATACATGAGGGCATATTAGGATTATTAACATATATTAATTGTTTTCATAGCTTGCAGTTTTACCTCATAATAGGCCCAGAATCCTTCTTTACCAGTGAAGCAGCCCTCCTCACCAGGACCACTAGCTGGTGCTCCAACGTTGCTGGACGCAGAGGAGAGGGTAAAAGCTTGCCCATATGCTGCCAACCCCAAGTTTAGCTTTTGTGAAGGTGCTCCCTGGACTTGCCAGTACTTCATGGCAGAGTCCTAAAACGTGAAAAAGAAAAACAGTAAGGATGAGAGGACAACTCTTTAAATAAAAAAGTGTTCAGGCAGTGAAAATATGAATCTCTATACTTGCAATGTTCAAGTAGGATTTGGCTCCACTGTCTTGGGATCCCCTGTATAAAGGGCTGTGATGTCCTGTGACATTTTCCCCGGATCCGTGAAAGTCAAATGTCAGAACATTGATAAAGTCCAGTTCCCTGATAAAATAGAGGGATCACATTCAACAAAACATGATAACAGCTAATTTGGGGTTTAGTGTTAAGAACGATGCAAATTTAATTTTACTTTGCAATCTTTGCAACTTCATAACCAGCATCGATGGTTTCTCTCTCAGCAGAGACGCTAGCAGCGACGATTAATCCGTCTCGGTTAGTTGATGTTCCCTCTGCCACAAAAGCCTCTTTGAGCTCCTGTATATCACAGATGTATGGTTGAGCCTCAGCAAAGAGTAAAATCTCATATTGTTACACAAGCAATATTAACTGTCGCATATTTCTGACAATATCTGTCTCAGAAGGGGAATTTAGGATCTGACCTGGCACAGCAGTGTGAAACTCTGCTTGTCCTGCGGATTGCTGCCATCTTCTCCAGGGAACCTCCAGTCAAGGTTTATCCCATCAAATCGATTATCTCTCATTAACGTGATAGCAGACTTGATGAACTTTGCTCTGTTTGGTTGTGTTGCAGCCATTTGACTGAATCTGGTAAATGTTTTAACAAAACATTGCTCTCAGATGCGCAAGAATTGAAAAAAAATGTAGGAGTAAAACGAAAGTGCTTGTTGAATGGACCTGTTTGATGAAAAACCCAACAGTTTACAACAAATCCAAATTAATTAGTTTTTTAAATTTATTTTTTAAGGATGACTTTGTTATAGAAACAAAGTTAAAGCTAACACTGTTTCATTAGCTGCTGGCAGATAGCAAAATACTAACCAATTGTATGGGGAAAGACTTGTTTATTTGTTTTTTAGACATGCTTCCTTTCACACAATGTATTGAAATAATCAGGTGTAAATTTTTGTTGGTCAGAATATGTGTAAGTGTCTATTTGCATCATTACAGAGTTGGTCAAATTTAGTCTGCACCATGAAACAAGTATCTCTTTAATCATTGTGGGAACCTCATACATAAATTATTTTGCACTGGCATAAAAAAGCCAAAATGTTTTTGTAAGTTACTTACTTGCTTGTATCAAAGGTCAGACCACCAACCGCCAACAGTGTTTTCAGCTGTGGATTTCTGTGGAAGCATAAAAGTCTCATAATGACTATTTAACATAATTTAATCTGATTTTAAATTCTGTTAATAGGCTAGAGCATTAACCTGGTTTTGAGTCCATTAAAGGACTGATATTGTTGTATGTCAGCTGCACTGCTGGGGACCAGCTCATGTTGGTTGTTGATGTCAGAAAAGCCAAAGATCAGATGGGTACAGTAGCTGGGATCGAGATCTGAAACCGTGATATTCCCGTCCTCCGCTCTGTTTTCAGCCAAGCTGTTGTAGTAACACACCAGCCTAGAGGATGAAGCTGAAACAAGAAAAACAATATGATTAGTAATTTTTATTTATTATTTTCTGGAGGCATCATTCATTTCATGATTAATTGTTAACTTAGAGACATTATGTATCTGCTTGTAGGACCACTGATTATGACTAATGTATGTCAGACTTACCTAAGCTGGCGATGATCAAACAGAGACCTGCAAAGTGACAGACAGGATCAGTATTTGGTTAAATAAATGAAACTTAACATGTCAGTCCAGTTTATAGCATTCATTTGAGCAGTGTGCCTTACCTGCAGTTAAAGTAAGCTTGCACATGTTGTTTCTATGTGGAAAGATAGGACAGAAAGAATAGCAACTAGAAATTAATATACAACAAAAAATGTAAGTAAAGTTATGAAAATAACCAAAGTGTTGCTTCAGAAAATACATTTGAGGTCTGTACTGCACATCTTATGAATTCAAGGTCAAAACCCAAACTATTGATGGCTTCAAAGATGTTTCTTTACTTGTTTCATTCTCAATAAAATAAAGGAGGGTTATTATAATTAAGCTGCACTCACAGCTTGACTCTATGAAAACTATAATGAATAAAATTAGACTAGAGTGTAACAGACTCATCTTAAATCTACATTTTATTTTACATGCTACTTACCTGTATTGACTAAATACTGTATATTTTTACTTTCTAATGAGAAATAAAATTTTGTTGCCGTATTCAGCTCAGTTCATGTGCATATAATCGACAAATTAAACAACAAGGTTAATCTGGGACACAGAGAAGTTTTTGGAAACAGTATTTTGTAGTCCTGTGATGGTAAAATCAACACTTTTACAATCAAAGTATTTTGAAAAAATTAGTCCAAGAATCAAATAATGTTAAGCTAAACAAAAACTCAAGCTGTAAAAGTAGCTATCCTTATTCTACAAGTATGGGCAGATAATGTGTTGTGGGTGGTTGTTACTCAATCATTACTTCCTATTCTCCGGAAAGATGAATTGTGCTATCACGTAGTTAAAACTGAGTATCTGTTAGAAAACATTCTCTGTCCCCTTTTTAACCAAGCCATGGTATTTATACTTACATTAATCGGGTCACCAGGTCAAGATTTACTCAGTGAACATCAGCTGGAAGCAAAGAAGAACCCATAAAAATTTAAATCACACATTTTTAACACTTAAAACACCTGGATATAGTTTAGAAAAAAGGTGATCAAAATATGGGGAAAAAAGTGACAAAACAGCTGTGACATGCCAAAATATTAGGATGAGGTTTTCAGCAGCCGCCCACATATACAGTATCACTCAAGTCACTCGGTGGTATCACTCAAATATTTTGGTATACAGTATCACTCAAATCATAGATGTGTAATAACTTGTCATTTTCAGCAGCTCTGTAGCCTGGATATCCCTGATTATCATGTCTTTTAATCCTATCGAAGATCTGATCAGAAATCTGTTCTAACTGAGCAGGTTGGTCGATCATTGTTAATGAAGTTTGATCAATTAACTGCCAGTATTATGAACAATACCACCTTTAAACTGGGAAATTAACACAACAAGTATATAAATGCTGCACTAATCATCATCACACAAGGTAAAATAAACTGAAAAGACTTTATATTGACCAGTAGATTGACACCTCTCCTTAAAAGGTTTTCCACTAGGGAGTTAGAATGATGGAGCAGGTGTAACGTTTTACGTGGCATCAACTAAAAAGTTGGTAAAAATGTGATTTAGTAAAATTATTGAAAGGAGTACTTACAACTATAGTGTCGATAGAAGCCTCTCCACAGTGACTGATGGAAGACTAAGAGATGCCCGGCCGTGCATTTTTAAATCAGGTAGGCATCTGGCAGGGTGTGGTCAGTGCATGGGATGGGATAGTAAATGCTATACTGGAATGTTGCAAAACAACAAGACGGTTAATTGGAACTGTTCAAATTCTTTCATTTTTACGGGGTGACTGAAAGAAACCTACGTCAGTATTAATATACGCCTGAGTCTCATTCAGACTATTCAAAAACAGTTGATTATGAAAGATTAAGGTAAGAAAGAAGTACAGAGGTAACAAAATTACCCTTAAACAACAGTCCAGTTTGTTTTATATCATAATATAATCAAATTGAAAGCTATAAGGTGCTTGTATTTGCCTGTCAGTATATTAAACATATACATACATGCAGTAACTGCAGAATTATCTCTGGCATGTTTAGTTTAAATGTTTGTATTCATCTGCTGTCTCTCAGAGTTATCATACACTTCCTGATATCATCAAATATATTTAAAACATGATCACAATATGATGCAAGAAATGTCATAACTCTTCATAGCAATGAGCAGCAGCACTAGGAAAGCCATTTCTTAACACACAGTGTTTAAAAATAAACCAACAAAAACACACCCATATACAAGGTTAAATTTAATGACAAAGGAAGCAATCATTGACTTATGATAATAATCAATAGGGCATGTCCTAAAACAATGCTATAAAACAACCACACAAATTGCACACACACCCAGTAAGGTGACACTGCCTACTACATTGTTGATCTGACTCACATTTCCAGAAGCAACAGGCTCATAAAGCAGACCTCCCTTAACTTTTGAAAAGAAAAACAGATAACAAAAGAAATAAAAATATTGAACTAATAAACACCAGGAAGTTTAACAAAACATAATGAAAACAAACCAAAACAAACACATAACAGTAGAAGAAGAGTTCACCAGAGCAGCAGACAGTGGACAAGTGAAAGGGAAAATGCATCAATGAATGTGAAGAAGAGAATTGGATAATGAATAAGACATAAAGAATATGTGACAAATTTTTCTTTTTAGATTTTCAAAAGAAAGCTCTTGACACTGTGTTTATTAGCTGTCCAGATCTTTGCACGATATCACAGGGAATACTTGTCATGTTTCATCAGTGGAAGATGGAGGATCATCCTTTGTCTCCAGTTATATTAAATGAATTTAGGAAAACGTTTGTAGAAATTTCAAGAAATTATGGGAGAGAAAAGCAGCAAGAACGTGTACTTATACGTAAACCCAAATTTTCTGAGAAAGGGGTCAGAGGTCTCCTTAAGATTTGACAGTTTTCGATCTTACAAATAATGTTTGCAGCACATTATATGAATATGGGATTAGAGGGATATTAATTAGCCCTTGGCATTAATAAGTGAATAGTGCAGTTATTATGGATGCTGTTTAAGCTAATCAATACCAAGGTAACTTTTGGTGATACTATCAATTTTCTACATGCTAAATCAATATTTTTTTAAATTAATTTAATTTCAAAATAAAATGCCTCAAAAACAGAGCAGAAGAAGAAACTTGAAGAAATGTCTGCTCTATCTAGTGACACCTCGGGTTAAACATGGGGTTATAATTCCAATCAAAGGATTATTATTATAAAACCACTTGGTTAGGTTTAAGAAAAGACCCTGTTTTGGGTTCAAGTATGTGTCCATGTTTGTTATGTAAGTCACATAACAGAAATATAACTGAAATCACTTGGATAACAGGCTCCACATTGACCCTTCTCGTCTGCCTTCAGGGTAGTAAAATGCATACTGGCATCATTTATATTTTTGTATGTACCTGCTGTAAGTATATGTGAAAAGAGTTTTAAGTAAGTAGGAGCTCTAACAAAACACCATGAGGGATTATATTAACAGTTATAGGGGATTTAAACAGTCTGGCCAAATTTATATGGTGATCTTCGCATTATAATCCAATTTGTGTTCACCTGACCCTAAAGCACAACCTAGATGGGCCCTAGACTTTAAGAGACAGTGATGTTTGGTTACAAGTATTATGTTAAGCCTGTTTTTTATTGGTATTTTTTGCTTTCCTGCATCTCTCTCACTATTTTCACTTTAGATTTCCCGGCCAACTTCTGTTATTATGACACAAGAGGGTGTTGAGTGCTCCGTGTGTGCGTGTCTGACAGGTTGAAACAGATCAAAGTCGCAGCAGGGCTGATATGAAGAAAAACAGGCTGCAAGCACTTCATGAGAAGTACTTCAGGACATTTTGCTGACTGGGTGTGAGAGAGAGAGAATAGGTAACCAAGATGTCATTCATCTGTTATGCCATACCCTGCCTTGTTGTTTAATTAGTAAAGGTAACAGAGCGTCATAGAAAGAGCATGACACATACACTGCTGCACCTGTTTAATACGCGATTACATGTAAAGATGTATGCTCATATTTTAAACAAATGGCGGCATTCAAGTACAGCCATAACAAAAGGGAAGCAACATTCTTTTGAGGGCATAACAGTAAAGGTTAACTTCTAACAAGCACAGCCTTGCTGTTGATTGGAATGAAGTGTGACATTAGGATTTGTCAGCCACATTACAAATAGTTGGACAAACCAAAAACTGGCCTTTAAGAAGGCACTTTACATTGCTGGCGAGCCTGGGGTCACCTTAGGTTCTCCTTCATGTTTTGATGGTGAATGAAGGGTGCAATCTACTGCTTCACTACTTATCACCACTAAATCCTACACACTGAACCTGTGTGACATGTGAAACTTTGCATGAGAAAATAAAATAATAACATAATAAATCTTCAAACTTTCTGGAACTGGTTTATGGAAGTTTAATGACCTGTCTTTAGGGAAAAATATAATTTGCATTAAATTAACATTCATATTGTGAAATAAAATTCACACAAAACACATTTATGATATTGTAAACCGCAGGGATGTTGATTTTTTGCTTGCTGTTTGTACCAGCAGCTCGTGAAATGCATCAGGGCCAGGCACAGCAAAGGCAGCTTGCTCGAAAGACCAAATTAGCCGGGCAGTTTTGAATCCAGGTGATGCCGTTGGCACAACTGTAAAAGGAACCTGGGGCATCAGGTTTAGCATAAATCCCACCAATCTTTGTTGCACAGAATTTGTCATCTGGGATTTTAGGAGAGGTAGCTGTAGGTCTGGTGTCAGGTTGATCTTTGTTTGAAGTGGGAGTTACTACATTTGGATTGGTTGCTGTAGTTGGAAGGGGAGGTAGATCTGCAGAAAAATAATGTTAAACTGTTAGCAGTCTTTAAAACTACAGTTAACAAAAATCAAGAGAATTCTCTGAGGATTAATAAAGAAAATATTTCAACATGTAAATTTTCTTCTCACCAGAACCTAAAAGTGTGCGGAGATATTGAATAAGGGGGTAGTTTCCCTGTGTGCAGAACTCTCCATTAAAGTCATCCAGATCCAAAGCCCAGACAAAAGCTCCTCCAAAGCGGTTTGTTTTAAGGTAATGGACCTGAATAAACAACAATAGAAACACTTTAGCATTGTTTTTGATGTGACTTCGATGTCAGATATCTTGCAAAAGGAACTGAGGATTATTTTAATAGAGACACATCGCTACCTTAGTCTCATAGCTGCTTTTGTTGTCATATCCGACCCACTGGTTTTGTTTGAAGGCATATGGAACTTTCTGGTCCTCAATCCAGTGGACACTGGCCCCTGGGAGAAAAGTGCAAATCTGCAAAGAGGGAAAAATTTCAACTTTTAAGCCAATTTATCGCAGCTCTCTGGGATGACTTCACAATAAAACATGTCACAATAAAACATTATTTAACAAGTCGATAAATAAAAATGTCCGTTGCCAGTTTCACCTCATAGTAGGACCAGAAGCCGGCCTCTCTCGTAAAAGCCCCAGCAGCGGCAGGACCACTTATCGGTGCTCCAACCTGACTGGATTGTGTAGACAGTTGAAATGTTCTTCCGTATGCAGCAAAACCCATATTCAGTTTTTCTACAGGTGTTCCCTTGTCCCGCCAATATGTCATTGCAAAGTCCTTTAATGTATAAAAATAGAGAGCAAAAAGTCAAATGAAGTGCATATTTTAACAAGAATTGTAAAATGAAAAAGAAAAATCAAATAGTTTTTGTCTACTGTTTTATGCTAGTATTGGAAGACAGACAGCTGGTGCTGCTAATTCTCAAGTCCTGTTAAACCAAAACTTAAGAGGAAAAAGGCAAAATAAGATGACCCAATATGAAAAGCAGCAACAAATCCTGAAATAAAGCACTACCTGAAAAACTGACATTTGTGTGAAGTTTTATTCATGTAAAAACTTAAGGGAGGGTTTAAGTTTTCTCATCGTTTGTTACAGACATGATGTTTTTGTTCGCAGCTGTTTTTGTCGACTCAAAAAAAACTTCAGATGTTTAAGTCACATGCTCAAAGTCTGTTTCCATTTGTCACATTTTGCATTTATTGGTATACCAACTTTTTCAGGTCAACCAAACTTTTTAATGTTCTGCAATATTTTGAATTGTGCTGGCTGAGAAGGACTGAGTTTGTCTTAAGATGCTTCGAGGATGCGGCCAAAAATGTAACCCTGTACTCACAGTATTCAAGTACACATTGTCCCCGGTGTCATGGGATCCATTGTATAAGGGGCTGTGATGTCCTGTCACACTTTCCCACTGGCCATGAAAATCATATGTCATCACATTAATGAAGTCCAGGTACCTGAAAAAAATGCATTTTAAATAACATTCACCAAAAAATGATAACAGGTAATTTGGGGAATTATCAGGGTGAGTAATATTTAGTGTACTTTGCCAACTCTGCGATTTCATAGCCAGCATCAATGGTTCCTTTCCCAGCAGCCACAGCGGCACTGATCATTAATCTGGGTCGGCCAGTTGCTGTTCCCTCAGCTGTATAAGCATCCAGAAGTTCCTGTACACCATAAAAACATGGGAGAGATATTTCATGGTTCATGTTGCATATTAGTTTAACACCCAAACAGTGATTCTGAATGTGACCTTGCACAATGTTGTGAATTTCTGCCGGTCCTCCAGAGGGCTGCCCCTTGCAGCAGGGTATTCCCAGTCCAGATCAAGTCCATCAAAACCATGTTTTCTCAGTAGTTTGATAGAAGACTGGATAAATGTATTTCTGTTGGCTTGTGTTGACACCATTGCAGTGAATCTGGATAGCATTTGGAGAAAGAGAGGTGCAGTCAAGACGGACTTGAAACAGTGCATTGATCTTTGTTGATTGTTTTGTGATCAATATCTTACTTTTCTGATCCAAAAGTCCAACCTCCAACTGCCAACAGTGTTTTTAGATTTTGGTTACTGTGGGAATGTACAAATTCAGTTTCCAACTATTATTATTTTTCATAAAATTTTTACAGAGATAATGCTAGAAAATTCTGAACTGACCTGACTTTGAGCCCGTTAAAGGATTTGTAGAGTTCCTCATCGTTATGTTCTATGCTGACCAACTCATTTCCCTCGTTAATACCAGAAAAGGCATAGATCAGATGTGTACACAGATTTGGATCAACATTTTTAGGCAAAAACTTTCCATTGCCAGGTCGGTATTGGGACCAGTTAGTGAAATAACAAACCAGTCTAAGGGATGAGGCTAAACCGGAAGGCAGAAATTAAGACATTTAACAAATCAAGACTTTTTTCATTTGCTTCTGAGGTTGTTTTATGGTAATTATTAATATAAGTCATAAACTCACCCAAGCTGCCAAAGGAAAGACAGAGACCTTCAAAGTTACAGGTTTAGTTGGTAAATTTTAGGTAAAGACACAATTTAAGAAAACAAACAAAGAAAACATGACTTTTTGCTTTTTGTGTTGCCTTACCTGTCACGAGGATCAGCTTGTTCATGGTGGTTTCTCTTGGATAAGCTCTTGTCATGTAAAAAAGAGGCTAGTGAATATTTTTCTTTTAAAGATTAGAGGTGAAACAAAGTATATTAATCATCAACCAGGAACAAATAGGACTCAAGTACTGGATGTCATTATCAGAAGACAGTAAGAGACATTTGACCTCAAAGACTTATCCTCAAATGTTCTGACAATGTTTATTCAGGTTAACAGTTAGTTTCATTTTGATGTCTGCTGCTTACTTCAGGGGTAAAACCAGTCAGACAGAGAGGGAGAAAGTCACCAAACTTGACTAAATGTAACATGAATAACTTTTAAACATTATATAGGATTTTTGCCTGAGTCATGAAGATTATTTTTTCTCCAGTGGTTGCTGCTTAACAATGAAATAAACATATCCCATGATCCTATACTACCCTATGATGTCATCAAACTACATCTTTTGCATTGGTTATTTTGGTAGTGAGACATCTAGTGGCAAAGATGACATATTTTACATTAAAATGGACTATTCTGTAATTACAACAGCATAACTTAAACTATCCTGATGGCTATAACCAAGACATCAGCATGTGGTTGGAAACTAATTCTAGGAGTTATTTTTAATAAACAATAACCCTCCACCCCCATTTAAATCGAGGAAATGGAAGAGTTGAATTCAGCATTCAGAGTCAAACATACTAGAAATAAATATTTCCACTTTATTTACATTTAGGACATACTTGTGGTAAGCACAGAGATGATGTTATGGGTCAAATACACTGAATCTGTTAAATGAGGATTAATGATCCATCTCCGGTGTGAGTGAAATTGGGAGACAGTTAATGCAAGCCCATAAAAAAAACAAAAAAAAAACAAAAAACAAAAAACCATGAGCATTTTCGATTTTACAGGTGGTTTGTGGCTGCTTCTGATTCTCTTAAATGTTTGCCCCATTGGTTCCTGTCAGAGCACAATTAACAAACTGACCGTGCAGATGAGTCATTAGTCGTAGTAGTGGTCAGGTTGGTCCTTACAACTGCTTTTATCAACATGATAAACGGATCCACTCGTGTCTTCTCTAATGTGCACCTTCTCTCAGATAGTTTGAACATGTACAAGAATTCCTACGTAGGCACATACGTGAACAACAAACACACAGCAATTTTATTTACAAGAGATGAAACATTAAACACAAAAGGTAAAGCTTGTTTTTCATGAGATGATCTGAACTCTTGCATTGTCCCAACTATTCCACCGTTTTCATCTTTTAATGCACAAAAGTTGCTGTTTTGCCTGCAAGGACACGAAGGGCAACAGCACCCCAGAGTTCAGCTTTTGCCTCCTGCAGACAAACCTCAAGCAAGTTGGTCCTAATTCAAGGTGGTGGAGGTTACGAGCATGGTAAAGTCACATGACAAAAGGAGAGCTGAAGTCAGGAGGGTGGTCTGAGTTTTATGCCAGGGAGTAGATGGTGTTCATCGGAGAGTGGAGCTCCAAACTTCCACCAAAGTCTAAGTCCCTGACGTCTCTCCTGGTCCCTGTGTACTGGCCGATGAACGAGCCGTCCTCGTTAAACGGTATCTCTCCTCCTTCACCGTAATCCACCAGACTGTCGTCACTGTCCGATCGCCTCATCATTGCCTCCATAGACGGCTGGCCTCTTTGGAGCCCTCTTTCCTCCTCCCTATATAACGATGCGAAAAAATCAAAACCTTTATATTGGAGCCACATTACGTCTGCATAGGAAGAGAGAAAGGTTGCATTATAAATGAACATATACGTACCGACGTGGGTAAGGCAGAGTGGAGACACGTGTTATCCTATAGATGAAGAGAGTTTATTTGGGATCAGCATTTGTTTAACAGCAGGGATGATTTTATCATCAGTGATCATTTCATTGACCATTCACTCATAAAGTTCCAGTTTTCTGCTGAATCTACTGCTTTTAGCTCTAAGCTTCAGTCAGTTACATATTAACAAACAAATAAATAACAACTCATCCTGGATAAAACAGTTTGTCAATAGTGTCAATATTTGGTCTTTTCATACCTTTCAAGAGACCTTGAGTGGTTCAGTTGGAAAAGAACGGGATTGAGTTTTGGGGAAAAAAAAGGTTTAGATAGAAAAGGTAGAGTAAATGGAAGAAAACAACAGAAAATCATGTAAGTATGATCAAAGAGTTATCATAAATAAGACCATAAAATCACTTTCACCAGATTTGATTTGTACTTGTGCATCATCACGCTAAAATATTATTAAAATTAAAGGCACCCTGTGAAGTTTTTAAGCACTCAAAGGACTATGAAACAATATTTTTATGAATGAGTTGCCATTATGGTTTACTATGCACATGCATGTGATGTGATAAAAAACCTAATGCACCTGAAATAACAGTGAGGAAGACCACCTGCTATCATAAATCTAAACAGTGCGTCATTTAAAATCAACAAATAAACTGTAAATATGTATTAAAATAAGGAGATGGGCTCAACACTCAGTGTGATTTATCAAGTAACACTGAATCTAAATGTAAAGTAAAAAATGAACTCCACAGAGCAGCTTTAATTCACCAAACAGATGCTGATGCACAACTACAAAGCAAATGGATACAAATAAACAAATACTGTTGTTATTTTTTTTCAGCAATGATAATATTGTACAGTGTTATGGGAATCATAATGATCTATTCAGTGTTGACTGATATTACTAGTTCATGATTTAATTAATACTTCATAATGTAGCACACCTTGGAAACCTAAAATAGGATTTTGTAAAAGGTTTGGTAGTAAAACAGTACAGGTTGATAACTTGATTAGCTAATAAGTGCTAAGATCCATGTATTATCTCGTGGTAGCAGTTATGTTTGCCATGAATTTGTTTTTGTTTATTTGTTTACTTTCCACCATCCGTCGGCTGTAATTCTCACCTGTAGTCAAACGATCCCTCCTGATCTTTGTCATCCACCGGCTCCAATGAAATGTCTTTTTTCTCTCGTACTGAAATTAGAGCCAGGTATACTTTTATAAGAGTGACATTGGACATGGGGGCACTGGACATCAGTGAGGGTGAAGAATCACCACTGTACCTGGGTATTTCCCCCCTCGGCTCCTCTTGATGAAGCACACTATAAGCAGGATGAGCACAATGAGAGCCACAGCACACATAATCCCAATGAACCAGCCCTGAGTGGAAATGTCCACCTGGTCCTGAGCATAGACTGAGACACACACAAACATGTGCATGTAAGTATAACATCATAAAAAGCCAACATCCACTCTGCACTTCAAAGTGTTACTGTGGTAGACCACCAACTGTGTGAATTACTTTCAGTGGTGTAATGGGGTGACTCCTCTGTGTGCCATTCCCCAATCCCAATGCTGGTTTTTGCTGCAACGGAGAATCTGTATCGAGTGTAGCGGTCAAATCGTCGCACTGAGAAACTTGTTACATTTGGAGGAAACTCCTCCAGTCGCAGCTCCTCTCCCCTGGTGGCGTTTACTGTGGAGAGAGAGGAAATTTCAGTGCATCAGAAGGACTCTTGATGCATGCAGAGTGCACACAACTGAGCTGCTAAGTATCTTACCTGCCTGCACAGCGCCTACACAAGTGTTCATTACCCTCTTGAGAACATGCTTCAGCGGTATTTGGGGTTTTGAGTACATATTTAAGTGCGCTATTATGTGCTCCTGAGATATAGACTCGAGTGACATGGAAATCTGTGCCAGCTTTAGTGAAATAAACACTTTCCTTTTGAGGTTTTAAAACTTTGCTGTTTTTTATCACAGCACTGTACAATAATACATCATGTTATGACAGTGAAGCCTGTAGAGACAGAAAAATCTCGAGATTTATTTAAGGATGTTTCAGATGTTGGTTCGGCGTCGTACCTGTCTGATACTTGAGGGAATATCCAGTAATGATACCATTGGGCTCTGCTGGTACATCCCAGTCGACATAAATACTGTCCAGATGTCGCTGTTGAATCCTGAAGGATTTGGGAGCAGATGGTACTGCCGACAAAAACACAGCAGGAAACAGCACATTTACACATCGGAAATAAACACTAACTTGTTATTTGCTTGTGCTTGGAGTAGGACTCAGAGAGAGAGAGACTCGTCTTACCTCCTTCAGGTGTCGAGAAGTGTATGTTATTACTCGGCGGCCCTTCATATCGATTGTTAGCCACCACTACATACATCTTATAGTTGCTATAGGGGATAAGGTCAGTGACTACCCCAGAGGGCTCTGGATCATCGTTCGGAAATGCTTTAAACTTCGTCGCCCTGCTGACCCTCAACCACCTCAGCTGACTGCTGTCCCTCCAGTAGTAAACCTGAGAGGTGAGAGGCAGAACACTCAGCATTGCGACTCTGCTGCCAGCACTTGGCTGTAAATCTTCGATAAAAATTTCTGAAGAAAAGTTATAATTCACCCACACTTTTTTTTTGAGGGTATGAATCTGCATTCATGCATATGTTTCAATTTCAAGAACAGATTCATTAATTATTTGAGTGATAACTGGCTCACAAGTTTGGCTCATGATTAATATTTGAAAGGTTTTTGATTTTAGCATAAAATATTTGTTCTACATTGTGATTTTAATGCTTTATAATGCTTTAAAAAAAACTCAGTGACCACAGTGCGTGGAAATTAAACCTGTTCCATCACATTATTCCATTTTTTGATGCATCTTTTACCATCAGTGTGTTAGATTCAACATACTTGCAACACTAGTTACTAAACTAAATTCTCTTCATCATTTGACCAAGAAATAAACAGTTATCACCACTTTCCATGTGTCAATCCTTTTATCTTTCTTATAAATATCAGACTCTGCCAGTGAAGTGAAGTACATTTTCAGTTTCTGTTGTTACATAAGATCTAATTTCATAAGTCCATTATTCAGCACTGGATTGACAACAGACACACCTTGTATTCTTTCAGTTCTCCCATTATAGAGTTGCGTTGCACTGGGTCCCAGTGCACGGTAACCTGGGTGCTCTCGATGTCGGACACTCTCAGGTTCAGGGGTGCAGCCAGGGGACCTGAGGAAAACAGACATTGTCTTTGATATCAGTGAACACAGAAATAAGTGATGACAAGCTGAAGTAAAAAAAATATACAGTAAAAAAAAAAAGGTATGCTCAAAGCACTGACTGATTTACGCATCAAAAACTGCAGTCCCTCCAGGAATTCCCATGTTGCGATCGCAACAATTCACGCGAATTCAACCAATCTCCGTGAATTCTGCGCGACCTTGCAATTTTGTCCAA
>JAPZDV010000002.1:20774772-20829547 GCA_029814665.1 Acanthurus lineatus | reverse complement strand
GAGGATACGGGGAGTTGCATCTAGAGAGACATAAATATTTGATAGATTTTTTCATAAGATATTTATTGTCTTGGTATACCCTCTTTCCCCTTACCCTGATGTGTAGTGTAGTTACTCGTTTTTTACACTTCTCAAAAGCCTCTCACTGACCTCTGTGAGAGTGTGCATACAAAAAACCAGTCTCAATCTAAAGCAACACAAAGGGTGGCTTTTCACTTAAAATACAGATTATGTCAGAGAAGCTGGCATCTCTTCTATGATGGATTGATATGATGGAATGATACCATGTGATTATTAAATCTTATTATTCATGTTCTACACCTTGTTTTCTCTTAAAAACCAGACATTGACCCACCAAAATCCTACACACTGGTCCTTGAAAATACTCCTATTCATGTGTATATATTTTTGTAACCCCTTTGCAAATTATTCATATTCTTGCACAAGTCATAGCTTAAGGTGGGCCGCAACTGTGAAAAACAAAATTTTTACACTTTGATGGAATGGTAACTTACGTAGCACGTTGACGAAAGCATTGGCCAGTAAGTACCCGTATGGATTGGAAGCGTTGCACTGGTAGACGCCATTGTTCAAAGCTGTCACACTGCGCAAAGTGAGTGTGTCACCTGACACCTGTCTGTTAGGCTGCGGTGTAGCATCTTGAAAAAAAAAAATAAATAAAAACAAGAAAGCAGAAAAAGGTCAAAAATGGCACTGGTTGATTTTTGTTGGATTTATTTTAATAGCTTTTGGGTGTGATAGCCAAAAAACTCACTTTCCATTGATTCTCCATTGATGAACCAGCTAATCGTGGGACGAGGAACACCATCAGCACGACATACTAAGCGTCCATTTTCCTCAGGAGCTAAAACTAAATCAGTGGGTTTCTCCAACCAGAATGGTGCCGCTGTCAAACAGAAGTATGTTAGCTGCTTTGACATTATTGTGCAAAAAGAAAAAAGGCAGCATGGTTCTGAGAGTGTCTCTGACCTTTGACTCTGACGGTTATTGTGTGCTCGATGTATCCTATCTTATTGGTAGCCGAGCAGAGGTATTCACCCGCATCATCAAAAGATGCTTTTGGGATTTGAATCATCTTGTTGAAGTTCTTAACTTTCATGCGTGGCCGCACCACCAGGTCCTCACCATCCTTGGTCCATTTGATATGAGGGGTTGGCCTTGATGATGATAAACAAGGCTTTACACAGGACGACTTTCATGAACTCAAAGTCAAAATCATACAGAACAGAAAATATACAGTACCTTTTTGTGGCTTTTTAAATCACTAGCATTAAATGTACTATATAATTGCAGTTTACACTCACACTCCTGCAGCTATACACTCCAGGAGCAGTTCCTCTCCTAGCAGGACCAGGATGGAGCTGGAAGAGCCTGTCGGAGACAGCCAGGTGGGGGCAGCCTCTGCCACTGAACGAGCTGCACGGTAAGGAAACCAGAACAAACCAGTCCCAGTCCCAGTTTAGATAGATGAATAGACTTTTCCACTGGAGTTACTTATTGGGTGTCCATTTTCAAGAATTAATGGACACATGACAGCCAATCAAAACTGAGTATTTAAAAGTGTGAACAAGAAATCATAATTACTTGTAAGCACTTTAACAACCACAGGCATCTTCTGCTGGATGACATTCTTGTAGGGGAAGCGAGCATTGCAGCAGTAATCAGTAGCAGAGTCGTTGAAAAGGACATTAGAGAAGTACAGATCTCCATTCACTCCCATGGATACCCTGCGGTCCTGCCGCACAGGCTGCATGGTGGGAAAAGCTGTCTGAATGGGCCAGTTGAAAGGTCTCGCGTATGAACCTGGAATGAAACACATTGTTTTAAAATAAAATATAGAATTTTGAAAAGCTTGTTTGGTTGGCTAGTTATCCAATGTAACTCTACACTTACAGCTGGACATCCAGTAAGTGTCTGGTTTAGGTGGACCAGGTGGGGGGTCACATGACAGGACCAGAGGCAAACCAGCACTGATCACCACAGGCTCCAGAATCTCCCTCGGCCACACTGGAGCTCCTGCACAAAAAACAGAAGTACACATATTTCCACTGAGCAGTCAGGTATGTTGTCTGATTTGATAAATGTGCACATGCATAAGTCTGAACAGCAACAAATTGACTGATGTTGTTTCTGATACTAATTACTACTTTTTTATTCTCTTAAAGAACAAAAGGTTTTTTTCTTACTGTCAGAAAATCTCATGTAAAAAATAAAACCAATAATTAACTGATCCTACCAATTTTTTGCCAGTGTAGCCAAGCTTCATATAATTACTCCTCTGTGCCATAGAGCTCCATTTGTGTCCAAAAGCCATTAAAAACGCATTAGTGAGCCTAACATTTCTTCATTATCATTAACATAAGCACTGTGTTTTATCACAACTGTCTAATGCTGTTGTTTCACTGACACTAGCATCAAATCTATGGCTGAAATTCCCTTTTATTTCTGTTTCTGTAAAATTGATCAAAAACTAAGCTATCTAGTTGTTTCAGGAGATTCTTTTGCCAGCTATTAAAAAAGAAGTATATTCATATACATGTGACTCATCCTCAGAGATATACCTATTTGGTGAGGACCAATAGGCTTTGGGCTGAGTGCCACAGATCGATAGTGAAGTGAAACAAACAATTGTTCCTCAGTAGTGATCTTACTGTACAGCCGCAGTCTGATCTTGTTGGAGTATGCAGATCCATACTCATTGGAGGCAATGCACTGATACTCTGCCTCATACTGTTCTGGATTGTTCCAGGCGTAGATGTCCAGCGTCCCTGAGCGCCTGCGCATCGATGCTTGAGGGTCTCGTGCCACATTGAAATACTTCCCATTACGCCTCCATGAGAAACTTCATGAATGAACAAATGAAGACAGAAAAAACTGTGAGGTCTCCTGCAGATAATTATGTTCAGTTTTTAAAAATACGTTCAGAGGGATACATCAGCTCTTACATAGGATGTGGGTTTCCTTTGGCTTCACATTCTATGACCATGGTGTCTTTGGGGTCAACAATATGCTCCTTCATTGACTGCTTTATGATAGTTGGGGGCTGCCTGACTGCAGGCAGAGAAAGAAACCAGTTTAGTCGTACACTGAAAAACAAATGTGTTAAGACAACATGCATTAGATTACTGACTCACCCTCCAATGGGACGTCCAAAGCCCAAACACTCTGCCATAAAAGTAGCAGCAGCGCTGGTTTGACCAGTGTTCCCATATTTAGAGTGCATGGAATCCAGCAACGCTGTTTTTCACCAGCTCTGATGAATGAATGAATGAATGAATGAATGAATGAATGAATGAATGAATGAGGAACAATAGAAGACATCTGCTTAACAATACCCTCAAGTCATGTAGATAGAATCCAGAAAACAAAAAAAAACTTTATGAAACTTCATACTAACACTTAACTATCATGTACATAGATGTACATAGATGTACACAGATCTTTTATAAGTAGTAATACAGGTATTTAAAAATTTCAACTTGACATTAAAGTCCTTCATTCACAATTCTTCTCAAGATTACAACTAAAAGCACAAAAATAGATTTATCAGCAGAAAGAACTTTAATTATCTAAAGTGAAAGTACTCATTCCACAGAAAAATGGCCCCTTAAAATGTTGTTTTGTTGTGTATTTTATTAAAGATAACTAGAACAGAGGCATTAATGTTTTGAGCAGATTTTTCCTGTTTTAACTGGCTCATCTCAAGCAAGTTTCAAATAACCTCATATTCTGTTTGACATTTTAATTCACAGGCTCAAAATTTAAGGGTCAGGCCCCATCTAAAGAGTCTCAAGAAAGATCCAAGGGGTTATGAAGACAATAAATGGGAGAGAAAATTGGAAAAAACTAATTTCTGCCATGACAATATACATTATATTTTACTTTTCTCTGTTTTTGTAACATATTGTACAATTTTTACCTCTTTGAGTGTCAAACAGAAAGCAGAAATAGCCACAATTAAAAAGTCAAGTTCCAAAAAAGTTAAGAACAACTAGTTTAATATTTAAAAGTGTAAAAACCCCTACTGTACAGTAACAGTATAAAAAATACTCAAGTACAAATTGTTCCACTATTGATATCCTTCATACCTTAATTACTACTATATAAATAGTAATATTGTGCAGTACAGACGGACATATCGTGTTTTATTAGCTGCCTCTCTTTTTTGTGTTATTGCTATAAATATGTAATGAACTATGAGCATGTTAGTACAATCAACACAGAAAGTCATCAGGACCTACCTCTCTCATTTTTTAGTCAAATCAGGGCTCTCTCCCCCCCATATCTGTGGCTTCCTCAATGCCCTGATATTTCCAATGACTTTTCTCCACAAAATTATTCTTGTTTGCGCAGAATACCAATTAATGTCTCAGTCCTTCAAATATCAGGTCAAGAACCCCTCGAGGAGTTGATACACTCAGTAATAGAGTTTCTGTCTGTCACTGCCACTTACACTCTGCCCACCCATCTCATGAATAATGAATGAGCGCCATACACCACCTACTCATCACCCACTCTGCTGTTCTGACCCGGCTCGCATAATTCTGAAGAATCTATTAAAAAAAACACACAGTTGTGAAGTTTGTCTGCACCAAAAAAATGTTTGTATATATAACACCAGCAGTTGTGGAAGTAATGGCATATTTTTCTTGAGCCTGATTTGTGTCTCGCAGATGAATAATGGTTGCTTTGACCTGATCCAGTAATGACAGCAATTTGGTTTGGCCAGCTGAGAGCAGAAAAACAAGCCATATTCTGTACAATTTGCATTCTTCTTGCTTTAGATGACATCAAAATGTGGGCTTTATTGTTGACTGATGAGAACCAGAGAACAGGCTATGAAAGCAGCGTTTGTTTCTCTCGGATGAATTTTACATGTTGCTAATCTCAAACTTTGATAAGTGAAATGTCTCATATTTAAATTGCTGTTGATAACGACTTGTTTATCACTTTTTAATATTTAACCTTCTGTGATCTGTAATAAAACATTAACCCCCTCCTCAGTAAATATCCTCTGCTTTGGGAAACGGATTTATCTGCACTCAGCCTTTCATGTGCATAGTATCACTAAAATGAAAAGGTCATTACTGTTTGGATGATACAATCTTTCTCTACAGAAAGTGCCAAGGACACAGGAGAAGCTGCATTTGTTTTAAACAAAAGCCATCTCACGATTGTCGATGAGAGTCCTGACCTGTGTAGGCTCTCAGGAATCCACACAGGGCTGCCTATTCAAAGCAGCACTGATGGAGCCAAACAATAGCTTGGTGGTGGACGGTGGGTAAAACGAGGTGATGAAGATAAACTTGTATTTAAGATTCTTTTTCTTAACAAGTCAAACAATATGGCTTATTTAAAGTGGAACCATGCATCAATGCAGAGCAACAACTGAGACTCTCATAGCTCTGTAGCTGTTGGTCTGCATCATGTGGCCCTGATCCCATTAAAAACACAACTTGACTTGCTTCGCCCAGACAACAAAAACAGAATGGGTATGTCAAGCCTCTTGGCTTTCAGAATGGGCTTTTCCCCGCATTATACTGGACTGAAGCGGGCCTGGCAGTAAGCAATGATCAGTGCCATGCACCAGATTGCACAGTAAAGAGGCAGAGAGGCGGACAGAGCCAGCTCAGTGACGACAAGAAGGTCTCTATGTTAGCCGGGGCCCTTTGCCACGTGTGCCCAGGACCCGGGTAAGAGCAGATGGCATGTAGGAGGGAGCGTTTAACTGCACAAGCTGCCTGTTCAGACCCACAGCACCTTTCATTTGCACTTTGACGTCAGTGTTTCAGGAAGAGCACACGAAGAGGCCATAGATAAACTCCCCTTGAGCAGGACAATGTCCTCCATTAAGTCCTCACTACTGTGCAATCAAAACATTATTGTCTCACAAACTTGAGTGCTGTATTGAAACTTAACTGTAAATTGCAGCAATAATCATCTTCTCAAATCCTGCAGCAAGAATAAGACATTCTCCATACATATAAAGAAGTTTTTCAAAATTTAGCTTTTGTAAAGTGTTTGGCCTTTCTTCCACACACACAAATGGAGTTTTAGTTCACTGAAAACAGATGTTTTAAAGAATTCCAAACAGAAGGAAGATACTCAGAAACTCTTTTTAAGTATTTCTGTGTAGACATCTAAAACTTTTTGTTTTAAATTTGTGACAACATATTACTTGATGCAGTATAGTGCTGGTACTAGCTTTGATAACAGGACCTTTTACATGTTTGCACATGAATGTAAAGTCCTTATTTCACTTTATGAAGGAACAGTAATGTGCTAAACAGAAATGGGCTACAGGCCACTACGTAATCTGACACTTCCACAACATAGTCCTGGCTGGAAACTTTGCAAGTTTCGGACAAAAACCAGTTAGATCTCTTGTTACATATTTTTATAAATCTTAAAGCTTTTTTTTCAGGCTTCTGGTTGGCCAGTGTGGGTCTCGCATTATACCCCCACCTGCTGGTTTGGCATGCTCATGAGCCCAATTCAGTTGTGTTCAGATATTTTAGCAGTGCTTGTCTGGATGCAATTCTTTAAAAATAATAATAATAATAATAAATAAAAAATAAATAAAAAATAAAAAATAAAATAAAATATAATAAATAAATAAATTAAATTTTCAAAAAAAAAACAAAACACCAGTGTACCTGTGCACTAGGCCAAAGTGTTTACAGTCATGCTAGCAGTTGGTGAGGTTGCTCAGGCCCAGTGGTGGCTTGAGCTAAATGCTAATGTTGGCATGCTCACAATAACAATCAACAACCAAACAATGTTCTCCATTTTAGTTTTGCATGTTAAAATGCTCATATTTGCCAGAACAGCTGAGGGTACTAAGTTGTAAAGTTCAGTTTTGAATGATATAAAATTCTGATGTGATAGGAGCACAGGAAGTGTCAAGGAATCACCAAAGTTATTCTCTTGAGGGCAAAATGTATGTCTGAACCAAGTCTCATAGCAATTTCACCTAAAGTTTATGAGATATTTATCATTTAAAAACACAAATGTCAACCTTGTGGTGGCGCAAGAGGGAGGGGTTCTCCAAAGTCGGTAGGCTTCTACGGACTTTGAATGTCTGTACAAACTTTTACAGAAGTCCATTTAATAGTTGCCCATTAGTGAACCAAAACTGATAGATTTATTTACAGATTAACATAATTATTCCAAGAACTGCTCTGTTTTCATGTATGAAATATAAGAAAAGATACTGATGTAAATGTGCAACATCGTGCTTAATTAACCAAACTTACTTATCTGACATTAAGCTAATAAAGCTTAGCTAATAAAGTCAAATGCACTTCACATTTGTCACTGAAACATTGCACACATAAAAAGAGAAGCAGATTCACACAAGTCATCTCGGTTGCAGGTGTGAGAGCTGAACAATATTGTGTTCACCCTTGTACTTAATTGCTGATGCAGTTGGAGACCCGACCCACTTCTCAACTCGGACTATGACATCATTAAAACCTTGACTTCCTTTGCTAGCCGTCTTGAACGAGAGCCACAAGGACAGAAGCACTGTCACATGATGATACAATCTGTTTCACACTTTCACAGCTTTAATAAGCTTTATGAGCTGCTGTGTGCTTTATTTACAAAAAAAATAATATTTAGAATAATCCAAAACAAGTAAAATTGGTTGGTGAGTGTTATTGGTCCTACCTGTGAGTGCAGTATTTGCTTTGCTCCTGGGTCCTTTTCCCTCCTTGTTGCAGCAAAAGCAGACTACTTTCTTCTCATCTTCTGTCACAGCAGATTCACAAATTCATCTTCACAGTGAGAATCAACTTTCCAGCAGCATCTGGCTTACGTGTTATTTGTCACTCTGTCTTCTTGAAGCAGGTGATAAGCAAGTTAAGTGAGACTCATGTGGCCCATCAGGATGGCTGTCCTGATCCTGGGTCACACGCCTGGCAAACGGGGCCTGAGAGCCTATTATAATAAATCCATTGTGAAATCCACACATAAATATAACGTCATCTCCACTGTGATGGAAGAATCAAGTTAAACAGAACTGACATGTCATGCACAAGTTGGTAGATTAGGTTAAGGTGTAATCCAGCTCCCATCAAGCAACAATTAACCACAGCTTACTTCAGAGATCAAATAATTTTTGTATTTTTGTCATGTGTGCTGTTGATTTTCAGTGTTTTAGATGGGGGGTGGGTTACTGACCTCGTATCTTCACTCTGGCTGGCACGAACGCACACTCTCCCACACAAAGCGTTTCTGTCTGGAACAAAGTCAGTCTATTGTGGACAGGGTGGGCACAGCTTCTGGACACATGGGGGGGATTTAACCCATCATATTCAAGTGACTAAATGGCTTTGCACTTATTGATTAAGTCTTACATCATTTGCCACTACCAGGGCAATAAATTCATTGGGTTTACTGGAAAGTGGTGGTCCAGTGAGAAGAAAAAAAGTTAAAATGACATGAAAGGGGTCTAAATAAATATGGATTTATTTAATACAAATGCACAAAAGCACAGTAATATACTACATTAACAGTAATGTCACATAAAATTAAGATTTATAGCTTAGTGAATTAAGTTATTTGTACATGTTACACAGAGCTTTTTTAGTAAAGTGCATGAAAGTACTTATTAAATTAATGTACATATTTGTTTTGTGCGTCTATGTCATCAAACAAAAAGAGAACAGAAACTGAACTAAACAGCAAAAACATCTTTTGTTACAGAAATCTTGACAGCTTTGATGAAGCTTAGCAGCATCTATCTAACTCCTCTGGCAATTGTCTTACATTGGCATGAAAAAATTTATTGATCCCTCATCAATAACACAGTGATCATTCAACCACTTCAAGAGCTGGATGCTGCTAACCAGTGCAAAACACACATTTAATACATATGAAGGTTTTGTCAAGGGGAAAGTTTGTGGGCAACAGATGCCAGCTGTTTAACCTGTTTTATCAGCGCTAAGTCACATAATTACCAGTGTCACTACATTAAAGTCTGCACTAAATCTCAGGGTGATCCATACGAAAGTTGATAAGAAACTTTTGCAACTGGTTTCTGTTCTGAAGATCATGAATGTTTTTAAAAAATTTATTGCAATCCAGCCAACAGTTTTCATGATAAAACTGTCTGGACAAAAGTTATGGAGGAACCAACAGACTGACATCCACAGAGTCACTTTTATAGCCAAACACGATCACTGAGGTAAAGTGACAAGTTCAAGGTCTAAACTAGAAAAAAAACATGCATTTCGAGGTTCTTGTAGTTTGGAGGAGTTTCTGTTACTTTGTGAACGGCCTGCATGTATGTTCTTATGTGTGCAGACATGCCTCATACTCAGCCTACTCAAACCCATCTCTGCTTCATCTCCCAGGCCCTCTCACTCATCCAGTCCGTAGTTCTGCTAACAGCTGAGCGCTCTGCTCCGAGCACCAAACACAGCCTGGCCAGTTTGGGCCGGTTTCTCTCCAGGTAGTTCTGGGTGTCTCTCTGCAGCTGGTCCAGGACCTGTGGCCGGCTCTCGTCCAGGGACACCAAAGCGCTCAACATGGGGTTGAAACGGAAGTACACATCTGGAGCCAGCAGCTCGTCCAACAGGGTGTGGACCCCTTCGGTGTCGGTCGCGCTGCTGATCAGGTTGCTGATTTTGGCCCTCAGGCTGGTGGAGGTGGCAGGTGCCCTCTTAGCATTGTCATAACGACCAGTGCCAAGGGACAGCACACACTGAAAGGGCTGTTTGGGCCACAAAAGACGACTCTCGTGAACAGCCAAGGCACAGGGATTGTTCAGGATAATCCCTCCATCCTACAAACACAAACAGAGTTCAGTTCAAAAGTGTGCAGGACAAGTCCTCTAACCATTTGCATGAACCCATTCATCATTCTGTTTTCTGATAATATTAATTGAAACTTGAATACAGATAATAAAACTCAAAATTTATTGATAACTGTAATTTCAAAGTACCTATTTCTTGATTTATTTTAGGGACTTTAGGATTTTGTTACAAGGAGTGTCTAAAATTTATAGAAGAACAGCCAATAGTCTTATTACTTTTTCTGATCCAAGATGTTTTATTATGTTTTATTCCATTCTTTCATTTTTCTTTTAAAGTTACTTAGATACCATAACATAGTTTTGATTATTTTGCCGAAAAACCTTGAATGCACAAGCAACAGCAGTTTCCTACCTGGTGTATGTCACTTTGAAACGTAAATTCCTGGAAGTATCCCGGGGCAGCCGATGATGCTCGCACTGCCTGCCACATCTGGCAGCCTGAGGCTCCAGCATAGCGGCTGAGAGATCCTGGTTTGTGGTTGTAGTTGCGGAAGACGAAGGCCTTTGGACTAGTACCCCAGTTTACGACTGCGCTGACTGCTGAAACCTTCGCAGAAACAAGCAGCATCCTCTGAGAATCTTTACATAACCTTTGTGCACTACAAATTTAATGCTTGAAACAAAAAGCAGGTTTGTGTTTTGACTGCAGTAGGGGGCTCTACTTTAGCAGCTTTAGCCTCATAAATACAAAAGTATGCCATTAATACTGAGAGTCTGATGGCAGTGTCATGAAACCAACCATCATGGTGAATAACAGTATTCTTACCTTGGGACTCAACTCATCTCTGGCTGTTTTAATGAGCACTCTGTGTCCCAGCTTTTCCCTGGATATGATAAAAAAAGACAATTCTGTCAAGCCAGATTCTGTTTCAGTCTGATTAACATGTAAAGAATTTACTTCTCTTCACTGCAGCACTTGTATAAATCTATTAGTG
This sequence comes from Acanthurus lineatus, assembly GCA_029814665.1. Taxonomy (NCBI): domain Eukaryota; kingdom Metazoa; phylum Chordata; class Actinopteri; order Acanthuriformes; family Acanthuridae; genus Acanthurus; species Acanthurus lineatus. The sequence goes on along the minus strand of JAPZDV010000002.1, from coordinate 20,818,771 downwards.
CATACTGTAGTATTGTCTCCCAGGTCTCAGTGTTGTAGTAAGAGTGACTCCAGCCCATCTTCACGGTGCCGACCAGCGGGTTCTGCCGAAACACTTCAGAGCCGAAGCGACGATACATCTCAGCACATTCCTCCAGAGAAAAATGTGCCAAACCCAGCATGAAGGCGAGAACCGCACCTTAGATACACACATTCAGAGACACTAAAGCAAGACTTGACATTTCAGATTCAGACTTAAAGGTGATGAAGATGTTGCTAGGAAGGCACTTTATTGTTATTTTTTGTAACCCTCAATCTGTTTTTTTTGTTACCTGTGCTCACGCCACAGATGTAGTCAAACAACTGGTGGATCTTCCTGCCTGTTTCGACTTCCAGTAGCTTTAACACCTGCAAGGGCACCACACCTCTGGAAAAGATAGAGACAAAAATAATAAACATACCATGATAAGCTCAAACAAGTTTACAAGGAACTATGTTGGGTTCTGGTCATGATTATAACAAATTTAACTGAGTACAGAACAGAGAGTGAGAGACAAACAATTATGAGATAAACTGATCAGTCAATAGGCAGAAAATTTATCGGCAACAATTATGATTATCAGTTGATTTAAGATTTCAAGCAGCCCATTTTTCCCATTTTTTTTAAGTGGGGGATGTAACTTTCCCTTGTCTTTTATGATAGTAAACTGTATATCTTTGGTTAGATTAATGAGAAAATAATTAAGAGTTATAGCTGACAGTAACTGAGTATATGGCATGCTCTCTGTGCTGAAAGGCCATCAAAAAGGCCTTTAAAAAACAGTTCCTAACAGTTACCTTGTGCCCCCACCATCAATTGAAAGCACTCTGATGCCGCGACCTTTGACCGGATCCATGTAGCCGATCAGAGCCAGAGTTTCTCTTAAGGCGCTCTGAAGCAGCTGGTTGTCCCTGTAGTATCGTCGCTTTCTTAGCAAAGTGACTGCAGTTTTCTCCTGAAGACAGAAACATCTTTTTAGAATTCACTGAGCTCAAATGAGTTTGCGAAACATTGGTAGTTTTGCTGTTTCGTGTCAACAGACCTGCCACATTACAGCTTTGCATGGTGGGTAACGGATAAGATGTTCGTTGAGAGCCTCCACGCAGGCAGTCAGAGCATCTGGAGATGAAGCCTGAGAAAGACTGCCGATCAACCCTCGTGTGATTTCTTCTGCCTGCCTGCGATTCAAGACAAGCTGCGGACAAACAACCCAGAAGTTTCGTACGAACATTTACATTACTAGATATCTAGACTAGCAGCCAATGTCTTTTCATATTATCTGTTTCACAAATTCTTCATAAATGTGACATAAGTGAGTATGTGACCTCCAACTCACCTTTTTATTCAGTATTGTTTCTGGAGATTTAATGGCAGGTTTGGGCTCTCCGCTTTGAGTCAGTGGGCCCAGCCTTAGATATGAACCCAACAAGTCAGGGATAGCACTTGTAGGGTGGCGAAGGCAGTCCATTAAGGATACTGTCTTCTGTCTCTCAGAAGTAATAGATCCAGGGTCCATTGCTGTTACAAGATTTCTGTCGATGTTCTCGTCCCACGCACTTTGACCCTTGAAATACTGATTGATGTGGCGGGCCATTTGAAAATAGTTCTCCCCAAAGGTGGTGGTATTTTGGCTGCTGTGGAAAAGGCCTCTAGTTTCAGGGGTGTTGGGTTTGTCTCCCTTCAACCTTTCACCTTGAGCTTGTGAGGTAAACTGTGTCTGAAGCTGATTTTTGTGAGTGTCAGTCTTTTCAACAGGGAATTGTTCTCTCCTATGCTGATTTTGGTCATCAGCGACCTTGGCACCAAAGTACTTATTGATGTGTCTTGCAAAGTAAAGGTAGCCTTCCTCCCAGCTGCTGGAGATGTTGTTCGATTCCACTGCTGTCTGATTAGCACCTGGTTTTACTTTAGATATTTCACCTTCTTTAGAGTTTATTATGTGAGTGCTTTGTATTGTTCTCTTTTTCAGTCGTCTCTTTATCTTCCTGGTGGAAGACAATGTTTCCACACCGTCTTGTGTTGGATGATTTGCAAAACCGCGAGAGAAAACAGAGTTTATGTGATTGGCAACATAACTGTAGCTCTCACCAAATGTTGTGGCTAAAGAGCTGATGTGAAATAGTTGCAGTCCAATGTTATCCTGCGTTACCTGACTTCTTACTGAGCTCTCTTGTTTTTCATTACAATTAAAGGTCACTGTTGTCTCTTTGCCCTCAGATATTTTTCGCTCTCTGGCTGCCCGTTGGCTTTGACTGCGCCTTTGTGACCTGCCAAGATGGTCTGGAGTTGTGACAACAAAGCAGGCAGTTTCAGTCAGCGGTACAATGTCCTTTCTCTTGAAATAACTGTTAATGTGTCTGGACAGTCGATGAAATGATTGACCGAGACGTCCTCCCAGTGAACTCAAGTTTAAACTGTTCTGAGCCTCCTCAAAGATCCCAACGGGGGCTTCAGCTTTGAATGTGTTTCTGCTGGAGGATGAGTAGAAACGCACAAACTGAAGTTGTTTTATTTCTTTGGTTAAATCTCTGCGGACATAATAAGAGGTAGAGCTTGCATCACTGTGGTTTAAAATATTAAAAGCAGGTTTTCTTGTAAATCTGGAGAGATGAGGAGGTGACAGCAGTGGATTTCTGTGAAGGTCTGGTGCTTTAGTCATTCGAGGGTACTTTCTGTAAAGGCTCATTAGGTACCTAATTTTGCAGTATGACCTCAAAGTCTTGTTTACAGAGGTTGAACACAAGTTGCTGCTGAGGTAGCGACCCATGTTTGACCTGATGTTGTGAGCAGCAATCAGTCAAAGTCCAAATATCACTCCTGAGCTTTCATAGATTTATGCTTAATGCTGTAGAAGCATTTTCAATAGAAATCTGGGGAAGAAACACAAAATAAAAATATTAGAAAAAGAGTTAACGGTCATGCTAGCAGCTCTGTGTGGCTGTATTCGGTATTTTAGTAAGAGCCTGACACAGTGTTAAAGTGTGTTTGCAACGTTAGCAGATATGTTAATTTTTAGCAGATATAATATTTAATATATTCAACATCCTACCTAAGCACTAATTATTTATCTCCAAACAAAGTACAGATGGGACTGAAGGAGGTTTTTGCAGGCACTTTATGTTTGAAATTTTAAAGGAATAGAATTTATTACAAATAAATTACTGGGACATGATTGCCTATGCCAGATTTCAATCTGTCCAATAGTTTTTGAGACATTTCAATGACATCCAACGATGTTTAACGGCTGCTGATTGTGCAGGAGGATCACCAGAAGTCATTAGGATACATCATCAAGATAAATGATCACTATTAAGGTTTTTACAACAATTGACATCTTGACATGACTAAAGATGTCTTTAAGTTCAATTGGATAACATTGAAAAACAATAAGGTCAAATTTAGATTAAAAAAAAGAGTACCCAATCAACATTTAGGTTAAGTACATATATAGCACAACATTTCTGTACGTGTCTGCTCAGATCACAGACACGTTGTCACATCTAAAAACAGAACACAGTTCAGGGTGAGCTGATTGTTTGCAAACATTAGATTTCATATTTAGTCTCACACTTTCATGCTTTCCTACTACTGTGTCTGCTTGTGAATGCAACATGAATAAAACATAAATGCAGGGCAAATGTATACATATACATGGCCTGTAAATATCTCTCTACATTCTGCCAATACATACATGCCTTCAGTGAGACATGTCATGAGATTCATGTGACATGAAATATGATCACAGAGAGCTTTGCCTTTAGTCGCCACAACTGCCTTTGCACATGAAGTATACTTCATTCCTATGTAACAGTAAAGTGTATTCACAATGTTTTTTTGGTGCCATAACACAGAGACAAGGCAAACAGCTTTGGTATGCAATAGTTACACATCTACTATGGTTGTTTTCCACTTAAGTGGGGGAAGGTCAAGAACCAAAGCAGCTTATAGCCACTCTAACCTTGACAGAAAATCTCTTTTAGAAGCATTCAGTGAAGATTTACCTTGAAGTAAACACCAAATTCTTCTGTCTTCACTACTCTTTTCCTGTTCTTTGAAATCCGGGACACCTCTTTTGACAAAAGAAGCACTTTTTCTTCTGTTGTTTTGATACCTACTGCAACCCTTCTCTCGTGAAGTGCTTTAATCTAATTGGTTGAGCCGGGCTGGGGGGGTGGACAAGCATGACCAATGCTTTGTAAGACCACGCAGGCTTAAAGTCATGTGTTATCACTGCTGACTGCAGATCTGGAAACACAAATCTAAAATTAGGGAGGGGGGTAACTCAAGGGCGTCAGTGAGCTGATGTTAGTCACCTCTTACGTCACAACAAACACCTCCCTTCAAAACAAGGGATCCCTAGAAACTGTGCACAGGTCACAACATGTGACACACAAGAAACAACAAGCCTGTAGTGGTCTTTAAAGCTTTGGATCACAGCCCACAAGTTACAGTGTCAATATTTTGTACAAATTTGCCACGAAGGACATAAATTTATAAAATTCTAAATTTCGCAAAATTATCTGTAAAAAATAGTCTGGTTAATGAACTAGCTGTGAAAAGGGAGTCAACAGTGTAACAATGTATAGTTATAATGACTCCACTTTTTGTATATATATCATCCCTAAAAAATTAATTATTTTAATGCACCAACCTGCCCCCCCAAATGATGTCTTATTATGCAGTAAAAACACAATGTTTCTACTGTGATTTTTGTATAAGCACTATGAAATGAAAAAAGTACGTAATGAAGTTTTTTTCCTGCATTACACAGACTTATTACCTCCTTGTTATTTACTTTAAACTTCCCTTTAGCTTGTAGGTACCCAAAAGTGTTTCATTAATATCACTTAAATGTTTATAATCTGGAGTCTGTATGTTAAATGTGTTTCTTTGGTTTGCTACTGTGAAATTGAAGAGCAAAATGAAATAATATGTTAACGAACCTGAAGTATTTCTTACTTTACCACAGAGCCTGTTTTGCAAACATCTCTGTCCTATTGCCATAACTCACATAAGCTTTGACAGGTACATGCTGTTCTGCATGACAATGTGTTGCCAATAAAACATGCTCACAACAGGAGATGCTCCTGTGAGAACAAAAAACTCTGGAGTTTCTACATCTGCCCACCCAGCTCACAGAAATGACTTACAAATAAGTAGCTGTCCAAGTCAATTATCATAACTTTTTAGGCACATTAAATGATCATTTAAATGGGTTCTACAAGAAAGAATCAACTAAATTTGTTATTTCTGCTTATATCTGTTACCCCATACAAAGAAAAGACAGTTTCTAATGATCCACTTCTTGATCTGGTCAATAATAATCATAGCTGCCAAATCAATTCTGAAGGATCAGTTTTATTCTCATGGCTGCAATTATTTTAGACTTATAGTGACATCTAGTGGCAGCTTTGTGTCAATTTACTTCTTTTATCTGCTTTTTAATCAAACTTCCATCTGAGACGCTGTGTGTGACAGGAAATTGACTGCGTTTTGTTTCAGTGACTTTCTCTGTACTGTTTATTTCTCATTGTATGACAGTCTCAGATAAGGTGCACCATTACTTTCTGTCTTTTGCTGAGGGTGTTTTCTCTGCAACAACATGTTTGTCATTGGTTTCATACTCTTTTCAGCATCCAGAGGTTTTTTTTTGTCTGCTTATCATCTACCAGTGTTTTGACAAATAGTGTTATTAGCCAGAGTGAGTAGCTTTTAAAATGTCTGTTTTTTTGGAAAAAAAATCTAAGACATTGTATATTGGTTTTTAAAAAATCAGGCCATATTTTGTGTTTTAGAACTTGCTTTTGTTTTTATTTTACAACATCACATCACATCAGTTAATGTCATATATCTCATGGGTGGATCTTTTTACTGGATGTTTCATTATTTTAACTGAACTAGAGGCAGTATGTATTTACAGTCGTACAAGTAAAGAAATTCTGCATCAACTGCAGAGTCAATATTTCTTTTCACAGCGTCCATTGGTGCACTCTTCCCCACGTCCCGTCCACTTTAGGCGATTTCTGGCAAAGACTGCATAGGACTTGTCCATGAATGGTCTCACGGGTGGCCACATCATGAAGCGACCCAGCCAGCCAAGGCCCACTGCACTGTACATGACTGCGAACGCCGGGACCCCACGGTGAACCTGCCAATTCACAGAAAGTTAGCCAACTGGCCAAGTGCTACTTAATACTAACACTGGCACCGATCAGCCATTTGGCATGCAGAATATTGCAGCCCTGGGGGTGTTCAGGGAAATGTAAATCTACCTCCTCTCTCTCATCAATCACATGCATTTCCTCCATGGCCATCTCATAGCTGATGTCTTTGTATTTGGCTCCATCGTAGCCTGGCAGGGAGATATCGATGAAATCTACATTCCCAGGCCGGTTTCTCTGCAGAAACTGGAGGAACCGGATCTCTGTCACACATATGGGACAAAGCCCATCATACAGCACCTGAAATGGAGCAAGGACAGATGATCATTGCTGTCTTCGGCCCTCTGGTGAACTCATTCAGATGCACAGGAGAAAAATTTATACTTGAGAGGGAAAAAGAGCAGCAGACACTGAATGGCCTCTTTAGTAACTTAAAGCTTTTATGGGAAAATTGCATTTTAAGACAGTTATGGACAACATCAGCATATCAATATTTACTGTATTGTGTACAAATTTTTCAATAACGTTACCCTGTCCAGTTATGCTTGTATACTATTTAAGACATTAAATAAGACTAAAATGTACACCTAGGAAGCTCGACACATGAGTAAAATGAATTAAAACTAAAATTGGCTATATCATAATAAAATCTGAGTGATATTTTTAATTACAGGAATTAACTGATGAACTAATATTTGCAGTATTATCAATGCTTTGACTCTGTGACACGACTGCAAAAAACTTCAAAAACAGTTAAATGAGGTGATTAAAAAATGCCAAGAAAATAATAAAAAAGCAAGTTCTGCATGATTAAAAAAAAACAGGTGAAAAATTTTAAGATTAAATTTAGATCAAAACCAAAATTATGCTACAAAATTTGTAAAAATATGTTGTGATAATGAACTGTTGTCAGTATTTTCACAATTTTCAACTTAACAAGTCATTTCTTGCTCCCTGAGATCCCAGGGTATTTGCTATACAAATGACTTCATGCATAATACTTCAGGCTTAATTATCCTAATAATTATCAAACATAATTATCATTCCATACATTAAAAAACTGCATTATAGTCATTATTACTGAATAAACTTAGTGTAACGTTTAATTGTCCATTTATGGTAAGTCCCTTGTGTCATTTAATCTTAGGTGAAGGTCATCTGATGGCCCCCACTGTGGGCTAAGATGATATTGGTGACAGTCCTGAGTCCTCAGTCTCAGTCTCAACTTTTGCTGCCAAGCTGAAGTTCACTTTCTAGCTTCTCTGGACAAGACGAGCCACTGCTGCTGCTGCTGCTCAGCCCTGCAAACTCCAGAGGTACAAACTCAAAGCTCCCGAGGTTGCACGCCTCAAATTTTGACTTTAAAGTTGTTTAAAAAGGAGAAGTTAACCTGTAAATTGTGTTGTTTATCCGCTGGCGTTAACCAGTCACTAACCAGCTGCCACCCAGCTAGCTAGCTGTTAACTTTCTAACGATGCGCGCGCAAAAAAACACGATGACAAAATAAGTTAAATTACCCCAGAGTAACGCGAAAGTGACTGCACGTAATCCGATAAATTATTGCATTTAAGTTATAATGTTAATTTAACATAATGCGAATTAGCTGAGGCAAAAATAAAGGAATCTTCTGAACCGCATGTCCTCTCTTGTCTTAGCGACAGAGTGATGATCTTTCTCCAAAAACATCTTTGGCAGAAAACGCCCACAGACACTTGGCGGGCCGCGTTCCATTCATATTCCAACTGTGAAACACAAGACGTCGTTAAAAATAGAAAAACAGTCTCCACTGTTGAATAGTTGTGTATTTTCGAGACTTGGTCACATTGCCTGACGTCAGCTAAAGTGCTAACATTGTGGCAGTGCTTTTATTATATCATCACCAATTATTGCAGTCAGAAACCTTATATTTGCTATGTTAAACAACCATGATGTGGTTATGTAGATATAAAATAATGGTACCTTTACATCTGCAGATGCAGGGCCGGATGTCTGATGCTGATGTCTGCAGAGGGCAGGTGCTGCTCTTGACGCCACCCTTGCATTTAAACAGCTGGGAAACTTGGCCAAGCCCGAGACTAAACATAATCTCACTCTGGAAAACATCTAAAAATACAATAAACGTATCCAATAACTAGATATAAATACTGTAGCTGTTTGCTAAGTAAGCGTTTATAACTTACAGTTCCTTGACTTCGGTGACAGAAACACAAGCTACCGGTAACCCGACAACAATTCACGTGTTACACAAGCGGTTGAGTAACATAACCAGAGGTCGTTCAATGACGTTCAAACCATCAAAGATTTGACCGCAAACCTCTGGAGTTGCAGCTAAGAAAACCTCGCTTACTCACATTTACCTCTGTAGAAAGAGAAAGTTAAATTTATACAAACTGTGAATCTGCAGAGATATAGACAACAGCTGACTGCCGGAAAGCGTGTGTAAAGGGGGCGTGGTCAGCAGCTGTTTATATCTCTGTCCGCCTAGAGAGGTCTCACTCTGATGCTTTTTTTTTTGTAGCCTAATGTTAATGAATCAAGCTCAACTCCAAAGACAGCGCATTCCTCAAGGTGGATCTTCTCTGTAAGTCCTTTTTACCAATTTGAAAAAAATATTTTCATGTTTCCTGTCCTGTCTAAGAGTTTTTTTTTTGTTTATTGCCGAGCGATTGTTGAAACATAAAGAGTAGTTAGTTAGGTCACTTGGGATAGGTAAAAGCAGCAATGCCATAGTTAAGAAATACTCTATTACAATTCAAAGTTATGCACTGTTTTTTTTTAAAATGCCAAAAGTAAAAGGAGGCATCTCATTATGCATCAAGGTGAATTTTAAAATAAAACATCCCTTTTTATTGGATCAAAACTACTGTTTTTATCGCATTTGATGTGGAAGCAAAAGTTAGGCTCACATTAATCATTAAGCATGATGCCTTTTTAATTCCCCCAGGGATCAATGTCAAACTCTTATCTTGCGATATATCAAAAGATAACAGTTTATTGTTTAGTATGCATTCAATCATCAATCCAAATCACCATAATTAGTCATTTTAATTGTCATCAGAAGTGAAGTATGAATGTACATTTGCCTCTTAATGAGGATGAGCATAATAATACTTATGCAAAGTATAAGTGCTTCAAAACTAAACTTAGGCGCAGTAATTGAATAAATAAATTCAGGCTAACTTTACTTTTGGCCATTAATGTTTTGGCATGTCCCATTTAATGAAAATAAAGGATTGTTATGTAAGATATCACAAAACTCATTTCATCATTCTTTCCCAACAGCTGGAACATGATACTGGGGTATTTTAGTCATAATCGAACTCAAATGAGTCCCTACTGCAATGGCTAATTAAATTTGAGTGCCGTATTATTTTCAGTGAAGATAAAAGACGGCTTATTTTGTTAGCATTCAACAGCTACGGGTCCCATGAGGCTTTGACAACACATCTGTGGCTGAGACTCCAGGGATATGTTGCTGTTCATGCTGGCAAAACATTTTTTTTCTTTAAGCCATAAGGAGGTCCTGTTTTCCCAGTTTTCAGCAGTGTGAGTGGTCACATCTGGCTAGCATTTTTGTTAAGACAAAAAAGTGTAAAAGACTCTAAATTTCAGCCCTTGGCATGCTTTTTTTATCTAGCTATCTATCTGCCTATTGATCTATATTTCTAAGCTAAATTTATCGAAAAAAAAAGTTTTAGTAAGAGTTTGACGCTACAATTATAAATACTTTTAAGCAATTTGAAGCTTTCAACCATCAGAGATTTTATCATGATATTGCACATTAATGAACAGGACTACTTTATGGTAAATACAGAATGAAGATGCTTGCTGCGGCTTTGTAAATTGATAAATAACATTTTTAACTTTCTAGATTAACCAAAAACGAAATGTCACTCCAATTAGCTATTTTTTTAAACCTTCTGTTATATTTTGATAAAATTTAACACATCACAGCATTTTTAATCATATCTTGATTACAAGATTTTATTCATTTTGCTGATTCCCAGCATGTGCACACACACACATACTCACATATAAGCAGACACAAACATTCAGATATAATGCACAAAGGGTCTCAGCAGGACCACCAAGAACTTTTAAACAGCTTGAAACAAAAGCTTTTGCTTTTACTTTTATATGCGGTGTTGACTTTAGCGTTTCCTTTCATACATATGTGGTCTGAGACAACATTCTATAGCAGCGTTTCTGGTTTTTTTTGTGTGGGTGGTCATTTGTTTTTATCAGGCAAGCAGGCACACGTGATGAGATCAAAGGCCTAAGAGCAGAGTTTCTCTCTGAGGGAGACAGTCACAGCCTAGTACAACAACAGGATCTATAGCTTGACCAACACGCTTTCGAGGATTGTGCGGAGGTGAGCTCTTGTGACCTGCAGAATGAATGCGTTAGGGTCTGCATTATGTGACTAATGCTATTTCTCTGAAAATGCAAAACGCTAGTAAAAAAAATGTGCAAAGTCTATACTTTATTCACTTCTTATACCTGTTCCCATTACCTAGCCGGAGAAAAGGAACATGCCCCCTGCAGCAGCAACCAATTTGGGCTACACCCCACCAGATGGAGGCTGGGGATGGGCCGTCGTCTTCGGCGCTTTCATCTCCATAGGATTCTCCTATGCCTTTCCCAAGTCCCTCACCGTCTACTTTAAGGAGATTCAGGAATATTTTTCAGTTTCTTACAGTCAGATTGCCTGGGTGTCCTCAGTCATGCTGGCCACTATGTATGCAGCAGGTCAGTGGTAGATATATTCTCAGTGCTGCAAAGCTTCAGAGAAATAAGGTACCAAAAAGTGAGAAATTTCTCTCCTCTTTGCAGGACCTGTGAGCAGTATACTGGTCAACCGCTACGGCAGCAGACCTGTGGTTATGGTCGGTGGGGTCTTGGTCTGTGCTGCCATGGTCCTTTCTTCATTTAGCACTACAATTGTGCATCTGTATCTTTCTATTGGAGTTATTGGAGGTAAAGAATAATTTAGTTTTTTTCAATACTAGTCATGAGAGGGAGTTCATTCAGAGTTTAAGGGATTTAAGCCACAAGGAGTTAAATTCTGGTTTCGGTTGTGACTGGCTGACACAGGAGGATGCTGGCTATCGCTCACATTTAAGAGGAGTTTTTTTTGACTATTAGGGCCAATCAACTACTGCTATTGTGTCCCAATAAGAGGTTAATATGTGTAAATCAAAATATCATATCCATGCTACGTTAACATTGTCCTCTCAAAGTAATACAAAGATTTAAGTGAGGCATTATTATTTTTTAAATGTTTTACTGCATCAGATAAATGCTCACATGCATGGATGAATGCCAGACCATGTGATCATCAAACTAACAGTGAGCAAACAAACTATCAGACTTTAAACTTTAATCGAACAAGATGATCCGCCTACCGCAGCACAGAAAGAACCATACATGACTCAAACAACAATCTCACTGTTATGGACATGAAACAAAGTGTCAGAAATGATAATTAAGGCTGCAACTAACAAATTGATCTACAGTTATTTTTTCAATTTATCAGTAAAATGGGTGGTAAAAAAAGGCTAAATTTTCATCTCAAATTCAGCAGTCCAAGCAGTAATATTTCTTTTAAAAGGTCTAAAATGATGCAGCAGAGAGGAAATAAGTCTAATTGATGCTTGTAACTCGAAATATGTGGCTTTTTTTAAAGAAACCAATTATCAGAGCTCTAATGATGATGTAAATGATATAAATTTACTTAAAAAAGGGGAAAAAGTACACTTTTGTAAAAATCTTTAATAACAACATAAAATTTTTATAGTAGTTTGTTATGCCATCATTCTACTCCCTCAGAGAGGATGTGTTTGTTTTGGTGTATTTTTATAATGTAGTTTGTAATTAAATTAAAACTAAATTTAGAGCTGCTCCTGAGAAAATACTAAATGGTAACAAATCCTGATAAAGCTGCTACTGAAGTACACTTTAAGTCGGTTATTCACAAGAATGATGTTTCTTTCAGGATTTAATTTTGCAGATGAATGAAAAGCCTCACTGTTTCTTATCTGTCTTTAATTTTTCTTTTCACTGAGACATCTTTATCAAAGGTTTCACTTTATTCATATGATCCATTTTCATTATTTCAACAGGTTTAGGCCTCGCTTTCAACCTACAGCCGGCACTGACCATCATCGGTACCTACTTCCATACCAAAAGGCCGATGGCGAACGGGCTTGCCATGACAGGAAGTCCTGTGATTTTATTCACTCTGGCTCCTCTCAACCAGTTTCTGTTTGACTCTTTTGGCTGGCGAGGGAGCTTCCTCGTCCTGGGGTCCATTGTTTTGAACTGCTGTGTTGCCGGCTCACTGATGAGACCAGTCAACAAAAATGCCCATCTCAAACCAAAGGCTGAACCGCAAGAGTGTAACGGGCCGGCCGCTGAGGAAGCTGCCACTGCGGACACCAGTGCACAGTCAGATAACCTCCTGACTGAGGAAAAGCAGAAGGAGAGCAGGGAGAGTCAGGGCTGCATGCAAAGATTCATAGATCTCTCCCTTTTCAAACACAGGGGCTTCCTCATTTATCTCATTGGTAATGTGGTCATGTTCTTTGGCTTTTTTGCGCCTGTGGTTTTTCTGGCGCCGTACGCCAAACATCTAGGGATTGATGAATATTCTGCAGCTTTCTTGCTGTCTATTTTTGCTCTGTCGGACATGTTTATCAGACCAACAACTGGCTTCGTAGGCAACACCAAGTGGATAAGGCCCCGGATCCAGTACTTTTTCAGTTTTGCAGTTTCATACAATGGTGTTTGCCACCTTTTATGCCCGCTGGCTTCTGGATACACAGGTCTCGTTGTTTATGCTGTCTTCTTTGGTTTTGCCTTCGGGATGCTTTCTGCGCTGCTCTTTGAGGTCCTGATGGATCTTGTTGGAGCTCATCGCTTCTCCAGTGCAGTTGGACTGGTCACTATAATCGAGTGTGGACCAGTGCTTCTTGGACCTCCACTTTCAGGTTTGTGAGTGGGCTCAAATTTTTTTTTCCAGGTTGTAAATGCAAAAAAAAAAAGAAAAAGGTGACCAATGAAGTGTGTGTCTTCTCTTTCAGGAGCTCTGATTGATATTTTTGGAGATTACAAATACATGTACTACGCATGTGGAGTGTTCATGCTGGTGCCTGGCATTTACTTCTTCATCATGAATTACTACAACTACAAGAAACTGGACGAGGAGCGGCGGCAGACCGAGGCTCATCCGGAGATGAGGACTTGTGAAGAGGCAGTACAGCTTAACGTGAGCCAGGATGATAAAACTGCACACGAAACAGACGGATAAAGTTGCTGACTATGATTTTATTTTAGTGGATGTAGACAGGTGATGCTGCAGAGGCTTTACAGCAGGTCACACAGTGAATGTGAAAATTAGATTCTAATTTGTATGAAGTTACTGGACTCTTTGGACAAGTGCTACTTATCTGCATATTTTAATAGTTATTTTATGTTTGTTATTGTTATTTCATTATGTTAGAAGTTCAGCTCTGACAGCCTGTGTTCATGAATCAAATGAAATACCTCTTTTTTTTCCCTCTACAATTATAGTAATTGCTGTATAAACTTATTAAGTGCCTTTTTGTTTCTTTTGTGACTGAATAAAAAGTTATTGTCCTGAGGGACTGACATAAAATAACCAGTCAAACCTCACAACAGAGACAGAGGCTGTTTGTTATCATCTTCCTACCACTGGATGGCACTGGACACTCTCATGTGAGAATTCAAAGAGCAACACATCTCTCCTATTAAAACTACAATTAAACAACAGGCATTTTCATGGGTGGTTTGGTTTTTTAACCGCACTGCTCTGCAAAGTCTGGGTCGTGACCCTACCACGGGCTGCCAGATGTTATGAATGGGTCGCCAGGGGCACAGCAATTAAAAAATGAGAAAATTTAAATGTCTACTTTTAAAACTACAGAGTATATCTCCCCTCATGTTGTCCATAAATTTAACTCCCACTTTTAGAGATTTTTTTTGATGTTCTAGTCCGCCGTTAAAAAAAAAATTTAGTGTCTTGGGAATCTGTGAGAGTTGTTTCACTGGGGCATTGCTTCAGTGCAGTCATAAAAATTCAGAATGAAGTCATGGAAATGTTTTAGCATTGAACTTTTAAATAAGTGTGGGGAGTGTGCATAAATAACAAGGTATCATTTGCATGTGTAGGTGAAGAGCTAAAATGTTTTACTTAGCTCCACTGACATAAAAAAAAGTGTTGTGCATATAACACCAACACATTCACCGGTAGCTGCGGGCCAACTTTCCAAATGTTTCAGAAATTTAAAATGCTGTAATTCAAACTTTCTGGGCGAACGCGTATCTTTATTACGTGAAGAACCTAATAACATAAGATCAAAGATTCTGACTCATCTACCTCGACCGCAGAGAAAATACACGACAAGAGATAAATTTTCTGATCTTATGCAGGGTCACATTATCCCACCACAGGTCAAACTTTATATTCCAACACTTCGCATGATTACGGCCCCTTAGTGCCGGGCCTCGAGCACCTGCAATTCAAGATAAATGGTGGAGTCATTCAGGAAAAGAACAATGCCGTTATTACAGATGTATGCTTAAATAATCCATTCTTATCATGTCCCTGCAAGGTGCATATTGACTTCCTCCTTCAGAAGGGCGAAAATTGCTTAAGTGAGCAAATCGATATGTTTATTTATATCCTTAGATAACATTATCTGAAAATCAGATTAACTGTGTAAGTACATGGCTTAGTGGTGGGTGGTCTTCTATTTGCATCCTGGGTCAATATGGCACAAATGCAATGCTGGATTATCTTTTAACAATGGGTTGTTTTGACCCAGTTTTACTGTGTTAGGGTGTTTTCGTGTTATTGTTGTTCTGTTTTTTTTTAACCTACACTGGATATTTTGACAAGCTCAAATTTTACCTTAAAATGTCACAGATTAGTTCTTTGTTTGTGTATGCAGCAATATCAATACCACACTGTAAAAAAAAAATTGAAATTTTTTTAAATTGATTTTATCTTTGTTGTATAAATGTTGTTGACTTGTGTACTGACATGATTGCAAATGCTTCTCACCATGTTCAAACCCAGAGAAGTACTAAGTTTAAAAATAAATAAAAACATTTAATAAAGAAGTCAAAGTAACAAATCTCTCTGCTGCCAGTCACAAACTTTCACGGCAACACCAGTTAGAAAGTGAGGAAGGAAGTCTGTAAGTCTGTAAACATGAGTCAAAGTAACGTGAATAAAACTTTATTAAATCCCCTCGTAAACGCTTCTCTCTGAGTCAGTCAGTTAGATTTTCATTTACAACACTGGCTGTTTTAACAATGAAATAAACAAGTCCCATAATCCTTCGCTACATCATGACATCATCAATTAACTTCTTCTGTTTTCATTGTTTTGATTGAAAGACCTCCATTAGCAGAAATGACATGATGTGCTTTCAAGTTAAAGTACTTATCATAGTTAAAATAAGCTTAAATTATCATGAAGTACTCAATGCAGAATGTTTCAGAGGAGTAGCCTCTGTGAAAAGTAAATCTAACGATAAATACTTTTAGATCATGTGGAATCTTTGACTTTTTTTCATAAAAAAAGTAAAACAGTACTGAAAACAAATTTTCAGAAATTTTGATAATGGATTTACAAACTAATTGATTAATGGACTGATCATCATTTAAAACTTTTTTATGTGTTTTGAATGTAAAAGCTTAATTAGTAAAGAAACTTGTAGCCAAAGCTGTCAATAAAATAATGTAGAAAGATACAAGTTTCATTAAAAAGTATAATGAAAAGGGAACAATTAAGTAAAAAGAAACAGCTCAAGTAAGTAAATGCGGCTGGAGCTCAAACAGTGTTTTTATTGGCTTAACCCAAATTAGATCAGTTTTGGCCCTCTGGTTTTTAGTGTGTACGGATAATCGTGAAAGCATAATTTACTGCTGCCAAAACAGGTATAAGTGTGATTAAGCAGATATGTGACAAATTCAACATGAATTGCAGTGGAAAAGATGAGGTTAATGAGTGGACACATTGTGAGAGAGTGAAGACCTCCAATTAGCTGCAGTTCCCATAAACTCTGCATCATCTCCTCAGTGAACAGCTTGAGCATAATCACAGTGATGAACTGTGACTGATGTCAGTAAATCTGATTTTAATTGGAACCAAGAAGATTGAATCCAGGCAGCTCTGCGGCCAATCCCTGTGACGACTGCTCCCGTGCTGAGACATGATGTTTTTAACCACGCTGCCGGTTTGAGCAACTGCACCCCGAGTCCTGTTTTAACCACACGGTTGGTATGCATGTAAAGAAGGGAGTGATACTGTCTATTTAATCCAGCATGTTTGTTAATAATCTCTGCTAATCTCCTTTGCCCACAGCAGCAGAACTAATCTTTCTTCACAATGTTTACACTCGGAGGGAGGGCAGCATCATGCGAACAGCAGAGACTTAAGAGTTTCATCAGTCCTGTGGACGAGGCTCTTAATGACACATCGCTGGTCTAAAATTATCATGGATACATCCTGACGTGTTCAAGCAGACGCAGGAGCGACTGCTGTGTCAGTTTAATCAAGGAGCTCTCAAGGACTCAATCACACCTCCCAGAGACTGAGACAGCATGTCCTGAAGTGTTTCTTAACTGACCGTTGTCTCCGATGAAACACAAGATTTACTGAGATCATTTGGTGAAAACAGGGAACAGAGCGCCCTTCTTTCAAAATCAATAATCTTTGCACACATAGCTGCCTCGACACAGCTGAAGGTCACCTTCATATTTATGTAGAATAAAACTGTCTGTATTTCTCAGATGCTTTTGAAACTGTCTTTTTTTTTTTTAAATCCTAGCACAGGCAACTTAAATCTGAAAATGTGAAAGAAAACACAGAAAGTCTAAATTTTGTTTCACTGCAAACAATTCCTGGAGGACAGCCTGAATCAGAGGAACGATATGTGTTCCACAAAACTGTCAGACAGCTGATTAAACTCCTCAGTGTTCATCTTGAAGGGGAATTTGTTCACAGATAAATGTGGACTAAGTTTTGAACTGCAGTGGTGGAAAGTTACATTATGAGCAGTTAGTGCTGTGGATACAACTGAGAGGTTTCCATGTTGCCTCAGTATTTCACTTTGTTGCCACTTAACATTTCTTATTCACTAAATTCAAGAGGAAATTCACTTTTTACTTCCCTTCATTTATGCAGCAGCTGTAGATACTGTACGAGTTACTCTACAAGGTAGGATTTTTTTCATTAAAAAATCATTTGATAAGCTTGTAGAGTACGATCCACGATTAAACATTTAAGCAGGGCTGAGAGTAATTAATATTTATGTATAATAAATATTAATGAATGTTTTTCATTTAACCTTCAAAATTAAAAAAAGACATAATGAAGGAATCTCCATCTCAGCTTCTCATAGTCCAAGATGTCATAATAAATAATTCTGGATTCATCCTGTCTTGTGCTGCAAAACCAACGATCAAATAAACATAAAAAAATCCTAAAAAGCCTAAAATCTGAGCAGCTGAAACTGTTTTCATACTTTTTAACAATTACTTTTTCATCAATGAACTAACAGGACTTACTATGTCAGCCAAATGTTGAACTACCTGACCTTTTCTTTAACAGTTTTTTTATATTATGCACGGCTGCAACTTAACCAATTGTAATAATAATGTCATGATGATAAAGTGACATAACAATCTGAAAGAGTCAAGATTGTATAAATGCTTCAGCATAGCAATTTCTCTTACATAAATATATTTTTTTACATATAAAGTAATAGTGTACATGCGCTACTTTCACTTAAATCTGCAAGTACACTTTTTGGCCATGTGGGGGCAGCAGTAACAAGCTGATTCGTGGACATTAACTTTTTATCATATCTAGTGAGCTGATACGATAAAATTAAAGCAAACCATGTTTAATGATACATCCTGCAGGTACAGTACATCTCTATGATTCATTTAGAGTCATGTTTGTGTCCATCTAATGAATAAAAGTCCTTATATGAACTCTCCTTTTGCAGCTACTTCTGTCTCTAGCAGCTCCTGAGGGACATATCTGATTCTTTAACTGCAAAATGCTCCACTGAGTTTACAAACTAGCCACTAACTGTGTCTGTCTGCTTCTCCGTGCTGAGCAGGTAGAGTACAGTGGGGTTTTTTAGGGCTTTCAGTCTGAAAACAGCTGCCTGCTGAAAACAACATTATGAGAGCAGCGAGAGTGAACCAAAACAATAAAGTTACAGCCTGGACAGTTTAACAATGAGCTGAAACTCACCATAAGGCTCATTACAGCTGTGGGGAGCAGCAGGTTCAGCTAATAATTCCCAGTAGTTTCATCAGTACAAGCGACTGCTTTTACTTTGTCACTTTTTTTTTTCATACTGTAAGTTGATACTTATTATAAAATATTGT
Source organism: Acanthurus lineatus (assembly GCA_029814665.1). NCBI lineage: Eukaryota > Metazoa > Chordata > Actinopteri > Acanthuriformes > Acanthuridae > Acanthurus > Acanthurus lineatus. Next base: position 20,800,160 of record JAPZDV010000002.1, on the reverse strand, counting down.
TTATAGCTGTAGAGGATCTGAATGCTTCTGCCTCCTCTGGTTTATTGTGTGTGGAATGTAAAAAAAAAAAAAGGTTTTTAATGAAAGGCATACCAAAACCACGCAAGAAAAGTGAATCTCAGCAGTCTTTGAATGAATAGCATTTTTGTATGTTTATTTCTTTACAAGGCCAAGACAATTTGCCATCACAAACATTCAGCCTCTCAAACTTCTGCACTCTCGCTGGACATCAGGAATCCTTATGGAAAACAAATGGGACAAAGCAGAACCCTTATAAAGAACGTCCATTTTTGAACCCAGACAAAAGAGGAACTTAAACCCCCATAAACTACTCAATCATGACTAATGCTTGTAAAAGAAATTGAGTCGCAAAGCAAAAGGACTTAATGAGATTATGTTACCCATAATTAACAATCTGTGAAACACATTTCCCAAAAACCGAGAACAGTGCGTCTTTTTTCGTCCGCTGTCAAGCTAAAGAATGTGCGAATTATCACCCAAACACACATTTACCCCACTTTTCAGAGTTGACAATACAAAGCCCCTGACCAATATCCTTAATCTGCCACTCAAAATACATTTAGCCTTTGTGAGAACAAATGTGTGCAGCTGAAACACTGGTTGTGGAGACTCTCTGCTGCCTATTAGAACCATTGTTCCTCTTTATCTGGCGAATACAGGCAACCACTTAAGCCTGCACGTCTGGGGACGGTGGTTCGGTTGTGTGTATATTACAGGAAGAACACAGGGATTGTCCAATGGATTATAATCTATCCTTTAAATACTGCACTGACTTAGCCTGCCATATGAACCAATTTGATTGAGGAGCTGAAGGACTGGATGACATAAACTACCCCGCGAGCACTCTAGCATCTACACATTGTGCACACATGCAGACAGATGCAATCTCTGGCATGTGGATGATAAAGGAGTAAGTGGGTTGTGTTATCAGTCTATCAGGGCAGCACACTTGAGTGACCAATTCGACCGGCGAGAAAAAAAACATTGTAAGATTTCATTTAATTCCCTAAGTTTGATTTGGAAAATTGTATTGAATCTAAGATGGTTCCCAATCCCCATCTGCAGACGCCTTGAGATAGGCATTCCAGCGTCGTGTCCTCGGGGACCGACACCCAGGCCAGGGCTGAGACTGAGAGCATGGCAGGGAGACTGGGCATGGAAAAGGGAGAGGAGCAGAAATAATTATAAGAGCAACTGAGGCGTATCAGCTTGTCCTTGCCTCAAAATGAAACGCAGGATGAAACATGATGGCACAAATCAACTGCCAGCCTGCATACTGTACCTGATTCACTCCTAACATCTGTGTAATTACACATCAGGATCCTTGTAATACTGAGATTCTGTTACCAAATTGTTTCATCTTCACATTCCTGGCTTGGACCCAGGATAATTAAGTGCATCATTATACGCCGAAACCAAAACTGTTGATGAACAGGCAGCAGGCAGCGGTGATGATGGCGGCTCTGTCTGGGAACGTGGGAGACATTAATGACTAACTTATTTTGATTCCCAGAGCAGCCCTTTGTTGTTTTATTGTCGCTGCTGAAAAACGTTTTGAGTGTACAAGCCTTGGTGCTGCGAACGAGGACTACGACGGCTGAATAGAATCGATGTCATCACAGGTCCTTTGTGTTTCAAGGACAGTCTCTCCTGAGTCTCAGGCTGACATGACGAGGTTGCTGACTGTCACAGCTGCCTTGCTAAGCCCGCCGAAGGTGTATGATTAAATCCTCATTCTTTTTTTTTTTTTTTTACTGAAGAGAAGTGAAACCATTTAGAAACCTATAAACCATATGGACAAGTCAATATAATGTCTTTCAAGTAGATCCTATTGGTTCTTTTAAGAAGGTAATGACAATAGGAACGGGATGCCTTTGTGAGCAGTACAGTTCATATGACTGCGATTTTTTATTTTTTTTTATTTCACATAGCTGAGAAACAGTTCTAAAGGAGTTTTCAATAGCTACACAGGTGGAAAGAAAGTCATTCAAAACTTCATTTTCTTGTTTGAAGGTTTCCAAAGTATTCTTAGTCATTTTGAAAAAAGCAAAAATTAAAAATGAAACCTCTCCTACAGGACTGGTCAGGTCATAGCCCATAGCTTTGTTATCATTAAAAGGACCAATAAAAAGATGAAAAACCAACATATAATTAGCCTGAGTGTTGCTTGTTTACTGTATCTAACATGTAAACTGTCTGTAAACTCTGAAAAACAGGCCAGTGATGTGGAGAGACGTGTTTCTTCATTACAATGAACGCTGCAGTTTATTCTGGGTCAACTCCGCATAAACCGTCCTGCTGTTGTAAACAATCATCAGACAGTAAATGTGCATTAATCAGCAGCTAACAATGTTCCACAACAAACGCAGTCACGTTTTAAATCCTTTTGATTTGTGCTGTCAGTTTGACATATAACGTCTGTTACCTTAAAAGATCATTTCACAAATCAAAACAGTCTCAGTTTGTTGTAAAGATAATGGAGTGAACTCTTAGTTTTATGTAAAACTGCTCAGTGAAATACATTTCTTTTCTTCCACAATATTCTTCACCGACAAAAAACATGGCCTTCACCTTAACACAAATCCTTATGTTCTTTCAGAAAGAGGAAAATGTATTTCCAAAGTCTTATTATTCAGCAGTTTTATGATGAACTTTAACTTTCTTAACCTGCAACATTATCTTTTAATTTGACAAACATCACTTGTGTTAATTGATGGCAGTTTAAATGTTATCAAAAGATAATTAGTGTCTTTTCATTGAGCACAGCACAAAATAAGGACCAATGGTGGTCAAACAAAAAGGGTTACACATAGGAAATCTATGGGAAAAATGATATCAGCCATTTTCCTCCTAGTTAAGATTATTCTTTCATCTTTAAGGTTGAGAGACAAAAGTGTCCAATTTTGTGTCCCCAATAAAATCAGTCCAGTTGTTCCTGTTTCTGCCGAACAGGACAAATCAATGCTCAACCTTTAAAATGCTTATAAGCGAATATGATTATCAAGTATTTGTTGGTTTTGCAATAAGCTCACAGCCTCCACTGAAGCCTAAAAGTATTAGAAATAATTTTGTTTATTTCTCCCTTTTTTTAAAAGCTGCATAACTTAACTTAGATTTTCTGAGATTTTAGTGAAAAGTTGCAGTGGTATCTGTCTTTGTAAAGGGGAAGAGTTACAGTAAACGCGACAGAATGACAAACAACATAACTCACAAACTGACTCTTGAGCAGCCAATCAGCTTTAATGTATTGTAATGTATTCATAAGGTCGTTCAGTGGTGATGGATTAGCCGGGCTTCAGAAAATGGGAACCTAATAAACAAATTTGTTAAGTCTTTATCTCCCTTCACTGTTGCCGCTCAGGATGCACCATCACCGAGCAAACAGTTTTAAATATAGATCATGCAGACATATTTTAACAATCGAATCAAGGAGGAAACAAATGAAACATCTGATGTTTTTTGAATAATTTAAGATTTTATTCTAAGGTCGTTTTTTACAGCGTGCATTGGCAACAAAAGAGCCTACAACCTAAATAATAAACAAAGTCAGAAAAAATGTAAAAATTTGGAAGCTGCTGGTTTGAATTAAAAATGAGCTTGTTTCGCAGTTGAATTAAACTGCTTACACAAACATCGGCATAAGCAAAATATAAACAAAAGACTTAAATTAACCTCATCATCGCAGAGTGAAGAGCATGATTGCAGGCGGCAGGCAGCATTATACAATACCATGTTTCAAAAAACAGCCCTCTCAGCTGTCTAAATAGGATGATTGCTGCTGGTCTGAAGGGTCCTTCAGTTAGAGGAGCTTTAGGAGGAAAGAGACAGAGGGAAAAGAGGTAGCACATGTGGGAGGTGCCAAATAAAACATCACTGATTAAATTGTTTAGTGCTGTGCAGCAATTTTTTAAGTATATGTTTGTGCGGTTGCACTTGCCCGCCTATATTTTCAGCTAAAATTGTGTGCATTCGTGTGTTTCTTGATCAAGGAGCAAGAAAGATGTCTGAGTCTGGCTCTGATCATTTTTTTTCTTTTTCTTGCCTTCTCTTTGAACAGTGGTGTGTTCACGGCCAGGTGAAGGACAGAGTTGAAGGAGGGCATCTTTTGTTGCTAAAGGCCGATCCTTATTATCCTTTAACAACATGATGATCTAATTATGTCCCCATGTAACTGCTGAGTATATAGCTAATAGCAACCATTTATCAGGGCATATTAACTGTAGCAGACTCCCACAATTAATCAGCTGTTCCGGCTGTTGTCATGTGATGCATTACTTTTACTCGGCCTGTTATAAGAGCAGCTTTTTCCTCGCAAAGCTTTTGCAGTAACATGATAGTCAGTTGTTATCGGATTTAAATATTTCATTTCTTTTTCGCATAATTCAAAGAGGTGCTTTAATGAACATAATTTTTTTTCTCTGTTTTTTTTTTCTGCTTGGGTTCATCTGCATTGTGAAAAATGAAGAAAAAAAATAAAAAACCCAAAACACTCTTGTCCCTTGTGTCTGATCCAGTGCTTCTCGCTGTGGATTAGCATGCTCATTACGGCCCACATCCATTCTGTCAAACCTGTGTAAACTGGTTCGTGACGCTGAGTTTAATTTGATAAGCCAATTATTTATTTTTTTGCATGACAATTCAGCAGGGGAATAAAAGAAAAGTGTGTGTGTGTGTGTGTGTGTATTTAAGCTATCCGTTGTTAAAAGGGTCTCAGTCATGAATGCTAAAAAAAATATTTTCATCACAAGCCAAGTGTTTCCTTCAAGGGGGGTCAAACTGTTGATACTGTGCTCGATTTTGCTGTAACTTTCCTTTAACAAGTAAAAATTCCTCATGAAACAGTGTCGTAAAAATACAGTAAAGAGAACAAAAGAGAGACTCAATCTACACACAGAATACTGTATATGTTGTTTTTTTGGCTGTTGAGTTATGACAATAGCACACAATGGATGATAGGACCATAGACTTATCAATAATTCATAAGATAGTAAGAGAAATGACAGGCACTCTGTTGGTAGGTTCTCTCTAGAAGCAAGCCATAAATTTGCAGGGCAATAATAATGACTCTTCTCAGGGAAATAAAGGCCACCCTCTGCTCCCCATAGTCATAAACCTGACTCAGTCTTCCATTGGTTGGAAGAAAAATGCTCCCTCTCCCACCACACAGGAGTCATACACGGGAGGTACTTCAACCAGCCAACTTGATATGCAATCATCTCTCTTTACAGAGGAAAGAATACAATTTCAGTTTTTATATTAGCTATTTTCCTATTATGCCTGTGGAGGTGGGGAGAAAAAGTGAGCGCAGTAATGGCGAGATGAAATTCACTTGAACAAGTCGGGAAAATATTCAAAAGAGATTTCCAGTAATTCTTTCACTTTGACCGTTTTCTAATCCTGCTGTGCGAGCTCTGCTGTGCGAGGTGGACTTAGCGGACCTCTAACACAAAGACAGGATGTCCCTCTTCATCTTTAGCAAAGTCATATCAAAGGGATAGTTCAAGAGTTACGTGAGAAGGTCAAAACCATACTTGTATGAATCTGGAGTCAAAGGACGGCTAACTCGGCTTGACATAAAGACTTGAATTGGGGAAAAACAGATACGCTGGTGAAACAATACGGTAGATCCTTTTTTTCTTTAATGTGTACAAAACCTGACATTTTAAAAAGAACATGTTGTGGTAGATTTCTTGTGACTGCTCTAACCAGGGACAGCCAGGAAAAAAAATAAGGAAAGAAAAGGAAAGGCTATCCCTGAAAACTGAGATGTGTGGTTACTTTAGTCTGCTCACACAGATGTTACAGAAAACAACTAGTCAAATTAAAGTATTGAGACTGTCGGACAGCACCAAGAATTCACATCTTCTGGATGAGACCTATGAGTGGAGTACTTTTGGTGCACAAAAATATGTTAAAACTCAATATTTTCTTTCTGAAAATTATCATTAATATCTGACTAAGAACATAAAGACCCCCTCCTGTGAAAATCATCATATTTTTAACCATCCCAACATGTCCAGTTGGTGTATTTTACATCTAACATGCAAAAACTCAGTTTAAAATAAGGAGTCGATGCCCTGACTGTTAATCTCCTCCTTAAAACTTCAGTGTATCAATAAAAGTGTCAAGAAAGCAGTTTCAGACAGGACAGGTTTTATACATCACAAACCTAAAAAACTGAATAAACATAATCTGTCAAAGCGTGTGTTGAATGCAATATTTTGCTATGGCAAAACAAATTGCAATAAGTCAGGAAGAAGCTAAGGCTAGGTTGCTCTTCCTAAGATCATTTTTAGCTGATAACTAACTTAGTCAAGCAGAAGGGTCAGGATGATTTTAACTGTTATGCTCTAAGTTGTTGAGAGTGATGCATTTAACACATTACTGTTCCTGCGATTTTGAACGACTAAGTCTTCTTCTTCTTCTTCCTCATCAGAAGATTTATCTGATTCAAACATGCTGCCATTGTTTACTGTGAGTCTCTAGCAAGACAATACCGAAAGTCAAGTGACAGAGTGGTGGAGGGGAGTGGTCACTGATTGTGGGCGTGGTCACATAAGAGATCTTATGTATATTAATATTAACAGAGTAGCTCATACTTAATGAGGCCTGAGGTGTGGTGTGACATTTAAGCAATTTTAAGGCATGAACTCATTTTTATCTTGAAAAAAGGCCAAATAGAAAATTTCGACAATCAGACAGATTATTTTAGAGCTTAAATCAATGACAGGAGAGGGTTTTTAAAAATATAAATATGAGTTACTTAGCAAAACTTTTAAGTAAATGAGTTTAAATCTTACCTTGGCTTTTCAATCTGTTGTTTTAATTTCATTGCAAAAGAAATCATCATATTGTCTTAACATCAAGTGGTGTGAATTGTGCCAGATTAGCTCATGTTCCTCACAGAGTTTCTAAAGGCTGCTGTTCTCTTAGAAGATGTCACATGTTTTCAGTAACATAGAACATTCGTCTCATCTGTGGCGGGGTTGCCTCCTGTACCCTCTATTAATTTTTGACCACCCGCCTCTCAGATAACAGAAATTGCATCATCACTTATAGAAAGGTTTTCGACTGACCTCTGCCAGTGAGGTTCCTCCAGCTGTTCAAGTCATATTCAGTCAGCAGTGGCCCAGAACAAATGCTCTGGGACGGAGAGTGCCGGGGTGGGTCTCCATAATAAACTCCAGCGAGCTGCCTTTAGAGTGCAAACAGCAGGTATCAAACAGCTTAGGGTCCATTTTGTTGTGCTGAGTGCTTTCCACAAAAGGTTGCATGAGACACTCTGACCTTGTCATAGGTGTCGGACTGAGATTTTTGCTGAATCCCTGTAAGACTGCAAAGGTGACCGGCAGAGTTTTCACATATCTTTCATTGATTTCTTCCCAAATTATGTATCTTTATGTTGCTTTAACTTTCACCTGTTATCAAAAAAATTGTCACATAACTATTCTTGTGTCCTTGTGTGAGTGTCTGTTTTGAAGGGGTTAAGTTGCTCGGTAATAAACCTGTTTTCTGACGAGTGTTTGTAGGATGTGTTCATACACAAAGCACTGACACAACTCCTCCACAAAGTCTGATCCGGTGTGTCCATCCCTGACGAGTAACATATGGCTGTTACAGAAACATGACTGTATTATTATGTCGTACCATTCAGGTGCTAATGTAAACATCTGAAGGGCAAAATGAGGTTTTCATCGCAAGAGATGAATGCAGGCATCACAGGAGGACTGGCAAGTTCAATTACATAAACAACCACAATTTCCAGGGTTGTCATGTGATGTGATGGAGTCAACATGACTTCAGTGTGCCACGTCAACCGTGTGAGCGGTGTGAGGAGGACACATTAAAGGCACTGAAAATGATTGATTGTGTAACTTTAGGGAGGAAAATATCTTCTGGCAAGATTTTCTTCCTTACAAACAAAAAAAAAATCCCTGGAAGAAACTGTAATCTCCCTGTTTAAAGTTTCCATATCTGATTTAACGATCTTAAAAAGAGCAAAATGCAAGGGTTGTACGCATATCACACCTGGCGTATAATGTACAGCTAATCTCAACCATTAACACAACCCCGCCACACTTAACCCAGATAACAGCATGACAGCTGATGGCAGGAATAAAAGCCACCTATTGTATTAGTGTTTTTTTCTTCACCTGGATGCCATGAGAGAGAGAGAAAGAGAGAGAAAAAAAGAGAGAGAGAGAGACAGAGCAGGTTTTACAGTAGCAAATCTCAGGAGGCACAGAGGCAGTTACTGAAATGGAACGGTGAAGCCAAGCCAGAAGGCAACAGCATCTGCTCTCTCTGGAGTCTGTCATCAGCAGTTTGGCCTAAAAGAATGGGCACTTATGTTGAAAATGTCTATGTGCTGGCTCTATTTTTTTTTCTTTCTGCTTGACACTGCAATACTGTAGTTCTCTTTCTTAATTTGTAAAAAAAAGGAAAAAATCATAATGTGCATGCAATGACATTTGACTTAATGGTGGGATCAAATAGTGTAGTTCCCAGTAAATGTCAATCGGACTCAGGAAATAACAGAGGAAAAAAGCCATTTCCAGCTCTTAATTATGTGCTTTTTTTTTTTTAAAAAAAAAAAAGAAAAACACCAACAGAGCCAGGCGTGCGTTACGTTTGCAAACTAGCAGATTTTTATTCTGCGTTTCACCTTAGTTTTTTTCTAATATCACACCTCAGGCATGGAAAGGTTTGTGTCTGGGAAGTTAATGAGATGTTTCGCCTGAGAGAAATATGCCTCACTCTTATCCACAACAAAGATATAATAGAAAAGATTAATATCCTTAAAAAAAAAAAATCTATTAAATGTTAAGATCAACTGATGCAAAAGGTGAGACACTCAATTTCCATTAAACATGAGGGGCTCAACGAATTGAAAAACTCACCACTCAAGACCTCAGTTATTTTAATAGCAGTTTGGGTTGATTCTACCCACTAAGACATTAATACTCCGCTGAATAAGATTCAAAGGCCAGATTCTCACACTGCCTTCTATAAAGATAATCTTATTTCTTACTTGGCTGAACTTGAGAGTTGGCTCATGCAGATAAAGCAGACACCAACTGTTTCCCATTGACCTTTCCAGAAAGGAGCAGAGAATGCTTCAGAAAACAAAAACACTCAATGAAAATGCAAATGAATCCCTTTAAGAGGCATCCGTCACCATTCCAGTGTAAGTAATTCACTGGCAGTGATTTATTGATCTCAAAGAAAAAGATATTTCGGTTGTTAAACCAACAGCGAGATAAAAATCTTTTTTTTTTTTCTTTCTGCTGTTGAGTGTTTGAAACTGTTTTCACACCAGTTGTCTTTTGTGTCGCAGTCTCACATTCAAACAGCTCGTGTAAGTGGAAGGTGCATGTGAGGATTTTTTATGGAGATTATAGCAGGAATGCCTGTAGAAATATATGACTTTTATCTACAAGAACCACCCCCCACCCCCCACCCCCCAATATCCCGTCCTCTTCCTCCTTTTATAGTTCAAAAGGCATTGCGTGGTGATGCATGACATGATCTACAGTATGACATGTTCTCGATGTCTAATAGAAATCGGCCTCCTGGGAATGGTGTCATTGTAATCAGCGGTAATATCATCTTAAAATGTCACATGTTTTTTTAGGGCAGCTAAACCTTTAGTGATCCCTGTTATGACAAGAGCAGGCACAGCTGAGGGGGAAGCTAAATGGAAAAAATGCACCATAGTTCTTCCCGAGACATCCCCAGCTCTCCCACCCCGAGCGAAACACAACAATTTATTGACATTTTTAGTCTGCTTAGCCGCCCTCGGCGTAAAGTAGCAACCAACACCTTATCTTGTGGGCATGCCACTCGGAAAGGAAATTTGACATGGAATCAGACAGGCGTTAAGAGTGGACCCATATTGCTGCCATTATTTGTAAAATACACTATTTTGTGGGGTTTTTTTTTCTTCTGCAGAAGTAGGAAGAAGAACCTTTGGATGTGTCCCTGAGAATCTCATCACTGTAGGTATGTAACATTCAGGGCCAAAAGCCCGTGGGAGCTTATGGGCTGTCTGCTTCCTGGCCATATCTGTACCGAGCGTTTTAGATTTAGGAGACAACTCATGTGAACATTCTTACAAAAATCGTCCTGTGTTTTTTTCGGGGTGCTTTTCAGAGAGCAGCCGTCAGAACCTTTCAGGGAGGAGTCCATTGAAGCAGCAGTGCATGAACCTTCTTCAGACAGTGGCTGGTGGTCTGCAGGTCAGGAAAAAAAATCTTTCTGATTGGTTTGTCTTACTGCAAAGATGATGGATGTACACTCAGGGATGAGTGTGGATTTTTTTAAGAACTGGAAAATTTACAAAAAAAAAGTTTCTGTTGTCTTATAAGCCAAGTAATTGCTAGTCTTGATGCCTACATGTGAAAATAATTCTGTGTTAACACATTTTAGACATTAAGGGAGCAATCTTTGAATCCATTTGCTATTTTCTAATGATGGTTTAACCCTCAGGGGTAATAGCCAATGTTTTGGGGATTTGCCCCTGTAGCTGGCAGATATGGAGAAAATGGATATTGGGGCCAAAACTCCTCTGTGTGCACTCATTTTTACAGTCTGCAAAAATGGAGTTGAAGTTCATAAAACAATGAACTTATGAACTTACACACATTTAAAAAGAAGCAGGTAAAAAGCTAAACTGTAAACAAATGATAGCACGAGATTCTGTCGCTGCATATCAGTCAATGTACTCTGTCTTTTTAGCTTTCCAAAAAAGCTGTTTGCTTGACTTGGGACTCGGGCTGATATGCTTATTTCCCAATTTCCATTCAATCTTTATATTAGGTTGTTAATTCATTAAGTGCTGCAGTACTTAATTGTGATTCAATATTAAGATTTATTGCTGTTTTTTCTTTGTTTTTTAAACTGTAGTTAATAGAAAAAACTGAATCACACGCTTATACAGATTGTGTATTATTAGTAATATTTTCAAGGCCAAGTAAATCAGTCAATCACTTTTATCCTGCACACATAGACAAACTATTATTTAGTTGAATTATTAGTCCATGAGCAACACAGAGTTGCACAACGAAATAAAAGTTTGCACTGACTTAAAGCTCTACTTCTGCTCTTAGTGCTGGATTTCTGAGCCCTATAGAATTTAAACAAAGTGCAACAGCTTCATCCTGGATGTTGTGGTGGAGAATGATCTCTGCAAAGACGTGGGCACAACAGCCTGTGATATCTGCTGCCTGACCGGCAAGAGTCCTACTTTGTCCATTTCATTTTCCTGTAACCGGATGTTAGCCAGGAGCGTTTCTCTCTCCTCCCTGGTGGTCTGGTTTGTCTGGCTGGATGTTCAGAGGGAACATGAACATCCTCTGCTCTTTTTCCAAACCCCACACTTCCTTTTCCAATGCGGGCAGGTGTATTTACCTCGTAGCTAACAATTGTTTCAGCAATAAAACTGGAAGAAATAACAGTTTAACACAAAAAAAAGTGTAGCGAGTTTAAAGGAGCTAATGGATGCTGCATCTGCATGCACAGCTGTTACCATGGAGACAAAGTATTAAATAAAATAGTTTTTGAATTGAAATGTTAAATTTAGCTGTTTTTATTTCTAGGATGATGTGACCACATTAAGTCTGTAACATTCATAAATTTTTAAAAAAGGCAAATTATTTCGCAACAATTATTTCCGAACAAACAGCAAAGAAACTCTCGACTGCGCTTTAATGGGCCCAATTGGGTTTTACAGTTTTTAAAGAAGTGATTTGTTTTGTTTTCATTGGCTTTATTTTCTGTTTAATTGTTGAATTTATTACAGACTTGCACTACGTTTACTTACCCTTGAGCTAGCCATTCATGTAAGTTAGCAGTAGTTCCACATCGGGGATGAGCAGATGGATACTAAAGTGATCAATACTGCCAGTATTGTTACATGTCAGCACAGCTTCAGTAGGATCAGTGTGCCCTACAAAAAATCCTCACTAGAAATACAAATACTCTCCCTCTTCTTATGAGCTTTTACCTGTTAGTTCGGTAAATCAAAGAGTAAACGCTAATGTGCTATTTACCGTTAAAAATGGCTTTGTGTTTAAAGTACCATGCATCTGATTGAATTTCAAAGAGGCGTAAAGAAACCCTAATGATTGGCCAATCATTTAGTGGCAGACTAATGAAAATGTATAGAGAAGTGGAGTTATTAATAATGCATTCATTTCAGTAAACCTCACTAAGACTCATTGCCGCTCCTAGACAGTGGTGTCGGATTAAATCCAAATTTGGTGGAATAGTCTCCCCTTCATCCACATATTTAAGCTTGATTGTGTGAACTCTTCTTCCCAGGTTTTCTGGATAATTGTCTGTGTGTGTCACAGGAATACGGATCAATGATTTTATTGATTTTAAAGGTCTGTTTTTCGTATACACTCCCCCTTCCCTGTGTGCTCCAAGAATTACATGTTTTGAAACTGTCTCCCTGTAAACAGATGGCAGGAATATAATGCAGTCCGAGTGTGTCAAAGCACAGTGTCGACCTGGGAGAAACCTTGTAAACAATTAACTGCTGCCCCATCTTCAAAAACTATTGTTCTGCTCAGACCAACTCAGCAATTTATAGCTTTTGGCTTCCTGCTGTATGTCCCAAATCCTCTCTGCACAGACTTTATTCTGCCAAAGCCTCAGACATTAATGCTGTGTTGTAGTGTGCCTACAGTACATCGTCAAGCAGTTTCTTGCTGTTCCTCTCACTCGTGGTATTCTTCACTCCTTCCTGAACTGGGAATGCACCCTGTCTCCCTGAGCATGCATCAAAATAAAAATGTGAAGTCTTTATGTGTTGGAGATGGCAGTTTGAGCTGCAGGCCTTGGGCATGTTCTGCATGCCAGCGATAAAGAATCCAGACACAATGCAAACGTAGAGCTCACCATGTAGTGAAGGTGGCTGGGAGCGGGGAGGATCAGGCTGTTTCCCACACACACACACACACACACACACACACACAAAGACACACAGGTCGGTGCTGATTTACAATAACTAGCCAAACTCACCTCCCCTTCTTTTGCTACGATCACCATTACGTCTCCATCAGAGACTGAAGAACTCCCCCACTGTAGGTAAAGATTACCTTCAGCTGAATGGACATTATTATTTCTCAACACAATCCGCTTTCAATTTTCTTTTCTGCTCAGCTTGGGAAAACATGCTCTTTCCTAATCTTCTTTCATGCACCTTCCTCTAACAATACCAAGGTAAGCTAAGGACTGGGGGGTTTACTTCTTTGCCTCCTCAGGTGCTTGTATAACATCCTGATTTTCTTGTTAAGTTTCTTGGAATAACTCATGTTCTTAGTTGGCTTTATGTAGGACAGAGCAGAAACTGACAACCAGAGAAGGGGAAGGAATCAAAGGAAAGGCTGCCCGAGGAGAGAAAAAAAAAGAAATCCATTCTAAATGTAAATAATTATTAATCATGTGGTCACAGCGAAATTGAGCGGTGCCAGTTTCCTTGATTTGCATTTGTCAGAAGCATATGATCAGGTGGAGTTTCACCATGCCATCTAATCCAGAGGCAGTCTGGCTTTAAGACATGTGATACAGTCTTTACACTCAGCCAGGCTGTACGGGAACATTTGTTTCTTAGTGCTCGCTGAGGGGGGACTCAGCGAGAGCTGCTGCTCAGAGGCTGCCTCTCACTGGAAGGATGCAGACGGTGAAAGGAGAGATTCCACTACAGTTAATTAAGGAGCACTCTGCACGTGCCTATAAATGCGAAGGGGCAGATGAATGCAGTGTCAGTGGGAGCAGGTCCTCAAGGGGAAGCAGTGATATCTCAAAGGTGGAACTGAAAGAGCTGTAAATCTATTTCCTGACACCGACTTGACGGTCATTTCTGTATCACTGGACTGTTGCTATCAAAGTGTGGAGCAGGGAGGCAGAGTCAGTGGAGTTCCCCCGCTCGAGCTAAATTCAGAGTAACTGGATGGGATCAACATGAGCAGCATTATGGATGGATTTATGTCATTCTGTTGAGATATTTATACACTCTTTGTTGGGTTGCTCAGGTAAGATTTTCCATTTTTTTTTACCCACTGTGGGCAAAAAATAAATCATGTCATTGTCAAGAGATTTGGCTTTTTGCATAAAACTGGCAAATCATACATTTACCATAGAAGTCAGTTTGGATTTAAATGCAAATTGTGAAATCTGCACACATTATTGTTCTCTGTGCCTTATTGTTGAGAGAACCAAAATGCTTTTTTATGTTATTCTGTGGTGTGATTTCATATTGATTATGCAGAGAGCCGCAATTTCATTCAAGATGCTTAATTAGCCATTTATCTATCAATTTGATTTTAAGTATTTTAATTCTTTTTGTGTTGCACAATTAACATGTCATGTATTCTGTGCTATTTTTTCACCTTTATTTCACCAGGAATATTTCCTTTGAGATTCAAAATCTCTTGGGATTTGTGTCGAATCAGAAGAATGCACTTCTTGGATAACCTTAATAGCAATCAATGCAACATATATTTTTCCTTTGTGAGGTTTCATGAAAGTTTCTTGCAGTTATATCTCAATATTATGTTGAAAATCATGCCATAAAGAAATTAAAATCGAATCTATCTCATACATGTCATAAATAAGGCATGATACGAATGAATGCATTTCAAAAGATGATTAATCTGATGCTTGTTGGCAGTTTGCTGCTGTGAATAAACTGTTTTCAGGGCTGAAATATTTTGTATTTGTTCCCTCGTAGATTTCCTTCATAGCCACTTTTCTCCCCTGACCAGGAGTATTCCTCGTTGTTGTTCTGTTTCTTTTCTTTTTTTTTTCCTTATCTAAGCAGCATGGTGAGACATTACAAGGCTTTTGATTCCTATTACTGCTGTGTCACTGTCACATTATTCTAACAGATACAGAAAAACCTCGGCAGCCAGCTGCTTGCAAAAAAAAAAAAAAAAGAGAAAGAGAAAGAAAAAATCTTATCTTTCTTTAAGTTTGATTTTGGTTTTGAGGCAGGAGCACTGCTCAGGAGTTGAAGGGAGTCAGCCTGTCATGGGAAATCTCTGCTGCATGGGAAAAACTCCCCAGGGATCACTCCACATTTGCAGCGTTGTGGCTCAGGGACAAGACAGGGCAAACTAAGAAGACGAAACAGTGAAAAACTCATACTTACATAATCATGCTAATGATAAATTCCGATGACTAAAAGACTTCACCGAGGAAGCCAATTATAGACCAAGTACAAAATCTTGAAATTCACTTGTATTTATTAAATTATTTTGCTCATGACTCTGGAAATGTGTGTACATGTGTTTGCGCCTGTTTGCCTGTGTGTGTGTGTGTGTGTGTGTGTGTGTGCGTTGAGGTCATAGGTTGAGAACATGATGTATTTTTTTTGACTCCACCTCTGCCGGTCCTTAGCAGATGTGTCCTGTCATGTCCTGGCTGCTCTGCCTGTGCCTCTGGGTCAGTGTGACTGCCATTCAGCTGTGTCAGGCCACTTTCTACGACACCATCCAGCAGCATCATGGGACGAGGCCTGGACGAACCACCATCCACATGATCGGTGAGTTCTTCAGAGCTTTTTTTTATTTTTTTTTTTCCCTCCTGCTGCTCAAAAGCACAATAATGAGAAGCAAATATTTTTCTTTAAAGTGTCATCCTTTCAGTGGCTGCCATCGCCTCTTGAGTACTGCAACTGTTGGGTTTGGTTGCTCATGTGTTTAATTAGATTGTCACAAGCCTTGAGAAAACAACAATTTATTTTGCTCCGGGTTTATATTTCCATCTTGATTTTATTACAGCGAGTCACTTCATTCATTGATGTATTAGCTCGGACTAATGGCGAATTATTTAGCGAACACACTGCACAGTGGCTTTTTTTCCATTAAGATTTGGCCTTGATAGCATGACAGTTTCTGTACTGAAGATCACAGTGATAGACGAACGCCTTTGCACTTTTTATTCTTGAGCCATTACGGTTGATATTCATGCTACACTGCCTCTTCTCATTTTGATCTATGCGATTTTGGTCTCTGTGAAATTGCATTGAATAGAATATGACCGTTACATTGCAGTCCAACTTTTGTTTTCGTCGAAGCGGATGTGAGCCATGGTTCTGGTAAATAATTATGATATCAGGATTCAACGGAGGAGAGGAAGTCGAATGCTGTCAGAACTTCAAAGGGAGAAGTAGCTGCATGAGCATGCAGGTCCTTGGTGTCTGTTATTTCCTCTATGCGCCGGTGCACCTCAAGCATATCAGCAAGGGGTCTTTTCAATACTCTCAATATTGTGAGTCAGAAGACTTCCTGTTCCTACACCTTCGTTTCATTACTCACGTCTGCACATGTCTATTGGAGGAGAAAAAAAATGTAAAAGGAAGAGAAAAAAAAGACACTCACAAATAGGATATCTTCTGGAAAGTGGTTTCATGTCAACAAAAGGGAAATGGAATTAATATTTCAAATGTGCATTCAGGTAGCTTTTTGGAGAAAAACGAGTTCAAAGCGAACAATTCGAGTCCTCCAGGACGCTCTGCCACTAAAAGTGTAAATGCCCTGTCATTCCATTTACAATAGTGCTCACTCCTGGATAAATGAGATGCCAGTTTTATGAGAGGAGGATGGGATGCCTGTCTGGATTGATTCTGACACTGGGATATTTGTTGTGTGCTGTGTGTGTTGTGTGCCTGTTGGATTGGTGGGAGGATTGGGGTTGACGGGTCATGAATTGGTGGCAAGAAGGCCATTGGTTGCAGACCACTGGGCCAATCATTAAAGGCAGTGAAATGCCACGGGTTCACGGTGACCGGTATTACCAGAGGAAATCGAGATTACAGAGGGCGGGAGATCAGTCGTGTCCTTGCCAATAGAAATTTAGATCTATGGGAGGTTGTTGTTTGTGTAACCAAGTCAATCACGTGGAGCCACTTTGATAACAGCTAAATTGTGAGCTGATATTCATATTGGTTTAGAAATAAACACACCTGCAGAGTGAAAAGGCCTATGAGATGGGAAGATTAATGATTTATCAGCAGCATTGTGTTGCTCCTTCCAAATGTTTTTTTTTGATAAATAATTTCCTCTGACAGCGTAAAAGCAACTGTTCCACCCGTGCACCAAAATATTGACAGCCTTATTTAAAAGAATGCGTGTCCAGAAGTCCATTAGCTGGATGACCCTTGGTAGTTGTTTGTGTTTGCTCACTGATTCGGACAAGGCTGCCCGCATCCCGGCCTACATCTCTACTTACAGATTGCTGCCTGCCACTCTCTTAGATTCGCTTGGGGCTGTTCTTTGCCTTCCCGGTGCAGGCAGTGTTGCTCTCTGCCTTATGATTCATAAGGTGCTGTATTTATTTGGTGCAAAGAGCGTGAACTGTGCACGAAACAGAACAGATTGTGTTTGTCGTGCATCCTTAATGCGCCGCGCAGAGATGTTGCTTTTGGGGGTCAGGCGCTCCTCGACCTCTGAACATGTCCAGAGGAAACCGCAGATTTTTTTTTCTTGTCTTGAACATCGACTTGTGAAACCGACTTGCATCAAATTGAAAACTTAATCCAAATGTTGAAAATCGTACAATAAAAAATATATTTTGCAGGTCTTCAGAACAAAAATCTCAGTTTCTGTGTGATGTTCGGTATAGACTGATATATATACTCACTGCAGAAAGAACAAAGGTGCATTGAATGTTTTGAGCAGCAGTCTATTTCCAGTGGAAGAATAGTGCCATTGGTGATGCAGTGCATCATGTGGAGGTGTTAGCAGAGAGTATGACAAAAAGTAGATAGTGGCTGCCTGAGGTGGCCTTGCTCCCTTGTGAACTCACTCCCACCAACAGTCGTCTTTGCAGGGTCAAACTGTTCATAACGGAGAGGTCATCGATT
The DNA here is from genome assembly GCA_029814665.1 of Acanthurus lineatus. NCBI lineage: Eukaryota > Metazoa > Chordata > Actinopteri > Acanthuriformes > Acanthuridae > Acanthurus > Acanthurus lineatus. The sequence goes on along the minus strand of JAPZDV010000002.1, from coordinate 20,782,267 downwards.
CTCAGCACAGTGTGGATAATCACTTTTCCTTGTGGTCTCTGTAAAATGCGTTGCTGCAAGTGAATGTGCATAACGAGATGAGATATGCAGAGCAGCAGAATTCAGGATGCAAGCAGAAGTAACTCACTTGTAAGTATTCACTGTATATTATAATTTATTCAGACTTCAGTCATAAATACTTTACACAAGTTGATATCCATTCCACTGTCTTCCTCTTCCCTAACACCATCGCCTGCTGTGATAGCCTATATCAGCTGTGGTCCGCTCCCCTCTTCAGCCCTGTTAGTTCCTCGCAAACACACTTCCAAACCAAAATAAGCACATATGAGTAGTTTTTTAAGCAGGACGTTCTTGTTCGCCAGTAGAACAGTTTGCTTTTCTGTGAAGTTGTTCCTTTTGTGTGTCACATTCGGCATCACAAACAAGCGGGCAAACATGGAACAGTAGAAAGCATTAACGGCCATTGGTGATGTTACAGCGGTTTCTTTAAAATATCTTTTACTTTAGTCTCTCTTTCAAACACAGCGCCCACTGAACAAGTGCTGCCTGAACGGAGAAGGGACGTGGCTGCTGAGATGGCAAAAAAAGTCAAAAAAGTTACCGATTGAGGCGTTAAGCTTTCACTGGGCATTGTTGTAGCTGCTGTGTATCATAGCACTACACTGGAAAAGATGGAGAAAATAAGCACCATGTTTCCTTCAGAGTCAATCAGAGCTGGAGCTGATACACACCCATGACTACTGAAGACAAAAGCTAGATGTTAAAATTAAAAGGGAATTTTTTTCTGTCACAAGATACACTTTTTAAACATTGATATGTACTTTCAATGTTAAGCAACTTATAATATCACTTTCCTTTTATATATAGAGTACATCTACAGTTTCATTTTTCTGGAGTGAAATGCCATTAAAATCCTTCCTGCCTCTCTCTTTCGGGAGCTTCAGTTCAGAGTAAAGGATCAGGGCTTTTTTTCTCTCTCTCTCTATGCACTCTAACAAAAGAAACCACTCGCTGGTAAAGCTCACAATGCAACAAACATGAAAAATGGATTTTCGGCTGTCACAAACAAAGGTTGTATCCTCCATGCACTGTTTTAGACACTGACAATTTAATAGCCTTATATAATGCATCCTGGAGGCACATTATTTTGACATGCATCTTCCTCCTCCCCTCCTCTAGACCTCCTCTCAACCATGCTCTCGCTAGTGTCGTGGCTCGTCCGCCGCCGTGCCAATGGGAAGTGGCATGCAGCCTCAGCCTGAGGCGTCTCCACATCTGGAGTTCAACAAACCCACTTTGTCTTGATGTTGTTATACATGCTGCTGTGACGTAGAGGCACCTCTGACCACTCTGTAAAGCACCAAAAACTTGCTCTAAACCCTTCAGAGTGAATTTGGTCTGCGTTATTTATTATTGGCTTCGGAGACTGTGAGGGGCAGAGCCTGTTCAGTCGGTGCTGTATCATATATTTTAAAAGAAGAAAAACTATTCGTGTCATTTTCCTTTTCTAGGCCTTAAAGAAAAATGTATTCTTAAGTTAATGAATCTAAGGACAATCACTGCCCTAATTATGACTGTATGCTCACAGCTACAAATAGGTTTTACATATTTCAATATTTCCCATTTATTTCCTCTTCCAGGCTATGAATTATTCATGAGAGAAAGCTCCTCTAAGCTTGTGGATATTTGTTTAAACAGGATGTTTAATTGAAGTCTTTTAGCCAATTCTGTGCAGGGGCTATGGTTTGTGGTCGCAACGCTTATATGCAAAATGAATTTCTGTGGCCCACAGCTTAATTAATTAGCCAGCTCTCTCTCTCAAGACTACACCAGCTGTTTCGTGTCCTAGCCAGAATCCCCAAGCATTAATAAAAGAGGTGACAACGGCAAACAAAGTTCACAGCTCAATATGTATCGCAGTGTTGAGGTCCAGGGGGCCGTAGCACAAATCCTGGACCCTGTACGGAGGCATTTTTCATGAGCCCATCCCCCATGGCAGCTGGTGAGTCAGAGGAGAACTGACTCAGGGCATCATGTTAATTTACGCTGGCTGGCTACTTGTTTCTGCTTCCACATGTCCAACAGAAAAATTAAAAAACAACAATTTTATTCAATCCTGTTGTTTCCAGATTAACTATTAAGCCTGTGTATCAGGCGCATACTTAAACAGTAACCTGATGCACAAGATATTTTTGCTATTATTGCCCAAAGAAACTGTTTGGAAAAGGGTCTGCTCTTAAAAAAACTAGAGAGCAAGTAATAAGACAAACCATCTGTCTGTTATCCTCTATCATTAGCTAATTCAAACCAATTAGGTCAAGAGCTTTAGCAGCAGAACCAGAAACTGCTGAAACCATCCAGGAGAAAAAGCAAAAACATCTTTTCCATTGAAAACGCCTTTGGTGTTCTCATTTGCCCTTCTTTAAATGAGGAAGTCCTCTTAAGTTCAGCATATGCTTTCCTCTGAAACAGCTGCCATTGTTGTTTTGAAATAAACATTCACAGGTTGTCACACCAAAAAACCAGGCTACTCACTTCTGGAAGTTTCTCATGAGACGCTGATTGGTTCAGCCACTGTGGTTTTAAACGTAAGTGCACAGCTTGATTCCTCGCAAGATAGATTCACATCACAAGTCTTGCAAATCCAACTGTCTTGCGTGGAAAGACATACAGGACACGGGACTATCATGTATATTAAAACAAACAAGAGCACAAATAACATCATCAACATACATTTAATAGCAAGTTTATGAGCTAATAAAGTCTTACACAACAGGAATTCAATAAGGAGCAGATACACAACCCGGTTGAAAAATGTAAGTGGTGAATATAAATTGATTCACGCTAGTGCCTCTTTTTTTGATTATTCAGAGCCTTACATCAGGACAGATGTACCAGTTATGTACATGTGATCAATTAGGCTGTTAGTAACAGAGAGAAGGCTGATCTCTGCGTGCTGGCCTTTTCAAGTTGTGCAAGGATCAAAGTTACACAGAAATGAGGATAATTCTGGTCCTGCATATGATTATTTCACAGTACAAGAGCTTAAATATGCTGTTCCTTCTGTCACAGTTAAGAGCAGTTTATGTTTATGGTTTGTATTAATGAATCATTCCAACATTTGAGTAACTGCATGATGGACGAGGTCTCAGCTATTTTCAGTGTTGTATAAACTTAAATGTAACCAAAGCATTTAAAACTGAAACGCAGTTGCAGCTATTAAATGAAGTAGAATATTGGAGTAATCTGTCATATAGGCTGAGAGGAGAAGAAGATTCCCTGTGCCATAATTTAGTTAATAAGTGGAGTTAATGAGTCGGTCAATTTAGGAGCTTCAAAGAAAAATGAGTTACAGGCCTTTTAATGTGTTTTCATTTAATCTTTTATTAATGTTTGTTTATTAACTGGCCTCTGGCCTCCCGTCATTCTGCAAATCTGGCCCCGGGGCAAATCAAGTGGAGATTCCCTGCAATAAAAACCTGTTTTTAAGAGGTTAATAAAGTTAAAATTTTTGTTTTTTAGAGGTATTGATTTTTTTAGAGATATTTATGCTGCTGTTGAATTGCATTGCTTTATCCTTAAAGCTGAATAAGGTGAACTGAACCTTAGACTATCCTCATTACAATGAATGCAAGGCAGTTAATGTGTAGGAGTCATTGCACAGCTGTTGTATTATGCCGCATAAGACTTAGCTTGCTGTTAGTCACCTAATATAACATGGGCATTTAATTCAGCTAAAGAAGATTATACTATAAACTGATCAAACTTCCATTAGTTTACTATTACCCCTCAGTTGCAGTGTCCTGGACGAAAAGCTGCAGGTTCAAGAACAATTTGGCTCCGTTTGTGTGACAGAAATCCCAGTGGGTCCTCCTCCATCATCTCGAAGTTGCCTTTCACTCAGTCTTTCGCATCAGAAATCATTAAGCCTCTTCCATATAATGCAAGAAGCTTGATGGTGTTCACTTTAAAGTCTCCCGCTGCAGTGCAGTCTGTGTTTTTGAGATCCAAAGTTATTTTTAAATGTTGAAACTTAAAGCTTTCAAAGAGAAAAGTGAAGATCATTTATCATGAATTTTCCAACACACAACATCATGAATCTGTCTATTACTCTACCTGCAGCTCACTACGCTCATGCACAACACAGTGGCAAAGGCTTAAAGATAATATCTGCATATTATAAATGAAACGATGCAAAGCAAGAAGTGCATGAGGCTTTAAAATACATCTCTCTCTATGTAGTCAATAGCAGAATTCAATGACTGTTACAGTTTAATTAAAAAAAAAATCAATTAGGGTGTGATATTGAGCATAGTTATGTAAAGTGCTGGAGTACATGTCAGTGTGTTTAAATAATGTCAACATCAAACCCAGTTTGTATTCAAAATGTTTCTGTGAGGACTTTGCAAGATGCAAACTGTAAATAGTGTGAATTGAACTAATAAAGTCTATAATTATTGGATATTAGCTAACAGAAACAATATGTGTACAAACAAAATATCCTAAACCAGACAGTTAATGTGGGAAATAGTGTTACAAACATAATTTATAAGTGCATTTATGTGGAAGAAAAAGTGTCAAAATGACTGCAAATGAAAGAGTCACAGAGTTAAATAGTTAAGCGATGTTTCCTGTTTAAAAATCAGCGAGAATAGTGGGACACACTTTGCCTCAGAAAGGCATTATTAGCTGATCATTTCAAACCACTTTGCCTGTTGTGTCTGAGACACGCAGCATCCTCTTGGGGTTATTAGCAAGATTTTAAGACCCTTGTTTTGTTTTGCAGTTAGCAGCGGTTTTCTAAATATGTTGCTGTGACAGCTGACATAGCTGAGGGATAGTTGACTCTGAAACCCCGAGTCCAAAGCCTGAGATAAAAAAAAAACACTTAGTTCGCTTTAATCCTGAAATAGTCCAAATAAACAAAGCTGAGCTATTACTGACACTGTTCTTTTCTTTTGGGTGCAAACAGCAACAACCAAATAAGTGCTTTTTGCTAATATTAAACAACAATCTGGGAAGTTTCTGAGTCTTCTGAACACTTTAAACCATCCGTAGCAGAAAATGAATTAGTGGCTTCTTAAAAGACTTTATGGATTACATTAATGTTTCATATTAATTAATGTGCAGCAGTGATGTTAGGTGTAATCAGCTTTAAACATTCATTCCTGTGAATAATGCATCTGCATTAGCAGGTTTAGGAACTGGAGGCAGACGGGGGGGCACAGTTTCAAAGGAGGTGGTTGAAAAATTTACAAAAAAAGGAGGAAAGTGTCAAGGCTCAGACATAAAGACGACGTTTGTGACAAAATAAACCATATATTATTGTAGTTCCATTGCTTATACATTGAAATAATTTAACTTCTATGTGTAAAGTCAAATAATATCAATAAAAGGAAATAACCCACAACATAGACAGATAATAAGACAAACTGCCCCTAAAAGGTCCCCAAATTCCTTTATGTTACCCTCAGTTTACTATACTTTTTCTTTTTGGGTCTCTTTGTGGTTGTTTTATTAACCTTTGTGTAAATTTTTATGGTCATTTTGACTAATCTTTTGGTTTCTTTGTAGTTGTTTGATGTCTTTTTGTGGTTTTTTTTATGTCTCTGTGTGGTCTTTTTGCACTTGTGCTTTAGTCATCTTGTGTCTCTATGGTATTTTTTGTTCTTTTTTTAGTGTCCTTGTCCCTTTTTGTGTCATTCTATGTCTCATATTGCATTTTTGTCATCTCTTTTTGGTTATTTTGCATCTCTTTCTCATCATTTCATGTCTCATTTTAAGCTATCTACAGTCAAGTTCACACAGAAGCTGATCCAGAGGCCCTGGGCTCGTACCCAGCGGGCCCGTTTTGAAAATACACCCATGATACTAACAAGTCTGCTACGTTATCACCTTTTGACTCTGCCTGAGGGGGCAACAATGAGGGTCACCCCTGGCCACCCCTCTGGTCCTGCCCATGAACTGGACAAAGATAGGAAAGTGACACCACTAACCTGAGGCTCAAAGCAGCAGCATAAGTGGAACATTTTTAGTTTCCTCTATTAGGACCCACAGGATAAATTGTACCTGGATGTGTCTCCAGTTTGATGAGCACATTTGTAGCCTTTAGGTTACAGTGTGTGTGAAAGTACTTTAAATTCCTCTTGATTAAAAAAAAAATCCAGAAAAAAAATCCAACCTTTCATCTTTTGTTTCCATGCCAGGGAATCAAAACAAGCCCTCACAATGGAAAGGATCCCACCATCACTACACTTCACAGTAATTGCTGATTTCAGTGGCTGCACGAGCCTTTGTGGGTTCATGTGTGAGCTCTGCTCCTCTTTAATTCAACATTTTCCCGATGAAACAAAAGCTGCTGTTAAACTAATGATAGCTTTGTGTCCCCACTGTTTCTAAATATTATTCCTGAATTCAGACTTTCTTGGCTGACAGATTGACATGCTTCCAGCAAATAAAAAAAAGGCGAAGCTGCTGGGTTTTTTTTTTTTTCCTGTTGGTTGACATGAAATGCAAGTGTGGCTGTAGCAAGTTTGTTTCACGGTGCTTTTATCTCTCTTTGGCTTTTCATTTTATTCGTGGAGAATTTTTTTTTTAAGGTGTGGCAGCCCCTCAGGCTCTCTCTGCTCTTTAAACACTGAACAGGGATTTTGTCACTTCACCGTTCACTGCTGGTCATTCGGGGTGAAACTGGGACGTGTTTTTGAGGATGTGATGACCTGGTTGTGAATGTGAAACATTGCTTATTCAAATCCAGGAAAAAAAAATATATGGGTCTGTGGATTCAGAGCGATTTCATGTGACTAACACCATGCCATCCTTGAATGGAGACACTGTGGAAAAAAAAAAGTCTGCTTTTATTAATTCACCCTCTCTGTAGTGAAAATGGGACCACATTTCCTCATTTGTGATTTTCTCAATGAAAGAAATGGAAATCATGCTTTAGAGACCATTTCATATGGTGCCTTATGGTTCCATGAGCCTTTTTTAAATGCTTGGCAGGAATATGAAATTCATTATCATTACTTAAACCTCATTAAACTGAAAAGAAGCATCTCAACTTACTAATTGGCTCCAAGGGGGGAGGGTAGTATTAGAAATAAGCAAAGTAATTAATATTGGGTTTATCAGGCTCTACTGCAGATTTCAGTTTTTTTTTTCCTGCTCTAATATCTCCTCAGTGTGCCATAAGTCTTCTGGCATATTTACACTGCAGATCCAATTACGTTTCCTGGAGAGACTGGAGTATGCATGTATGAAAATGGGGGACAGAAGCAGAAAACACATTTTGTCAAATATGAACAGCACGATGAAAGGATTGACTGAGACATTTCATGTCCTGTCACTGGATTAAATTACATTAAAGAGAAATATGTTTTTGTAGGTTCCAATATATTGTTTGATATCCTGTAATTTAAGTGAATTTAATGAGGCAGTCAGTTACAATGACAGCACTACAAAACAATGTCTGATTAAATACATGTATAGGTGCTGG